>CM070512.1:35386465-36586465 GCA_036346375.1 Guadua angustifolia
TACTTCTTCTTCTCCAAGTCCGGTGACGGGACGTCCGCGCCTTTGTCAACACGCGAAGCAACCCCGCCGTCGGATCTTCATCCAACGTCCGAGGTAACGCCACGTTTCTTTCCCGTAGAGCTAGAGTTGAATAGCTTTGGTAGATCTCAGCCGTAGATCCTTAATCCGACCGTCACCATAGCGCCACGAAGTCATAGGAGATTCGCTTGAAAATGGTCGTTCGATCTTTATTATGCGGCTCGGATTTAACCAAGTAGATTCGGTCTACTGTGCATCCCTCGGGTAACTGGCACCGTTGGATCTTCATCCAGCTGCGCCAGTGTGTCCACGTAGCTGTAGCTGGTGCGCTTGATAATGCCCGTTAGATCTTAGATCTGCGATCAAGTGCTCGCCACGTAGCTATCCTTGATACGTTTGATAATATCCGTTGAATCCTAGATCTGTGGCCGAGATTTCACCATGTAGCTCTCCGGTAACCTAGCCGCGTTGAACCATAGCCGTCGATTCTTGGATGACCGGCTGTGATGCATGCACGTGTCACTCCCGGGTCCGTCCACGTCGCTATGTCTAAGCGGGTCGTTGGACCAGATCCACGCCGTAGATTTTTGAACGTGCGGGCGGGATGTTGCCGTACCGCCAACCAATTGAAGAGCGCCACGTGGCCTGGGTACCGAAGCGGTGCCGAGCCAGCGCCGTTGGATCCAGCGGACGGCTCGGATGGTGCCACGTGGTAGGGGTTGACCGCGCATGGACCGACCGTTGGATTTGGATCCAACGGGCGGGAACGTGTATGACCACATGGATCGATGGATGTGCGCCCGGCGTGTCGTTCTTGAAGCGAATCAAGCAATCGCTCATCGGGCCCACTTGTCGATGAAGTTCGAAACCGTGTATGAAATTTGACGTCGAGATGACATCACCCGAGGGCCTGGTCGATGTGGAGCCGACGTGGCTCACACTGGTGCTGACACGTGTCAACCGAAGGAATTAATCGGGATTTCCAGCAGAAAAAACAAATCAAATAATTCGGTTTTCTCTTTTAATTGAATTTCCAAAACTTAGAAATGCCATAACTTTTGCGTTTTAACTCGGAATTGGGTGATTCCAGTTCCTAAAAATTTGTAAAAATGTGAAATATTTATTGGTGAATTTTATTTTATTTTTAGAGTTGATCTTGCTGTCTATTTGTGTACTTATTGTATGATTGCTTGATGCGATTAGACTCCGAATTGCCGGAAATTGTCGGAGAAGATTTCGAAGAACCGTCGCAAGTCCCAGATCAGGATCAACTGCTGTTTGAAGGCAAGTCATGCTTTGATCATTTTGCTCCTAGATTTCAAAAGATACTTTGATTCAAATATTGCATGCTATGTTAATGAAAATACCATTGATTAAATTGGGGATGGTAGATAATATACCTATCTTGTTTACACCACCTTGTTTATATTACTTGTATGCCTGAAATCTTTGTCACCATAAGATATTAAGTTTAGTTGGTTGCTATTATGATGCCAACACGGGAGGCTAGACTGTGAGTAGATGCTTAGTTGCTTGTATGCGTTGAATGACCTTTCAAGTGCAAAAGAATATTGACTAAGCAATTATGGAATATATTTTGAAATAATGCAATCTTGTAATGAGATGGAATTGGAGGGTAGCAACCTGTGTGGTCCTACTTACTCAATGAAGTGGGCATTGGCATGTGTTGCATAAATGCAAACTGGGGTGGGAAATGATTTGGACCGGGGCAAGTGGCAAGTTGGCTTCGCGCCAGGAGGGCCTGTGTGGCAACGGGATGTATTAAATGTTGTAAAGGCTGTGTGCCGAGAATTGTAAAATGGATGTCTTGCCCGGGACAGTTAAGGACTTCACCTTGCGAGCCTTTGGTGAGTTACTCGTACAACCACTTATGCGGAATGGGGCAGCACCTAGTTTAGTAGGGTTCTAATATCTTTCCTTTGACACCTCGGGGCGACAGTTACACAAGAGTGTAACCGTGTGGGGGAGCGTACTTGTGCTACGGCTTGGTACCCATCCAACAGTATTCGCTTGTTCTAAACTTCAACTCTGAGTGAGGGAAGTGTTAGAAAGGCAATACTAGGGAGGTTCATAGGTTAGGTGTTAGTCTCTGAAAGACTTTGTTGCAATCAATCACCTGTGTGGTGAGCGACTTTATCCTGTGGGTAAAGTGTACAACCTCTGCAGAGTGTGTGTTAAATTTACTCGAATAGTCGCGTTCGCGGTATTGGACAATGCTTGGGGATTACAGTCAAGGGTTAGATTTTCAAAATAAAATGTGGAATGGGTGGCTGTGTGCCAAAGACTGATGAATCAAACTTAGGGCTGTGTGCCAAACTTTTGGGAAAGAATTGAGAAATTAATTATTATAGTAATGGTTTTACCGCTTTTAATCTAATTAAGATTTTCGGTTAAAAGAAATGCTGCTTCATGCAAAATAACCACTTAAGCCTTTCCTTTGGAATAAGCCATGCATATAGTAATAGAAGCGCATTGTGCATGACTTGTTGAGTATGTTGTATACTCACCCTTGCTTCAACAAAAACCTCGGAAGAAGAAGCCACACCGGCTTGGGAGGTGGAGTTTCTGAAGGTCCAGGAGAATTAGGGTTGAGCCTCGTCGGTTGCTGTGGCGTAACAGGGGGTTCATTGGCGTACTTTTGCTTCCGCTATTGAACTTGTGCTACTTTTGTTATTTATCGTCTTGCGTGATGAATTATTGTAAGGAGACCATAAGGTCGTGTAACTCGTATAATTGTGTTTGAGGTACTTAATTATTATTTCCGCTGTGTATGATTTTGGTATCTCAACCTGTTTATATTGTGTGTACTAGCGTGATCCTGGACTAGTACAGAATACACAGTGGGTCCGGATTTGTAGATTCGGGTCCCGACAATGGTGGAGTCTTGTTCAATTGAATTCAGGTTTCTATGGCTACTGAGGAAATGTAGTAGCTTGAATAATTCTATTCACTCATTTTTTTTGTGCTCTAGGATATAAACATTTAAATGACTTTGGACACTGTTCATGGAAGAAGAATTGCGAAAAAAGGTGTTGAATGGAGCCCTTGAAGATGACCAAACCAGGATATATGTTATATATATGCTTGTAGGACTTATGTTATACATGCTTCATATGTATTAATGTATGGAAGAAAAAATTATGTATTGTCATATGCAACATGGTTTATTATGATTTCTGCAGTTTTTAAAGTTATACATGCTTCCTGGAGTTTATTATGATTCTCATCTGTATCTATGGCGGTGGAGATCGTATACATGTGGCGGTTAATAACAATAACCGTCACAGATAATATTATCTGTGGACGGTTATTGTTATTAACCGCCACAGATAACTATTATCTGTGATTATTGTTATTAACCGCCATAGATACTCCCTCTATATATATGCTAAACCTAACCCCGCCTACACTTAGAAAACTCATTAGCCTCGCCTGCCTAGCTCCCACCGCGCCACTTATCTCATATGTGCCGCCCGCAACGTCGTCCGTGGGGTGGACTCCAAGCCGTGCCACCGCCACTCCGCACCGTGCCGCCCGCAACGTCGTCGTGGGGGAGGACTCCAAGCCATGCCGCTGCCACTCCGCACCGTGCCGCCCGCAACGTCGTCCGTGGGGAGGACTCCAAGCCGTGCCGCTATTCGTCCTGCACCGCGAGGTAACATGAAACCTAGTTCCATCTTCAAGTGTGCCACAGGAATGATCTTTGCTTGTTGAGGCACAGGAATGATCTGCTTGCTGAAATACTGATTAAAATGTGAAATGCTGCAACCCTAGTTCCATCTTAGTCTTTACCCAATTGAGATGTGAAGTCGTACCCTGCTTTGCTGTAGTTGTAGGGACGGTGTTCACCGATGCATACTAGATTCTGATAGATTGTGACCAAAATTGGACTAATTTTCTTCCCGGAGATGTTGCATGATATCGATGCACTTCGACTAGGGCATCGTCTTTGCCAAATTATCTCATGAATTGTTCGAACTAGAGTTTTCCATGGGTTTTACCACATTGAGAATTTACAGCGTCAAGAATTGCGGTGAAAGTTAGGTCCCTAGTACTTTTGAATTTGGATGTATTCTCGCGAGGAGTTAATAATTAAGAGATGCTAGAGTGTGTTCAAGGCTTGATATGTCTACTAAGTATGCAGGGGATCTGTAATTCACCCTTTTCTTGGAACATGCTTTTGCTGAAATATCAAGGCTTGATATTTCTTTTGATTGCTGAAATACCTAGTTCCATCTTTCATTTCTCGGCTAATCATGTAGTGTTGTTCACATAAATCTGAAATTGGGCTTAGTCTTTGCCCAATTGAGGCTCACAAATGATCTTTCATCTTGCAACCCTAGTTCCATCTTCAATGAAATGCTACTTGTTGAGGCACAGGAATGATTGTTGAAATACCCTAGTTCCATCTTTCATTTCTCGAAGCTAATCATGTAGTGTTGTTCACATAAATCTGCTAATGTTATCTAAATATATGCATTTTTGTCCACTCTTTGTTCTTTGCTATTTTTGTCTATACTATCGCTAATGGCTCTAACAAAGCGGATAATGGTCTATACTCATGCTCTTTTTTTGTCCATCTTGTGAATGAATGAATGAATGGCTTCACTTACAATGAATGAACTTAGCTTTACATAGTAAAGAACTTGTATGTGACTCGAAATGAGCCATGGGCGGGCACTTTAAGGATCTAATATAGTCCTCGGTTAGTACACCTTGTATGTGTATTAGTGATCAAAGTTAAGCTGTGCATCTACTATTATTGTTTTTTTTTCATCTTTATTAATTGGAATAATCAATGAGAATGTTAATCGATTCTTTGCCTTGTTGCCTTTGATGCGAGATTAGTGCGCTCTATGATGAACTTGGGTATAGGAATGATCGAACATTTATCCCTATGGTTTAGGCTTTGAACTATAGTCTGAATGCTAGAAAGAATTGCTTGTTTAAGCTGTCCAAATTATACATGGTGATAACTTTTATTGCTTATTTCGTTCTATGTCGACAATTGATATTTTGCTAGCTCTTGCTTTGAATCGATCACCAATTGTAGGCTAATAGCGATAGTTGATGGGTAGAATTTACATTCACTTGCGATCTGAAAATACTGCCCGTTTGGTTAGCAAGCTTTAAACCCTTGTTATAAATTGAACTATGTATATTCCTTGACAGTAGAATTTTTTATTGTGTATTTTAAGGTGTTAAGAGTTCAAGGCATAATCCATTGAATAAATTGTTAGCCCATTTGTGATTGAGGTGAAGATTCTTATCTTCATCCATACCCTAAGTCTGAGAGCACAATAAATAATTCTCTCTTTGAGGTAAAAGGCATGTCCTTATAACTTGTTACAAAGCTTTAGAAGTTTTCAGTTTGGTGTGACGAGTATGTATTGACTGAAATTACTACTCTTCTACCCGTTGTTGGAAAAGAAACCTATAGATAATTTTACAAGAAACCTTGAAAGTACTCCTTCCGCAATCTTGAAAGTACTACGAGGAACTTTACGTAAGAAACCTTGCATTTGGGTATGCATACTCCTTACTGCAATCTTGAAAGTAGTTTTTTCCTCGTGAAAGTACTCCTTACTGAAATTCTTAAAGTAGTTCTCATCTTCATAGAACATGAAATGAAACATTCATAAGGCTGGTAGCCAAGCGGTGTGGCAACATTAGGTAATCGCCAACGATGTGGCGACAATTGGTATCCTTGAAGCTGTATGGCGACAATAGATTAGTCTCCAAACTGTAAGGCGTCGATAATGTAACAACCCTAAATTTTGAATATTTTAATTTAAATGATTTAAATGAAATTTTGAGAATTTCTAGAATTTATTTGCATTTATTTGAATTTTAGAATTTAACTCTTATTTGAAAATTAATTTAATAATGAAAAGTTTCAAATAAAATATAAATGGAAATATTTTATTTGAGTTCAAAATGTCTTAAAATATTTTTGGAATTTTTCTAGAATTTTTACGATATTTTAAGTGCCTCAAATAATTTAAATGAATATTGAAATTATTTTTATTCAAAAACGATTGAAATTGAGTGAACAATAATGGGCCAAGCCCACTCATGTGTGCCTTGAAACCCTAAGCGTCGCCGTTTTGTTTTCACCGTTGGATCTGCATCGGATGGTTGAGACTCGGCCGTGTCGTTTCGTCGCCCGCGCCGTTGGATCGCCGCGTGGACGGACGGATGGTGGCCACGTCGTTTCGTTCTCCGCTTCGAACGCTTGCCGCCGAAGCTTCTGCCAAGAAACTATCGCCATTAACGCCGGTGCACTACCTCCGCCGCTTCATTAGCTGGTACACAGTATAAAGCACTTTGTTCCACACCCGTCGAGCCTTTTCACGTAAACCGAGGATCGCCGTAGACACCGCACGCGCTCACCGTAGTTCTGTGACCATCCGCCGTGTTTTGCGCCTGCTCCGGTGACTCTTCGCCGTCGCCGCACCCACCGGAGTACTCCTCGCGTTGAGCCGCACCGGAAGGACCACTTCTTCTCGCCGAAGGACGCCCGGAACGCCGTCGTCGTGTCGTCGTCCCCAACTCCGGCAAGAACCGTGCCGCCGCGACCTCACCGCTTCTTCGAGCTTTGCTAGCCGTTGGATCTTCGTTCAAGCGTCCAGATTCGTCCACGTCTTCAATCACCAGTAAGTGCCATCTTCTAACCGTAGCCGTAGGATTTTGAATGGATGGCTAGGATAGTGCCATGTGCCTGTAGCTGGGATCGCCCGCATGTGCTCAAAAACCGAGTTAATTGTTAGCCGTTGGATTTGTATCGAACGATCTGAAATTAGCCACGTAGTCATCGCCACAGTAAACCTCATTATCAATTGTCAGTCGTTAGATCCGGATCGTGTGGTTCCTATTTTGCCACGTAGCTATTTAACTGTAGCTTGAATCAATCTGAGCCATTGATTTTGAATCGAATAAATTTGGATTTAAGCATGGCGTGTCTGCTGGGGAGCCGTCTGCCGCTCGCCGTAGCGGTCGACGTCACCGGTTTAAATCGGCCGTTTGATTTTGATCCTACGGTCACAAATAAGCTACGCGTCAGCACCGCAGTAGCGGATCAAAGTGTCGGTGCAATCTTGGCCGTTGATCGCATCGCACGAATCTTGACGCATGACCGGATTAATTGAATCGTTATTCGGTTTATTTTCCGTCATTAGATTTTGATCAATGGATGACATTGCGCCACGTGTCGCCATGCGATGGCAAAGAGCCGAACCGACGTTTGATCGTAGCCGTTAAGCGAAATCGGACGGTTGATATTGATTTGAGCTCTCGGTGATAATGTCTGACCGTGTCATGGCGGATCGTGCCACGTGGCATCTTGGCGTTAGCGATGATGGCGTGATGGGGCCCACATGTCGGACGGCATGGTAGATCTTGGCGTCGGCGATGGCGTCATAATTCGATTTTCTTAATAAAAATATTGATTGAAAATATTTTTGGTCTGGCGTCATAAATAGTGATGCTGACGTCATAAATGCCGAATTTTTGGTATAAAATAAATAAAGAAATTTGGTTTATTCTTTTGATTTATTTTAAAATTTCAAATGGTTATAACTTTCGTGTTTTAACTCCGATTTGAGTGATTCAATTTCTAAAATTTGTAAAATCAAGATCTATTTATTGGTGAATTTTGTGGAATTTTTAGAGCTGAGTTTTTTCTCTGTAAAAATAAATTTATTGTGTGTACATTGCTTTTAACTAGACGCTGACTTGTCGGAGATTCGCGAGGGGGAATTCCTTGAGCAAGATCAAGTTTCAGGCCAGGACCAACAACTTTTTGAAGGCAAGTTATGCTTTGACCATTTTGATCCCAAGCTTTGAAATGTATTTTGTTTCAAACTATGCATGCTAATTCAACTAAAATTTGATTTAAATATTTTGGGTGAATTAGCTAAGCCAACTAATTGTTAAATGCCACCTTGATATTCATATTTGTATGCCATGATTCCTTGAGTAACCTAAGTTTGGTAACATATGTTGGATGATATTATTGTGCCAACACGGGAGGCTAGACCGTGAATAGTTGCTTAGCCATGCTTATATAGTGAATAATCTTTTTGAATACAAAAGCAATATTTACTAAAGAATAGTGAATGCATTTTGATAAAAGGTGGAATGATGTTGGCTTTGATCTTTGGAAGGTAGAGACACTGTGTGGTTCTACGGGAAGGAGGATTACGACATGTGTTGCCTTGGTAATAACTTGGGTGGAAGTGATTTAGGTGGGGCAAGTGGATGAGGCTTTGTGCGAGTGGGCTGTGTGTGGCAACTGGGATGGGTTGAGTGTTGTGAGGGTTGTGTGCCAAAATATGAGAGAAGAATGTCTTGCCTTGGTCGATTAAGGACTTTACCTTGCAAGCCTTTGACTGAGTCTCGTACAACCACATGTCTGAATGGGAAGACCTAGCTTAGTAGGGTTACGATGTCTTACCTTTGATACCTCGGGGTGGCGATTACAGGGGGTAGCTTGTATGGGGAGCGTGCTTGTTCTTGACTTGGTACCCTATCCAGCGGTGTTCGTCGGTCCTATACTTGACTCGAGTGAGGGAAGTGATAGTGAAGGCAACACGGAGAGGTTCTCGAGCTAAGATAGAAGTCTTTGAAAAGCTTTATTACGGTTAATCACCTTTGTGGTGTCTTGTTGTATCTTGTGGGTAAAGTGTACAACCTCTGCAGAGTATCAAAATTGTTGAATAAGCCGGAGTCCACAGTCTTGGACAATGCTCGGGGATTCTGATCAAGGGTAGTGTTTGAAAATAAAATGGGGAGGATGGTACGTGTGCCAAAGTAAAAGATGAATGTTGATTAGGAATTGCGTGTCCAAAACAATGTGGAAAGCGAATTTAGAAATATAATAGTTATATGGTTTTGATGCTTTCAATCTAAATAAATAGTAGTTTAAAATATTGATGCAAAAGCAAAATAACCAGTAAAGCCTTTCCTAGGTAAAAAGCCATGCATGTAGTAAATAGAGCTGCATTTTGTGCATAACTTGTTGAGTACGGTGTGTACTCACCCTTGCGGACAAACTTACTAGAAGAAGAGACTACGCCTGCTTATGAAGAGGAGTTCATTGAAGGGCCGGAGAACTAGGGAAGCAAGCCTCAGTCAGGGCGCCTATGTTGAAGATGGATCGCTACGAAGATTTATTTTATTCCGCTGTTGAACTTTTGTTATTTGATTATTGTAAGCCCTGCGTGGCATACTATTGTAAGGGATCATAAGGTCATACAACTCATTTAATACATGTTTGAAATACTTATTCAATATTTCGCTGTGTATGACGTGATATATACCCTTTTTGCTTTGTGTGCACTAAGCGCGATCTGGACTAGTCTTGAATACCAGAGTGTCGAATTTGCAAATTCGAGGGCCGCGACGAATAATTTCCTGATCTCGATGTTAGGTAAGGAAAAGTCATAAATTTCTTCCTAAACACGTCTTGGCGAATTCATTCGAAATTCATCCCATCGATGTGGATCACGGGCTCATTATCTCGATTGAAACGGTATTTCCATATTCATCTGAATTACCCTTCAAGGTTCATCACGCATTCACCGTCTGTGCATATATGCTTTCGAAGACGTTATAGATTGTCAAATTGATTGATTTTCTTTCCCTCTCTGAAATATCTCCTTTCTATTGAGTAGTTCTAATGGAGCTGAAAGCAAGAGCCTATAATGGAGAGAGCCCGCGGGTACCTTACCCTCCGACCAACCACAGAAGGTGCCGAGGCCTCCACCATTGCAGATGATGCTCTGTTGCAAGGCAGCAGGGACGAGGGAAAACTAAAAGCTGAAGGCGGTACACCATCTCGGAGGTCTCGAATCTGGGGCCCTGTTGCCGCAAGAAAATCGGACAAAATGAGATCAACATCTGCGGGTACATCGTAAGGAGAAAGTGCCAATCACCTATTCGGATTGGCATAAAGTGCCTCAAGCCACCAAAGAGGATCTGTGGGCCAGCTGAAAGAAACCTTCAATTCCCGAAGGAGTCGAAGAACTTCGTCGCGTCGCGATGCATTGATGACCATGGATGCGGCGTGGAGAAACTTCAAAGCGGTGAGCGTAAATTATGTGAAGCAAAACCGTCGACCATCGGAGACTACCCAAGATTACAGCTATCTTTGGGATGAGTTTGTGGCGATGAAGCAATCTGAAGCGACAAGGAAGTCGATGAGGACCACATTAGCATCGCAAGAAGGAATACTCACCCCACAGACTTGGCACGAGTGAGTACAGGTAAAATTGCTCAATGGGAGGCGGGAATTACAAGCGGTGCCAGTGTGGCACAAGTCCCTTGGTGGGACTACCGGCCGAGTGAAGCACTACATGCTAGCGAGCGAGATCTCTGTCTCTTGGAGTTTATCATTCAAAACCACCAAAAGCGAAGCAATAGCGCAAAGAGTTCAGCGATTTCGCCCGATCCACGAAGGATCTTTCCACCAGACAGGGAGAAAGACGAGCTAACAATGTACTGGAAACAAAGAGCACCTTTATTGGACACGGCGTCGGGGTCAGGTTCCATAGAAGATGGGATTCACGAGCACGAAAACTCTTATAGGAGTCGGAAGAGCTAAAGAAAGAAGGGAAATGAGTAAGAAATGGAAAGGATGAAGGAAAAGCTTACGCAAGCAATTACAAGAGCACCATTGAAGAAAAGTTGAGCGACAAGTACAACAAGCCTTGAGCGGCGCAAGCCCACAACGTTCTCTCGACCCTCTGTCGTCGCGGCGGCGGTTGTGCGTCCACGCCATTGCGAAGGGACAACAACCATTATCCTGTGGGCGACATCTGGGACCCCACACCTGTCGGCTCAACGTGCCGTGATGAACATATTTCTCTGAGTGCACTGGGGGTAGCTTATCCGTGCCAAGAAGGAGGTGTCTGCACAATACCCCGATAAGCGCCGAGTTATGCAAAGGTCGGTGGACCGGTACTTGACCGGTTTGTTCGGATCGGGCTAGAAAAACCCGTCAATGACGAGATAACAACTCTAGGAAGTGTCGTCCACTCATTCATCGATGGGCGCAAGTGTGACATCGTCTTGGACCATCGATTGCCGACCTCTCCTCAAGATCTGATCGTGCATCCGTCACCAAAGACATGAGAGTGAAACGGTGAAGAAGCAAGATGAGGTACAAAAGAAATCCATTGAGGACCCCATAAAGATGGCCACTGTTAGTACTCCAAAGCAGAAACCTATAACACCTAGTACTTCAAAGGACAAACCTACAACCCCTTATCCCAAAAAATGGCACATTAGACAAGCCGTATCAGCCAGATCAGGCAAAGCCAGGACCGAGTATGATGTCGTGCGAGAAAAAAGTAAGGGCAACGTGAAGTCTGATGACCAAGATAATCAACCAAGATTGCAATTCGAGGTAGGGAAGCCCTTAGTCACCGATTCGAAGTTAAACAGTCTAACACCCATGATGCAGCGATTACATGCATGGTACATGGATCGATCCAACCAAGACATACTCCCGAAGGTGATCATTGCAATTTTCCATGAGGAACATTTTCACCATGAGGCGATGGCTACTTCTTAATAGAATTCAATAACTTGCACAACTTGTTCTATCCGACTCCTCGACATATGTTTTTGAGATCTTTGGACAATCGTAAGTGTCTAATATATCAATCTTGGTCTACATTCACGTAATACCAATAAATGTCATGTCTAACTATTTACGTTATATAGATACGAGATGATTGAACTACGAAGAACCAAGGGGCCAGTGGGATTCCTCGACACGTGAACGGTTTGCCAAACCGAAATCATTAGAGTACCAAATGAGGTCGAGGAGTACGTATATAAAGCTTTGATTAAACTACAAGATAAGGAGTTTATACTTGTACCATACAATTTTAAGTAAGTTCCTCACTAGCTAGTTAAATTAGTCGTTGATTTCGTTATTTACTCTGATGTAAGGACTAATGACTATGGCATCATGCATGTGTATGTAGCTTCCACTGGATTCTCGTCATAACTCATCCAGACAAGAGCAAGATGCTGATCATGGATCCACTGGATAAACCTAAAAAAGACTATGAAGTGATGACACGTTTAATAAATGAGGCGTTCAAAAGATATTGTCAGAAGAGCATGAGACACCGCCCATACAAAAAATCCCTTACAATCCGTACTAACTTTTGATGCATACGCAAGGAATATCTTATATCGTATTTCATAGTAAATAGCTCCTTGACGACATCTTAGTTCATTCGATTTTTGCGGTGTCTGGCGCGTACCGCAAGGAACAAATTTATGTGAGTACTTCGTGTGCCAGTACATACGCGAAATCTTAGGTTGCACAATAAAAGACAATGACATGGAGGTCAGTCATGCTAACATGACACATCAATTCGCGCCATTTAATTTCTATATACTCTCTTAATTTTGTTTTTCATACTTACAGTACCTCAAGTTGTCTCTGGTAGGGCTGCTTAGTTCTCGAAATCTAAGCCATTAGGGGCCAGCTCGCCTACTTCATCATGAAGGAAGTAATCAACAAAAAGCGAGTTTTATGAGCGAAGACAACAATGATCCACTCCTCCATACTCATGTCTCACATCACGTGTCTCCAACCTCCGAAGACCGTGAGGCTTCTAGTTTAGGAAACTAGTTTAGGCTTTTGTTACTTCAATTTTTTTTCATTACAAAGTGTAAATAACTCTTTGTTCCTTTGAAATAGGAACCCCTTCTTTCGTCAATGCCACTTCTTTTTGTCGTTGGTTGTGCTAGTGTAGCATGTACTTTTGTCTTCTTGAGAACACACACACATGCGAGTGACACTTCTAAATATTTCATGTGTTTGCCTTACATGGTTATTTTTTCATATGAAGTTATTTCATGTGTTTGTAATAGCTTGATAAACTAACCAAGTGAAAAAATTACTTGGTTACTTGGTTGAATTTTTCCCCTGTGATGTTTATGAATCGATTAAGATGCTTTAGCTTTTAACTTTAAGATTTAAGATTTCTAGCCCCCGCTCTTGAAACTAGAAAGGCTATGGTGAACAAGAGTGAAGCTGCAATCTCCCTTGAAGAGAATGGTTTTGTTACACCGACCCTGATCGAGGCGAAGTCGCCTCAACTTGCTGCCCATCAACTTCTCTGGACTTGCCAAGGTAACTTAGTTTAGTGTAATTTATGTGTATTATTATCTTTGTATTTACTTGTACACAAGCAAATGCAAGTAGATCGCTCGTGTCTACCTTCTATAGAATTTTTTTGTTTTGTCATTATGACAAACTCTCCTTTGTTCTTTGTAGGTTTGTGAAACCGGGTTCTACAATATTTGTTGGGCAATATCTGTTCACTGCACGGTGAGACTACTTGATTTGGTTGGAGGTAAAGTCTTTGGCATCTTTGCACTTAAACATACTGCATGTTTCATATTTTGTATGGCTCTTAGTAGGATTCGCTTGTTATGCGCATTTTACGATACCAAAACTCTCATCTAGGTTTACGAAATTAAAGGAGATGATGTGGTTTGTGTCATCAAGAACACTGACTACTGGTAGGGGCCACTTTTTACATTGCATTGCTCCCAGTTCATATTGACTTGCTCACCTTGTTTGATGAGGACATGGATGTAAGGAATTCCTCCTATACTAGTGATTTATATCTCCTTGTGTGATTGTTGTTTTGATGTCTTTCCTCTATCTTGCGAACTTTACTTTATATGATGTTACAAGTAAAAAACGAGTTTTTTGCTAAGTTCGAGCCCTTGCTCTAACTCATCTTAAGAATTTTGAGCATGTGATGTTTTCAGGTTATCAGAAAATGGGGTGCTCTAAACCAGATTGACTTCCTCTCTCTGTCTTATACAAGACACGCAGAAGATGTTCTACAGGCAAGTAACTACAAGAAAAGTGATTTTTAATGATGGTCCAAACTCGTCATCATTAGTCCCGAAATCGTCATTGTAGGTTTTTTATGATGAATTTATGACGAAATTCAACTTGTCATAAAAAGTACGTCATAGAAAGTTTTCAATGACGAATTGCTTATTTTCGTCATAAAAAATCAATTTTTCTGTGACGAATTATATTTTCGTCAACAAAGAGGTCACTTCTATAACGAATATAACCATCATTAATTGTACCCAAAACGTCATGAAAAATATCAAATTCGTCATAAAAAAACACTCCGGTCGGCCAAAAATGAGCGTTGACCATTTTATTTATGACGAAATTGTTCATCATAGATTATTGCCACGTGGACATACATTTTCGTCATTGAACACTCAAGTGCCACATCAATAGCCAGGGTGTCAGGTGACGTGGCATATGTTGTGACGCAATTGTTTCGTCACAGATGATTGCCACGTGGACATTCATTTTCGTCATAGAACACTCTAATGCCACATCATCAGCCAGGATGTGTGGTGACGTGGCACGTGTTGTGACACAAATGTTTCGTCACAAGATCACATTTACAGGTATATACATACACACATGCACTAAGAGATTAATAAAAACAAAATCTTTACAACAAAGATACACTTCATTACATACAACCAATTCTAAGAAGAAACAACAGGAAACCAAGTGTGTGCACTGCTAAACCGACCTGCATCCTCACCTTCCTAGTGCTGCACTCCAATAAGCTATTTCTACAGCTAGCTACCCAGCTGCCTCTTTTGCCCATACCCTACCTATTCCTTGCCCATTCTATGTGTTGCCTTCACCCCCAAGAAGCAACCAGCTCATCTCTGGCCAGCTGCCAAGCTGCATGTGTGCCAAGCCTTGCATGCATGCCACCTCCACCCCCCAGCTGTCTTTCTTGGTCTGGGTTCACCTCAACCGACTTTAATAGCTGCCATATAAAAGCAAACTGATTAGCGTCATTTGCAACCGTACTATTCTTACCACCCTACAGAGTCAACCCCACACACACCTTTGCCTGTCTGTTCTTGAATCAAGGCCAGGAGTAAGGCGACGTTCAACTGTCCCTTTTCTTCCTCCCCTACTATTTTACTTCTGCATCTTCTTCGCTGCAGCCATAAGGTACCATCCATTAGTTGATGCAATTTACCTTTTGTTGTTTAAACGAAATAAAAGCTTCTCATTCACATTAATTAGAGCATATATCCACATTACAACTTAAGCTGAGCCTCATTAGCAAGTAATAACTACACATGTAAAAAAATCATATGCCTTGGAAATCCAATTACATTACACACATGACTCAGTAGCAGGTAGCAATACATGCATGCTTTCCTAGTTATCAGTCAGAGCAAAACTATCCTAGGTAATTTCACAAATAGTCAATGTTTCCAGCTGAATCAAAATTTGAGAGTTATAATTAATAAGAACATGATGTTATATTATTAAACCAAGATCCAACAGATAGATGCATTCAAAACAATTCACTCTCTGTTTAAATCATGAATAGGTAATCAGCAATGCAAAGCTTCATTTCTTACAAGCAAGTGTAAGGATCAATATTTCAGCACGCATATTCAAGAGCCAATTTTTATGCCATAACTATGCAAGGACAGAACTCAATACTACTAACTTCCTTGAGAATTCACAATCGCTATGTAATGATGCATCTAATGCAATCAATTGCTATGTACTACACATATTGTTGCTACAACAGTCGGTATACACTTACTATTTTGTATCCAGGGTTTCCTAGTGCTACGCATATTAGAAATATTAAGTTGATAAACAAAAAACCTTACCATTCACGTGCAATCTACACTGTTATAGGATAGATCATGTGGTGAATAGTAACTAAGAGGATTCAGTTGGGTTCTGACTCCTGAAGTCCAGTAGCAAATGAGCACCAAGACAGGAGAGAGGAGAGAGAAAGAAAAGAATAAATAGAGAGGAATGTGCATATCTAGTTGGAAAAATAAGACAGTAGATAAAATATGCAATTTAATTCAGGTATTTAAAAGAACTGATGGGAAGAAATTGAATATAGCTAACTATACTTCCTGTTATGATTTAACATTTTTGTGTAATAACACCTAGATTTTTACATTTAATGGTAAAACAGGTATTCAACTTTGCGGTTTTAGCATAATACCACTATCATATTTCCAACTTTTAGGCACCTTTCACCAATATAGTAACATGTCACACCATGAATAATCAAACATAATTTTATCAGAACTAAAGTTTGGTGCTGCAACTGAAGGGAATTGGAGAGCTCATTGACTAACCCTACAGAGGCAAAAGGGTCATCCCCTAGAAGAGTAGGAAAACTAAATCATCATTGTCCAAATCGAGTCAAGCCTTGTGCAATGTTTAACAGCCACAAACAAGCAAAAAGTTGGAAGTAGTTGGAAGTGTTCAATAACTTAAGGTCACCGATTATTGATCCACAACCTGGAAATAAGAATCTGAAACCCTTTTTTTATTAAGTCAACGTTCTACTGCCACCAAAACTAAATATGAGCTGTGCTTATCATCCAACTAATTGTTAAATAAGGAACTCTATGAAAAGCAACCAGCCAACCACTAAGATACAATAGTTCATATGCAGAATTCATAGCTCAAGAATGGTATTGGCAACTTCCGATCACTTTGGAAAGCTTATAAATTCTGAAATTCAGAGTGGATAAGACTTAACATTAGCTGGATTATGTGCGCATAGTTGAATTATGTGTGCATAACTGATCAGAATTCTGTCCATGAGAGCTCTGGTTAGTGATCAGTTCTTGGTGGGATGAGAATTGCATGTATACATTCCTTCCCCTAAAATGACATAAAAAGTTGAGCACGCATGCGGAAAGGAGTAATCGCGTACCAAATGGGATATCAAAAGTCAATGAAAGAAGTACGGTTATCTTTTAGGAAAACAAGAATGTAACACATAAGCACACTGAATATAAAGAAAGAACAATGCAAAGCCCAAACCCTCTCGGTGGTCATACATAGTTCAACACATAGAGTTAAATTATACAAAACAAATTTCTTCATGCATATATCAAGATCTCAAGTCTCAACATCGTCATTCGTCCCCATAGCATTCAGATCTTCAATTACTAAACAAAAACTGTTTTCATCACCAAGTATGCATATCTATCTAATAAATGTATGGAATTTTTTCAAACTCCGGACTGGCTGTGAAGATTAGCAGTCACCATATGCAGTCTTTTTTCTTTTGCATTTTTAAGTAACCATCCCAATGTTAAATTATGCAAGTATGGGCAATATTTTGTTGATAATTAATGGACTTCCACATCATTCTCTTTACTTTAAGGCAATCAACTTCAATACAGATTCAGTTGCCCAAAAAAGAATGTGAAAGCAATCTACATTGCTACATAGCAACAGAAATGGGGAAAGCCGTACTACTAACATGAGAAAGTGATCTGTTGTGGGGGATGCCCAACTCTCTATCTCTGGTCCCTGACTCGAACTTCTTAACCATTTCTGCTGTCGAAATATATGGGTTCACTTCCTGAAAAATGACACAAAATTGCTATAAGTAACAAGTTCAAACACGCGCACGCGCGTTGCACTTGCATTTCATCTCTTCCCACAAAACATAAAATGAAATGTATCATTAGAGTCAGTAGAGGATTTTTAGCATCTACCTTCAGAGAGTGTAGTGCATCGTCATGGTGCTTCCTCATTGAATTCAGGGTCATCTCAGTGCTTCCTGCTAAACCACCTCTTCCCTTGTGTGGAAGCACCCTGGTCTTCACATACAGTATCTGACCACAACAGCAACACAACATTCCTCTCGTCAATCTTACAAGTACAACATCACAATAACATGAATTATAAGTTCCATCATTAGTCTCATTCCAGTACCTGTCTTGTCCTTCCGTCGTCTAGCTTCTGCCTCTTCACAGCTTGATTTTCTTGCGCAATGTCATTGGCAGCAGTAACTGCCTTTCCAACCACCACATCACGGCACCCCCTATAAAACCAACAATCCAGACGTCATAAAGAAAATCATCTCAAGGTCAGAGAACAATTTTTATGGGTGAGTGCATGTCTCTTTTACTTGATCACACTCCTCTTGACACTCATCGAGGACTGCTTCAGAGCAGATGGTTGCACGATCTTTGAACCAGTAACAGCGGCAAGACCTTCCTTGGACGCGTTCACCTGCTTGGGAGTGCACGCTTCTGTCTTCACTATCGACTTGGAACAGGTAGGAACCACAGTGATAGCTTTCACAGGAGAAGGCCTCTGCATCTTGGGCGTGCTAGACACACCATCTGCTGCTGAAGACACGACAATGTCAATGTTAGAATTCAGAAATCACAATTCCCCACCAGTATTGATCGAAGAACATAGTTAGCAACCGACATTTTGCAACCGTGTCTTTCGACGTGGGGAACTCGAAAGACTTTGGTGACTCCTCCTCCTCCTCTGCCAGTGGCGACTCCAACATTGCATCAGGACATGCACCCGCACTGGCCAAAACAGCCAAGGCAGTCATTCATATGCCAAATACGGAGCAAGAAATAGAATGAAATGACGCAACATATTGGGGTCCAAAGAGGCAACCTTTCTTCGTGCTGCTGGTTACCGGCATCGGCACAATTCCCACTGGGATTATTGGCTTCAGGGACCTGAAGGATTCAGAATGTGAGCTCCAAGAAACTAAACCCAAGAATTGAGGAGGGAACCCAGGAGATCAGCAAATAATCACATACAAATCCGAATGAACCGTATTTCTTCTCCTGCGCATTCCTGAACAGCCAGAAGTGACCACACAAAGGAAAAAAATTAACTTCCAATCACAACGAATCCTGGATAAAATTGTAGAAAGAGAAGTCTCCAGCGCTTACCCGTCAACACCCTCCTCGTGATTAGTGATGCCCCCCCGCTGCCTCCTCTTGTTCGTCACAAATTCACGGATCGCGATATTTAGGACGGGGGAAGGAACCAAATTCAGGACAGATTCCGAGAAATTCCTTGATTTTCTTCTTACATTGGGGACCGTCTCCGCGTCCACTAAGCCGCAGATGATGCCGATCTTGACCTCCGTCCTCGACTCCTTGATCCTCGGCGCAAACGCTGCAGGCAGGAACATAAAAACTTCACTTCGGGGTGAATTTCTGGAAGAATCAGGGGAGGGGGTTGCGCGTCGCGTGGGCGTGGCTGACGATGGCCTCGAACCAGTGCTCGGCGTCGCGGACCTCGTCCTCCGTCTCGTCGTTGATGAAGTCGAAGTACTTGGGCGCGCAGAACTCGTACGCCTCTTCCACCTAGAACTGCGCCGCCGCTGCCGGGCCTGAGGAGGGGTTCGTGTCCGGTGGTGCCATGGACGCGGGGAATTCTAGGGCTTGCGTGCGAGTTAGGCTCTCCTAGGGTTTCAAACTCCGGACGCAGACGTAGTTTGGGCTTGCGCGCGAGTGGGCCGCGGACGCAGTTTGGGCCTTGCCTTGTGATTACATCTGGGTACCCTAATTTTGAGAATTATCCGGATACCCGAATCCAACTCGTACCCGCTGGGTATTGCCGATTCCGTACCCGATCTGAACCCGAACCTAACCTACGCGGGTACTACCTGTACCCATACCCGTACCCGGCGGGTAGTGTAAAATAGCTTTTCATTAGTGTACTTTTGCATCTGAGTACGGGTATGGATCGGGTTATACCCGACCCGTTTACACCCCTAATCTGGAGAAGAGCCTGCACCACAAAAACGACCATAACACAACAATATCAACACTACACCTGCTTAATGGCTAAAAAACACACCGGTCAACAACAAAGAAAAGAACCCACCTGATTCTTGGCACGCAGCTTGACGATCTTGTAGACCGTCCTGAACGGCTACAACAGTTGAAGCAGATCAGCCTGCATCAACAACAATACGATGAGTGAATAGCCAGAAAAGCTCAAATCTTTCTACTGGAAATCAAGCCATTCGATAAAAAAATAAATCATCCCAGACAAATCACAAAATCGAAAAAGAAAAGATTCAATATTTCCATCTTTCAACACAACTTCTCACCTCGGCGATCTCGTGCCCGACGTTCCGGATGTGTATCACCTTCGACGGCTCCGCCATCCTCCCGCATTGAACCATAGGCAGCAGGCAATCACCACGGAATTCCCTATATAAAGCAGCCGAATTAATCAAATAAGCGGAAAGAAGCGAATCGAGGAGAGATCTAGAGCCAAAGCTCCAATCTTGGGACAAGAAACATTACCTTCCTTGAGGGTTTTAGCAGGAGGGAGATCTAGGGTTTTGCCCGCGGCTGTGAGAGAGAGGGAGGGGAGAAGAAATAGGGAGCCGGGGTAGGAGAGGGGAGGGGAGTGGCCTGGGGTTCTATTTTGGATTCTCCCGGAAAAGGTTAGCAACGCATCCCTATCCTGAGGCAAGCGACTCTTGTTTCAAGCCGACCGTGGACGTGGGCATCACGCCGGTTCGGGCAACAGCCGCCGCATAGGGACTGATCGCAATATATCTTTATATCATCTTTAGATAGTATTAAAAATAATTTATATAATAAATTATCTATATAGTTATCTATAATAGTTTCTTATTTAATTAAAAGACTGTCTATACAATGGCACATAAAATAAAAAATTATCTATAAAATTGTTTGTTAAATAATAGACAACTGTTTTCTCTTTCTTGCATATCACCTAAAATCTTACGTGATATAGTTTTACAGACAACTGACTTGTACTATTGTACATGCTGCTAGCATAATAAAACTATCTCAACTTACTATTAACATATACACATTAGTTTTATTCTGCATGAAAGAATGACAAAAGAGAAGTGAGAAGAGAACTGACTTTTATTTAGTAACTAATATTGCATAGGAAGATAGGTGCTATCATCGGCTAAAAACCGATGTTAGAGCTGGCACGAGCAATTGTTAATATTGAAGTTAGTGTTTTGCCAACAACCAGAAAGATGAAGTTAATATTGAATGCCTAAATTAAATGCTTTAATGTTTCTCTAGAGACAACATGCATTTAAAGATAATTATTGTATAAGTCAACTTTATTGCTGATAGTTATTGTACAAGCCAATTTTATTATTTACTCTAAATGATATGAATGTGAGTGGAATAAGTAGTGACCTTTGTTGTTGTACTTTCTCTTACACGCGAGTGCTTAGAGATAATATAGCTATATCATCAAAAGCAGATTACGGACATCGTATAGAAGGATTCCAATGAAGCCTTGCACTACATCACATGCATCTACCAACCAATCTAGACCTGAACCCTAATCAGCTGACCATGAAAGGACATAAGCAAGAATTGATAATGTGTAAGGTGTAACCCACATATAGGCCCACAAGGCCACCTCGGACAGGGGGCCCTCTAGATATGGCCTCTCGATAGACCATGCCTCTGTGACGAAAAAGCATATCATCACAATACAGACATATATTTGACGTCAGTTCAAGACAAACAACCATTCATTTTCTATGACGATTTGTATTATGGTTTCACGACGAAATTTTATGTTTCGTCACAAAAGTACATGGGGCGACGGTGCCTCATACAATTAATGACGAATATAAACAAGTCGTCACAGAAAATAGGTTTTCCATGACAAAAGTTGACAACGTCACGATGTTTTCGTCACAGATAATCACTTTTCTTGTAGTTACATTATGGATGCATTTTGAGTTTCTTCAAACTTCCTTTTTGGGTGTTTTGCTACAAATATTGCATTGCTATATTCGAATATAGTACCACTTGTTTCTTTGCATTTTGTACTTGGGAAGAAAGTTGTCAACGATGCTAGTATTTTTCTGCATGCAGCACCGGGAGTTCCTCTCGGTTGGGTGATCTCGGTCAAACCTAGATTTTTGCCAAAATTGAGAATGTGGTATTTCAATATACCCTTTTAACATTTCGAGCAATTTTCAATTTGTTTTTCTAGCGATTTTCTCCAAATCGATATTGTTAACCCCGATCGCTAGTGTGAAAAATTCAAGCTCTTTTGCATCTGTGTGCATATTTTCTTGGTAGGAACCTCACAAATCCATACTTCCAGCTTCCCATGGGAAAGTTTTAGTGATTACGAATCTTAATTATTTTTCAACTTTGTTCAAAGATGCTTAACACATTAAGTCTGCTATGGGCATCAATCTTGATTCCGCACCAAGTTGAAACCATTTCATTATAATCTACAACTTTAAATGGGCAACCACATCTCCGATAGGTTCCTGACCATTCCCAAGGCACATATGCCTTGTATAATTTAAAGAACTTGCATCCTATGAGAATTCTTGGTAAGTCGTTTGTCAAACTGTTATGTAACACAAAACCACTTGTAATCGGGTGTTGTTCTTTTGTTTTAGCTTACTTCTCTATAGATGGCTTCCCAACTGTCTTGTTGTTTCTTCATATTCTTGAAGATCCTATATGTCGTTAGCTCGTATTTGGCTATTCGACACATTTTTGGTGCCATATTGCTTACACAGTAGTCCATGTGTACTTCCATATTTCTTCTTCTATCGCCTTGCAAGTTATCTTTGTGATGGCAATACTTTATCCATTGGTGCGAGAAGCACTTTCCATAGTAATCCTTGCTTTTGTCATTTGACAACTTCTAAGACTTCGCAATAGTTGAATGTTTTTCGCCTATTCGGACATGTTCTCTTTGTACAATGGGCACAATAAACTCTAGACATGAAAATCCATGTGATAGTAGCGATTCCTACTTACTTAGACCGAGTTGCACCATGTTAGGAGATCCTCACATATTTCAAAGTTTTCACTTGCCATGGTGGATTTATGTGGCGTAAAGAAAAAATGGGAATAAGCTCAGATGTTTCATGTTATGTATCTTATCCCCATGTTTTCTTAGTTGCTCACTTTGTGCACATGCCCCCTCGAGCATGACTTTTGAGACGAAGAAATTTTCCTCCTTCTAATGTTACATTTTCTCGTATTCATATTATGGACGAATGAATAATTCTTGTATCATGCACTATTGTGCGTGATTATTTTTACATGAGAGGGCATGGCTAGCATCGCCGAGGCTAGCCACAAATGCCGATTTTTTATTTTTAGTGTGTCGGACTATCAGTGACGGTTCTAGCCAAAAACCGCCACTGATAGTGATAGTCTGTGGCAGTTTTTGGTTAGAACCGTCACTGATAACCAAATATCGATGACGGTTCTATCTAAAACCGCCATCGATATTTGGTTATCGCGATGGCGGTTCTAACAAAAACCGCCACAAATAATGTTATCTGTGGCGGTTCTAGAACTGTCACTGATAATCCTCAAGTATCAGTGGCACTAAATCTGTAGCGGTTCAAAAACCGTCACTGATGGCAGTTATGAACCGCCATTGATGACCTTTTTCAAGGTAGTGACACTGCAGGTGCAGAGGTCATGCTTGAGTTAGTAGAGGAAAAAGAAGGGCTCATGGTAGAAACAAGAGAAGGATTCATCATCTCAACAATGATTCTAATACCATATAAAATTAGATGGTTTGCTGACACACCCTCAATGAAGTACTTGCCACAAAAGAAGATGAAGCTCCATTGCTTTGGACGGAGACCCAATTCATTTGAGGACATGAGTTGGCATGTGGAAATAAGCCACATGCTCATTTACATCGTCTTAAAAGTGATTAGATTCTTCTGTTTTCAATAAGCTTTTTTAGCGGTATCTGCACACACTTTTAAGAAACCTAAAGAAATAAAAATGCAATTGTAAAAGGTAAACAAGAACATTGAATACGAATGACATTATATGCCATCTTCTAAGAGAGAGAGAAAGATATTACAGGAGTGGCCAGTGGATTATCGACCTATGCAAATCAGGCTAGCTAACGGGCTCGCGAGCAGGGTTCACAATCTCGATTTTGCTTGAAATACCGTCCCTGGTAAGAGAACGAAATTACGTTGAGATCTCAAAAATTCAAATAATTTCTAGCCAAAATGCAAAAACATGAATTCAAATCTAGTTCTGAAGCTCTCGGTTGGACCGAAATCTCGCCGGTTTTGCTGAGATCTCGGTAAAATTTCATGGCTCGAAATCTGGTAGAAACTTAGTCAAACAATTTTGAATTTTTTTTGGAGATCACTGTCATATTGATGATGTTTCCATAAAAAATTTCAGATAATTATGAATCTTGTGGAATTTTTAAAAATTCAAACATGACTACTTTCCTAATAAAACACTGACCAGCAATTTTGAAGCAAACGAAAAATAGGACAAAACACATTAGAAATATTCGAAATTTTTGTGCATGATTCTAGCATATCAGAAATCTTTTCATAAAATTTTTTGATGATGGTGAAGCTTGATGGATTTTTGAAAATTCAAATAGCGGTGATGTCTGCATGGAAAATGGTTGAAAGTATGTTAGAAAATTTTGAAATTTTAATTGGATGATTGTGATGCATCATTAACCTTGGTGTAAAATTTTTAGATCATTATCAGCCCATGAAGTTAGAAATTTCGGCGGTATTTCGATTAAAATTCAGATTTGGAGAGTCACAATTGTAGACAATCAATGTATATTTGCATGGAAATTAATAGGCATGAAATAAAATTGATACATATGACAATTTATCCCATATTTGCATGATAATAAAATCAATATCTATTTGCATCACGTACCTACGAGTAGTAATACTCTTGTGGTGCAAACTCCACCTCCGCATTGTCGACAATGACCTCGTGATGCCTCCTCTCGTGTTGTTGCTTGTATTATTCCCAGGTCATGTCCTGCGGTAGCCAGGCAGACTTTCAATGTTCGTAATGAGCCATCTAGCCACTATAATTCTCGGACTGGTAAAGGTGCCTGACACTGACA
Source organism: Guadua angustifolia (assembly GCA_036346375.1). NCBI lineage: Eukaryota > Viridiplantae > Streptophyta > Magnoliopsida > Poales > Poaceae > Guadua > Guadua angustifolia. Next base: position 35,411,265 of record CM070512.1, read on the forward strand.
GATGAGTGTCGTGCATACGGATCAGCGTATGAATCAGTGTAGTCAAATAGCCAAGAGATGCTAGATTCGACATAACTCTATTTGTAACCATACCCACCCTGATCACTCCATATGACATTAAACCATACCCACTATGCTCAGTTGGGAGTCTGAAATGGCTCGAAGACTAGCTACTACACCATGAGCCTGCGTCATCTTGTGGCTGTGTTGCCTGTCGCCCACCCCCACCACTCGATGCGCCCCTCTCCTTACTACAGGTCTGCCTCTATGAGTCCCTCCTCAAGGGGCTAACCTCCTGTTATGATCCTTGCGGTGATTATAGCTGTGAACGGAGGTGCATAGTGTACCGGCCCATTTCTGTCCCATCATCGCTAGGAGAGTGTGTCTTTGTCATTGAAGCTACTCTTGAGGCAATCGCTCATTATCGGCAGTGTAGCCGTCTCATCATCACTACCGATATCAGGCTCATCATCAGTTGGAGCTTTGCCTTTTCCCTTAAGAGGCTGACTGCCCGTTAACTTCTCCAATCCGCGTAAAACTCCTGATAGCATGTCGTAAATGCTCAAGTAAATGCCGTTGCACTCTCTCTTCCCTTTGTGCATATCACCGACCACGTACTAGGCCCAATCTGGGAGACTCTTCCCACATGTGGCCAAGTTTAAGTAATATTAATAATGTTGTGAGGTTTTGGCATACATGATTCACAAGTGAAATGAAAAACAATTACCTTATTCATTTCTTCCTGCGGGAAGGAGTCTACCACGAATCTCATTGGGAGAGGTGGGTCGATCCCATTGTCCTCGCCCATAGAAGGTCATGATGAAACTGGGAAAAATTTATAAAATTCTAACATGGTTACTACCTTATTTATGCTCATTCTATTTTTTTAAATATAACAAATCAACTTAAAATATTTTGAAATTTTTTTTGTGTGATCCTACACTTGTTAGGATGGTAGCATAAATTTGTCATAGTATTAAAATTCTTCTACAGTTTTATAAAAATCTAATATTTTTTGTTAAAATTTAAAAATGTCTCAAAAAATGGTTTTCGACAAATTATCATGGAAGATCACTTTTTCCAGGGTAGTTGAGCTAAATCCGGTCAAATCCGGGTACAAAAAATCAAATTCTGAGTTTCAAACCAGAGATACTGGCCAGAGAGGGCGAAATCTTGCCAAAATAAACGAGATCACTGTAGCAATTTGAATTTTTCAAATTCAATGGCAGCAAAAAAACCATCTGGATCCGAAGGGTGAGATCTCAGTGTGATACGGCGAAATCTCACTGAGATTCATAACCCTGCTTGGGAGCATGAAAAGTTTGCTTAGGTCCAGGGGAAGTGTATTGGCCCACGAGAACACGTGGTGCATAGTCAAGCATTTTCTAGTCCCAACGGCTCTCTCTCCCTCTATCCCCAAACTCCAACGGTCAAATCATCTCTCTCTCTAAAAAATTCAACGAGCTCATCACTATTATTTCTATTGTGATAACTGATTTCACATCACTATCGTTTCTCACATAAGAATTAATTGTGATGTACTTAGTACTACATCACAATCATTTCTAACATGAGAACTAATAGTGATTATTATTAATATCCCTCTAAATTATCTATCATAATTATTTTTTTCTAAAAACTTGAACTCATTTAGATAAAACAATAATGATGTATCATTCTGTATCACAAATAAGGTTAAAAAACCTTCGATCACCCTATGTGAGGTACTTGCCACAAAAGAAGATGAAAGCTCCATTGCTTTGGACGGAGACTCAATTCATTTGAGGACGTGAGCTGGCGTGTCGAAATAAGCCATATGCTCATGTATACTATATATATTAAAGTGGTGAGGATTGCCGGCTTCTCTCCCGTGCCACATCATCGGTCTCGCAGAGAGGCTCTCCAAAAAATTAGAAATTGCGTTTAGATCTTTTTGACGATTTTTTAATAAAATAGACTCAACAAATATCAAAATTACATTTAGGTCCCTATGCGGTTTACATTTAGATCCTTCTGATGGTTTGTAGCGGAACGAACCCCGAAAAAATAAATTATTTTAGGTCCCTCTACAGTTTACGCTTGGCTCTTGTCAGCGGTTTTTAGAGAAGCGTACTAAAAAATATGTTTCGACAAAAAACACAGATTCATCGAAGGTTCATAGCTTTCACCGATTTGTAAGCGGGCCTAGCGGACCTTTAAAAAAACATAAAAATCGAAAATACATAAAAAAAAAAATCATGCGGTTTTTTAAAAAACAGGTTCATCGAAGGTTTATAGTAGCCCATAGATTCGCTGACGGGTTCTAACTGCCGTTTTCTAAAAAAAAATACAGATTCGTCGAAGGTTTATAGCAGTCCATAAATTCACCAACGGGTCCTAACAACCCATTTTTTAAAAAATATGAAAACCGAAAATACGACCAAATTTCTCAAATTACGTAAAAAAACAAATGTGATTTTCTAAAAAAACATAGATTCGTCGAAGGTTTATAGTAGTTGATAGATTCACCGACGGGTCTTAACCTCGGTTATCTAAAAAAAAATACAGATTAATCGAAGGTTTATAGCAGTTCATAGATTAATGACCGATCCTAACAACCTATTTTTTTTTAAAAAAAAATAAAAACAAAAAATACGACTAAATTTCTTAAATTTTACACGTTGTATTGTCGTGCGCGACATAGCGTAGTGCGTTACAGTTTACATTGCCACATAAGTGATTAGATTCTTGCGTGTTCAATACGCTTTTTTTCAGTGGTATTTGTACACACTTTTAAGAAACCCAAAGAAATAAAAATGCAACTTGTAAAACGTAAACAAGAACATTGAATACGAATGGGATTATGTGTCATCTTCTGAGAGAGATACCCCCAAACTCCAACGGTCAAATCAACTCTCACTCTCTAAGAATCTGACGAATCACAGCGAAACAGAGCGAGACAGAGATGGGCAGGGGAATGGCGGCCAAGGGCATGACGAGGGCACGCAAGGGCTCGCCTCCGGGGCAGGCGTTGGTGGCCGGCGACGGAAACGATGGACCCGAGGAAGCCGCCACCGCCGCCGGAGCCGGAGGAGGAGGCGGATTCTTCTGCTGCTACCTCCTCCGGTCGCTCTGCCCGCGCCGCAAGGGCCACACCTACATCGGGTACTTGTCTCACCTCACATGAAACAAATCCTCTGATCTTTTTGCGCCTGCGCACCCGATTGATGGGTGCTTCGATCGATTGGTACGGGCAGGTTCACGGTGAACCCGCGCCGGCGGATCCGGCAGCACAATGGCGAGATCCGGTGCGGTGCGTGGCGGACCAAGCGCGGGCGCCCCTGGGAGATGGTGATCTGCATCCACGGCTTCCCCACCAACGTCTCCGCTCTCCAGGTGGGTTCTCGTTCACCCAATCGAATCGTCTGTTCTTGCAGTATCACCTTGCAGCAATTCTTGCTTGAGCCTCAACAAGATTCGCCGTTTGGATGGATCATGGATGGGAATAGTTATTGCCCTCTGTTTCTTGCTTAACGAAGGCCTGTTTCTTGGCCGGCATGCAGTTCGAGTGGGCGTGGCAGCACCCGATGAAGTCGCTGGCCGTGCGCAAGGCCGCTTCCAGCTTCAAGTCGCTCGGCGGCATCGGCAACAAGGTCAAGCTAGCTCGCCTACACCATGCTCAACCTCCCCACATGGGAAGAGTAAGACGCATCTCCATTCTTGTAATGTTTCTAAACTTCTCGCTGCTCTAGTCATGCAATCTTGGGATCAACGTTGGGTAGTATGCTGATGTGAATGGTTGTGTTGCCAGCTTGAATCTTGCGGTGAACTTCTTCTCCACGAGGAACACCGAGTTCACCGCCGGCTGCCCGCCCTTGCCGAGCCACATGAAGACGGTCGTCTGCCCGATGGAGGATCTCCAGTGCTACGCCGGGGGCCTCTCGTCCGAGGAGGACTGCAGCAACGAGCCTAGAGAGAATCAGGAGCCCGATGCACCTGTCAGGGATGAACCTTCTGATCACGGTTTGCAGCCAGTGGAAGCTGAAATCAGAATTGCAGGCTGTGAATCAAAAATCGATGAGTTTGGTCCAATGGAGTGGAGTGGAATCTTTAGGGCAAGAGAAATGGGCCGATCAAGAATTAATGAATCATCTGAAGTGCAACAAGCGGAAGAAGTCAGGACTGCAGGCTGTGATATTGAATGTTCCATTGATGAGTTTGCCTACATGGAATGGGGTGGAATTCATGAGACAAGGAAATTGGACGAATCAAGAACATCGCCTCGATGTTCCTCAAGCTCCTGGAGCGATGATGATTGTGGAAGAATCGTCGACAGTGTGGTAGGGCAAGCGTCTCCAATGTCCAAGGTTGGTGCTAGTTCATCAGATGATGATTGTAGACACCCTCTCTTCCACGAAACGGAGGTGGTAGACTTGGTTATCCCAGTAGGCCGGTTAGGGAGAACAGGCAGCAAAGTAGCTACATTTTGCCCCAAGGTTATTGATCTGACGAGCTCCCCTATAATTATTGAGTTGTAAACTTGTAATGTCTTGTTGAATCGATCCACAGTATGTACTATAAAATCATGTAATAACAAAACCAGAAACACTTTCATGGTCAGATCATGAAATAAAAAGGTTGGAGAGACGTGAGTGTGTACCATAGCCAAATTTGCACAAAAGAATGTGAGCTGTGAAACAGGATGTTCTGACAGCATTGCGAAGTATTTTTTTTTATCGGCAATGGAGTACATACGATCTATCACATATTTTTAATTGAGATGAGACTGGATTTTCATAACAATAGCTCACTTGTCGAGCGTCAGCCTTGTAAACCGGAGGATGGAGCGGGAGTAAATTTTAATTTCTTTCACCGCATATGAACTTACTAAATTTATTTGGCTAAAGTGCCCATACTACAAAGAAAGATCTAGCGGAACGTCTGGTTTAGTATGTTTGTACAGGAGATGGATCCAATACAGTCCTAGATACAAAACTGTTGGATCAAAAAGTGAGGGTCCAAATGTACTCCCGGTTTAAAAATACTGTGCCAATTTTCTACGGTTGCAGCACTGTAGCAACATACTGTTAGACGATCCGGAACAAAGTTTGCTCCATCGGAAGCACCCTATCCATTTGTACGTTGTAAAGAACCTGCACATCCTAGGAAATCAGGTGTAAAGGCAGCTTTAGAGCCACACCTTTACACGAAGATTATAACAATGTATTTGGTACAGCTTGCTGTGTTGTATAACCGGTGCAGTTGCAGCACTCGTATCACAATGCTAAGAGCTTAAACAATGACGGATTAACCCGGAGACAATATGACCGTTCATAAGATTGCACAGCTGTTCTTATTTAACAAGATGACAGTGATAAATAAGATTCACACGAGATGACAGTGATAAATAAGATTCACACCTGGGTAAATAAGCACGGTAACATGAGTGTCTGGATGACAGGAAATGTCTTTGATTCTACCAGCATTTATTATTTTTATTTTCAAAACTAATAGGCATTCCCAAAAGAAAGGCATGTACATCTATCTCCAACTGCGACTACATCATAAATACGAGTACAAGAAAAATCTATAAACACCCTCATAAATCACACACTTTTTCAATTCATCCCTCATATCTAATTATCCCTTTACTTTGCCCCATATCTTTATGTTTACTATTAGAGGCTCCTTTAGGAGCCCTCACGTTAATCCTAGTAGTCAAAAGCTAGAAATTCTCACATTATTCAAAGAAAAAATCTTAAAATTATCAGATTAATTGAAATGACCATCTATTGGTGTAAGCAGGCAGGCAAGCACAGCGACGAAACACAAACCGGGCCACGCGTCGAGCGAGGAGGACATAGGCGACATGGCCCTGTGCACTAGGTGTGTTTAGTCAATAATCACAAATATAAGAGGATTAGTAAGATATGGTGCACTTAAAGTTACTGTCGGCATCATACATGTGGACATGCATATATATTGGTAATTAACATTGATTAAACATAGACTGAGCGGTGGAAGGACCTAATAGCCATAACAAAAATTAAAAATGGTATGACCATTTCATGGGAAACATGGGCATAAAAGGGCTGCATTTCTAATTTTTTTTCTATACTTAAATCATTTACTGTAAATCTTAATATCTGTTGTACCAAAAATTTTCCTCTGGATGAATATGCAAAACACAGGTTCTACACAAAAACCATTTTCAGTCCATCAAAACTGATCTAGCGCACACTTTGTAAGCCTGATGCGCTGGTGTAGCTCTTGAATAGCGATTTACAGAAACTTTCTTTGGATATAACAGTTTCTCCAGTTTTTTTTCTAACAGGGGTTCAAGAGTGTAATATAGTAATAATATGCTTTCACTACAGGAAAACGTGGTTGTTTAAGTCGGGTTAACACTATTTTCGCCGGCCTAAAATAAGCCGTCGAAAATAAGTTTGTAAATTCGTTACCAAACGAATCCGTCGAAAATATCGAATAATTTCGTCGTCGAAACAAATAGTCGAAAATATCGGAATAATTTCATCGTCTCAAACAGACGTCAAAAATATCGAATAATTTTGTCAATGAAAAATAGCCGTCGAAAGTAATAGTTACATTAAATCGGCTTGGCCGTCGAAATAATCGGATCCCTAAACCCCGCTGCCGACCAAAAAGCCTCGCCGCAGCAATTATCTCCGCCGCCCTCCGCGTGCAGCCCCGCCGCCGCCGACTTACATGACGCCGCCGCCATACAGTCGCCGTCGGCGCTTCGCCCGCCTCCGCCGATCCCGCCCTGCGTCGCGGCGTCGAGGTAATCGCTCTGCGCTATCCGGTGAGCTCGAAACTCTTTTCACAACCCTAGAATAAATTCCCAAACCCCACCAATCCGCCGTGTTTATTTAGACCCGACGAGGATTGCGGCCTTCAAGCGATTTACTTGGCGAATTGGGACTCATGCGATGTCTTGGGGTGGCAGGAGGAGATCTTCCTCTCCACCTCCCTCGCCCGACTTCTTGGACAAGGAGATCCTTTCCTTGTTCTTTCTTGATCTTTTCTTGTTTCTTTGCGCTGATTCTAGGTCAGGAACGAGGATTTTTTAGCAAGATTTTATCCAAAGGAGTGTAGTTGAAGAATCCGGTAGGTGTAGATTTGGGTTCTTTGACGTACATGTCGAAATCTTGAAGCTTTACTGAGATGTCTAGGCTTCAATGCTATGGATTGTTCCAAGATTGGATTTTTATGTCTTGCTCGGATCAAATCGGTGTATGGTTGATTTTTCTGTGTTGCGCCACTTATTGAAAGATCGAACTTCTGATGGGTACATCACACTGTGTCTGTAATTGATTGGAGCGTGTAACGAAAGGTGGAAAGTTTGATATTTTGTGCTAAGAAAGTGGTAACATTTGGTCCAGGCTGTTTTTTTATTGGTTGTACAAAGCAAATAGCTACATATTTGTGCTTTGCTATATCAAGGTGGAACGCCCAACTTCTGGCAATTAAGAATGTGGATGGAAGATGTAAAACTTGCTCCATGAGTCCACGATCCCCTAATTTGCAGCTTAAAGATGATCGATTCTTGTGAATTATTAGTTTTTGCACTAAATTATTGAACTTCACCTTAAGGTTGTCAATGCTGTTTTATCTGGTCTCAAGCAGGAGGAGGAACTGCTTTAGTGAAATACATGGTAGCACTTTGCAGATTCAAGTACCTGATAGCATTTTGCACCACATATTTCTTAGATCCATAGGGGCATGTAATTCAAATACTTGCATATAATTTCTATTGACATATACAGCTTCCTGTTCTTACTTATAATTTCTATTGACATATACAGCTTCCTGTTCTTACTTCAAGTAGTAGCCATCTGTAATAATCACTAACTAGGCACTTCCTTTATTAGAACCTATAAGTAATTTTGCCTCTAGAATATATGCAAATTATAAGCTTTTTAATCTATTACATTTTTAACAATAGGCCTTGTGGATTTTGACTGATTTGCAGTGATGATGGAAGTCTGAGTTGCGGATATTCAAGTTTTAGAGGAAAAAGGGCAAGCATATTAGCTAGTGTTTATATGTACTTAGGATATTCAAGTACTTAGGAAATTTAGCAATGTGTACCAATTTTTAACAATATCCTAATGTCCGACTCCTAATTATTGATTCCATCCGTGGAGGAGCCTTAATCTAGTACAGCAAGAAAATGGTTAGTAACTTTATTGTTCATTACAAAAAATCTGCCAACTAGTCTTTTTGCTTTATGGTTTTTGTTGCCTGGACCAAAATAGATTATGGCATGGCCAAATGTAAAACAAAATAATTATGGCATGGTCATTTTATGTGATAAAGAAATACCAATCTGCATCCTGTCCATACTATCGAATCAAACGGAGTTTTGTGTTCAGTTTTGGCTCTTACAGCAGAGAGCCTCCTATCCTTTGTCTAACGGAATTGAAATTTTGAGTACAATTGTACATGCTAAGGGGTACTCAATGGTTACTATGTGACTGAAATGTCAATCTATCATCCAAATTATGAAATATATTAGATGAGGTCAGAAGGTCAACATTATGGATGTGTGACAGTGTGAGTATGCCTCTCGGCCAATTTGACATTATTGTGCTATGCTGAACTGTGTGCTGCAGAAACTATTTAGTTATAGACTATGTTTACCAATTCCATCATATAATTTCTGTTGCTCTAAAGAAGGAAGGTTGCTGATACGAGCTTGTTCACCGAGCCGACTCAGACGCTTCGTGTTCCCGCCGTCGCTCGACGGGCCGCCGAAGAAGACTCCCCCGTGATGCTAATCGGAAGAGATGTTTTGGCGGTTATCGACGCCACCGCCTCGAGCTAGTTTTTAACTCAAAACCAGCATGCCCCGCTTTGTTTATTTGCTTCTTTTTATAGCAGTTACAGACTCCTTGCTAAACACAACCCAATTCGACTCGATTAACAATTCACTAGCGGCGGTGGCGGACTCTTAATACTTGACGAAATGACTCAAACACTTTATTCTCTCGCGATGGCATCGAGGGCGTCGCGCGCCGAAATACCATGCAACTATTCCTTTATACGTATACTAGACTCGGCGCATCACGCCACCTCCTGAGCCCCCTCGCTTGGCGCTTATGCCTCTGTAATATCTGCGATCTCAAGGCGCAACATTACTCCCTCTCAAGAACCAGCTTGCCCTCAAGTTGCACATCGTAGGAACGACGCAGACTCACAGCATCCATCCACGTAGCTTCCTCTTGCTGCTCCCCCTTCCAGTGCACCAAAACCTGCCGGTTGCCATTGACGAACCTGTGCGCCAAAATCTGGTGTGGCTCAGGCGTGTTGACGGTCGGGGCCGGCGAGACGTCCTCGGGTAATGGTGGTAATGATGTTGGCGGATCACCAGCGAAGGGCTTGAGAAGGGACACATGGAAGACATTATGGATCCGAGCAGTATCCAGCAAAGCCAATCGGTAGGCCACCGCTCCAACCCGTGCCAGAACTTTGTAAGGACCGAAGAATTTAGCTATCAATTTGTGTGGAGACCCAGACCAGAGGGATGCTTGGCGATGATGCTGTAACCGAAGCCAAACCCACTGCCCAACTTGGAATTCGAACTCCCGGTGGGACGAGTCGTACCTCTGCTTCATGCGGTTCTGCGCTCGGGCGAGGTGTTCCTTTGCTTGGCGCAAGAGGTTATCACGCTCCAGGAGTTGACACTCGACGGCCGCCAAGACAGTTGACCCTTGCTGGTACGATAGTAAGGGTGGTGGCTTGCGACCATAAACTAGTTCGAAGGGAGTGAGGCGATGAGCTAAATGGAAGGAGGTGTTGTAGCGTAACTCCGCCCATGCCACCTAAGTTGCCCATGTGGACGGATTGTCCGCAGCCAAGCAACGAGATACATCTCATCGTCCGATTGACCACCTCCGCTTGGCCGTCTGCTTGAGGGTGATACGTGGAAAAATGGAGGGAGGTGCCGCCCGCTTCGATAAATCCCGCCAAAGGGCGCGAGAAAACCGGTCTCCATCCGACACGATGGATTCAGGATCCCATGTAGGCGGACCACCCGGCCGAAGAAATAGTCGCCACACCGATGGTCATGGCGGTAGCGATGATATGAAATGTGCGTTTGGAGAGCCGTCGACCACCACCATGATCGTCAGATACCCTTTGGACTTCGCGGTCACGGTGATGAAGTCCATGGAAACATCCGCCCAAATTTGGTGGGGTATAGGGAGGGGCTGCAATAACCCTGCCGGTGACAGAGAACTTGCTTTGTGACGCTGGCATGTCAAGCAACGAGCAATATAGTGCTCCACTGTTTGGCGCTGATGGTCCCAATAATACGCAGCCCTGATGCGATGCAAGGTCTTTTGCACCCCTTCATGGGTCAGGTCGTGTACTGAGGCAATAATGGCCGGTATGAGTTCTGAAGATGCAGGCACATACAAGCGATTGCGTCTGTAAACCAGCCCATCTTTGATCTCCCACTCCGCACTTGCGGTCTTCTCTTGGTTACCCCCGCTGTCCGTCTCAGAGAGATGGTCGTTGGAGCCTGTTGGAGGCAGCGACGCTGATCTCGGGTGTTGGCGCAGTCCGAGAACCATCTGCTCCCGGGTTAGCTCCACCGGCTTGAGATAGCGGCGACGTTGAGCGGACTCTCGACGCGACGGGGCATCTGCCGAAGGTTTGATCGCCGGTTTGTATTCGACCCGAAATCAAAACCCATGAGTTTGCTTAACCAATGTTGTCGCGGTGTGACGAGGGCTTGCTCCAAGAGGGTACTTGAGGCTACCGTGGTCGACGACCACCAAAGTTTGCCCCGTGAGATACTGGCCGCCAATGTCGGATCGCTGGATAGTCCAATAAGTTCACGCCATAAGCCGCAAGCTTTACATGTCGGATCGCCGCTTATGGTCAAGTACGCGATGGAATGGCCGAACTGTTGAGAACCGCACCTATGCTGGCCTCGATGCGTTGCACTCGACAATAAATGGCATGGTGAAGTCAGGCATTTGTAGCACCGGGGCAGTCATCAGGGCTTGTTTCAAGCTGCGGAAGGCTTCTTCTGCTTGGTCAGTCCACTGGAAGCTACCTTTCTTCAACAATGATGTCAGGGGCTTGGCAATGGTGGCGTAGTTCGATGAAGCGCCGTAGTAGCTGTGAGGCCCGTAAACCCGCGATCTGATCCACCGGTTGGTTTGACGAGCAACTACCGCTGAAGTTTAGCTCGTCTGCTGCGACGCCATTGCACGAGATGATGTGCCCAAGATAGCCCACCGCTCTTGAGCGAATGTGCACTTTGACTTCTTGAGGTATAATCGGTGCTGTCGAAGCCGGTCCAATATCTGTTGCACATGCTCTCGATGGTCCTCCACTGTCTGGCTATATATAAGGATGTCATCGAAGAATACCAGGGTAAACTTCCGCAGGAAATCTTGTAAGATTTCATTCATGAGAGCCTGAAAAGTGGATGGTGCGTTTGTTAACCCGAACGGCATCACTAGGAACTCATAGTGTCCTTGATGAGTCCGGAAGGCGGTCTTGGCGATGTCTTCGCTCCTCATGCGGACTTGGTGGTATCTTGATCGCAGGTCCAGTTTAGAAAAAACTGTGCCCCTTTCAGTTCATCCAGCAGTTCTTCCACAACTGGAATAGGGAATTTATCCTTAACTATGCGGCTATTGAGCTCCCGATAATCCACACAGAAACGCCATGAGCCGTCTGCCTTGCGGACTAGCAGAACTGGCGAGGAGAAGGGAGACCGACTAGGACGGATGATTCCTTGCCGCAACATTTCTTCGCACTGACACTCGATCTCATCTTTCTGCCGATAGGGGTAGCGATCTGGGCGCACTACTATCGGGTCCGTCCCTTGACCAAACAAATTCCGTGGTCACGTGTCGTAAGCGGAAGGCCTCATGCTTTGCGAAGACATCCTCATAGGTGACAAGATATCTTCCACACTGCCCGGGTTGCTTCAACAAGATGCAATCCACGAGATTCTTGCTTTCCCGAGGCCTTGGATTGTGACCCGCTCGTCCCATTATCAAAACCATGAGCGTGTTCTCGAAGTCCCAATGAACCACTCCCAATGATCTCGAGCCACTCCATTCCTGTGACAATGTCAAAACCATCCGGAGGAATTACTGTTAATGGTACGGTGAACTTGTGGTTTTGGATGACCAAGTGAGCCTCTGGAATTCGTCCCACACGTGAGTTGGCCTCCATCTGCGACTTTTACCTGTTGGTGCGTAGTCGGTCGTTGAGTCCATTCCCCGGCCCAAAGAAAGATATCCGCTTATAAAGTTGTGGGTACTCCCACCGCCGATTAAAACCAAGAGGCGATGTCCCGAACCTCTGCTTCCACCGTGCATCGTCTTGCCTCCTTTTTGGTCCGTGTAATTTGCTAGCATAGAGAGAGAGTTCTCCTTCCGCCGACTTCTTCCTCCCAGCTTCTTCTTCTTCTTCTTCTTCAACTACCTCAAGATGGAATAACCGCTTGCACTTGTGGCCCCGGAGTAGATCTCATCACAATTGTAGCAGAGTCCCTTCGCCGCTGCTCGGCGAGTTGGTCTGCAGCCAATCGTAGGCGATTGGGGAAGACGACAAACTCCCTTGCGAGCCCCGGGATGCGCCGACTGGTTTGGCGCCACAGGCGATAAGCTTTGGGCTCATGTTCCCCGCCGCTCGAGATGCTTCCACTCGCCCGAGGAGTAGACGCCTTGCTTCCCTCCCGCCACCGGCCGCGAGAGTCGACACCCTCGATCAAGGTCGCCATATTCGCCCAGCCGATGAGACACCCTGGGCCGCCCGTGCTATCCAAGCATCCTCCCGTCTGTTCACCTCCGGGCCAAACTCATCGCCTCTGCCAGATCACGCGGCCGATCTCGCCGCACATCACCACCAATGTGAGGATAGCCCCGCCGTGAACATCTCGATTTGGTCCTCCGCTTCATGCGCGGAGCGCGCCAATAATCGTTGGAACTCCCTGGCATAGTCGTCTACCCGACTATCTCCTTGTTTCAGATCAACAAGGTCTCCCAGAGGTCCTGAAGTCGCATGCCAGGTGAAACGCTGCAAGAACATTTCAAAAAAATCTTCCCATGCGATAGGGCCTTCATCCAACTCCCAATTGTCGAGAACTTCTTGTGCCTCGCCGCAAATGCTTGATCCGCCATCTGCACGTATTTGTGGCGCGACAGATCATAAGCTCGAGCGAACCGCTCGCACTGGCGCAACCAGAGTAATGGATCCTCTGTTCCGTCATACAGAGGGAGCTCGTAGCGCGGAGCTCTGGGCACCAAAGGGTCGTCCCCGCCCGGGTGGAACTCGCGTTGACCTCTGCGATAGGCGGTCGGTGCGCCTGGCGCGTGGGCGGCGAATCTCCCAGACACGCACGTCTCACGATCGTTTTGATCGGAAAACTCGCGGTCTTGTGCCCTACCGCCTCCTTCCCCCTCGGCTGGCCTCTTGCCTTGTGATTTGACTAACTCGGCCAGAGTCCTCTGGATTTCCACCAAGGAAGTCTTGAGTCCTTCTACATCCCCGGTCATCCGGGATCGCCAGCCGTCGTCGTCGCTTCCCATGTCTTGGCGCGAAGAAGGATCGTCGGGCTCTGATACCAAATTGATACAAGCTTGATCCGCCTGAGCCGACTCGTACGCTCGTGTTCCCGGCCGTCGCCCTGGACGGACGCTCGCCGAAGAAGACTCCCCCGTGATGCTAATTCGGAAGAGATGTTTTGGCGGTTATCGACGCCACCGCCTCAGGCTAGTTTTAACTCAAAACCAGCATGCCCTGCTTTGTTTATTTGCTTCTCTTTTATAGCGCTTCTGAGACTTTGCTAAACACAACCCAATCCGACTCGATTAACAATCCACTATGCGGTGGTCGGACTCTTAATACTTGACGAAACGACTCAAATACTTTATTCTCTGCATGGCACTAGGGACGTCGCGGCGCACGGAAATACCATGCAACTATTCCTTTATATGTATACTAGACTCTGGCGATCACGCCACCTCCTGGACCCTCGCTTGGCGCTTGCGCCTCGTGAGTATACGCGATTCATCAAGGCTAATAGTTGCGTAATAGTTAATACATCTAAAATTAGCGAATATGATGCCTTTGCAAATCCACCATCATGTCAAACACATTTTTTCTCTTTTCTGTATGTTACCATGGGCACCGCATTGCTTGTCATATTGGAAATTTGGAATCATCACATTATTGATTGTCTCTTGTAGGTTGGATTTACTTTTCATCCATCCTTAAAAAGGTTTCTTTTTCATCACTTTTCTATATGTTTTCGGAAAACAGTTACCAAGTATAATTTTTGACCCTTTCTTTTCTTGTGTTTGATACTGGGACATCTTAACTCTAGAGAATCAGCACCACAAAGAGAGGCATCTGCACTTCAAGATGAGGTTTTCCTTGTTCTCTAGACACTAGTTACTTGCATTATAGTTCATGTTTCTAGTTTAGCTGTTAGGAGTTTTTACTAGGACATTGAAAAGTTGAAGAGTGCCTATCAGCTAGCTCTTTGAGGACTAATGCAATGCTGTACTACAGCTTGATATGCTACAAGAGGAGAATGAGAGCGTTCTAGAAAAGGTAAAGTAGCAAACATCATCACCATTTAGTGCAACTTTGTAATCATATTTTCTGTCAGGCTTTGATAACCTATTTCAATCTTGATCAATGCCATTCGACTTGTCAAGAAAGATGCGAGGAAGTGGAAGCTAGAGCCAAGGAGCTTGAGAAACAGTGAGATTAGTATATACTGAAAATTTTCTCGATGTGCTTATTTGGATATGTTTGCTCATTTGCGATATTTGTTCTGGGTCTATCTCAACTATAACTAAACTTGACTTTTGACATATTGGAACAAGTTGGCCTTTTTTATGTTCAGAATGTAAATGTTGCATACTTAGCTGTATGCATCTTCTGTTTGCTAAGGTCATAATTTGTTGATATGCAGGTAGCTGCTCTTGGAGAAGGGGTATCATTAGAAGCTCGCCTCTTGAGCAGGTTTGTTCCATTCCTGGATATGCATGTTTCACAAGTCCAGAACTGGTCATAGCATAACGTTTTACATGAATGCTGGCAGGAAGGAGGCAGCACTTAAACAGAGGGAGGTTAGTTTTTCTTCTTGTGTTTTATTTCAAAGTTTTACTGAATGATATATGTAAGTACATACCTATAGATTCATTTTACAGAGGTGGATGTTGACTTTGTTTGGAAAGCTGTTCGTGCTATGGGAAGATTTGCAATTAAATTGGAGAGAGATGCTGAAAGGTGCATCAGCGTTTTGCTTGAGCTGATTAAGATAAAAGTTAATTATGTTGTGCAAGAAGCTATTATTGTTATCAAGGACATCTTTAGCCGCTACCCAAACACGCAAGTGCCTTCTCATGAAAGCTCGGCATTCGATATTTTGGTGCTATGGAGCTATCAGTGTTCTTTTTTACTCAAGGAAATTTTGTGTGAAAAAGTAATTGTTTTCTTGCTGAATATGCAGATACGAGTCTATCATCGCAACACTTTGTGAAAGTCTGGACACTTTAGATGAACCAGAGGCTAAGGTATTAGTCTATGAACACAGTCTCGGCAATTTATTGCATGTTTTGTTCACTCACATGTTTCATTTTCTTCTGGCATCAATGATTTGGATAATTGGAGAATATGCCGAAAGAATTGACAATGCTAATGAACTGCTTGAGAAACGGTTGTTTAAAATATTATATGCCAACTGAAGTCAATTGTTCATAATTAGATTTTATTTTTGCACTGCGGAAGTAATGGTTGTTTAAAACGTGAATCGTGTGCACAAATTAAACTAGCTTACTTAGGATGATTATTATTTTCATCACTCTTTCAGGACATGTTCGATAGTGTAGAATATAAATAATTGATTTTGTGAGTTAATGTATACCAATAATCTATTATAGTACTATTCTCACAGTGCCTTGAACTAATGATTTTACAAACAGAATGTATGCTGTAATATGCTAGCTATTGACATTCATTTTATTCTTATTTAGTTCTTACTGCATGTGAGTCATTTTATTGTTGATCGTTCTTGCATGGCTAAATTACGAAATCAACAATTGGTGTATGCGTTTGTATATTAAGAGTTTGGTTGGATTTTTTTCTTATTAGGCTCTATCTTTTGTTTATATTGAAGTTATATATGCAACTGTAGCATTATATGTATCACGGTGAATTTCTGTAAACTTTTAGAGATTTATATATTTTTAAAAATTTAAAATATTATTTTCGCTAAACTTGGGCAAAAAAATAGCATTTTCATATTTTTTAATTTAAAATAACGAAAATAGCATTTTTCATATTTTTTAAATTTAAAATACTATTTTCGCGTGCCTTGCATTTTCATATTTTTAATTTAAAATACGAAAATAGCATTTTCATTTTTTTAAAAATTTAAATATTATTTTAAATCGGCTTTAGCCGATTTAAAATACATTTGCCACGTCAACCTTTGGTAGCGGTTAGATTGCATCGACTAGTAATTTAAATGACTCGTAGTCAGTCAAAATAATTTATTTTCGCTTCGGAGTGCGAAATTAAATATTTTAGATTGTTTTTTTCCGTTCGGCCAAAAGCCAACGAAAATAGCCAAAAACCGACGCTTATAGTTTCGCCGGCTTTTGGCCGATTTAAAATAACTCAGATTCTGTAGTGTTTGCAACCCCTAGATATTTGCAAAGCTTCCAAAGGAAGCATTTCTTCAGCTATTTGCTGTATACCACTCTAGAATCCAGTCATGCTTCCAAGTTAGCATGAACAAAGCGTGTATTCTCAGTCATTAGACGAAGCAAAAGCTCAGTAAGGTAGAAAAGGGCCAACATCTTTGGGGTCTCTCACCTGTATTAGAAAGGCAATGCGAACTATTAATGTTGCGACAACATCAAACACCAAGGCAAAAACACCATTGGCTACCACATAAGAACCAATGTTAACATCCACTTGCATAAGAACCAGCAGATGAACAAGATGCATTCCCTTATTCAGAAACGAAAAAAAAGAAGGATGAACTTTCATCCGTAGTTAATGTTCTGAAACCACTGTTGGGTTGATCTCGCGCGGCTCGGTCAGAGACCGAGTCCATGCCCACATCTGCGCCCTGATTGGGGGCGCAACAACCTCATTGGTTGCGGCCCCCTGTCACACTCGCGCTATATAAAGTGGGACAAGGCCAGCACGCGAACAAACGTTCGTTGTAGCTCCTTGTGCCCCCACATACACTCGAGATCCGATCTAAACCCTAGTGCGTGGAAGTGACGGGAAGGCCGTCGCCGTTCTTCACTGCGTCTTCATCCTCTCCGTGTGAACGTGAAGGCTGCTACTACTTCTTCTTCACCGAGCAAACACAATGGCGTCTTCCTCAACAAACCCTAATCCCGAAGGTATTCCCCTATTGCCACCGCATCTAGGTGTTCATGATTAGGCACTAAGATCCTTAAGAATATCATCAATGGTATCAAAGCTTGCGTTTTAAGTGCCTAAGCCTAACCCTAGATGAAGAACCCCTTCGGGTTTGGAGAGATTTCATAACTTGCCACCTTTAAAATTCGTTTTTTCGGTATTTGACACCCTGGCCCACTGTCATAGACTCAGATGGACCCACATATCATACACAGGAGCTGAAAGGCACACGAATTGGGTGTCATTTTCTGAAATTTCACTTCGGGTTTGTGCCCTTCTCGGGCTAGTTCATGTGCGCAAAGAAGATAGAAGGAGAGGAAGACCTTTCTGTTTTGCTCTCGGATTGAAACCCTAGAAAAGGAAATCCCCAAAACTTCCCCAAATCAGATAAGAACCTTAGCGCATTTCCCCCCAAAATCCCCAAGATCCGCATCAAGATTTTGGGGAAGAAGCCCTACCTGGGCTCGCCGTGCTCGTCGTCTTGGATGGCGGTCACGGGAAGTAGCCGCTTCGCATCCTTCGCGTCCATCGCCGGTTCATCTTCTCGGCTTCGCATGCGTGCGGCTTAGGGCGCCGCCAGGGTCAGCGAGACGGCGTCGTCCCACCCTCGGTGATCCGCGCCTGACCGCCGGGGCCTGCAGTAGCGCCGCCACCCCTTCGTCTCCATCTCTGTCGCTCTCTCCCGCGCGTTGCGTTGGAGACGAAGCAGTCGAGGAGACGAGTTCAAATGAATTAGGGTTTCCAGCGCTGGCCGAATTTTTCGGGTTTTATCCCGCCCCGGAGAGATCATGGCCGTCCGATGCAATCGGACGGTGCAAAGTCACTGGCGGACTTTTGAGGGCTTTTTACCCACAATGAAAGAAAATTGCCGCCAGCCCAAGTTGTTGGAGGCCCGGTGACCTAAGGTTTGGGCCAATTTTCGGTCTTAAACAAAGGTAATGAACGATGAAAATTTTAGTTTATTTATTTTTGCTGTGAAGAATTAGTTTAAGTGATGAGTAAAAAATATGTTTTCGCTGCTAAGTTTATGTTTATTTTTTCTAATTAAATTGGATCCAACGTGAAAATTTAATTAGAAAATTATATTAAGTTTATTTTAGTATGGGAATTTTGTCTTCTAACCAACGTTGATGATAAAATTTGCCATTAAGTTTATTCTCAGTGTGGGAATTTATCTTCTAACCAACATTGATGATAAAATTTGCCACGACAATTAAGTTTAAGTTTTGTTCTATTCTAATTCTGCCCAACGGTGTTTTAGAAGTAGAACAAATTTTTCTGTTAAGTGCATGTTTTTAATTGAACCAACGTTGAATTAATTCATGCATCTATTATTTCAGTATTCTAATTAAGTTGTATTTTCTTTTGAAGCTGCGAACACCTCAAATGTTCTAAGTCTGATCTCTGCTATTGAGCCCCTAAATGGGGGGAATTATCCCTCTTGGAGGGAGAAGATTGAGATGGCACTTGCACTCTCAGACATTGATTATGCAATTTTGCATGATCGTCCCACTGAGCCCCAACCGATCCCTGATGGTCAACCGGGTGCTCAGAATAATGCTACAGCAAGAATGGCATACGACATTGAGCGTGTGAAATGGGAAAATTCTAACAGAAAATGCATGATGGTGATTAAGAACTCCATCATGGAAGCAATAAGAGGTGCCATCCCAGAATGTGCTAGTGCTAAGGAATATCTTAGCAAAGTTCAGAGTCAGTTCACTAGCTCTACTAAGATGTATGCAAACTCTCTTATGCAAAGACTTGGAAATGAGAAGTTCGATGGGCAAAGTAACATTAGAGAGCACATTTTGAAGATGAGCAACATAGCCACTAAACTGAAGACCATGAAAATGGAGATTTCAGAAGGATATTTGGTGCAATTTATCATTAATTCCTTACCCAAGGAATATGAAACTTTTGCAGTCAATTACAACTCCATAAATGAAAAATGGAGTATAGAAAAATTGATGGCTATGTGTGCTCAAGAACAAGAGAGGCTTAGAGCTCAAAGGATTGATTCTATCAATCATCTTAAGCAATCTGAAAAGAAAAAGAGTAATTTTCATGGTAAGTCTAAGCCTTTCTTTAAGAACAAAGGTAGACCTCAGAATAAGAGATTTACCTCAGGCCAGAAGCCTTATGAAGGCAAAGGCAAGGGTCCAGCAGAGGTGGACAAAGATACATGTAGACATTGCAATAAAAAAGGACACTACATGAAGAATCATGCGTTCAGTTCCTTAAATGGCTGAACAAGAATGGTAAGTATCAAATTACATTCATAGATGAATCCCTGTATTTAAATTTTCCCACTCATACATGGTGGATTGACTCAGGTGCAACTGTTCATATTGCAAATTCCATGTAGGGATTCCATACGAAGAGGATCCTGAAAAGAGGAGAAAGAAGAATTAGAGTCGCCAACGGCGTCGAGGAAGATGTTGAAGCCATCGGAGAACTCCCCTTAGAATTAAATAATAGCTTCATTCTTCGTTTACATAATGTTTTAGTTGTACCCTCCATGAGGAGGAATTTGATTTCAGTATCCTGTTTAGATGATGATGGCTATACATGTCATTTTGGGAATAAAAAATGTTTGATTCAATTTAATAATATTGATATTGGCCTTGCCTTCATGTAAGACAAGCTTTATTTAGTTTTCCAAAGTAATGATGTGAATGTTGTGAATGCCTCTTCATCGATGAATGAATGTAAGAAGCATAAGAGAAGTGAGATCGAGGCGTCTTGAAATTATGGCAATTGCTTGCTAGGCCATATTTCGAGGGGGAGGATTGAAGGATTAATCAAAGAAGAAATTCTTCACCCGTTAGACTTCTCAGATTCAGAACATTGCATTGATTGTATTAAGGGCAAATATGTTAAGCAATTTAAAAAAAGGTGCCAAACGAAGCACAGGAATTTTAGAAATTGTTCACACAGACATTTGTGGTCCTTTTCCTATGAAGTCAGTGAATGGTTTTGATTCATTCATAGCATTCACTGATGATTTTTCGCGTTATGGCTATATCTACCCAATTAAAGAATGATTAGAAGCATTAGATAAGTTTAAGATATTTAAGGCTGAAGTTGAAAATCAGCATGATCTAAAGATTAAAGTAATAAGATCAGACCGTGGAGGGAGTACTACTAGTAGACATACCCCTTATTGCCAAGTTCTCGGACCTTTTGCAAGGTACCTACTGAGAAAATGGCATAGTAGCTCAAGATTCTATGCGGGCGAACCTCAAAGATAATGGAGTAGCTGAAAGGTGTAACCGCACATTAATGGATATGGTACGAAGTATGATAAGCTACTCTACCTTACTGATTAGTCTATGGATGGAGGCATTAAAAACCGCTGCCCATATTCTTAATCGGGTCCCCAGTAAGTCAGTGTCTAAAACACCATATGAGTTATGGACTGGGAGAAAGCCCACTCTAAATTATTTACACGTGTGGGGCTATCCGACTGAGGCTAAAGTATTCAATCCAAATATTGGAAAGTTAGATGCTAAGACCGTCAGTTGCCATTTCATTGGCTATCCTGAAAGATCAAAAGGGTACCGTTTCTACTGTCCTGACAGACATACTAAGTTTGTAGAAACAAGATATGCTGTGTTCTTAGAGGAAGAAATGATCAGGGGGAGCATGGTACCTCGAGAAATAAGCCTTGAGGAGAAGCAGGTCTGTGCCCCAACTCCGATGATTCAAGAGCCCATTTTCTCGATACCTGCTGTGGTTGCACCTCCAGTTGTTGCAACACCTGTTGTTAGTTCTACTAGTGCAGCTATTAATGTACCTGAGACTCCTGTTGTTATGGAGCCCCAAGATCCCATTGAAGCTGCACTGAAGAGCCACAGCAGTCTCCTATAGTGAGTAATGTACCTGCTCAAAAACCTCTTAGGAGGTCACAACGAAATAGGAGATCAGCTATTTCTGCTGATTATGAAGTTTATGTAAGTGAAGAATTAGAGATAGAGGGTGATCCCACCTCTTTTGAAGAAGCTATGAGAAGTTCCCATTCATCAAAGTGGCTCGCAGCCATGGAAGATGAAATGAAGTCCATGAGCACAAATAAGGTATGAGACTTAGAAGAAATTCCTAAATGAGCCAAAACAGTAGGCTGTAAATGGGTCTACAAAAACAAACGTGACTCTAAATGTAATCTTGAAAGATTCAAAGCAAGGCTCGTGACAAAAGGCTTCATTTAGAGAGAAGGAATAGATTATAATGAGACCTTCTCGCCTGTTTCGACAAAGGATTCTTTTAGAATCGTCATGGCGCTTGTAGCACATTATGATTTAGAATTACATCAGATGGATGTTAAGACGGCATTCCTTAACGGGGATCTATATGAGAATGTATACATGGCTCAACCCAAAGGTTTTGTCATGGAAGGCAAAGAAAATATGGGATGCAGACTAAACAAATCCATTTATGAGCTAAAGCAAGCGTCTAGACAATGGTACCTTAAGTTTGATAAGACTATAAGAAAGTTTGACTTTAAGGAAAATGAGGAGGACAATTGCATTTATACTAAGTTTAAGAATGAAAAATTTATTTTCCTAGTCTTATATGTAGATGACATCCCCGCTAGCGAGCAAAGGATAAAATCTATACGGAGACTAAGAGTTTCTTGTCCTCAAATTTTGACATGAAAGATCTCGGTAAGGCATATTATGTCTTAGGAATTGAGATTCACCGAGATAGAACTAAAGGGGTATTAGGCCTATCGCAAAAGGCATACTTAGAAAAGGTTCTAAAGAAATACAGTATGCATGCGTGTAAGGCTTCGCCTGCTCCAATAGTCAAGGGTGATAAGTTTGGGAATTTTCAATGTCCTAGGAACCAATATGAGATCGATCAAATAAAATCGGTTCCATATGCTTCAGCTGTCGGAAGCATAATGTATGCTCAAGTGTGTACTCGCCCTGACTTAGCATTTGTAACCGGAATGCTTGGCAGATATCAGTCAAATCTAGGGATAGATCACTGGAAAGCTGTTAAGAAAGTCTTGCGGTATTTGCAAGGAACCAAAGACCTCATGTTAACGTGTAGAAAGTCGAGTGCTCTCGAGATTGTGGGTTACTCTGACGCAGATTTTGCGAGGTGTGTAGATACTAAGAAATCCGCATCAGGTTATGTATTCACCCTCGCAGGGGGAGCTATCTCGTGGAAAAGCTCCAAACAAACTGTCACTGCATCGTCGACAATGCATGCTAAGTTTGTAGCTTGTTATGAGGCAACCAGGCAGGCACTATGGCTTAAGAAATTTGTACCCGGATTAAGAGTTGTGGACAGCATAGAAAGGCCACTCATATTATACTGCGACAATGAACCAGCAGTATTTTACTCCTATAACAACAAGTCAAGTGGTGCTGCCAAATACATTGACATTAAGTTTTATGTTGTGAAGGAGAAGATCCAGGATCAAACCATAAAATTAGAGCATATAAGTACCAAGCGAATGCTTGCGGATCCGCTAACTAAGGGCTTACCACCATATGTGTTCAGAGAACACGTAGCCAGCATGGGTTTATTGAAAAGTCTGTGATTCTGGATGTAAGGGGTCAAATAAGCAACCATCTCCCGCAAAGACAAAGTTATTCTGTTTTGAAGTAGAGAGGTGTGCTATAGTCATTGAGTTCAAGATGACGTGGCGATCGTTATGATGCCTTGGTCTTGGTGCATCAATCTACGAAGGAGTGGGATATTAAGTTAAAAGTATAAGATATAAAAGTTAATAGATCAAGATATAAAGCTTTAAAGCTAAGTGATTAAGTTCGAGATCAAGGGGGAGAATGTTGGGTTGATCTCGCGCGGCTCGGTCAGAGACCGAGTCCATGCCCACATCTGCGCCCTGATCGGGGGCGCAACAACCTCATTGGTTGCAGCCCCCTGTCACACCCGCGCTATATAAAGAGGGACATGGCCGGCACGCGAACAAACGTTTGTCGTAGCTCCTTGTGCCCCCACATACACTCAAGATCCGATCTAAACCCTAGCGCGTAGAAGTGACGGGAAGGCCGCCGCTGTTCTTCACTGCGTCTTCATCCTCTCCGTGTGAACGTGAAGGCTGCTACTACTTCTTCTTCACCGAGCAAACACAATGGCATCTTCCTCAACAAACCCTAATCCCGAAGGTATTCCCCTAATACCATCACATCTAGGTGTTCATGATTAGGCACTAAGATCCTTAAGAATATCATCAACCACAAGGTTCAAAACTCTACTGCCCATCCTATATATTGTTGTAAAGAAGATTTGAAAGATATCAACTATATTAGATGCCTTATTTCCAAGTACACTGGACTACATACGTAGCTGCAATCAACAACCTCTCCCAACAAACAAGGGATGCTTCCAACACTCCGCCGCACTATCCAAGAGCCCTGAAGAATTTTTTGCTAAAGCTAAACTGAAGTTGAGTACAACACAACTGTCGCGCACTACATTACCACTGCGCAAGAACAGACTTTCAGGACAGACCGTATAAGCTTCAGCCTGCTGTTGCGGAAGTCATAATCGCCATCAAAGAAACGCAGCAATAATTCTTTTTTCAAGGAACTCGTGACAAAATACATGATCAACCTAAAATGAGTTGATCCGAGAATGTTCACTTTCAGAAAAAAAAAAGTTCGCCACACTACTACAAAACCGACCTTTGCTACCGGCCCATCAGTACTGGTTTGGTACGAACCGGGACTGATAGTTAGATCAGTCCCGGTTCAATGGTTACAGGCCTGAGAGGAGCGATCAGTACCGGTTCGTGTATTGAACCGGTACTGAGTCCCAATTTAAACTTCTTCCTCCTCCCGCTCTCTACCAGACCTAGATCATTTCACTGCGCGAAAAGAACAGTGGAGCTTCGGCCAAGAGCTTCAAGGGAGGGGAGGTGCTGCCCAAAATTTCAAAATTTTGATCATTTTACTCACAACCAAAGTAACTAAGATTAGTAATATCATTCCTCACTTCATTTGGTGTTAAATGGAGCCTCTTTTTTGCTTGAATTATGAAGAAAATTTGATCTTTTCCCATGATTGATGAAAGATTATGAATGTAGAGGGAGGTGCTGCCCAAATTTCAAAATTTTGGTCATTTTACTTGCAACCAAGGTAACTAAGGTTAGTAACATCATTCCTCACATCATTTGGTGTTAAATGGAGCCTCTTTTTTGCTTAAATTATGAAAAAAAAATTGATCTTTTCCCATGATTGATGAAAGATTATGAATGTAGAGATCTAGCTTGATCTTTTCAAATAGGATACAAAAACTTGTTGTGTAAGCTTAGAATTTGCTTGGATTATAATGTAGCTCGTATTTAATATGTGCATCTAACTTAAATTTATGTTTTAGTTCCATTGATCGATGAAGGATGAGGTTTGGTTGCACGTAGTTGGGGGGAGAATGGTGCATAGAAATCATGGAGTTTGGGATCTTCAAATGGCAATAGTTATGTGGAAAAGAAGAAATTTAAATTCATTTGCGAATTAAAATAATATCAGAAATACGAATGGCTTTATAGAAAATATAAAATGAGTTCAATATTTGAGAAAAGTTTTCAAAAATACTTTGGAATATTTTAAACTTAGAAAATTACTTCTAGTATAATTTTGGTTTTAATTTCCATCAACAAATTATTTTTGAAAACATCATTAATTAAGTGCTAGAGATTTAGAAAAAATAAAAATAAATGATTGAATAATAATTTGGAAATTTTAGGGTGTTACAATTTCAACGAATTTGCAAACAAAGTTGCCGTGAATTTTGTTCGAATTTTGAAACCAAACTCTAATCGACCAATTCTTTTTGTAGGTTGCAAAAACTTGTTGTATGAGTTTATATTTTGCTTGGATTATTATTTAGCTCAGATTGAAGGTGTGGATCTAGCTAATATTTAGGTTTTGGTTCAACAATTCATTATCGCAAAAATGAGCTAATTATCTTGATGTGACATAATGTAGATGGACGGCGATGGATGTACATGGACCGATGCTCCCGGAGTTCTTGGGGGTTTGCAAGATTTTCTTCGTCGGCCGATGCACACACGACGCTCGGGCTACATATGCTATCCATGCATAGATCGCAAGAATGAGAAGGAGTGGCCAAAATCCAGCCACCTTCACTTTCATTTGCTCACAAGAGGTTTCATGTCAAACTATACCTGTTGGACCAAGCACGGTGAAGAAGAGATTATACAGGAAGATGGTGAAGAAGAAGAGGTGGACAACAATATCCTGGACGCCGGTCAACACGGTTCTTTTCGAATATACATTGGGGAGTTTGGTGATGATGACCTAAACCAGATCTTTGCGTGATGGAGAGGAGAATACATCGATGAAAGACATTACGAAAAGTTCCAGCGCCTATGGGAGGACCACGGAACACCGTTGTATCCAAACCGTAATGAGGGCCATAAAAAGTTACGTACCACACTAGAACCGATGCAATGGAAGGCGACCAATGGATTGTCTCGATAAGGATTCGACGAGTTGTTATACCTCATAAAGAAGTTACTTCCGAGGGGAACACACTTGCCAAACTACGTCACGATGCCAAACAAGTTGTGCGCCCTTTGGGGTTGGAGGTACGAAGATACATGCATGTCGTAATGATTGTATCCTTTATCGCAATGAGTATGAGGATTCGGAAGCTTGTTCGGTATGCAAAACTTCGTGGTATAAGACCAGGCGTGATGACCCAGGTGAGGTAGAGGGGCAGCGTAAGAAGAAGAGACCTCCTGCTAAGGTGATGTGGTATTTCCCTGTAATCCCCTGGTTGAAGCGTTTATTTGCGAACAAAGCGCATGCCCAGATGATGCGCTGGCACAAGGAAGACCGTAAGGACGACGGAAGGCTAAGGCACGTTGCTGATGGCTCCTAGTAGAGGAAAGTCGATAGAACATACCAGGACTTTGCTGAGGATGCAAGGAACATAAGGTTTGGGTTGAGTACGGATGGGATGAACCCGTTCGGCGATATGAGCAGCAATCACAACACTTGGCCCGTGACTCTATGTATCTACAACCTTCCTCTTTGGTTGTGTATGAAGCGAAAGTACATTATGATGCCATTGCTTATCCAAGGCCCGAAGCAACCTAGAAATGACATTGATGTGTACCTCAAACCGTTGGTTGAAGATCTGTTAACACTGTGGAACGATGGTGTACGTGTTGTTAGTGATATGCCCTAGAGGCGATCATGTGAGATGATTGTATCATACGTCTATGTTCATGTACTTATCAGTTCCATGAATAAATGTCACTCCTTTGTTTATTGAGTATGACTTAATTGTGAAACACATTGGTTATATGATATTATTCTAAAGGATCCCCGGTCACATATCATTATGTGGGACAATAGTGATCGACCAAAGACATGTATTGATTGATGGTAATGTTTCACATACCATAGATATGGAGATATCAAATCAATAATGTGGGCACATGTTAGAGAACATGGGGTTGATAGACTTGCTCCAGACACCGATGAGATTGTTATCTTAGAAATGCCATCAGGGTGTAGTCTCGAGTGGTATACCTATACGATCCTTTGACCTGAGATTCTTATTGATTCTCAGCATGTGTAGTTGTATACTTTGGGGCTATCAAACGCTTCTCCGTTATAGGGGAGTTATAAAGGTAGCTTATGAGTATGCCATGAAACATGACGTGAGATATAAGAGATCAAGATGGAATTTGCCCCTCCTTGATAATCTGAGAGATATCTCGGGCCCTCGGTGTGGATGGATAAGGAAAAGTGCATGGCCATGCCAAAGTGATTAAAGTGTTAATCATGAATTATATCCATTACATTGACGAGTGAATGGGTCGAGCTATCACAACGATGGCACGCATCTTGCCTTGAGCTTGACTGGTATCGCGTGGCAAAAGGATTGGTATATGAGTATATCAAGGTTCAGCCGATACGATCATTATGTGCATTCGGGGGACAACATGTCCTGCTAGGAACCACTGTTGTCTGATGGTCTGGAAAAAAGGTTTCCAGGGCCATGGCCGTTCTGCATGAACCTAACGGGTCACACACTTAACGGGTTGGATCATGTCTGATGGATTGGATCCATTAGTGGGTTTACACGGATTTGGATCCTCTGGCGTCTTAATGGATTTCTACTGTAGAAGATCCATTAGTGAGTCCTAGTGGGCTTCTATCGTAGAAGGCCCGTTAGTGCACTCTATATAAAAGGGCGGGGGTGTGCGCCATGAGGTTCTCCCACCACGAAACCCTAGCCGTCGACCCTACCCTGCCAGAAACCCTAGCCGTCTGCGTGGTGCTAGCACTGCGGCGCAAGACGCGTTCCACCCTAGACGTGTGGATACCGAGAGGCGCCAAGTGCATCTGCCTCTGCCGACGATCGGGCGATTTTCTCCCTCTCCAACTGCGCGCGTGCACATCTTCATCCGCTTTACCGCACCGCAAGCGAGGAGACGCTAAGGACTCGGGTGGTCCGGAGACCACTCGGCAAGCACACGGTGATCTCGCAAGCACTCGGCGAGCGAATGGAGTATGCGTTCGACTACGACTGATTAACTTGAACGCGCGAGGCTTCACCCACTCTACTTACCGCTAACGTGCTCCAAGGGTAATGCTCCATGATCTTTGACTCGCATGTATCCCGGTTGAATGCGAGAAAATTTTGTTTTCGCTAGTGTAGCATACACGTTCTCCTTCACGTGTATGGGATGAGTACAAAGAGAGCACTTCACTCTACGTGCATTACTATTCGTAACCATCAACGACCGGCCGCACTTGGTAATCTATCGGCCTATCTATCAAAGGATATAAAGCCCGATCCACCGCTTAGAGGATACGGACAGCAAGTACCTAAAAACTCTCGAAGGTTATGTACATGGGCCACCGTAGGTTCCTCCATATGAAGGACCCGTTACGGAGGAAGGGTGAGAATTTTGATGGGACGAAGAGAAAGCGTAAGAAGCCCATGCATCGCAAAGGGGACGCTTGTATTTTCTTTGGTAAAGGATCCGAAAGTAGTATTTGGAAAAGGTCTCGTAGCAAACTCATCCCTACCGAACAAGGTCACACGAAGGCCATTTGTAAGAAAGAAGTCAATATTTTGGGACTTACCTTCTTGGAAAGACTTAGAGGTCCGCCACTCCTGGACTTCATGCATATCACGAAGAATGTCTGCGTGAACCTGCTAGGTTTTCTAGATATGTACGGTAAGTCAAAAGATACACTTCAAGCACGAAAGGACCTACAGCTATTGGGACTCAGGAACGACCTACATCCGGAAAAGAGAGAGAAAGGACAACATTACCTCCACCCCGCGAGCTACACTCTGAGCAAGGAAGAGAAAAAAAACATGATTAAGTTCTTGAACTGTGAAGGTCCCTTCGGATACTCCTAATATAAGGAGACTCATAAACATGAAAGAGAATAAAATCGCATACATAAAATCCCATGATTGTCATGTGTTGATGACACAGATTGTTCTAGTGGCGGTGCGAGGTATTCTGCCAGATTGGGTACGAGGGACAATCATAAAGCTATGTTCGTTCTTCAACGCGGTGTCGCAGAAGGTCATCGAGCCGAATATGGTATCTAATCTGCATGATGACATGGTCAATAGTCCGTTAGCCTTGAGATGATCTTCCTCCATCCTTCTTTGATATTATGGTCCATCTCATGGTCCACATTGTTAAAGAGATAGAAATTCTGGACTGTGTTCCTCCACAATATGTTCCCTTTCGAGAGGTACATGGGTATCCTAAAGAAGTATGTTCAGAATCGGTCTCGCCTGTAAGGGTGCATTATGAGGTGTCAAAGACAGAGGAGGTGATCGAGTTTTGTGTTAGTTACATTGATGATCTGAATCCGATTACGCCCCTGATCACGCCATGAGGGGAGGCTACGGGAAAAGGGACTTTAGGGAGAAAAGAATCCTATAGCTTACGATCTACTTGCATTTAAACAAGCACATTTCACGGTATTGAAACAAGCAAGCTGTAGTGGCTCCGTATATCTATGATCACGAGATAAGTCTACGCCTAATACCGTGAGAAGTCGATAAGTGGATCGCAGATGGAGCAAATGGATCATTTCGCAGCTTGGTTACAAAAGCAACTATTAGGCAAGGCATGCATCGATGAACAATTGAAACTCTTGGCTCGAGGACCGCCCACAACAATCATATCATTTCAAGGGTATGAGATAAATGGGTACACATTTTACACGACAACCTAGGATAGCAAGAACACCAACCAAAACAGTGGCGTCCAGTATAGATGCCTTTGGACAAAATGGAAAGATAGACACCTACTATGGTTTCATAGAGGAGATCTAGGAGTGGAGTACGCGCCATTAAAAGTCCCTCTGCTTTGGTGCCAATGGGTCAAACCGATACCGTGGATATCGATAAGTACGGATGACAATCTGGGACCTCAAGCAAGTGACCTATAGAGACGAACCGCTCGTGTCGCTAATGATGTGACACATGTATTCTATGTGATGGACATGGATAGCAAACCGAAAAAGGTAAGGAGAAGACTAGCAAGAGCGATCGCCAAGGCGCCACGTGGTTCTTCCGTAAAAGAAGGATTGTTTGAGTTGAGGGCGCCACGGACGAAGAAGAGTATAATCGATTCGACGAAATGCCTCCTTTCACGGTGGATGTAGACATTAGTGTCCTGAATGATACAGAGGAATCTCCCACGACGCCGTGATCATAATGAAGGATCACTTGTAAAAGCAAAGTATGTTAGCAAATAAGGATTCCTTTGCTTTTTTTGGTGTAATAGACTACTAACATACTAGTTTCTCATTCCTCTAGAGGTTTTCTGTTGCTCAGTATTTTTGTTCAAATTGTACTAATATTTGACTAACAATATTGTTCAAAGTCCCTCTCAGACTAATATAACAAGGTGACAATTTGCAATGGAATTATAAGAGGAAAAATTACTTTATTTCTTACAATCTTAAAAAAGGCTAATTGAACCTAAAGTGGTAAAAGCATTTTTAAAAATTATTTAATGAAACAATAGTTAAACAAGAGATTTAAAAAGAAATCTAAAAAAAGGCTAAATGAATCTAAAGTGGTAAAAGCATTTTTAAAAATTATTTAATGAAACAATAGTTAAACAAGAGATTTCAAAAAGAAATCACAAAAAAGGCTAATTGAACCTAAAGTGGTAAAAGTATTTTTAAAAATTATTTAATGAAACGATAGTTAAACAAATGAGATTTAAAAAAGAAATCTTAAAAAAAGGCTAATTGAACCTAAAGTGGTAAAAGTATTTTTAAAAATTATTTAATGAAACGATAGTTAAACAAGAGATTTAAAAAAGAAATCTTAAAAAAAGGCTAATTGAACCTAAAGTGGTAAAAGTATTTTTAAAAATTGTTTAATGAAACAATAGTTAAACAAGAGATTTAAAAAAGAAATCTTAAAAAAAGGCTAAATGAATCTAAAGTGGTAAAAGCATTTTTAAAAATTATCTAATGAAACAATAGTTAAACAAGAGATTTAAAAAAAGAAATCTTAAAAAAAGGCTAAATGAATCTAAAGTGGTAAAAGCATTTTTAAAAATTACTTAATGAAACAATAGTTAAACAAAGACATTTAAAAACCCGTTCTTAAAAAAAAAAAGGATAAATGAATCTAAAGTGGTAAAAGCGTTTTAAAATTTATTTAATGAAACAATAGTTAAACAGTAAATTTAAGAAAAAAAAGAAAGGCTAGGGGGCACGAGCGGGGCTCGAACCTGAGACCTCACGGATCGGGAGAGACCAGACTCAAGCGCCTCGCTAGCCAAGGGGAGGAAGAATTCTTATCAATAGGTAGGGGCGCTAAATTCTTTTGTGTTTATAAAACCCTTCACATCAGTCCCGGTTGGTGTAGTCAATCGGGATGATAAGAGACTCTACCGAGGTGACCCATCGAAGACTGAGTTGGATACACCTATAAATCCCTCCCGCCTCCTCTTCCCTAATTTTTGCTACTCCCGCCATTGTTCCCCAATCTCCTCCTCCTCCTTGTTTGCAAAGACCTCCAAGACGATCGACGCCTCCACGACCCCACAGCGCCGCTGTCATCCTCGCCTCGACGACCTCACTTCGCGCCGTCCTCGCCTCAAAGCCTTGCCTTCGCCAAGTTGTTCCCCTCCGCCTTCGCCAACCCTAGGGTTTGTGCCCTCCTTCTGGATGAGATCACTTGTCACTTGATGAAAGTGGCTGAGTTTGTCTTTGTCGATTCTAGAACTAACAGATGGTGCATGCCGATTCATGCTTGTCTTTGTCGATTCTAGAACTAACAGATGGTGCTGAAATCAACTAGGAAATATATAAGAAATGGGTCTTATATCATCCTCGAGGAAGTCGAAATGGCTTTGCTTTTGATAATGGTTGAGCGATTTGTCGTTTGGTTTCGGAATCAAACTAAAAAATGCGCTCTGCATGCCGCCCTAGGAGTATGTTTGGCGATGAGTTGTGTATTTTTTTGGTTGTGCCTCCAGTTGCTTGTTAAAGGTTGCCGAGGTATTGTGTTTTTGGTTATGTCAATCTTTCCTTAGAGGTCTGAATGGTCTTGGTGTCGTCTGTAAGAAGATCCTTTTTAGCCGGCATTACTTTATCTGTTGGTGTTGATTCAATTGAACCGATTGAGAAATTTGAGGACTAGCCATCGAGCTAGAGGTCAGTATTTCTTGATCTAGAGGCACCGATTTTATTCTCCTATTGTCGCTCTATGATGATTCAATTAAATGAGGCAATATTAATCTGTTAGTTAGTGATTTCTCTGTGATTCAAAGACTGCTTAGATCATTGTGTCTAAAACTTCAACTTGGTTTTATTGTTGCTCAGATATGTGACATGCTATCATGTTATTAGTTCTGTTATGAGGCTTGGTTCAAAGTGATATCCCGACCTAATCTGGAACTTAGTTGTGAATAACTTTGGCTACTGTTTTAGTCCAAATTGGTGTTGTCCTACTATTCAAGAGCTTTTCATAGTCCATTGTTGAGTTCTAGTGAATCAAGTATATTAAAGTCTTTGAATTGTATAGATTCACTAATTTCAGATTTGTATACCCTGTGATATATTGCTGAAATTGGTGTTGATGGCTCATTTGGAGCAACCCATCAATTTATTAAATCTGAGAGCAATAGTTGTATGACTCATTATTGCTCCTTGTTATCTTTGATTTGATCCTTCTTCAGGTGGAAGGAGAGGTATTGCTCGTGATGTTATTTGGGTTTCTTAATGAACATGACGTTTAATGAAATGATCTAAGCCTTGAACTGCTAAACTTGCATGATTGAAATTATTGGTTATTTTCACTGTTCTATACAATTTGGATTTCATGTGGTAGCTCTGATCCTGTTAGTTAAGATTTCTAGTGGTTACTAATTAGAATAGCATTGCTCAATTTTTAATGTAATAGCTAGTTTTGTAATTCATGCTGTAGATAAAACTTCATGCTCTGCTAATTCTCCATGGATGATCAAGATATTAGGATGTAGATAAAACTCCTTGTTCTCCCAATTACTACATGTTCTATTCATATACATTGCAATCCACAATCCACTTGACATCCTTGTAATGAGTCGATGGTCATTCTGTTATCCTTGTAATGAGTATATAGCATATGGTCATTCTCATATCCTTGTAATGAGCTGATTGTGACATGAAATTCTTGATACTTTACTAGACTATTTATAAATATACTTTCTTTCTATGCAATGCATCATATTGCCAATGTTATGGGCCAATGTTATGGGCATCATTCATTATCAAGATATACTTTCTTTCTATGTATGTGTGAGATTTCTATGTCTTGTTACAATTTTCTTGTGCATGTTAAGGTGGTAAGAGTTCAAGGCTTAAGTCACTAAATTAAATTGTCTAGCCCATTTGTGATTGAGGTGAAGATTCTAAATCTTCATTTAAACCCAACAATCTGAGAACAATCAAACTAGAGTTTCTCGTGAATTTTGAAATTTCTATTTTTATTGATCAGTTTCTATGTATATGTGAGATTTCTATGTATGTGTGAGATTTCTATGTATATGTGAAGTTTGAAATGTATATGTATCATGTCAAATGAATATGTATCATGTGAATTATTCTAGTTTCATTGAATTTTGATATTTCTATTTTTATTGATCGGTTTCTATGTATATGTGAGATTTCTATGTATGTGTTAGATTTCTATGTATATGTCAAGTTTGAAATGTATATGTATCATGTCAAATGAATATGTATCATGTGAATTATTCTAATTTCTCGTGAATTTTGAAATGTCTATGTATATGTGAAGTTTCTACGTATATGTGAGATTTGTATATATAGGTGTCCCTACAAGCCCGCACCACCTGTATTAGCTTAAACTTGTCACAATCCCGAAAATAACTGTACAAAATATGAAAAATTCATATATTCTTAAGAATATATTTGCTTAATAAAAATAATGAATCATTCTTATTCCACACTAAAATGATTTTTAAAAAATAAGTCCCTATGGACAAGTGGTATGCAAGAAGACAACAACCAAGTCCATTTCAAGCGAGCTCTGCCTCCTCATGGCTTCGCCTCTCAAAATCTGGACGCTCTCGTGACATCCATGCTTCTTGAACTTGCGAGGCTTATTTTTTTTAAAATCATTTTAGTGTGGAATAAGAATGATTCATTATTTTTATTAAACAAATATATTCTTAGTATATATGAATTTTTTCATATTATTTTTTCATTTCGAGATGTATATGTATCATATGAATTTTTTCTAATGTATAAGTATCATTTTAAAGTTACATGTGCACATGTTTGTAGCATGAGGTCACAACATCACTTGATTTCCTCTCAACTCTAGCAAAATTACCATCGTGATAGTATTTGGCCGATTTACATTAGGAACATCTTGCCGTCACCCCATCCTCTCTACCGTCTCTTCCCCACCGCCTTCCACGCGTTTTAGAGTAGTACCATCACTTTACATGAAATGTGATCTATTTTCGTCTTCGATGCTTCTTCTAGCCTAAGAAACGCACGATGGACGAAGAAGAATTTATGAGAAGTTTGATTATGGGATGTGATGGTCATGAGATCGGCGAGCTCGCACCCGCCCTCATGGTCAGCCGAGGCCACCGAGGCCAATGAGGTCAGCAGAGCACGATGAGGCCGGCGAGGTAACAATCACCACGCTCATGATTGTTTCCCTCTACCATGCTAAGCCAACATCCTCGACCTGCTCATGATTGTACCATGCTTTCAGATCGGTCAACCAGCAGCAATCACGTCGGCGAGGTCCAAGCAAGAAGAAGAAGGCAAGACATGTTATCACCGGTCGGTGAGGACGACCGACCTCTTGCACCCTCGGGGGCGCTTGGGCCGTTCAATTCGGCATGCGGTGTCCACGTTAGGGACCACGTGGCAATTAGCATAGCAAAATGGGATCAGGTCCTTGAAGATACGAAGAACATGCTTTGGAACGATGTGAAGGAGACATTCACCTTCCCCCAAGGGACCGAAGAGAAGGTGAAGAGTTACACTCTCAAGAAGATGGCGATTGCATTCCAGACTTATAAAAAGAAGCTGAACACGGAGTATATCAAGAAGAATCGAACGCCCGACTTCAACAAGCACCCAAAGTTGCAAGATCACTGGGATGCGTTTGTGAACTACAAGACTTCGGACGAAGGTCAAAGTTTGAGTGAGAAGAATAAGTTGAATGCACAGAAGAAGAATTATCACCACCGACTCGGCCCTAGTGGTTACCGCCATGCAATACCAAAATGGGAGAAGAGGGAATAGGACCTGCTAGCGAAGGGTATCGCACCCGCAACAATGGATTGGCCCGACAGAGCAAAGCATTGGTTCTATGGTCACGGCGGCCTTGATGATAACGGCAATGTCAGGCTTGGGAGGTGCTAAGAGATGTGGCCGTAAGGCTTGTGCAGCTTCATCGAGGAGACTTCGGGGTAGCTTTACGCCAAACAGGAGAACGACGAGCTAACAAGGGCCTTACAAAATCAAGAGCACCTCGGACGTACACGCGGCGGCGTTGTCCCGTGGAAGGTTGGTTTCGCCAGACGCCGAGACCTATAGGAGTCTGGGCGAGGAGCAAGGCTCGACAGACACAATGCTTAGTGCGCTTGAAGAACGCCTGAATCAAACAAATGAGAGAATGCAAGAAGAGATCCAAGAGAGGTGCAGCTAGCCTTGAGCCAACAGCGTGAGACGGCCAAGAACCTCCAAATAATCCTAACATCATCGGCCCCTCAGGCAATGGGCCTGCGCTTCCGGTGGCTACCATAAGCGGACTTGGACAAGTATCCCGAGACGACATCGACAATGGACACCTTGTGAGATGCATATCCAAGCGCTGAACCTTACCTTCAAGGCGCCGATGGCATGGCTCACCCATTAGAGCCGGGCAATTTATCCATGGCCAACAGATACCGTCAGATACTCAAGGTCTCGGTGGAGGAGGTCTTGCCAGTACAAGGACCTTGACCTCGAAATTCTCGGAGGTGACGGGACTACGGCTAGGAGAGGCAAGACACAATTTCATCCTGTGGTGCAAACGGTACATAATTTTTCGAGATAACATGGACGTGTCCTCTCCGCTAAGAAGCCCGAGAAGAAACCCGCTCCTCCCAAGAAGGCGCCGACTCTACACCACCTCCTGCGCGCATATAAGCCCGACAAAGCCCGTCTCCTACACCATCTCCTGCAGATATAAGCCCTGAAGAAGCCCGCTCCTCCCAAGAAGGCGCCGACTCCTACACCACCTCCCGCGCACATAAGCGCCACAAGAAGCCCGTCTCCTCCCAAGAAGGCGCCACCAAGGAAACAAGCCACTCGCCAAGAGCTCCTAAGAAGACGGGTCCTCCACCCAATCCAAGAAGCTGGCTGAACTTCCGA
This sequence comes from Guadua angustifolia, assembly GCA_036346375.1. Classification (NCBI taxonomy): domain Eukaryota; kingdom Viridiplantae; phylum Streptophyta; class Magnoliopsida; order Poales; family Poaceae; genus Guadua; species Guadua angustifolia. The sequence continues at coordinate 35,447,582 of CM070512.1, forward strand.
AGCGGCCGTATGATATGAACGATGAGGAGACCAAGAAGGTGGTAAAAGGAGAGGTAACTAAATTTCTTAGACCCAAGTCACCAGAGAAGAAGGTTCAACCTGGCACAGAAGATTTTCACAAAGGCTTAATGACTATTAAAAATTTGAAGGATAAAAAAGAAATGCCTCGCCAATCAAACTACGAGCGCACATTGAGTAAGGAATGCCCCAAGAAAAAGATGTCAGCTGAGGGGAAGGGTAAGGAGATGCAACGATTCTTCGATGAAACTAGCCTTACCGCAAATCAAATATTAGGCACGGAAAAGATTGAGTTTGCCCAAGAAAAATGGTTATTTAAAGTGGGCGGGTCATTGGTCAGGCATGAGGAGCTGCCCCAGCTAACGACAAAGATGCGGCAATTTCATGAATGGTACTTGGACGCGACCAAGCATGATGTACAGATGTTCACTGTCAAGTTTAAGCAAGAAGATTTTTTTCGCGGTGAAGGTGAATTTTTTGTCGAATGGGACTACATATATGATCTATACCAGACAGACACCCTCAGCGTGAGCTTGATGGGTTGCTGGACTCTGTAAGTGTCTTAATTATTTACAAAAAACTATCGTGCACTTCCTTGTACTATACTAACTTGCAAGCCTAACTAATTTCTTATGTAGCATGGAGATACAAAGATGCCGAAGGGATCGTATTTTCGACATAGGCTTCATGGACCCAGTAGTTATCAACGAGACAACCGTTAGAGACCACCCAAGCGAAACAGAGACTAACGTATTCAATGCGCTAATGGGTCAAAAATATAAGTCAAAGATATATCTAGCCTACTCATTTGAGTACGTGTTTTTGTACCACCTCATTCTACTCCTTTTTCATAACACGATGTTAGAACTAATTAGTTATCTACATTGACACATCTATGTATAGTTTTCACTGGAATCTTCTTATGATCGAGCTAGATCGTAGCTCGATCACAATTATGGACTCGCAAAGGAGACCAGTTGAAAAGTATCAAAACTTTATCGACATGCTCAACCGGTATTAATTCTTGTTCCTTTCATTATCGTATTAGTTCTATTTCCTTCAATTTGAAACAAATTCTAATCATGTACAATTCGTAATCACATGTGTAGTGCATTCACACGGTTCCGTGCTAAAAACGTATGATTCAAGGAGAAATTTGACATTACAATTGCCTCTCATGTACGTATATCATAATGCTAGCTTTTTAGTTAGTTAACTTAATTTCCTTGCATTCATTTCACGCTTTCAACTTTTTTCACCGCAGATCTTGACTCACCACGGGTAACAATTTATGCGACTACTATGTATGCGAGTTTATGCACACCCAAACCGGAGTCGCCGATCGCATGCTAAAAGGCAACAAGGGGGTGAGTAAATATAATTACTAGCTTTAATTGTGTATAGTTACTCCTTATATCTTGTACAAATTCAAGTATTGATTAGTTAATGACTTAACGATAGGTGCCTCAATATTTGGCGGAACAAGGTTCGGAACTCTCACCGGCAAGACGAGTGAGAGCAATCCAAGAACAACTCGTCGGCTTTATTTACGATGAGGTTGTAAATCCAAAAGGCGAGTTTCACGAACCAAACTTTAACAGGTGGGGCCCTTCGATAAGGACCGGTGAACTGTCGTGGTCGACATCTACTACTAGCAAGAGCGTCTGGCGTAAAAGATCCCGATGAATAGAAGGAAAAGAAATACTAAAGTTGTAATTAAAGTTGTGTACATATATTGTAATACATTAGATGATGAGCAGAAGAACAAATATGTGTACATATTTTAATACATTAGATGTAATTAAATTTGTTAATGAATGTTTAGTGATTTAATTATCAGGCAAAGTGCATGATTGATTATCTGTGCTTTTAATTAGTTGTGATTTAACACACACACATATATATAATAGCTACCGGAGAAATAGACATATATATATACAAAACATCGATCTCGTTGGAGAAACCAACGGTATCGATGAGGGTTCATCAATACGGCTGGAGACACCAACCGGTATTGATGAGGTCTCGGGGTTCCCTACACACCGCCACATGTGAACTCGACCGGCATCGACATCTATCAAGACTCGTGAGTGAACCGGGAGTCTCGGATGGCCTATACCGGTTCAAAAACCGGTACTAAAGGCAGTTTTAGACCGGGATTGAAGGCTCTTTCCGTAGTAGTGCCATAAATTTGTAAATAGGTAAATAAAGGTTACAAAGTAATCTTAAGAATGTTAACTTACATGTATGTTGGCAGCAAAGGTAATCATCCTTTCTCAGCAGCAACCTACAGAACCGGTAAAACAAGGATCAATGAAAATATGTAATGTTGTTTTCTGCATTCATTCTGTTCATGTAGGCATGTAATGTAAGATACTATGTGCTTGACAGCAGAGTTTTGGTAAAATGCTACCACTGAGATAGACAAATACTCCTGTTATCAGGATTTGGGACCACTCAGTGGTTATGTCATAAGAAGGCTAAACATAATTATCGCTTTAATTAACTGATATATATATATATATATATATATATATATATATATATATATATATATATATATATATATATATATATATATATATATATATATATATATATATATCTATATCTTGGTGCAATCACCGTTCCAACTAAGAAAAGTTTCAAAAATTCTGAAAAAAATCATGGATGTACATCTCATCTTATCTACATATAAAATTTCATGATCAAATTCGTCATATGTTAAGAGTAACAAAAAGACAAATTTCTGACAAACTTGAATAGTTCAAATGCACCCTAAATTTGTCTTTTGGTAACTTCTAGCATAGAACTAATTTGATTATGAAATTTTATATGTAGATGGGGTAAGATGAGATGTACATCCATGATTTTTTTCAGAATTTTTGAAACTTTTTTAGTTGGATTGCACGGTGATTGCACACAAATGCCGATTGTACTGATATGCCTATATATATATATATATATATATATATATATATATATTTGGTGAAAACAAATTCCATGAAAATAAAACTCATTTCTAAGTTTTGAAAAATTCTCAAAAAATTAGCATATGTAGGGAGGTGAACTCTACAACCGCTGCAAAATTTGAAGTTGAAACTCAATCGCATTTGAAAGATATGAAAAGACAAAGTCAGCATGAATAGTAATTTTTCTGTTTTGGCACTATTCTTTTGCTGTTTATCTTTTCATATCGCTCAAATGCCATTAAGTTTCAACTTCAAATGCAGGGCTGTAGAGGTTCATCTCCCCTACATATGGGAATTTTTTTGAGAATTTTTCAAAACTTCTAAGTTTTCCACAGGATGGAATTGGTGGTTTTCACCAAATATTTCGCTTATATATATATATATATATATATGTAGGAAAAATATCTTTTACTCCCCGGTGTAGTTACTCCCATCTCTGAAATACTACCTAAACGAACTTGAAATACTCCTTTATCACTTTGGGTACACTCATACACTAATTATAAGATACTTCAATGCGAACCACATGAAAAAATTGTAAGGAAGTTTATGATTTTTAGCTTATTTCGCAAATACCTTCATATATGTACATAAAAAGGAGTATGTCCAAAAAATATGCATACCACCTAAATGATCTTATATACTTGTATACTACACGTACATACCCTCCGTCACATGAGATACCCCATACGCTAGTGAGATACGGCATAGTGAGTAATTACTCCCCGGAGTAGAAAAGAGGCTTCCTATATATATATATATATATTGTGTTTCCTGGCAGAAGCTAAATGTATCTTATTTTGCATATCAAAATCTCATGAAGACAAGTGATCTCAAGGATCAGGCCTAGCGAGAAACATGCATAAAATTAGCAAGCAAATGCGGGACTGTTGCAAATTTGTAGTGCCTTGCTGTAATCGTCATGTAGAGAATTATAAATGAGGTTATATCTAGTTAATTATAGCCCATAGTGAATTGAACAAAAAGGTCCACCGGTGAACACTACATAAAACCAAATTGTAGCGCTATTTTTTTAACAAACTTTTATTAATGAGCCTTGACAAAACTACCTTTGAACTAAATCAAAACACCTTCCGATTTGTCACTAATGAATGGTACATTAATTATTATTGTCAAACATGACAGAAAAAAATTACAATTATAGGATTTGGTTCTTACCATTGCCGGTAGCACCTGATGCACATATAGCATAGCTGCAATTGGGCAGCATAACCTTACTATTCATCTCCATGCAAATCCCACATTCTTCCTCTCTTTCAACATCAAACTCAGAAACCTACCTCTTGTTCTCATCCTCATCTCTATCTGTACCTCTCTGCACAAATCGCCTTCTGCCTGCGGTTATCGATATCGCTGATACCCTTGTGTACATTCATGAGGGAGGGAAATATGACAGCTGTAAACAATGTGCATTAATATTACAAGCCCAAACAACATGTTGTTAGCAAAAAATCTCTACTCTTGTTTGTTTTACAGAACATTTACCATAAAATTCCCTGATGCTTGCTTTTCCATTCATGAGTGGACATGGTGGTAGTTTTTCATCTACATAAACTTGCACAACCATGTAGCTTGGATTAATTCCTCCAAAACATGAAAAATCAGAACAAGAAGCCATGAATTCTGAAATCACACGCCAGACACAACCTTATAAATTAGAATCCTCAGCAGCACATGCGGACCGGCAAGGCTACAATCCGTCCACTGTACAAGGCAAAGGAAGAACTTCGCCGCCGCGCTGTACGACATCCGCATCTGGAGGCAAGCCCCATCATAATCCCTGGAGAAATCTGATGCCCTGTCGAATTCAGTTAAAGCTACTGTAAATGTCATGTATGTAACCGTGACCAGATCAGTGGTAGCAGTAACCACCCACACATTCATACTCCCAGCATGAGATCCTAATTAACCGTCACCACTGCATTCACTTAATCTTTTTTTTTGAAGAAACAACGGAAAAAAAAACTATCACAGCAATTGTCATTCATCTAATTCACCCCAGACTTCCCACAATATATAGAACTGCTTGGACAAACAGTATCATACCAACTGAAAGAATGAGATTTGGGGAATTTCCACAATTTGTGGCGTAAATGACCCAGAAAGGAGAGAAACTTGCGGGGTCGCTCACACTCACAGGGTGTTGGCTACTTGGTGTGCTGGAATGCCGGTCTCGAGCACCTTGAGCTAGTCCGTGCACGGAGCACAGTACCCGATGGTATCTGTTAGAATAAACTTGGACAAACAGCCATCAAGAGCATCAATGTATGCTTTCTGAGCACTGACATAGCTCACAAAGAAGGTCCTCCAATTCCTTAGCTCAGCCTCTGGCTTCAGAGAAGCATGCCGCTGGGCATCGTTACAGAATTTTACCGTAAGCAGGACAGGTGAAGGAATTCACCTCATGAAAGGAAACAGGTAGGCTACTCTAACATAAATTCAAAATTTTCTACCGTATAACCAACAAACCACTACAAATTATAGAATATGAAATTACCATTAGACACATAAATCCGTAGTGAAAGTAGAGTCGATATAGCATGTTGGTACGGTTGTAGCCGTACTAGCCTCGCGTCTCCTCCAACAACTCATCGTAATCGTCACAAGTTGCGAATCGTTCTCGTCACCATCAAAAGTTGCAGATCGTTTTAGCGTTGGAGCTTCGCAGCAACGCCTCCAAAACATCCACACATATGGGGCTGGGACGCCACGTGCCGGAGTGCTAACACCGGCTATGCGGCTTTGGACGAAGGAAGTATGGTGGCTAGGGTTTCGGGAATTCCAAAATTCCTATGATGTTCTTAACCTAAAGCCAACACCCCTCCCTTTAGGTCCTGTTCGGGACAGTTTATGCACAGCTTCTACTTAAAAGAAAAGTAAATTATCTGCCGAATAGGAGGATTCTAGACAGCTTCTCCCACAATCAGAAGCTGATTTGTACACAGAATCAGAAGTTGTGACCCACCTGATTCTGCGGATTTTAACTTAGATTCTATGAGTTCTTCCTCCCCACGAGTCGTCACAGGCACAAGGGCTTCCGCTGTTGTCCCTAGGCCCCTCCACCACCCTCATTCGCTCATCCGTCACCAAAACTGATCAACAATCAACACAGACAATCAGGATTGCCGAATGGCCAGATTCTCCAGTCAGCAGATTCTTTAGATAGCCGCTTCTCCAGACAGTTGACTACAATCTAGATTCTGCACAATCAGAAGCTGTCTCGAAGGGAGCCTTATATAAATGCCCCATAATGGGTCTCTAGATTAAAGGCCCATTAGGAACTAAAGCCCATCAGCATTTGAATCACTATCTGAATTAATTACCAATCCCTTAAGCATGCGACTCTATAGATTCACATATACTTAGACATAGCCCGAGTACTCTTACTCGACTATTGATCGGTAGTAGTCCTTAGTAAGACGTGCTGATTCCCGAGTATATGTAAAGATCATAATAGATGAATCTTAACAATATTTAGTTATATGCATTTTCCGTTGCCTCACGATATCGGTGAAACTCAAGACAAGTATGTGTCATCCTTGTTTAATTAGCTCTACACTCTTTCTCGGTTACATGATTCGGAATCTCCAACTACGGTTAACTCTTTAACCGCGAGTAGCATGGCCATACATTTTCATAATCCAACCACTCGAGAGGCCTAAAATATCTCTCCCGTTGTATGTTTGGGTAAATTCTATCTTGATCGACTATACTTTGCAGCATGCTTTATAACTACCCAGTTATGGAATAGCATTTGGCAACCACTAAGTAAGTCATTACGCATCTCGACTACATGCAACAACCTCAAGTCTAAGAATATAGCATACACATTGTATATGAGAGCAATCGATGATAAGTAAGATTACAACGTTCTTGCAGTGTTTTAAGGTGGGTCGATCCAACTCTATGTTCTCTAACATGTGTCCATATTATTGATTTGATATCTTCATATCCATGACTTGTGAAATAATGGTTATCAACCAATACATATGTTAGTTTATTTATACGTGTTCTTATATGTTTATCGACTAGGAATCATCTTAGACTAATCATCACAAAGTCATATATAGAGGGGAGCTCGGGAGGGGGAGGAAACCGGCTCAAATTGGATTTCGGATTGGAGGAAAGAACGGTGATTTTGGGGAAATTGTTCGGGAATGGAAAGAGGAAGATCTGGGGATTGATTTGGCTAAATTTTTTGAAAGAATGAGTGAGGAAATCACAGTATTCGAAAGCTCACAAGCCAAGCAACGGAGGAGAGAGAGAGAGGAGCAGTCGGCTCTCTGTCTTGAGTGCCGTTGGGGAAGATGGCCCTGACAGTGGCTCCAGTCTCGTTGCTAGTGAGGCCCCTTTATTTTTTTGGATTTAATTGAAAAGCTTTTTAAAGAGGTAGTAAATGAGTTTAAAAAATTCTCAAAAATCACTTAAAACATTTGGGACTTAATAAAATTAATTTCAGCAATATTGGAGTTTTATTTTTCTACAAAAATCATTTTATAAATTTAGAAAATAGGTAAAAGCATTTATAAAATCCAGAGAATTTAAGAAAAATCTTAAAATTCAGATTTAAATATTTTAAACAAAAAATATGCAAATTTTAGGATGTCATAGCGAAGCTAAAGAGAACATCTTTACTTTTACGGAGCGTTATGTGTGCTTGAATATTCAAGAGGACACTGACATGTGGGGCATATTGTCCTAAAAAATTATGCAGGTAAGTGCTCAGAGTGAATCAGTTCGCCATGAACAACCATCTGTAAGAATATAGCTGGACATTCATGCAAATGGAATGGAAGTCAATTGGACTTTTTCTTAGTAAAATTCAGTAAGGCATGGATCCAAGCATCGTCCCCCTCTCGTACAGAGCAGGTGCCATGTAGTCGTACGAGATTGAGATACTAGTTTCTCCTGCTACGCCCTCTTTGATTAATAGGATTTTTACAAAAAAAAAACATAGAATTTTGCATTCCATAGGATTACCTACTGTTCACTCGTTTGATTTGCAGGCTAGAGATAAAAGTAAGAGTGGAGGAAAAATTCTTATACCTCTGACTTCAAAGGAAAACCGGAGGAAATTTCACATCCACTCCAACCTCTTTTTTTCTTCGCTTGGAGTAAGACCGAGGCTAATCATACGAACTCGTCAGAGATCTGGCCAGCTCGTGCCATTTGCCTTCTCCTAGTGTTGCCGTCAGAGATCGATTTGGCAGAGGCAACTGGATAGTGGATAGGAACAACTAGGGAGTGATGTAAGGTTGGTGTTCTGATTTTTTGATGAGAGTAATACCTATCGATTTTGGTAGAACTGACTTTGACGATCCGATTATAACATACGACGATGATGGGCCTTAGTAATCGCTAAACCAACTTCGGAGGGTTATTGATCTTGCCGTGGGCATGATCAACTTGAACACGTGGTTCAATTCTTGCAAGCAACTGAAAAACAAGTAACAACGATAGTAAAAACAATCTGAAATTGCAAATAAGAATTGAGATTTATGAAAATATACATCAATGGTAAGGTGGGGTTCTGCAAAGAAGTCTCAACAAGCGGTCGTTCGACACGTCTAGTGGACAATGTAGTTTGGCTCTAAGTTAAAACTATGCTCAACAAAACCTAAGTAATTTTGTAGAACTCCCTAGCTATATATAGGAAAAAGAGAAGGGTGATTCGGCCAGCACAAAGGAGTGGTCGAATAGGACTCTTGCAAGGCCTAAAGCCTAAGTTTGACTCGCACTGAAAAGTTAACCCGACTTATTTTGGTAATTGCGGGGTGCTCCGAAGGAATTTTTAGGTTGGGTCAAATTTATTGGAAATATCTCAGAGTAAGCTTTTAATTAAGTACAAGAACTCTCCCATCAGACACTGTATGTAAAAATTATGCTTGTTTTACTTCGGACTAGTATCCAGAGGCTAAATTGGATTCCAGAACGCGATGGATTTGGTATCTCTCTTTTTGGTCCATGAATGACGTGTTGACAAGGTTCCAAATTTCGTTTTCGATTTATATCTCATGCTCTAATGAAATCCAAAATTTTGATAAAATTTTGTTATTTTGTACAAAATCCGAATGAAATTCAAAAAGCAAAATTCAAATCCGAAATTTTTGGATTGAATTTGGTAAAATTATCAAAATTTTGGCAAATTTCAATAGAATAAAAAATAATTTAAATGATATTAAAAGTTTTCGAAATTTTTTACAAAGTTTTTTGACATATCATTGATATTCTCATGAAAATTTCATATGATTATCATGTCTGAGGAATTTTTACAAATTCAAACATTGCTATTGTCCCGATAAAACATTGTTACCGGCAAGTTTGAACCGAATGAAAAATGGTCCAAATCATGCTAGAAAATTTTGAAATTTTTGTGCATAGTTATGATGCATCAATAATGTTCTCATCAAATTTTTAGGTATGATAAAGCTTCATGAATTTTAAAAAATTTGAAGAGTATCTTGTTCTGTTAAAAGGCTTACCAAGAAACTTAACAAAATGAAAAATAGTTCAAACCATGTTAGAAAATTTTGAAAATTTTTTGGATGTTTCAAATGTAACATTAATATTTTATAAAATTTTTAGATGATGATTATGCTTAAAGAAGTTTTAAAAATTCTAAAAGTGCTACATCCTCGATAAAAGCCTCGATAATTAATACATAGATTTGCTTTAGCAATAAAAAAAGGTTTAAAATTTTTGAAATTTTTAAAAATAGTGATAAGGAAATTATTAAGATCTCATAAAAATTTTGAATTGTGATCACATACCAGTGAATTTATAAAATTCTTACAAGGCACAGTATCATTTATGTTATTTCTCTTGTTGATTTTGAAATATAATATAACAAATGTAGTTCAATGATTATATAGATTTCATTGACCAAACAAAAAAGTTTAAATTTTTTGAAAATTTTATAGAATGTTACTGAGGCAATTCTTAATCTCTCATAAAGAGTTTAGATCATGGTCACACTCAAGAAAATTTATAAAATTTTTGCAAGATTACTATCCCAATTATGTTTATTTTGTTTTTGATTTTTTAAAGATAGCAAATGAAGTTAAATTATTTTGAAAATTTTTATGTATGATTCTACGCTACTAATGATAGTACCATAAAATTTTAATATTATTATAAAGGTTGTAAAATTTCATAAAAAGACTGACAATTTTTGCCAAAATTTTAAAAAATCTCAAAAATTCAAATTTTAACAAATTTTCATAGAAGATAACCTTCTTAAGGGTTATTGGATCAAATCTGGCCCTATAAGTTCAAAAGACAGCCAAAAATCATGAAATTTTGATGAAATTTTGCCAAAAAAAAGAACTTCTCAGAGCAATTTCAATTTTTTGATTTTTTTATCCAGCTGGTAATTTGGATTTCGTGGTGGCCCAAAATCCGAAATTTTGGCAAAAAATCACCGAATTTTGGTGAAATTTGTATCCATGCGTGTTGATGTTGGTCCAACCAGGTATGGTCACATCTGTAGTAGTGATGTCCTCATCATCCTCCTCTTCTTGAATTTGAGTCATTCTCGACTCAAGCACACCTTTTAGCTCATCCTCAATACAAAACATCCTCATATAGGTCCTGCATTTAATTAAATAAAATAGTAGCTCTGCCTCTTTTTATATTTTAAACACAAGAAAGACACTAAGAGGATTCACCTGATAATCATCCACATAGCTCAACACTTCTTTCCAGCATATAAAGGTATGATGAAAGCTAGCACTCTTGGATGCTTCCTCCCCTCCTTGAAGAAAAACCATCCATGGTTTTGAACAATCTAAAAAGGAAACAAGCAACAAAAAGAACAACATGTACGCAACATAGATGTATATATCAGACATTTCATTGTTCTTTCGGTTTCACGTAATGCTATTTACATAATAACAAATTTAAAAATCAGATTTAAGCAAAGCACCTTTCCTCAAAATTTTACAAATCAATTTGTGATTATAAGTGAAGCATATAACATAAATATTAACATGATTTAGTTTGCAACTTAATTTGCAAATATAAGTAAAGCGCATATTTATCACAGTCATTGGATAAAGAATACTCATGTTTTATAAGCCTTGTTCAATAACATAGATGGGCAAAACTACATGTTTTGGCAACAAGCATAGCTTATTCATATCATCTGATTGTAAACAAGCAATATCAAACCATTCCAACAATGGTGACACAATTTTAATGGGCTTCAACTCATCAACTACAACATGCCGATTTGTAAGACAAGTCAATGTACTAAAATTTGAATAATGAGATAGCAAGCTATGGGTATCATGATGGTACATCACATAAAACAAGCTGTGGCATACAACTAGGATTGTCCAAAACAACAAGCTTCAATTAAGCAAGTTGACCCTTATCCACAAAAATGGTGTAGGGAGGTTGTTTATGTTAGACTAAGGATTAAACTAACATGAGATCTAGCCTAAATCATGATCACAAAAGATGATGTGGAAAAGTGATTAGATGCTGACTCGGTGAAGATGAAGTAGCTATTAGGGTTCGGTCAGTTGTGTTCAGTATTAGTGAAGAAAAGGTGAGGTAGCCGCGCGATGAAGAAGATGGGGGGCACTGAGGTGATCTCGCTGATGGTTCTGTTCTTCGACAACCTTGCGCCAAACCCTTGATCAGAAGGGGTATTGGATGGATGGATAAACTCAAGATCAGAAAAACTAGCGAACTTGAGTGCCGACCTCCTCCTTTTAATGTGGCGCTGATTATCGGGACCAAAACCAAATCAGTTTAGTTGCTCCCGATCAGAGCGCATTCTTGAGGTGGGTCAAGCCCATTTTTTAGATCTTCTTCCTTGATTTTCGGTATTTTCCGTTATGACTGAAGATCACAACTAACATTCTCCCACTTGATCGAAGGCTAATACCATAAGTCCATTCTCAATAGAACAGCACACCAAGATTAAGTATTAAAGCGATTAATCTAAGCACCGCTGTAACCGTAGAATCTATAGTGCACCATTCAATTTCGATAGGTTAATTACTTATTCTTAATGGGAGTTGGTTTTATTCTTATGGTCCTCATTTATAGAATTAGAGGCTTTCTAATAAACCCATGCCAGCAATATGCTCTTGAAAGAGACTGGGTGATAAGCCTTTAGTAAGTGGATTCGCAAGTATAATCTTATTACTTATATGGTTGACATCAATTATCTGATCCTGGTTATATCTTTCACAACATGATACTTAATGTCAATGTGTTTGGCAACACCACTTGACTTGTTGTTACTCGAATAGAATACTATGGCCAAACTATCACAGTATATAGGTAGTGGTTTAGATATGCTGTCTACCACTCTTAATCCTAGGATAAAATTCTTAAGCCATACAGCCTGCCCAATAGCCTTATAACATGCCAAAAACATGCTAGGGGAAGCATTGATGATGGCTGGGGTCAGCCGAAGGCGGTTGAAGATGGAGCAAAGCGGCGATGGCCATGGTGGGTAGCAACAGGGGCTTTTGGGGGTGTGATCGTGCTCAGGAAAGAGAGGGGAAAGCACCACGGAAACCTAAGGGCCTCATTTTTTACCTGGTTGTGATGGAGGAGCACTAAAGGAAGCTCGCGATGTTGGCCAAAGCCGGGGAAGACAAAGACTGAGTCAATGGCGATACAGTGGCACTAAGCTAGGGAAAAGGCGGGGAAAGGGGTTTGGGTATACCCAAGGTGTTCCGTCTCCAAGGAATCTAAGAACAGCTTACCGCGAAGGGAGAATTGGGTTTCACCAAGGTGGTCATCTCCCTTGGTAATGGAGGTACACGGTGGTGCTTAGGTGCCAGTTCCTAGGCAGGGAGGTGTAGGGTGCTAGGGATGTCTACGCGGGGCTTCAGTAGTCGAGGAGTAGGGGCTCGATGCTGGCATTCGTGAGCCCAATTTTGCATACAAGCGAAATAGGACAACAACGGGAGCAGTGCAAGTTTTTATGGTGGGGTGATAGTGCAGGCAGGGCAGTGGGAAGCACAGTGAGGCAGCAGCAACCTCAATGGGCTTGGAGTGCATGAGTGGCGTGGTAGCAGGCAGGTTGGCAGCTCAAGTTCCAAGCAGCGGTCGTAGTGCTCTTTGGTGTGAGGCAGTGTGGAGAAGGCCGGTGGCATGGCGGTAGAGGTTGGTGGTGATGTGGTGGTAGTCCTCTATGCCAGAGTGTGCGTTGGCACAGGTGTGGTGCTGTGCACTTTGGCGCACATGGGCCAAGGCAATCACTGCCAAGTGGACCTAGGCAGGCTAGGCTAATAGGTAGGGCCTAGTGCTATAGAGAGAGAGGGAAAAGGAGGCTGGGTATGGAAGGTGGGTTCACTCGGATATGATTTCTAGTAGTGAACATGGCTTTCACGAAAAGGTGCTTTCTAGTAGTTAGGATCTTGGGTCGTTACCAACCAACCCTTGCCTCTCTTTCTATAAAGGTCTCGCCCCCACATTCCTTCATGCAAAGACCAAGGTCAAAGAGTACAATCCTATATTGTACTCAACAAAAATCAAAGATCATTCATTAAATTTTTCCATGCTAGAACGCAAAGGAAATCTTAATTCTCTTTAACATCCTATACCACTTTTTCACATTAAGACCAAGGCACTCACTTCATAAAGAGAAGAAACCAAATTAAAAGAGAAAAACCGCATAAATCTTTTATAAATGCATCACACTCTTACCAAAACAACTCATTTTAAAAAAGAAAACTAGTCATAGAATCAAACCACTTCCACATGACAAACATCGCTTTTTCTTAACGGGAAGGGAAACTCATTTCCCAGCAGAAAACCTTCTCACCATCACAAATCATAACCGTCTGTGATAGTTTAATTTCACAGACGGTTGTATTAATAAACCGTCTGTGATATATATTTTCTCAGACGGGTAGAGAACCGTCTCTGATGAGCTCCTTCATCACAGACTTATTGTTACTGACGGTTCACAAAACCGTCTCTGATGACGTTTGCGAACCGTCTGTGATGATGTTTTCTGTAGTAGTGAAACATAAGAATCACCTTTATGAAACATTCTCAAACACCCCACACATTTTTAATCAAATCAAACTCTAGTCGAAATAGGAACGTAAATATTTGCAGATCATGAGCTTTCAAAATATTATATTATGTCTTATTGTTTCCTTAACTGGTAATACCAAAGATAACTCATTTTTTTGTACACTAAAGAGCACAATCCAATCATACACCCATTAAGGGTAGATTCCACAAGCACATCTCAAGCTAAATTTCTTAGTAAAGCCAAATGAATGGTGTGGTTCAGTGAAATTTAGCATTTCAAAACCATCAACAGATTACTTCATAGTTATTCTTTATTTCATCCTTATTTTCAAACCTCAAAGTTAACTTTGCCATTTGGCAACATTCCCACTAATCTGGGAAAGATCTAATGCACATAATACAGAATGACTTAGCAAAAGACATTCATCCAAAAGACCATACGAATAATTGAATCCATATACCTTTAAAAGAAGGTTCACCTTAAATCCCACCATCTCTAATTTTAATACGCTTACCATTAAAGGTTTCAATGAAACTTACAGTATGATCAACATATAAATTTCATATAACCCATAGGTCAACATCTTGATAGTCAAAACTTATTTGATCAATAAATGACTCCAACAATTAAATATTTCCTCCACAAGACATTTTTCATAGCTATGGAATCTAAGACAATCATTCGTTACAGATAAAGTCATACACTATGATAATCATTCTATGTTTCCTCATTCCTTGATTACAACATTGATTAAGTCATTTCGTTGATACTCAACAATAAATTGTCAATAAGCAACAAAGTCCAACAAACTCCAGTACTTTACACTATCATATTGTCCTAAAAACTTCATCACATAGAAAATTCTATACCTTTTGAATCGCGATTTGTACTAGCATCAAGAGAACATGATTTCATACTTCTAATTATTTCAATAGTTCACAATGACACACAAAATGACTGTAATCAACATTCACTTTATGGCCATCTACTAACACAATTAAATATCTCTACCAACACCTTATATTAGAATATCTTTAACAACTAGCCAATTTACTTTAACAATAACAGTAGTTTACATCATTTCAATGTTCTAACTACACATCAAATTTAAAGTTTTAAATATTCTTGTTGGTCATCTACCATTGAAATAATATGGTCTGACACCAATTTTTAAGTAAAGCACGGGTTCTTAAGCATGAACAATAATATATTTAATCATTACTCACTATAGAATAATCCATGATAATAGAAAGTTATTTAGTTGTAAACGGAACATAACAATTACAATTAATTAATTCAACTCACAAGTTACCACAAAAATACTTCATTTTATAAGTTGCACAAAAACATTCTAAGTAACATGCTAAACAATACTTCTTACTATTGACAAATGAGTTTAGTCACATGATTAATTACTTTATTTATAGCATTTTTTCTTTCTAGAAAACCCAACCACATTTCACAAAGGAACTCGACTATTAAACCACAAGATGGCAAGAGCCAAACTCTGACATGCAAAAGTTATCCAAAACAAGTTTCAAAATTTAAAACTTCCATGAAAGATGATGGTTGCAAGAATATGTTTCACAAAAGGAAAAAACAAGCGATCAAGTAATCCTTTTCTGGTAATGTCATAAAACTTAAATTCACATAACTTTAGTCGTACACAGAAACTTCAATAACTTCTCTTAATTAGGGAGAATGATAAACACATGAAAATGGCAGTAATTTTCTCCGCAAAACAACCAATGCTAACCAACAAAACCAATCGCCAGAACTTAATAATAGCAAGCAATAAAGACTTTTCACTAAACTCTTTTTCTTTGTCTCCAATTATCGAAGACATAACAAAATCAACCTTCTCAACAACCTCTCGATCTATGATGTATTAAGCAACAACTCCCTCCATGAGAGGTTCCTAAACCTCAAGTGAGCACTTCTACCCTGCCACACCCCCAACCACAACCCTAACCACAAGAAAAAACATGATCAAACCCTTCGACACCAAGACTTCACATAAATATATTCATTCATTCAGTTCAGTTCGTTCATAATCCTTGCAGCATGCATCATCAAAACATATCATTCGTCATCATATATCAAATAAAACATTAAAATGCAATGGAATGATTTACCATACCCTTCCTAATGTGCATTAGAATGTATTAAGTTTTAAATTAGTTAACCAACCTATATCAGATTTTTAAGGTTATTACCCTATAATACAATTTTAAATAGTATATACATAAGCATTGTTTCTAATTTTTCAAAGAAAAATTTTAGTCCACTATAGAGTAATTTGCTGATTTCACACTACGGACCTAAAACATAGCTCTCGTACCAACTATAACACCCCAGCACTCTACGTGCCCAGAATGTCACCCCAACACACTACTACTCTCATAATTTAGCAATCTCAATTAAAATTTCAGCAACTACAATGATGCAATTTGGGACACAAGACAACTCCCTTAAGTATTACAACAGGTATCTCATTGAACAACAAGAACATACATTTTATGCTATAATTTTAGCCAAGCACCCTAATTTTAATTTTAGACAATAAACACCATCTACAAGTTATAAACGAGGGATGGAAACAGAAACAGTAACGACAATAACCATAGTAATAACCACACTACTATACTTGTAACCCATACATAGAAGAAATAACCCTTCCATCAACTTACATTCAACAAGGCTACCAACGAAGCGCATACAAAAAATTATAGTGACAAACCACAAACATAATTTAACCAAACCAAGTAAATCCATTGAAGATTATATCTACTTAATTATTTCATGATTGAGTCTATCTATTTATTCAAATGCTAAGCATGCTCAAAGTGCTAAATATCAACATGAGGTTAGTGGTGAAAAGTGTTGTGTCTGTGCTATTTCCAATTCTATCATGTCAGCCTCGAAGAACATAAAAACATTAAACAAACAATCGTGAGTCAAAGACTCAGCAAAGTATATCATAGAACAATATCATAATCATTTAATGCATTTTAAAAAATAATATAACCATCATTCTTATTTAAAATCAGTAAGCACATAAAAAAGTAATAAAATATCTATTTGTTAAACTCCACTCTTTGATCATGTTTAGATGAGTCCATGACTTAATGACTTAATCCATTATCATATTGGTCATCATTGACCATTAGCAATGCAATATGCTTTCATGCTCAAATGCACCTTTCATAGTTTATACCGGTATAGCTTGAGTGCACACCTATCGGTGTCGCACCCTTTTATTCCCTAATATCCCTATGGAGGGGCCTACAAGTAGGTCTCACTCCCATCCATCCATGTGGATGGGACTGCCTGGTAGATCTTACAAAGGGCACTCCGGATTAGTCATATGACCTCTTTTGACTTTCTCACCGACCTGGCTTGAATTCTTTTTATGTCATGAATGCAAGTGATGCAACATATTATTCCAATTTTTCATTTGTCATAAAACTATATTAACAAATTACCATACACAACCTGCATTTGACCACCATATAAACATCTCAACCATATAAACATCTCGATCATAATATAACAACGACAACATATCTCACAAATAAATTCGGCAAGATAGCAACTTATTTAACCCGAAGTTCATCTCAACCATCTTTGTTCGTACAATATACTTGCCTCTTTACCCACAAAGATTGGAGTGGTATGAGGTTGAGGCCACTCACGAAATCACACTTCCTACAATAAACATGTATATCCATCACAAAATCATGCACTACCAGTCCCAACATCAAACATAGAGATATCGGACTTGCGCACAACCCCAATTTGGTCTTCTCGCTTGCCAGACAAATTAACGCCTTGCTGTCCTAGAGAACAAAAGACCATAACGTTTAGCTCCTAAGCCTAAACATAGGAAATCATATACTTTTTAAAATCTACAAAATAATAACTAAAATTTTCTAGTTATCTAAATTGTTCCATTAAATCATCTAACATTTCGTTTCCTGCCTCGAAAACCAAACTATTGTCACAATCGATAACAGACTTCACTATTTCGTAACTATTTTTATATAACTCCAAATTAAGCAAACGATAACATTTCTGGGATCTATAGGAAATTTTCTAGCTTTCTAGTTATTAAAATAATTTAATTTGTCTTCTAACCAACCCTAAACTACAGATCACTATGACTATACCTAGCAGCAAACAGATTTTGCATAGCCAGCTTCAACAAGCCATGACTTTCATTCTACTTAACCAAATTTCGTGTTCTTGTACTCCAATGAAACATAAGACAAAAATCTACATTTTCTCAACATCCAACCCCTCTGGAAGGAAACTTAAGTGCTCCAAAATGTGATCTAAAATTCGGAGTCGGATCTGCTTGAGAATAGAGATTATCCCAAACAGATTTTCCCCCAAATCCAACCCAAAACACAGCACTAAAACAAGAAAAACCACCATGGAACCACCCAAAAACAGTACTCATATCACCATAAACAACCTAAAATTGTACCTTCTCCTGGAGAATCAAAGAATCAATGATGAATGCATCTCTTTCCGCAAACACCGCCCCTCCTCGCAATCCAACTCCGTCGGGGCAGCATCTATCAAAAGATGTGTAGGGGAGGATGGAAAGAGGTGCAGGGGAGGTAGGATCGCAAGGGAAACAATGGGGGAGGCAGGGGGTGCATTGCATGGGGAAGGCAAGGAGATGCATTGCAGGGGGAAGGGCAAGAGGCGCACTGTAGGAGGGTAGCAAGGGGGCGGCTGGGTGGGGGAGCAGGGAGGGGCTGCTAGGAGGGGAGAAAAGGGGGATAAGATTCCCCTCTTGGCCCAATAACAACCCACTCCATCCCCATAAAGCCCAACAATAGGCCAAAACAGTATGACAGGCCGACCCAACTCACAACTGAAATTTTCTTCAAACTAGAGTTGTCTTGAGATATTACACCAACCCTCGCACATCCGGCTGTTGCCAATAGCTCTCCCGCATCAAAACATAGTTTTACTTTTATTTCTACCAAAATATCAATGACCACATTTTCCATTATGTCTAACATTCCATTTTTATCACAAACAGTGTAAGCAGTCGTTCATATATCCATTTCTAATGCATACTAAGCCAATGCTCATATAATCGAGTGTACCCAGTCTGACAATGTTATGTGTCTAATTATATCCTAAGGAATAGCAAGGTTCACATTTTGAGATTAAAAAGGAAGTCCTGTAACATCCCAAAAAATTCAAAAATGGGAAAAATGAAAAAATTTAATTTAAAAATAGAATTGAATAAAATTTCAATTTAAATCAAAACTTTGATTTAAAATAATATCTTTCCTCATTTTCTTGCATTCTAATCTTAAGAAAAGGATAAATTGTAATACTAAAAACTTTTCTCCCAAAACAAACAAACTTTTAAAATAAATTTGAAATGTGATTTTTAATTTGAAATGTTCATTTTATGATTTTTCTTCAATTATTGGTTTTTCTTGAGCCTTTGATTTTAAAAGAAAAGTCTAATAAAGTGAAATGGTAAAATGGTAAAAGTAAAAAGGTAAAAACATAAAATCAACAAAAATCTACAAAATGGTAATAAAATATAAGAGCACTCCAGAATACCCTAGGACCCTACCCTTGACGTTGAGATGATCTGAACCAATAAAATATATTAAAAAGAAATTGTAATCATGAGATAAGATATCTGACGAGGACCGGGAAAATCTCTGACAAGTCAATACACGGTCAACAGAGCCCCCAGATCGGGACATTGCAGCGAAGGCCTTCGACCACGACCTGAGCGACGTTGTTTCCCGCACGACCTCGAGCTTGGGCAGTGGGGGGTCCCGTCCCCGCACGACCTCGACCTTGGCTCGGGGGCGTACGTTCACTCGGTGGTTACCAAGACCGAAGTTCTCGGAGTCAAGGCAGACGTGGGCGCCAGATCCACGACGGTTGCAGCACGTCTTTAATGCACGCCATGCACGTCCCCGGGAATCTCTCTTGGCCGTTTCTGGTAACGGCTAGGAGGGGTATAAAACCTCCTGGGGCGGAACGGCAGGGAGAGGATATCCATACTCTAGCAACAGACCAGTAGACACAACTAGAGCACTCAAGCTCGAGCTGTAATCCAATATCTGTACTCACAATTAGTGAATTCCTCCACGGCAGGAGAAGATTGGACGTAGAGCTGTTACCCTTGCGGGGGCTCGAACCAGTATAATCTGTCGCCCCTTGCTCGTTGACGCCTTCCTGCGACCTACACCTGCACCATTGTTGAGTGAAGTGCTTTCTGGCTCCCTCATTCACACTCACCCTGTTTTCATCTTTACTATCAAAGCGATCCGATCGTCGACAATATCAATCTTGATTTTTGTCCGATTTGTGTAGAAAACCCTAGAGCCTATATGAAGCTGATATTTTCACCATGCCGACATAAACTTGATATATACCTCTGGTAAAATATCAGAAATTAAAACTCACATTTGAGCCTTTAAAAATTCAAAAACATAAAATAATTAAATCTAGAAATAGTAATGTCAATTTTTATAATTCAAATATAACATATAAAAATATGAAAATTTCAAAAATGATAAATTTTGTGATTCTAAACCTCCTTAAAAATCTACATAAAATAAATACCTTATTTTGATCTTAAATAAAAAGAAACTAGAAAATTTGATAGAATTCATTGTCGAATTATTTAAATTTTTATACTCTAAATTTTAATCTGAAATTTTTACTAGATCATAAAATTTATCTTTTCGACATGTATAAAAAGTTTCACAAAATTCTAAGGCTATTTGATTGTTCGAATCATCCGATTGAGCTCGGACTTCCACGTGGACCCCACCTGGCAGTACCATCTTCAACCTCAGGCCAGCACGCAGCAAGCTCAGCCAGCCATGTAAAAGCTTTCTGTTCTTGGTCTAAGCAAAACAAAAATCAAATGCAGTTTGCACAGCTGAGCATATTCCAGCCGCCTCTCTCCTTCCTTGCCATCTGCCCCCACACATCAGCAGCTTCATCTTCTCCAATCTTCTCCCCTCTCCTCTCAGTTTTGCGCAGGACAGAGCTAACTCGAGCTACCGCCTTTGTTGGTTGTCGTTTTGCCGCCGCAATTCCTTGCAACTGAGGCCACGACCCAGCTGTCTCTACCACGAAGCTTATCCCGCCGAGAAGCCCCATGCTCGCACTCATGAAGACCCGAGAAAGATCACACGCCAGAACAAGAGCTGAGCAGCACCGCCTCTTTGTGCTATTGTGTTCTTCGGTCGGCGCCGCATTTGCGTAGCCCAAGGCCAAGCACACGTCATTGCCACTCCTCTGTTACCCGACTTGCCACCTCTGCCAAGTTACTATCACGGTAGAGACTTCGAGACGCCACTGTACACCGCTGCAAACCGCAGCTCAGTTCACACACTGTTAACCACCGCCATTGTTACCTATTTAAGCAGCTCAAGGTTCAATTAAGCACCAACCAACATCCTAAAGCTCCATCCACCTCAAGCAAGCATCAGATGAAGCGAATTTTGCTTTTTGCCCAGAACCGGCCATCACCTCCATCACCAGCCAACTCTCCATGCACAACCTCAAATTCCAATTAAATCAGCATGAAGCATGACCACTGACATTGGATCATTTTCCCCAATTTTTGAGTTTTCCCTCGCTATGGAGCTCCACCACCGCAAGCTCTGCACCATCGCTGCCCTTGGCTATTGCGCCACGGTTACAGCTCACCGGAGCTCCGGCTGTTGGCTCCTGTGGGTTTAGTGAGACCTCAGCAACCCTTTTTTGGCCTCTCCTTATTCCCCCTGCAGCTACCTCGCCGCCGGCCATGCTCGCTTCAAGCTTCCAACCATGGCGCCCCCTGCTGTGTTGTTGCTCTGTTCTGAAAGTATCGATCAATGGTCCAACCGAAGGTAAAAACAGAACACTAGCAATTTTAGTTACTTTCCTTATTTGATGGCAGATGGAATCACATTTGAGTTGGTTATCTGATTCTAACCAAGGCATAGGAAAATTCATTAGTATCTCTAAGAGTTAATTAGCCCCTTTAATCAGAAGCTTGATTAATCTGATCAACCTCTAAATCCATATATCAAAACATTAAGTAGAAATCAATTGAAACTAACCTTGTCTTAAGTATACTCATATACATGCATAACATATTATATAACAACTAATATCTTAATTCTATTAATCCAAATAATTTTAGCCTCTTGAATTCGTAAAACAAGAATGCATAATCTATAAAAGGAATCGTGCATCGCTCAACCTAAAAGCTGTTAACAAAACGAATACATAGTCAACTAAAAACACAAGAATGTGAAATCATGCAACTCAAACCCTAAACTATTCCTATTTTCTATAGTGTCTTTATTTGGTTTCTGTCTTCTATTTTGCCCTTATTGAAAAATTGTTATTTGTTATTTGTTATGTTTTTCGTTCGCGACGTGTAGAACCCGACGTCACTACTTTCGTCATCGACTGCAACTTCAACTCTGTTGAAGACATCAATGAGCAAGGTAAGCACCCCCTTTCATCATGTTGATCCCAGTTTTATAAATATTTTATTAAATGTTTTCATTACATATGCTATTTTCATTAAATGCTGCTACTTTGTGGGTACTAGTAGATATACCTGTTGTCTTATGAAGTTCCCTTAGTGCTGACATGTGAACCTTGACAACCCTAGAATTAAGGTTAGACAATATATGATGTCAATTTGGGTATATGCGATGGTTAATAATCATGCTTAGCCATGCTTTAGACTTGGGATAAATCATTTGGAAAAATTGATAAGATGAAACTTGGAAATATTGAGACATAATGATGGTTATCGGTATTTTAGTTAAAAATGAAAATAAAACTATGTTTTTGATACAGGCAATTATTGGCATGGACTTGCACGTAGTGTAGGGGGAGACTATTGCCTATGTCGGAGTAAGGACCGAACTAATTGTACGTTACATCCAAGTATTTCCGTACAACCACAAGTGTTGGTATGGGACAATCTTAAACCAATTAAGTTATCTAGTTTAACTTTGCACATTGGAAGGCCGAAGTAGTACGAGCTTCTTCAGTGACTTGTTGCTTGGAGGGGTGCCCACACCGAGTTGTTGGGTGTACCACCCCGGCACCCCGTGCCCCGAATGTTACACCCTCTAGCACCACCAATTACAAATCGCTAAGAATAAATATTCGCAAAGCAAGCTAACCACTAGGAGGTTGTCAAAATTATTAAAAATTTCGGCAACACCTCCCCTAAAACTAGGACATCCACTCAGCAGGCAGAAAACATTTGTAGTATAATATCATTCTAGCAGGTCCTTTCTAACACCTCGACGCCAAACGCGCCACGGATGCTACCAAAAACTCTAAATAGCTAATGACACCTCTAAACTTTTAAACCGGATTAAAACTAAGCCACCGAAATTTTAGAAAATTTCGGCATGACCACTCTAGAAGGTAGGACATCCACTCAACAGACAGAAAGCATTTGCAGTTCTATGATATTATTCTAGCGGGTCCTTAGTTAACCAATCACACATCCAAAAGGAATTAAGAATTCCACCACATAAATTATTACAGACAGAACTCATTAAACATAACCGCTAACAGCCCTTACAATAATTTACTCGAGCTATTTATATCGAACTAAACGTCAACATAATGGAGAGGTGATGATGCAAAACGTGATTGTGCTACTACCCTCCCGCCATGCATGCCGGTTTCAAGGTACTGCAACAACACAACCAACAAGCGTGAGTCAAGACTCAACAAAAGTACATGAGAGTATCAATTCCAATTTATCATAAGTAAAACAAGATCTTGACCCTAAAAGCAAGTAATACAAATGAAGCAACATCCGGACAATACGATTTATACCCATTTAACGCAATAACTTAACTATATCAAAATTACATAATCAAGCCATCAACTTGATACTAAACCAAATCAAAAATTACCGCAATTAAGTCATCAACTTGATACTAAACCCATTCAACGCCAAAGAAGCATTACATACTCTAAGTCACAACGTCTCCCGACTCAACTACCCCTTGCTACAACTCAAACCATTTTCATCAATTGCATTTGAGTTCAAAACTCGACTTCACTCCACGATATTCATACAACATAATTAGCAAGGCAAAGAAATGCGCTAATTCATCAAATTCAATTCAATCTCCCCTTTTTGGGTTGAGTCCACGAATCACCCTTCAATTACCAAAATCACCATCCGTATGACACACCATTTACCACAACACTCATTATCAAAGATGCAATGCACATGAATGCTCATTTCGATGCATGTATCGCAGATCTTTAGAGTGCCCACCGCCGGTGTGCACCCTCACGTCGCTTCCATCCCGTGGAAGGTGCCTACTCTTACTGTCTCGCTCCCATTCACCTCGATGAATGGGACTACGAGGTAGGACTTTCGTGTTCACTACGTGTGAACACAGAGGCCCGCATCAGCATGGGTCGCCTCTTCCATTATGAATGCACAAATGCAATTTTCATGAATGAAATGCAACTTTTCATTCAATGCCAACACTAACATACCATAACCACATACATACACATAGCCAATTCTCACATTCATAAGTTGCCAACGATACTAGACCAAACAGATTCAACAAAAGACACGATAACCCATTACAGCATTTCGGTCATGCAATTAAATCATACGGCCACCGAGCCACGCTCACCACAATACACTTGCAATTAAATACTCAACTCAATTCCCCAGACGAGCACAGTTAAATACAACTCTTATAAAGTAACCACGAGTATCCACGCACCCCATACTCGCTACTCATTGCAATATTAACAAAGGTACAATAAACTTACCGGGATTAAGGCTTACTAGTGACCATTCGAATCCAATAGTTAATCACGTCCTCTAAGGGACGATCAGCAATATAACTCATACTTGCCACAATCGATAAAAATTAGCCATAAACAGATAAATAACAACGAACAATCCAATTAGGCACACAAATCGATGTACTTGCCTTTTACAGGAAGGAGTGGAGTGGCGCGAGGAAAGTGCTATGCACTCTCGAAACTGCTCCACCTGAAACGACCGTCGCAAAATGCTTTACAACTATACTCTTTCAACAATACCCTACGCCTCCAACAGGCCCAAAAGGCGTATGCTATCAACTATGTATTATGCTAAGAAGATGCAATCAATCAACAAATAACATATAAACAACAACAGCTTCCCACTCAGCCATCCCTTTAAACATTCAAGAACTGCGACAAAAGCAATCTTCCAGGTTACGAATAAACAAGTCGTAGCGACATGATCTTAGCACTATGATCTTATACACAAGTACATGATCACTAAATAAATAGCTCCCAATCTAATTAGCATAAGAATATCCTGTAGACAATATAAGTTGAGCGCAACACGGAACCCTTTCATACCTAAATCATCATGGGTAGCTTTACTCAACATTGAACAATGACAATACATCAATTTAAGCATAATGCAGCGATCAAGGAGATAATAAGGTGCATTAAAAACATGATCTCATATGCAATTATCTCGTCCTCTACATCAATATTAGCATGTATTCACTGCAAAATAAATGACTTCTACACCACTCATTCAAAAAGAAATCCTGCAAGAACAAGTCTGCTTTCTATCTTAAGCATGAATACATGAGGTCTCAATTGACCATACCATTCTCGGTTACTAAATGTTAGCACGACATCATTCATCTTATAGCCAAATATACAAGCATTTAACTATGATCCTGATAGCTTAGTTCACAGAGTATACAAGATTAGATTTACTGAAACAAATAAACAACTCTTTGGCCAGTAGCACGCAATCACTTATACAATAAAGACTAGCACAGGAGCATGCAGTAGAAACGTCAACTACCATAAGCTTAAGAGGTATAAACTTTTAAATAACTGGAACAAGCATCCACAATACTAAAGTTTATGCATCAGGAAACTGTTCATACATTTCTAACATGTGGATATAGAAAAAAAATCACATGCAACATAGTAGGGCCACATAATAACATAAATTCAGAAATCATCAAAACGAACTTTATGCCATAGAGTATAATAATCGTTGGATGTTTCAGTATGCTCGATAGAAATTCTTCATTACATATAGTTGGCGCAACTGTATTCTTTTACACATTAGTATGCACAAGACCAACACTAGAGTTCAGTCCCTTGCACAACAATGATCCGAAACCAAGCACAAATATTGAACAAAGAAGCAATCATGCAATAAGACAAAAAACTTGAAGTGATCCATCCAAAGATGCTTCTGAAACCCCGATCCATTTTATCGGCAGATGTTGAGCTAACTTAACCTAGCTTACTCTACTTTCATACACATCATCAATTGATGATAAGCGATAATTCAAATACCTCCCATTAGTTTACAACCGAGTCACAGTCCAAACAATAAAACACTACAATGCGGCATGAATGATCATCGAACCGGTAGAGACTCGACATCCATCATTCTGAATTTAATAATTGATTTCCTCGATACACCCCCGGTTTCCACTCGACATACAACCAAGGCAAGAATGCACACACAACTGATGAATTCAACCCTAAGGGAAATAATAAAATACTACAAAGCTAACAACATGACAGACGACTCCATGCACATAAATTCCAATTTCTTACACTACTCCAGCATTTCATCAAACACTTGATGAGCATTGAGTAGGCAGAACCAAGCCAAGAAATGCAACAAATCTCACCTTCACTTGCCATACAAAGGAGAGGAAGGAGGGGAGGTGCCGACCAGAGGGAGCACGTCGGTGGAAGCTTACCGACTGGGGGCGCCGAGACTCACCGTCCCTGAGGGAGGAGCAGAGAGGCGGCGCCGAGCTCGGGGAAGACCGGGAGGAGACTGCGCCGGGCCGGGAGGAGGACCGACGGCTGGGGAGAGGCGCAGGGCGGCGCCGGCCAGGAGGATCCAGGGGGAGCGGCGGCATCGCCTGGGGAGGAGCAGCAGATTGCTCGGGAGGGAAGCGGACGCTTGGCGCCGCTGGTCGGGAGGAGCAGGGGGAGCAAGCGGCCGGCGCCTGGGAAACAGGAGCATCGCTGGGGAAGTAGGAGCATCGCTGGGGAAGCAGAGCATCGCTGGGAAACAGAGCATCGCTGGGGAAGTAGGAGCATCGCTGGGGAAGCAGTGCCAGGAGAAGTGGCGGCCGGGAGGAGTTGAGGCGTGAAAATGGCTAGGGTTTTTAGATGAGTAATCCCCATGGGCAGACTCTCCCCACAAGGCCCAAAATGACTCTTAAATTAAATAGAGTATTACATCCTTAGTTAACCAATCACGCATTCTATAGAAATTTAATAAACTCCACCACATAATTATTACAGACGAAATTTATTAAACATAACATAAACAACCTTTTACAAAAATTTTGCATGAGCTAGAACAGAATTATAATTGATATGATGGAATGATGGTGATGCAACGTGATTGTGTTACAACCCCCATCCATGCATGCCGGCTTCAAAACACCTATAAACATTAAATAACAAGCGTGAGTTTAAACTCAGCAAAGTACACGAGAATAATAAACCCAATTTATCGTAAGTAAAACAAGGACTTAACCATAAGAGCAAGTAATACAAATAAAACAAGATCCGGACAATAAGCATTCATACCCATTTAAAGCAATACCTGAGAGCAAGTGATGCAAATAAAATAATATCCGAACAATAAGCATTCATACCCATTTAAAGCAATACCTGAGAGCAAGTGATGCAAATAAAACAATATCCGGACAATAAGCATTCATACCCATTTAAAGCAATAACTTGACCATACCAAAAATTACTGCAATCAAGCCATCATCTTGATAATAAAACCAATCAACTTCCATGAACCGTTACTTAACGCTAAATCACAACGTCTCCGACTCAACCACCTTTTGCAACCCAACCATTTTCATCGGTTTAGGTCGAGTTCATAACTCGACTTCACTCCACGATAGTCATATGACCTAATTAGCAAGGCAATGAAATGCACTCATTCATCAAATTCAAATCAATCTTCCCTGACATACCATCACCACAAAACTCATTATTAAAGATGCAATGCTCATGAATGCTCTTCTCGATGCACGTACCAGTACTGCCGAGTGCCCACCCGTCGGTGTGCACCCTCAAGTCCCTTCCATCTTGTGGAAGGTGCCTACTCTTACTGTCTCGCTCCCATTCACCTCGATGAAGGGGACTACGAGGTAGGACTTTCATGTTCACTACATGTGAACACAGAGGCCCGCATCAGAATGGGTCGCCTCTTCCATTATGAATGCACAAATGCAATTTTCATGAATGAAATGCAACTTTTCATTCAATGCCAACACTAACATACCATCACCACATACATACATAAACATAGCCCAAATTCTCACATTCATAACCATAACCACACACATACATAAACATAGCCCAAATTCTCACATTCATAACCATCTAATCTATTCGCACACACACTCAATTCCAGTTCTCAGATGGGGCACAATTAAGTACGTGTATCCACGTACCCCGTACTCGCTACTCACTGCAATGTTAACAAAGGTACCATAAACTTACCGGGATTAAGGCTTACTAGTGATCACTCGAATCTAATAGCTAATCACGTCCTCAAAGGGACGATCACCAATATAACTAACACTTGCCACAATCAATAGAAATTAGCCATGAACAGATATATAACAACGAACAACTCAATTAAGCACACAACTCGATGTACTTGCAACCATTCCCTTAACCTTTTAATCATCATAGACATTTTCATAAGATGAAGCACGCTCTAGTTATATCCAAGCAAAGCTTACCTCTTGCGTATTCATCGGCAGTTACATACGCTAAGAGCAAACAATCGATTAATCCTCCTAGCCACAATCTAGGGAATGCACTTGCCTTATACCGGAAGGAGTGGAGTGGCGTGAAGAAGATGCTATGCCACTCCAAACTATTCCACCTGAACAACAAATGCAAAACGCTTTACAAGCCATACCCTTTTAATAATACTCTCGCCCCAACTATAACCACAGCTCCACTTTTAGGTTGACTCAGATAAAAAAAATATTCTACACTATCATGCCAACAATTATCTTATTAGTTTTCATTTGGCAACTCAAAGAAACCTGAAAACTAAAACATCTCTTAGAATCATCATGTCGACATAAATAAAATTCATATTCATCAAGAAGTCAATAGCCTCAACACAAAATTCGCAATACGGTGATTCTTATTCTCACAACTCAACTATATAAGCATATTTACCCTAATGCATAAGAGCACGGAGATTAATTTCCAAGTCATGCAATTTGCTCACAAAGGTCCAGTACTCGTTAATTCACAATCACATCACGCAAGAACCCAAAATGCCAGTATATGAAATATAATGCTAAACATATCTACTGGTATTTCATATTTCTTACATGAAATAGTAGTAGGAAGCAAATTAGTCATTAGCCAACAACTAAATGCTATCACAGTTCAGGGAGCATGAAAATGAAACATTCTATACATAGCTCAAGTCTAGTATGCATCTATGCAACTAATGAGAAGACCAAATCGCAGATAACCCTACAATTAATCAAACCTCATACTTTCTTTACTCATGCTCACATCAGAAGAATAGAACTAGCAGGCATGGATATATAGGTATGCACACAATTTAGAAATGCATCGATTCTTGCCTTCCCATCCCATGGCTCAACCTAACACACCGAAATCACTATGATACCACATCATAAACCTTCTAGGCATTACATCGAACACATGGCAGGCACAAAGAAACCCCTTTACACTAAGCATACATTTCATCAAACACCTTGACTACAATCATTCAACCACACTAGAACTTCACCTCCACTTACCATAAAGGAGAGGAAGGAGGTGCCAGCCATGAGGGAAAGGGAGAGCAGCAGGAACTCGAGGCGGCGCCAAGAATGGGTGCTCCAAGGCGGCCACGGCAGAAAGGGCAGGGGCTCGGCCTAGGGCTCGCCGGCCAGGGGGAGGACGCCTGGGAGAAGCGCCGGCAGGGAGGGAGTCCAGGGCAGGGGAAGGAGGTGGCGGCCGACAGGGAACTCGGCGGGCGCCAGTGCTGCCGTTGCCTGGGCTAGCCTGCTGCCTCTGCTGCCGCCAAGCCAGGAGGAAGACCAGGGGCTGGAGGCGCAGAGGAGGAGCTGACCTGGAGGGGAAGGCGCAGGGAGGCAGCACGGCCTGGAGGGCTCTCGGCAGAGGCGATTGGAAGGAGGTGTCGGCTGAGCTGAGGAGGAGCGTCGGACCCCAGGGAGCAACAACCAGAAAAGGGGAGAGGGTGAAGTCGGCAAGGCACGGGGAAAAAACAGCCTCCCCAATGGTTTTTTTTCAACCACACACATAGGAAAGAAAGAGAGAGAGAGAGAGAGGTTGGGGGGACAAAATATCAGCCCAAAGAAGGAATCACAACCACACAAAAAAGAAAGGAAATGAAGCTTTGCGAGATACACTCTCCTTAAAGGAATTAGTCCCTAATTGAAGAATGCCAACTATGCAAATCAAAGACGCAAAGGTCTTAAACTTTTTGCCAACTCAAAGCCCACACAAAAACTCCATGATTACAAGCGGTAAACCAAAACCTCAAATCCAATGATTAACAAAACGAACTGACTTAGCTTAAATAAGTGCAACTTCTCATGCAAGAACTTAGTCAAAGTCAATCAATAGGCCAAAATCTCAAATCATACTACTCTCGCAAACCATCTGACAAACTTAGACAAACTTTTTGTCGACACTGCAGCATACGACATCCGAACCACCAATGATCCTCCTTGGATGAATAGGATACCAACCTCTATGCTCTACTACAAATCCATACTCGATTTCGATTGCTATACTCTTATCTCCTCTTTCAATTGATTGACCTCTTTATCAAAAGGTCCATTACCGACAAATACCATCGAAACAATTATTCACTAAGACACAATTTCCTTCAACCATATCTCCACACTATAATTTTGATATTCCTTCTACTAAGCTTACCTCACCCCAAAGGACCACCGCCAGGTAAAAGTTCACTCTGAGAACACCACACATCAAATTATGAAATCCTTCACTACAACCATCGAACCCAAAAGTTTAGTCTCCCAATAGAAATGGTGACTTAATTACCGTTAACTTCCAAGTAGTTCACTAATAAGGGCTGAACAAGCACCACTAAGGAACCACATCAAAAGTAAAATCCTCAATTATTATCCACCCAAAATTCCTCGATTCTCTTTAACAACTAACCACTTTCATCCTCTTCAAATAATGTGATAAAATGCACACCAAGGACAACTCAACTTTCATGAGAAATAATGCATTGAACCTTTACAATTTACGCAATCCCGATGACCAAAGAAAACTCAATTCTCATCATTATGCTCAACACTATACCATAAGCATTCACATTCTTTAACTCCGGCTAAAATGCAAAAGAAATACAACTCTTTAAACCAAATGAACCACATACATCACCTTGAACCCAAAGCATTAAAATCTACCTGAGAGAGGATCTTGATAGAGCCCAATCATCACTCATATTCTTCTTCCAAAACCAAATTCGCAAGAAAGACCCAATTCTCGAACATCATAAAACCTTCCTAAAATACTCAGCTCTTACGCTAAACACGATCCAGTCTTACATTTTCCGAGCGTAAATCCCACAGTAATCAATCAGGCCATCTCTTTTAACCAAAGCAAAAAGACTAACGTGGTTCGATAAAATAAAATATTCCGAATTCCATCAACCGATTACTTCCAGGATGACTCTTACATCCTCATTCTCAATCTTTAGAGTCGAAGGAAGGTTCATCTCACATCCCACCATTTCTAGTACTCCAATGCTCTAACCATTAAATGTTTTCATTTTCACCAAATCCAAAAAGGTACACAGGTTTTGAACGGAAGTTAAAAATCCAAATCTTCCCTTTACTTTCCTTCTCCTATTAATATACCCACCACTAGTCATTCTCCATAGATAAACTCCCGGATAGACATTTTCCTAAGATAAAACCCCATCATTCCTACAACCATTCCATATACTCATTATTTCAGTATACTGAAATAAAGATCTATGTGGGGTTCATCCATGTTTTTTTGAACACTTCATGTGTTCATATATTGATATCACTTGGTTTCGACTAGGGATGGCAATTTTACCTGATTACCCGTGTACCCGTCGATAAAAACCCTAATAGAGGTGGGTATATTTCTCTTTTGTTACCCGCTGCATGTTTATGCAGGCCAAACGTTACCCGAAGACTAAACGGGTATGGGTATGGGGGAACTCCACCCATACCCGTTTCGCCCAATTACCCGCCACCTTCTACAAACATACGGCTAGAACAGGTGCCCAATTGGCCCTTGATCCCCAATTTGTGGTACCCCATATTAGTAATTGTTGAACTTGAGCATATGTGTGTTATTTTCCTATATGTATTATTTTTATTCTTATTCTCATGTACATTTGAAATTTTGAATCATTGATAATCATTCTTCAATCAACAAAATGTAGCTGATTCTCATAATTTCATCAAAAGGATTGTATTAGTACCATAGCTCAATAGCTCCTAGTGCTATTTGGTTGGAAGGATTGTTGATGGTGACGGGTAAATAGGTATACCCATGGGCAACGGGTACGAGCCAAATTCTTCCCCCGTGACCCTTCACGGGTATACTTGTAGGGGGGATTTTGGCTAGCGGGTATGAGTATGGGTGATCAATACCCATGCCTATTGCACCCGATTGCCATCCCTAGTTTCATCACAGATTTCATAACTTATTTAGGGTGTAGTCACATACATCTCATCGCTTGCTCTAAGCTAAGGCCTTGTTTGGAAGACATATACCCACACTACTACGGCGAGCCTTATATCGGGCCTTACGATCACAGACGGTTTTCAAAACCGTCGTAATATCATTTATCACTGACGGTTATGTACTCAAACCGTCGATGCCCATATCACGAGCGGTTTTATATTACGGCCGTGCAGTGATGTAATAACTATCACGAGCGGTTTCAAAATATACCCGTGCAGTGATTGCTCTGATACTCATTACGCAGGCGGTTTAAGTAAAACGCTGCGTGATATCCTGACGGTTATATAACACAACCGTCGTAATATCTGATAGTCATTACAAGCGGTTATATTTAGAAACCGTCGTGATATTTTTGCATTACAGGCGGTACGTAATATAAAACCGTCTGTGATAAAACCGTCCGGGGTAAGAAAACGAGCCTCGTTCCATCCACTTTGTTTGTAGGGTTTGGTTTCTATCCTAAGTGGCGGTACAGGAAGTGAGGCGATTTTTAAAAAAAGCCATTGATTTCAAGGGTGATATTAGATTCATTTGATTTTGGTGATCTAAGGTTAGTAATGAGTTCTCTAATTGCATGCATCCAATTCAATATCTAGGTTGGTTAGGAGAAATTAATTTAAAGATTGTTTGGTTAGATCTAGCTTAATTGTAGCTGGATCCATATGTTGTTTGTGATATTTGGTTAGTAATGTGTTTTAATTGCATTATATTCAACATCTAGCTTGATAAGGAAGGAATTTGATGATTTTTGTAGATCTAGCTTGTAGAACCATGTGTTGGTTGTTTGATCTATAAGGTTAGCTAGTAATGGTTCTATTTGCATAATATAATATTCGATCATGATGTAGCTAGCTAGCTTGTTAAGGATAGAATTTAAAGATTGTTTGTTTATACATGTGTAGCGTAGATGGATCGAAGTTTGGATGTCTGTTGAGAACCGTCTGAGTCTTTGAGTACCTTAATGGCGTCTCCACTTTCAAAAGAGCTTGAGAGGAGGATATGTTTAATAAGGGGTGCAATTCATGTCATGTCCGTGCATTGATTGCGAAAATCAAGATGTTTGAAACTTCAGTATGATCGAAGCACACTTGATTCGAAGGGTTTCAAAAGGGCTATACATGTTGGACCACCATGGCGAAGAGCATAATATCTGAGAAGCGACAAGTAGCGTTAATATCGTCGGCGATGTCAATGATATGTCGGATGATCATATCGATTGTGCTTCCGATGAGGACAAAGTTGCCGCGATGACAATTTGGATCGAGATGCTACGCGATGCGAAGAAACCTTGATGGCGAGGAATATGGGCAGTTCGAGGGCTTAATGGAGGACTCGGAGAAACCTTTGTTCGCGGGGTGCAAGTTGAAATACACAAGGTTATCATCCGTGCTTCAACTACTCAAATTGAAGGCAAGCAACGGTTGGTCCGACAAAGAGTTTCACAACAATATTCGTCTATTGGCGGACATGCTTCGAGAGGGAAGCGAGTTGCCGACAAGCACCTACAAAGCCAAGCAGGTTCTTTGTCCCTTGGGAATGGAAGTAGAAAGAATCCATGCATGTCCAAACGATCGTATCTGTACATAAAAGTACACAAACTTGCATATATGTCCGTGTGCAACGCATCCGGTACAAGCGTAAAGTTATTCAGATGATGATGGCGAGAGCATTGAGGTGAAAAAGGTGCTCTGCTAAGGTGGCATGGTATCTGCTGTAATTCCCGTTTGAAGCGTTTGTTTGCGAACCCAAAGGAGGCAAAACTGCTGCGTTGGCACTTTGAGGCGTAAGAATGATGGAATGCTAAGGCACCTGCTGATTCCATCGGTGGAGAAACATCGATGAGCTTTCAAGAATTCGGTGCGGATCCGAGAAATATAAGGTTTGGATTGAGTACAGATGGAATGAATCCTTTCGGTAACATGAGCAACAGGCATAGCACTTGGCCGTAAATCTCTGTATCTACAACCTTCCTCCTTGGTTGTGTATGAAGCGGAAGTACATTATGTTGTCTGTGCTTATCCAAGGACCGAAACAACACAGGAGCGATATTGATGTGTACCTAGCTCCATTGGTGGAAGATCTAAAAACACCGTGGGTTACCGGGTTTTACGTATGGGATCGCGATAAGCGAGAGAACTTTACTTTACCTCGCTTGTTGTTACGCACCATAAATGATTACCTGCCCTTGCTAACTGTCGGGCAGTACAAAAGGAACCAAAGCACTGCACTCCTTTGCTTAGATGATCTGAGAGTTTATGGCTGAATCACTCCCCGCATAAAACCGTGTACATGCGTCATCAGTAGGTTCCTTGGAGGAATCACCCATATCGCAAGATGAAGGAACTTTTCGACGGAAGGAGCGAAAATGGTCCAGCTCAAAGGCGTTTGGCGGAGAGATGTTCATGACATTGTTAAGGATTTGAATGTTGCGTATGGAAAGGGGCGTAAATCAAGTACCGTGAAAAGAGCATGTGGAAGAAGAGATCAATATTCAGGACCTACCTTCTTGGGAGCACCTAGAAGTTCGCCATTGCATCGATGTCATGCACGTGAGAAGAATGTCCGTGATGGCGTGATTGGTCTCTTACTCAACATTAAGGGTAAAACAAAGGATGGTATCAGCATACGGCTTGACTTGGTCGATATGGGCATAAGACACGAGTTAGCACCGAAAGAGACCGATAAAGGCCGTGCGTGCTTGGAACACCTTGTTATACTCTGTCAAAGGCGAAAGAACTGAATCGTGCGGTGCTTGCATGGTGTGAAAGTTCCGTCCGTTACTCCTCCAACATGAAGAGACTTGTTTAGTTGGAAGATTTGAAATTGTCGGCATGAAGTCTCATGATTGTCATGTCTTGATGACACAGATGCTCCTGTCGCAATTAGAAGTATTTTGCGGTCAAGGTCCGTGAGACAATCACTAGGCAGTGTTATTTTTTAACACAATCGCTCGAGAAGGTCATCGATCCCGAAGGACTAGATGCTCTGCAAGTCGAGGTGGTGATGACTCTATGTAATCTTGAGATGTATTTCCCTCCATCATTTTTCGATATCATGGTCCATCTCATTGTTCACCTTGTGACAGAGATAAAGATATGGGCCGTTGTTCCTACATAGCATGTACCGTTAAAGAGGTACATGGGAATTCTCAAGTCTTACGTCTGGAATCGATCTCGTCCGGAGGGTAGCATTGTCGAAGGTTATACAATGAAGAGGCCGTCGAGTTCTGCGTCGATTACATGGCCCAGTCGAACCAATAGGTGTGCCTCGATCTCGCCATGAGGAGGCTCCGAGGTATCGGGACCATCGGAAGGAAAGCAATCACGCCTGATTCGGTTGATTATGCTCGAGCCCATTTCACGGTTTTGCAACACATGGCTGTAGTGTCCGCCTATATCGTCGAGCACAAGCAATGGCTAAGGCAAGAGAATCCGGCGACGGCAGAGTCTTGGATCATGAGACAACATAACCTTGATTCAACAAATGGTTGAAGGCGACCTATCATCGGGAGCTCGTCGGATGACACGCCGACATGGTTGGCAAAAGGACCAACTTTTACGGTTGTCACATGGAAAGGATATGACTTAAATGGGTACACATTTTACACGAGAGATCGGGATATGAAGAGCACAAACCGAGCGATGGTGTCGCATAGATGCATTCAATAATACCCTTTGGGTTGACGAGGAGCTCCTACTATGGGTTCATAGAGGAGATATGGGAGCTCGACTCGTACTTTTCAAGATTCCCTATTTCGGTGCCGTTGGGTCCACCTCCGGCCGTGAAGGTCGGCGAGAATGGCATCACTCTTGTGGACCTCGAGCGTGTTCGGATACCAAGGCGAACCATTACGTACTCGCTAACCAAGTTGTTCAAGTCTTCTATGTAACCGAATTCGTCCAACAAGAAGCGCCACGTAGTTCTTGAGGAAAAAGGAGAATTGTCGGAGTTGAGAATGTAGTAGATGAGGAAGAGTACAATCAATTTGATGAGTTGCCACCTATCGGAAATGACATCCTCGGTCCCGGAAGAACAACATGAGGAAGCAAGCTACACACGCGTCGATTATCATGAAGGGCTAATTTTCATACAAAAGAATAAGCATGTGGTGGCGTAGTTATGAGAAGGGTGCATTGTCATCATGCTTACTAATTTTCATGTGTAATAATATTACATTAATGCTATTGTAAAGATGATCGACCCATCATGCTTTGTACATATGATTGTGATCATCTTTGTAAGTAGCTTGTAGAAACATCTGAATTATGTATATATGATTGTGATGATCTTTGTAAGTAGCTTGTGAAGCATCCGGATTGATGGAAAAGATGCAAGTATAAAAGCACGTATTTATTCGTTAATATCAATATGATTCCAAATACATGATTCAAAGATGGCCATTCGGACATAATTGATGACAAGAAACGAATCATGTCTACTTTGGCAATATGGAAATAATTGTATGTGATTGCTCTCGATTTTAGGGTTTTAATTGAGGATTAGAATCTCCACTTCAACCACGATCAGTCTATATTACATTAAAGACAACTTTCCCGGAAGATACAACAAAGTGGCACGCACAAGAGTCGTGAATCGAACCGACAAGTGAATGTTAGTGAACATTATATATCCTGAGCGGTTCTTTAACATAACGATGCAGTGATGTTATTTGTCACTGAGCGGTTCTATTATATTACCGTCCGTGATGTCACAACATCACGAGCGGTTCTATTATATAACCGTCCGTGATGTCACCAACATCACGAGCGGTTCTATTATATAACCGTCAAGTGATGTCACGAACATCCTGAGCGGTTCTATTATAGAACCGTCTGTGATATCTAAACATCACAGACTGTTCTATTATAGAACCGTCTGTGATAGCTCATCACAGACCGTTATATTATAGAACCGTCTGTGATGTGCTCTCCTCTATATATCTCCCACGCGCAGATCTCATTCCTGTGCGGCCAAACCCTAAACCTTTGAGGCGTTTTGCCTCATGGCGGCCTCCCCTCGGCGTCCTCCCCTCCCGCATCCCGGCCTCGGCGTCCTCCCCTCCCGGCGTCCTCCCGCCCTCGGCGTCCTCCCCGGCGTCCCGGCCTCGGCGTCCTCCCCTCTTGGCGTCCTCCCCGCCTCGGCGTCCTCCCGCCTCGGCGTCCTCCCCTCTCGGCGTCCTCCCGCCTCGGCGTCCTCCCCTCGAGCTTCAACCGTGAGTATTTCGGGGACTAGCCATCGAGCTAGAGGCCGTTTCTCGATCTGGAGGCCTTTGCTGGCCATTTGCTCTATTTTTCGGTGTTGCTCTGCTAGTTAGTGAATTCCGGACACTTTCGTGATTATTCTCGGTCTTGCAAAGGGGCCAGTCGATCTGCGGCTTGGGGACCTTGCGTGTGGGCTTAATGTTCAGTGATGATTTAGGGGATGGAATAGACTAATTGTGACAACAAATCTTAGCAGTCAATTTCACTTTCATATATATATATTTGATTAGTGTGAGTTCGGCAGTGATGTTTGTTTTCTGGTTGTTTAGAGCCCAGTAGCCAGTAACTAGTTAAAATGTGGTACTACATGCTGTGGTTGTTTAGAGCCCAGTAGCCAGTAGCTAGTTCGGCAGTGATGTCTGTTTGTTTTCTGGTTGTTTAGAGCCCAAGAGCTTGATGTGATACATGTTCATATGTGAGTTAGTGAATATGCATATAAGATAACCAATTGAGTAGCTCTATTGCAAACCTGTCTTTATATGCTTAGTTAGTGAATATGCATATAAGATAACCAATTGAGTATATTTATACTTAACTTTGTCAAGTATTAAATCATTATTGAGATAAAGTTGTCACAATCTAGTCTATTACTTGTCCATTGTGGCGAGGAGGGCCTTTAAGGCAACTTGACATCTCGAGAACATTCAATATGAGCTTTATGCTAATTGCTTTATTAAATATCTGTACATGTTCATATGTGAGATCCCCGAGCTTCTGTTCTATTATTACATTAATGTCAAATGGTTGAATCCATATGTATTCTTACGCTTGTCTGCTGTGTGGATGTCCTAGTTTTAGGGAGAGTCTTTGCGAAATTTTTATTAAGTTCGCAACCTCCTAGTTCGCTTCTTTTGCTAAAAGGCTAATAACAAGCCATTTAGGCTAGTTCTTTTAAAAGGCTAATAACAAGCCATGGTATCCACAAACTCATTCACTCTAATGTGATTTTATTTATTCTTCACTTTTAGTTACTTTGAAACTATTTTAACTTGAAAGAAGATGTTGTCCTCTAATCCATAAATGCGAAGGACATGATGTGCCCTCAAAAGAAGAATCGACCCGCACCGCAAGAGGACCAAACAAAAGGCCAACGACCGATATACCATTACGAGATCGATCCAAATGATGGGGCCCTAGAAAGCCAAAAAAGGCGGCGAATGCATTTGAAGTATGTGTGGGATAGTAGCAGGAGCGGGTTCGATCACGCTATCTTCACGGAGGTTGGTGACTATTGAGGCTCGCAATGCCTTGCTAATGGAAATTCTTTCATCGTTCAACATTCGGAAGAATCCGCTCCCTTAGTGCGACGGTATGCACTGCTAGCGGCAGGAAAGGCATGGAAGACCTTCAAGCATACGCTTTTCGTAGACTACGTCAAGAAGGATCTGGTTCCATACTCGAAGTATGGGTTCATTGATGAGGACACGTGGGGGCGTTTTGTTGGGATGAAGACCACAGACGAATTCGTGCGTCACAGTGAAGCAAACAAGGCCTTGCAAGCAAGAACACTCACCCCCACCAGACTCGACCGCTGGCGCTCTGCGGGGAAGAGGCGCAATGGGGCGGGGAGGGCGAGGAGGGTATCGCGCCATTTCCGCCGATCACAGATCAACGTGCGAGATCGCTAAGAGCGAGAGCGAGTCGGATGCC
Source organism: Guadua angustifolia (assembly GCA_036346375.1). Taxonomy (NCBI): domain Eukaryota; kingdom Viridiplantae; phylum Streptophyta; class Magnoliopsida; order Poales; family Poaceae; genus Guadua; species Guadua angustifolia. The sequence goes on from CM070512.1 coordinate 35,487,352, forward strand.
ACGTCCTCATAACCGTCTCCTTTGTAAACCCAGCAGACGAGGAAGTCCGCTAGCGCTGGTAATATATAAATCGAACTACCAATTTTCGTAATTAGTCCATGACTTCATAAGTGAAATAACTTGTCCGGATCTTGCGGTGGCGTTGAGTACACAATCGGCGATGGCTCTTTTCGCCCGAACGAGAGAAAGATGCACATCCCATAGCCTTGGGAAACAAGGAACACCACGGTCGTACAAGAGGCAAAGGGTTTTTGTTCCATGGAAAACTGGATTCCCAGCACGACTTCCACATATACCGAAATAAGAAGAGAACTAGAGTCGGTATGAGTCAAATCTTATAAAGAATTTGGAGGACAAGTTGAGAGGAGAGTTGAGAGAAGAGTTGAGGGAGGCGAGAGAAGAATTTCATGAAAGGATAAGAATCCTCGAGGAAAGGCTCACCAATCAAGAAAGAAATCTTGCACAAGCCCGAAGTATGTCATAAGTTAGCCCCATTGCCGTAGAAGCGGTTGTGCATCCGTTCCTCCAAGTGACATAGATGAACATAGCGGGACTTATCTCAGATGTGACATTAAGGTGGCCACGCGATTGCAATCTCAAGTGAAATTAGCAATGGCACCGTTCCTCGACGGCTGCTTGGGGCATGGCGTATCCATCCCCAAAGGGGTCCATGGTGCAGTACCATCATAGCACCGAGTTTCACCAAGGTCAATGTGGGCGGGGTGTTTGATAGTTTCAAAATTGTCGATCTCTGAAGGCGCCAAGCAGCGAGATCATAAAACTTGGGGATGCCATTGGCACATTCATCAATGGCCTAGCGGCGACATCTCCTGATCGCCTATACGTCATGCAACAACCGCGACGATCCGATTAAGCTTATTGTATCGCCGTCGATCGGTTGGCTACCAAATCGGCGATCGTGAAGCGGACTCCACTTGATGTACACAATGTTGACCTCTTTCTGCCCATTCCTCTCCGTGAAGGGTTCATACAAAACAAAAGAAAGGCAAGGGCAAAAGAAGAAAGAAGCGGCAAGAACAAGTTGACTATCCATCTGCTGAGTTGGCTAAACAATACAAGCTAGGAGAGCCGTTACTAACGAAAGGCAACAGTAACTTCATAGTATACCTTGCCAACAATTGCATAAGTGGTATCTCCAAGAAGCTTGGAAAGCGGGCGTGAGCGTACAACAAGTATCGGCGTTAAGTTCAAGTATGAACATCTATTCAACGACTCGTTGGGGGCTTCTTCACGGTCGATTTTACGGACTTGTTCCATCTCTACAACCTCGGCGCCATCGGCGCCGCACTCATAAGATCTTGGACCTTGTAAGTGTGTGCTATCACGGTCTACATTAGATCTAATAGTGATAAATGTCCTCCAATATATATATAATCCGCCTTTGTATATATAGATACATGCAACTTGAAGCGACAAAGAAGAAACTATCGATCGGTTTCCTCGACCCACATATAGTCTCAAAGCAAACAATGGATGATGATATAAACATGGTGAGAAATACGTGATAGAGGCATTGCTAGCACAAAAGGATAAAGAATTCATACTTATACCCCATAACCCGGTAAGTGCTACCACATGCTATACTTTGAGTGCATATTGTGCACACAACTCTGTTTTGTTCATTGTCCATTGTGATATACTTGTGTAGGTATCCTTTGGGTTCTCATTATAATTGAACCAGACCACAAACCGGGTTAAGTACCTTGATTCGGGACGTGGCGAAAACCACGACTTGGTACCTATCGCAAAATTACTCACCGGGTAATCACGTTTCCCTCGTACATGGTCGTGTAAGTTGTTCGAGTTTATATTTCTATTGGAATGGCTTAGGCTAACCTTTTGCAATCTTGTAGAAGCGTTCAAACACGTGAAAGATTGGACTAAACTACAACATGATTTGAACTTTCGGTATCCGCTATACACAACAATTCTATATCAAACCTCGTATTGGTGACTCTAGAACTAACCGTAGGTTTTATTTGCGATGCCACCGGCAAGGTCCGGAAATAACCTATGTGGATTTTATGTTTGCTACAACATGCAAACCATAAATAAGCTAAAGAAAGTAGCAATCTGAGATAAAGCTGCGTTGAGTCGGGCCGATTTGAGCAACATTAGAGGAGAGTTTGTTTCTTCACGCTCACGAGTAATACATAAAAAGGCGCGTTCCACGCAGCCTTATAAGTTCTGAGTTGTACAATTGTCAAATGGTATTCATTAATTCGGAAAATATGTCAAAAACTTGCGGTTATTCTTGTTTATGCGATTCATTGTATTGTCACATGATATTATCCTTAATACATATTTGCTCATCTTGAATGCAACAACTTAACAATGTCTTGCTTGTTGGAACTAGATGTTTTCCTACACCCTCGGCAACCTCCATTATTTATGGGTTGTTGTTGAAATTCCATCTACTTAGGTATTCTGCATCAATATTTACGAGACACGGCCAGTTATAGATGTTGTAATTGAATATCTGCACTTCCTATATGCATTGAGGCAACAGTTTGTCCGATTAGGATAGACTTAAAATATAAACATTTGTAGCGCTTTTTCTCCGTTGTTATGATAAAGTTGATGGAACTCGACTAATAAATCAACCAAGACCGGCAGGCAGCATGGAGAGGCGATGGCAGCCACGGTCTTCTCCATCGAACCGGTCACACTAGAGTGTGTGATTTGCTTCATGCCATCTGAAGTGGCTTTCTTGAGTCACCGTAGTGCCACAGTCTTGAATAACCCGAGCGGCATGCTCTTGTCTTGAGGTCACCGTCGTGCCGCAGTGGGAGATCGAACATGGTACTTTGGTAAAAATTGTAGATGTACTTGATAGATTACTTTAGGTAGGGTAATTAAAGATTGAACAAATATGATTGCAAGTCGGGTCTTCCTTGCGGAAGGACTTTGGAACACCAACTTGAATGGAGAAAGAGGCGGCGGAGGAAGCCGATGGAGCCCAGGTTAGTGCAGCGGAAGACAGCCTTGGTTATAGATAAGGCTGTCTTCTTCGGCGAACCACTATCCATAGGCTTACTCCGGCTCCTCTTATCCATTCAAGTTGGGTGTTTCAAAATCCTTCCGGGCGAGGAAGACCCGACTTGCAATCACATTTGTTCAATCTTAATTACCCTACCTAAAGTAATCTATCAAGTACATCTACAATTTTACCAAAGTACCATGTTGATCTCCCACTGCGCACGACGGTGACCTCTGCAAGAAGAGCATGCCGTCCGCCACTCAAGACCGTGGCACTACGGTGACCTCACAATCCACTTCAGATGGCATGAAGCAAATGACACACTCTAGTGTGTCCTGCTCGATGGAGAAGACCGTGGTGCCGCCGCTTCTCCATGCCGCCTCATGGTCTTGGTTGATTTATTAGTCGAAGTTCCATCAACATTATCATAACAACGGAGAAAAAGCGCCACAAATGTTTATATTTTAAGTCTATCCCGATCGGACAAACTGCTTCTCAATGCATATAGGAAGTGTAGATATTCAATTACAACATCTATAATCGGTTGTGCCTTTATAAATATCGTTGTAGAAATATTGATGGAAATTTCAACAACACCATAAGTAATGGAGGTTCTGGCCGGGTGTGGGAAAAAAGGTCATCACAGAGCGGTTCTTATTTGAAGCCGTGCATGATGAGTTCATATCCTGAGCGGTTATGATTTGAAACCGCATGATGAGTTAATATCACGACGGTTGTGATTTGAAACCGTGCGTGATATTAACTTATCGCGAGCGGTTTCAAATAATAACCGTCTGTGATAGTTTAATTCGCTGAGCGGTTGTGATTTGAAACCGCTCGTGATACTTAGTTATCACGAGCGGTTTGAAATCATAACCGCTCGTGATAGTTTAATTCCGCAGACGGTTGTATTAATAAACCGTGCTGTGATATATATTTTCTCGAGGCGGGTAGAGAACCGTCTCGATGAGCTCCTTCATCCGCAGACTTATTATTCTTGACGGTTCACAAAACCGTCTCTGATGACGTTGCGAACCGTGCGTGATGATGTTTTTACGTAGTAGTGCGGCAAGGATCTATGTAGATAGGCCAGATTTTAACCTAAAATCCTAGCTCCTACACTAAGACCTTGTTTGGGAGGTCCATTCCCGACCGGAATCCATGTGGATAGGCCAGGATTTGGCCAAATCTTGGCCCATCCACACGGATTCCCAAATCCCGACCCATCCACATGGATTCAGACCGGGGAATGGACCTCCTAAACAAGACCTAAGGAGAGCAAACATCACGTGTGTTGGTACCCAAATATACAAATTTGGATCCTCTGTGTATATTGCACTAGTCCAGAATTACACCAGTACCCACAAGCTCAACATAAATGAATATCACAATCATACACAACAGAAACATAATAAAAGGCTTTATCTCTACTGTATAAAGTGAGAGTTTCTTCCCACGTCACTTCATCAAAATTACCCACTTTTGCCCACGTCACTTCATCAAAATTACCCACCTTTGCCACTGCTCTTTAATTACTCATCTTTGCCTGCGTCACTTCATCAAAATTACCCACCTTTGCCACTGCTTTTTAATTACCCACTTTTGTCACTGTTAGTGCTCTTTGCAAATAAATTTTTTATCGTAAATTGGGTTTTCGCTGCAACGCACGGACACATGGCTAGTATATTAAATATAAACACATTGGTGACCTTATGGTTGACTTACATGACTATGCCTTGTAAGGCTAAACTGAAAATAACAAGTTTAAACTATAGTGGAAAGAAAACATAGATAAACTCCTTAGTAAGGCAACTGATAAGGTTCGCACCGTAAACGTAGTCTCTTCTAGATACTCCTCCAAAGCTGGTGTAGGCTCTTCCTCAACTGGTGATTTGTTGTTGACAAGGGTGAGTACTTAAAAGCACTCAACAAGTTACGTGCAGAATGCAATTCTAACATAACTATATGTATGGCTTATTTCAAAGGAATCACTAACATGGCTATTTTGAAGTAAAGCAGTATTTATAAAAGAATACAATAACTAGATTGAAATGACAGTAAAACAAATAATAGTAAATAGTAACTTTCAACATTTCTCAAGTATACATGGCACCTAGCCCTAACATATTCCACACTTCTACTAGCACCCAGCTTCCATCCAAGTTTTCATTTCACAAAGTCTATTCCTTAACTATAATTCCCGAGCATTGCTCAATACCACGAGCATGCTATCCAAATAGATTTATACTGATCTATAGATGTTACACGCTTTACCTACTTGGCATGATCGTCTCTTGTTGCCATACAATGAACATACTTCCTTTGGTGCGTCGACAGAGAGATCATGATAAAGCCTTTACAAAGCTCTGTATTAACTCAGTATTACCCGCTAAAGTTTCAACGCTGATGGGACTGGTTATCACAATCAAGGCTCCCTCTTGTGCCATATGAGTTTAACTGTAAAGCTGGGACTCACACCACTACTAGTAATACCAAAGCTTAAGACATTGCAAATTAATCAGTTATGTCTGTCCTATTCTGGACATGTGGTTGCATGTTTGAATCAGGTCAAAGGCTTGCAATGTTAAGTTTTTAGGTTGGCCAAGACAAGACCTCCACAACCCAACCACTACAAAGACCCATCTTGGCATACTGCCCCTTGCCACTTGCCCCAATCTAAATCATTGCCACCCTAATTGATTATCATGCAACACATGTCATCAATAATTCAACTTCGTTGCAGAACAACACATGTTACCGCAACTTAGCATCATCGTGTGACAACACATGACACACTAATACCATAAACATATTACATAATCCATTACATAAGATTAACTTTGATATTTCAAAAGATATGTGTCATACGTGGCACGGCTAAGCAAAACTCTTTACGATCTAACCATCCCATGTTGATCTCTAATAGTAATGAACTATCATAAGGTGAAAATAATTGATGAGGACATCCCAACCAAAGATACGACCGCTGCCCCTTCTTCCCCTAGGACCACTACTTCCGTCCCCGACCGTCATTGTTTGGCTACTTCATCTACGATGCTTGGAGGGCTTAACCCAGAAGCAAGGCCTTTCCACCCACCTTTGCTGGACCAGTACGTCAAGGACATCCACCAAGGACAGCCCACGCGCAAGGAAGGCCCAAGAGAAAGCCCAATTCGTCGCCGAGTCCAGTTCGGCCATCCAGGAGCAGCAGTACTTCAAACGGTCATAACTTGGGCTCCCGAACTCCGTTTTCAGCGTGCAACCATCCGTTTGAAAGGTATCGAGATAACCTTTCCAATGGATCTAGTTCCAAGGCCAAATTCCTCCTGGAGCGACGGGAAATCAGAGAATAATCTCATGGTACAGAAATCCCAGGTGCTGCGCCACCTTATTTTTGGGCCCATGCCCATGTATGGTTAGGGTTGCATGGTGGCCGACCTTAGGGTGGTGGCCGACCCTAATTTGGGTGCCCCAAGTCTGGTTTCCACCCTATATAATGCCTCGGCCGTAAATGCGTTGTCATTTAGGTTTTGTTTGTGTTTGGTAGACCCGTGTAAATCCTCCTCCTCGTTTGCGGCGTGTCGACTAGACCGCCGAACCGAGAAAACAGAACCTCAACTTGTTCCTTTGATTTCAATACTATATTCTCAGATTGCTTCATGCTTTGTTCTTGCGGGTTTCGATTTCTTGCGGGAACTATTGATCGATTGGATCTTGTATCTGTGTGGATTGGCATTGCGATTGTGAAGTTCTCGACCGCTTGGTTGGAAGCCCTAAATTGGTGCTATCAACACCCCCAAATCGACGTATCATCATCTCACCGAAAGATCGGGATCACCGTCCCCATCAAGTTGGTATCGGAGCTCAAGGTTGCTCGGTGAGATTTTCCCTCAATTTCGTTTTTTTTTTACCTAGAGTCCAGAAAATTGCCCCACAAAAATAAGATTTGTCCCTCTGTCCAAGCTAATTTGTGCCATAACTTTTACTACTTGTTCTTGGTTTGTTGAATCGTCGTTTGCATAGTCGTGCCTTTCTTTGGTTTTAGAGTCTAGTTCCCTTAGAGTTTGAGTTCTATTCACGTTTCCGTCCTGTTGTCGTGTTCGTCGTGTTTACGTGTGTCTTTGTCACGCATCCATAAACCCTAAGCGCATTCCACCATGGCCCACAATTCCCATCTGTGATCATCACAAAACCAGCAGTCCTTCTGCCGCACGCCACCAGCAAGGAGTTCGGTTGTGCTAGAATCAGGAGATTGGTTTGGTGTAAATTTGCTTTTACTGGACAGGGAGGCTGGCGCTAGAGTTTGCTTCGGTTACTACCAGAAATTAGTTGCTTCGGGACTATCAGAGTTGGTTTCGGTTCCAGAACAGGGAAGAGTTTGGTTCGGACCGTATATAAAAAAAAGAAAAAAAAAGAAAAGGAAATCAGAGCCGAGCCACCTCTCTGCCCTCTCCACGCCATCTTACTGCATTTGCCAAACCGTCAAATTTTGGTGCAAATCAAAGTTCAGAGAGAGAGAGAGAGTGTGTGTGTGTCGTGAGTCGTGAGTGTTGATTGGAGTCCTTGTACCCCTGGTCAAAAAAAAAGTGTGTGTCGTGAGTGTTGATTGGAGTCCTTGTGAGTCTGTTATTCAGTTTTAGGGCTCCCACAAAAAAAAGAGAAAAAAAATCAAAAAAAGAGAGAAAAAAGGAGGAACCCTAGCTGCTTGCTTTGTGTTGAGGACATTCTCATTGCATCTTTGTGGCATCATTGGTGATTAGGCTCGCGTCTCTAGCAAGGTCTAGCCCAGGACCAGCACTGTACTGATTTTGAATGACTTTTCAACTTACTTTGGTTCAGTAGTACTAGTTCCTCCTTTGCTACATATTATTGCCTGTCCAAGCTCCACCATCTTCTAACCACACAGGTTCCGGAACTTGCAATCGCTTGCCGCATCGAGAACTTGTAAGAACTTGGTAGAAGCTTGAGCGTGTGTGAGGCTTGCCACTTAGTAGTTCATAGGATCTCTCATATCTGTGTGAAGTTTCTTTGTTTCTACTAACTATGGCGGGCATTCCAAGCAACCATAGAACAACGTTGGCGGTGGAAGTGAGCGTGAGGACGCCTCACACCCAAAGAACGGCGTTGGGTCACTCATTTCAACAGTACAATCAGCATGAGATCTTTTCGTGATCGCTTGATGCGATTCAGCGCAATTGGCACCCCTCATCGAGATTCAAGCACACTAGCACAACTTCTTCAAGGTGCTGCCCCAACAATGGTGCCATGGGTCATGCTTTGGGCCAACGTGGTGCTCCACCGCTCCTTCAAGCGAGGTGGATCAAGAGGAGAACAACTACTGCAGCCGATCCGAGGGGCGACTACGGGATGAATCTGAACAACGGTCGACCTCATCGACGACTCCGCAACAACAGGCAAGGTATGGCTAGAAATCAGCATGATCAAAGGGAAGAACGTGATGATTCTATGGCAAAAATGAAATTTACTATGCTTCCTTTTGATGGTGCTTATAATCCTGATGCTTATCTAGATTGGGAGTTGGTGGTAGATCAAAAATTTTCTTGCTATGATTTCTCTGAGCGTAGAAGGGTGCATGCTGCCCCTAGTGAATTTACTGGGTTTGCATCTATTTGGTGGAAAGAACTTTGTAGAACCAACCGTGATGTACCTACAACTTGGGATGGGTTGAAGCGTGTCATGAGGGCTAGATTTGTTCCTACATACTATGCTCGTGACTTATTGAATAAAATGCAGCGCTTTAATCAAGGTGATAAAACGGTTGAGGAATATTATCAGGAATTGCAAATTAGCATGTTGCGCTGTGGTATAGAAGAGGGTGAAGATGCAAAAATGGCTAGGTTTTTGGGTGGGCTTAATTGAGAGATACAGGATATACTTGATTATAAAGAATACACTTCTATCACTCGTTTGTACCATCTTGCTTTGAAAGCAGAAAGGGAAGTGCAGGGTCGACGATCGACAACGCGAGGTACTTTTGGAGGCTCTTCCACATCCAAGTTGGTCCAGATCCATACCAAGGCATCATCTTCCATACCTGGATGAGTACCTACACCCGCTGTTCCTACTACTTCGACGCCATCACGCATTCCGGAGGCAAACAAGTCACTCACACTTCAAGTACCCGCCAAGAGTGCGTCCTCAGTTACCTCCACCAGTCGGACGCGGGAAACACAATGCTTTCGGTGCAAAGGAATGGGGCACGTGATGCGAGACTGCCCTAATCAACGTGCTCTAATCATCCGAGAAAATGGTGAGTACACTAGTGCTAGTGACATTGATGAAAATGAATATGCTCTTGTTGCCACTAACAATGCAGAGCCAGCCGAAGAGATTATCACTTCTGCAACATCTGAGAAATATCCGGCTCTTGTTGTCACACGTGTACTTAGCGCACAACTTGCACGCGATGAACAAAATCAACGCCATACTATCTTTCAGACAAGGTGTGTGGTAAATGAGCGCGCTGTGCATGTCATTGTTGATGGAGGTAGCTGCAACAACCTGGCTAGTGTAGACATGGTCGAAAAGCTTGGCTTGGCCACAAATCCACTTTCTCAACAGTATGAAATTGAATGGCTCAATTCCACTGGTATGGTTTAGGTAACAAAAACCGTTCGAGTACCTATCTCCATTGGATCTTATCATGATAATGTTGTTTGCGATGTTGTACCCATGGATGCTTGCTCTCTTTTGTTGGGTAGACCTTGGATCTATGATATGGATGCTATACATCATGGTAGGACCAATGAGTATACTTTCTTGTATCAGGGAAAGAAAATTATTTTGAAACCCATGAGCCCTACAGAACTGAGAAACATTGATGTTAAAAGAGCTAAAAGAGAAAAAGAAGAGAGTGGAATTCAAGGTGTAGCTAGTAAATCAACCCTCTCAACTACACCAGTTGCTCAAAAACCTGATCTTAAGTTGAAGGGTAAAGTATTGTTGGCTACAAAAGTTCTCTCACAAGATAACATGGATAGTATGAAACCATTGCCATTATCTGTTGCTTTGCCTTCTGTTATTACTAATACTTTGCAGGAACATGAGAAGGAGTCGAGGACGACTCCAATTCAAGAAGGGGAGGACGATGAGGATATCCCAACCAAGGATCGACCGCTGCCCTTCTTCCCCACGACCACTACATCGTCCCGATAAATCATTGTTTCGCTACTTCGTCTCTGATGCTTGGAGGGCTTAACCCAGAAGCAAGGCCTTTCCACCCACCTTTGCTGGACCAGTACGTCAAGGACATCCACCAAGGACAGCCCACGCGCCAAGGAAGGCCCAAGAGAAAGCCCAATTCGTCGCCGAGTCCAGTTCGGCCATCCAGGAGCAGCAGTACTTCAAACGGTCATAACTTGGGCTCCCGAACTCCGTTTTCAGCGTGCGACCACCCGTTTGAAAGGTATCGAGATAACCTTTCCAATGAATCTAGTCCCAAGGCCAAATTCCTCCTATAGAGATGGTAAATCACAGAACAATCTCACGGGACAGAAATCCCAGGTGCTGCGCCACCTTATTTTTGGGCCCATGGCCCATGTATGGTTAGGTTTGCATGGTGGCCAACCTTAGGGTGGTGGCCGACCCTAATTTGGGTGCCCCAAGTCTGGTTTCCACCCTATATAATGCCTCAGCCGTCGTACATTGTCATTTAGGTTTTGTTTGTGTTTGGTAGACCCCGTGTGCGTCCCTCCTCGCGTTTGCGCGTGTCAACTAGACCGCCCGAACCGAGAAAACAGAACCTCAACTTGTTCCTTTGATTTCAATACTATATTCTCAGATTGCTTCATGCTTTGTTCTTGCAGGTTTTCGATTTCTTGCAGGAACTATTGATCGATTGGATCTTGTATCTGTGTGGATTGGCATTGCGATTGTGAAGTTCTCGACCTGCTGGTTGGAAGCCCTAAATTCGGTGCTATCAACACCCCCAAATCGACGTATCATCATCTCACCGAAAGATCAGGATCGCCGTCCCCATCAATAATCATGGTAAACAAATAGCAAGGTAGGTATACTCAAACTAGATTGAATAGCTAGATCCCAAACTAAATCAGTTCTACACATAAAATATTATGTATAACTTAAAACAACATAGCAATTTGAAAAACTACATTTAACATGATCAAATCATAACGTGTCTTGGAAAATCTCTTGATCTTGATCTGGACCTTGCTCTTGGTTCAACAATTCCTCCTCAAATGCTCCAAGCACTTCGATGTCTCGTGTATCGAAAAAGATCAAAAATAAATACCAAAACTAGAGAGTAAACAATCTCAAAAATTCAAATAAAATTCACCATTAAATAGATCTCAATTTTATAAATTTTTAGAAACTTTAATCACCTCAATCGAGATTGTATAAGGAGAATAAGCTCTCAAAAGATTTGAATAAAAGAAAAATCAAAAAATAATAAATCCATAATTTCCTAAATTATTTTTATATCGAAAAATTGTGTTAGTACAGAATCGAGCCAATCACACACTAACGTGGTTCCCAGCGCATAGACTCGGTCGATGAACCTCGCTGGCCCACCATGGACTTATCGCATTATTCCATGAACCCATTGGCCTTGCCGACGCGTCATGTGGCAACATCCGCCGACTCTAGCGAGCACCCATGACACAATGCGTGGCGACATGCGGCGAAACAGGATGGTGACGCACGGTGTGCATCCAATGGACCCTGATAAATCTAGTGGTTGCAAAGATGGCCACGAGTGGCGCAGCAGCGGCTCACGGTGAACCCGTGCCTGACACGTGGCTCGATCTTGATCGTTCACTGCAGATCTTATGGCGGAGAACATGAGCGAAGATTGACGGTGTGGGCGATGTGATGGTTCCCGATGGCAAGAAGTAGCTAGCAGATCTGGAGAAGTCAACGACGGTGAACTCAGCAATGCCCTTGGTGACAGCAGAAACCCACTCGACAGCGAAATCTGGTGAAGAGAGAACGGTGGTGCACCATGGCAGCAATGCTGAGCTCTCGCATGAAGAAGATGGCGACCCAGGGATGGTGCAACAAGGCAAAGGTGCGGCGAGAGACGGTGAACATGGCATGAGGGTCAAGGGCATAAAATAGGCCCTCGGCGTCCGTGTAGAGTGTGAAGTCCATGACGAAAATGGCAGCAGCGGCTGAAATGACCCCCATTTTTACATAAAATGGAAAAATAGAAATCTAATGTGCATATAGTACTAGTCCCATAATCAATGGCTAGCACGCACATTTAAAACAATTGGAATCACAACCATACATCATATTATTAAAGCAGAAGCTAATTATACAAAGTATTTTACAATTCAGAGTATGTATTCGTAGCATAGTCTTGTAGTGTGCCCATCTAACCCTCAAGCAATTGACAAGGCATAAATCCCTAGAAAGATCGCTTCTCTTATAATTCTCGCATCCTGCGACAAAAGGTATTCGTCGGAGCTTCATTTTCTTATCCACCTAAAATAACAAAATAAGCAAGGTTGAGTCCTTTCGTACTCAGCAAGACTTAAGGTGGTATTTGCAAATGTAATAATGCAAGTTAAATCAAAGGAGGCTTCTAGGTTAATTTTGAATAAAGAAGAATTTAATTTGTAAATCAAATTGAGATTTCTCAAACATAATTTGTAAGAGCAAGTTTGCTGATAAGAAAATAAGTAAAAAATAAGTAATACTCACAGTCCTTCGTGAGCATTAAATGATCCAATAATCCAATCCTGCCATAACTATTCCTTGCGAACATATAACCATTCATCCAATAATCCAATCATGAAGTTCAACAACACCAGTCCTTTGACATAAAGACATAACCATTCATTCAATAATCCATTCATGCTATAACCATTCCTTGCTAGCACGTGGCAAAACAAATGAAACCAAGCCCTTTTGAAAATAACAAAACATCTAACATGTGTCAGTTCACCAAGACTCTCATGACTGCAGGTATGGCTAATCGATTAGATTTATACTCTGCAGAGGTGTACAACTTTACCCACAAGTTATGAACTTTTCTTTTTGCTGCATGTTCCATGCACCTTTGGTGTGTGGCCAGAATGTTTACGACGAAAACCTTTACATTCTAGCCATGTGAACCCAAATTCGCTAGTTGCTGACGGAGTTAGTAATGTCGAGTTCTACACATTGTTCAGTAGAAATATAGCAAATAACAAACTTTAATAAGGGTAAAAAGAAGATAGACAGAAAAGCAAATAAAGACTTGCTATAGAAAACAAGCATGATTTAGGGTTTGGGTTAAAAGACTTCACATTCTTACATTTCAGTTGATTATGTATATGTATACACATTCATATCGTTAACAGCTTTTTGGTCGAGCGATACATGATTTCTTTTATGGATTATCTATTCTTATCTTACGAATTAAAGAAGCTAAAATTATGTATTCTTATATTTGTAATATCGAATTCAAGATGTAAAAACTATTTGGATTAATAGAAGTAAGACATTACTCACTTTGTTGCATGTAATGTATGAATAGTGCTTAAACATTAATTGATGTTGCATGAAAAGTGGTTTCTGATATGTTAAGAGATGTTAAGTTAGGTTACTAGTTATATTTTTGTGCTCTTTAAGAAGGTTCTGATGATACAAATACTTTAACTATAGATTTCTTAATTGTTACCAAATTCGTTTACTCATATTATTGATTTCAGAATTCATAATACCTAGGATTGTTTGGTTGACAAGATTTATATGCAAAGCATGATGAAATGAGATTATTTCTTTATAATAGGATAGTCTATACTTTGGAGAGCATTTCTATGCTAATTTTATAAATTTTAGGGTTTGGACAAGATATTATATTCGTCACTGAAATAGCTTATATGGTTTGGTAAGGTTTATGTTACATGTAATCGAACTAGCGAGGTGAAATTTACAATTAACACTAAGGGGTTTTGAATTAGCTGGATTTAGTTGAAAAACAAGTTGCAAATAAGATATTTTTTTAGAATATGGTAGTCCATATGCCAAATAGTTTTTTAAACTGGTCCTACCAAGATTTACATTTAGACGGATTATACTATAGGCCGCGAAAAAGGCCTGAGTTGTAGTGACCCCCATTTTTACATAAATGTAAAAATGGAAATCTTATGTGCATACAGTGCTAGTCCCATGATCAGTAGCTAGCACGCACATTTACAACAATTGGAATCACAACCAGACACTTTATTGCGAATAATAATTGTGTGCATACATAATAAGATCTTACAATTCAGAGAAATGCAGCGAAAAGAATCAAAGTCTTGTAGTATGCCCATCCAATCCCTCAGGCAACTGACAAGGTATAAACCCCAGAAAGATCTCGTTATCATTCCCGAATCCTGCGTAGAACAATTTCATCGAGCTATTCTGATTCTTTACCTAAAAACAACGAATAAGCAAGGGTGAGTACTTGCGTACTCAGCAAGACTTTAGCAAACCCTATAATACATGCAGGCCATTGAAAGGAAAGGCTTTCATGGTTAATTTGCATAAAGCTAATTTGCAAAATAATTTACTGAATTGTAAAACATAAACGGAATTTAAATAAAAACAGTTTAATACGTAAGTATGAAACAATAAAGTTCACGAACCTCAGTTCCTTTGATCATCTCCGTGAATCAATCATACATATCAATCCGAAATAAATCATCTCCATGAATCAATCATTGACATCATAAGTCAATCAAAATAATTCATTTCCAACAAGGATATCAAATCCAAATTATGATGCTAGGCGGCATATATCAACATCCCCATTTTGTAAAATAAAATGCTAACTATGTGATGACTTTACCAAGTGCCCATGACATGGTAGCGGCTAATCGATTAGTTTTAACTCTGCGAGTTATGCGGCTTTACCCACAAGACATGACTTAACTCTTTGTGCAAGCTATTAGCACACTTCCTTTGGTGTCTTGCAGAGAGTCATGACGTAACCGTTCAATTACTTAATCCTAACTTTGCACCAAAGACAGGGCGAAAACCCACAGTATGGCGAAGAACTTCGAGCATAGAAATGATGGAACTTCCCACGAGTGGCGTACCGTTGTATCGGTAAACGTTTGATCCATGATCACCTCGGTGTGGGCGTCCTTGAGCAATCCATTAAGAAACAGCTCGTACTACTCCAGCCTTCCAATGTGCAAAGCTAGTTTCAAGTAACTTAATAAGTTAAGGCTGTCCCATACCAGCACTTGTGGTTGTACGGTTATCTTGGCTTGAAAACAACCCATAGTTCGGTCCTTAATCCGACACGGGCAATAATCTCCCCCTACACTACGTGCAACCTCTTCTGCACACCTGGCTATTGCCAATAATTGCCCGCATCAATATTATAATTTTATTTTCATTTTTAATTAAAATAACCAAAAATCACCATCATGTCTCAACATGTCTAAGAATCATCATCATGTCTCAACATATCCAGGTATCATTTGATCAATGTCTCAATTTGATGTATACCAAGTCTAAAGCATGGCTAAGCAAGGTTATTAGACATCGTGTATACCCAGAATGACATTATATATTGTCTAATCATGATTCTAAGGTATCAAGGTTCACAAATTCATATTTGACAAGGGAGTTTCAGGAATCAATGGGTATATCTACCAGTTCCCACAATATAGCAGAGTTTACTGAATATACGCATGCAATAAAAACATTTAATGAAAACATTTATAAATCTGGGATCAACATGGTCAAAGGAGGGTGCTTGCCTTGCTTACGACGAAGTCAAGATTGTAGTCGACGATGGTAGTCGTTACGTCGGATTCTACACGTCGTTCCAAGGAAAGTAGCAAATAACATACTTCAATAAGGCAAAAAGGAAAATAGATAGAAAGAACAAATAAAACTCTTCACAAGAAACAGGGATTGCTCTTTATAAATTTATTAATTTTATTTTACAAATTCAAGATGCAAAAATTGTTAGAATTAATCATTAATTGCAAAGTTCATAGAGTTTACTATTCATGATACGTTTTCGACAACCTTATCACTTTCGGGTTTTGCTTTAACAGGATTTAGATTCAAAGCAAGATAATCCAAGGACATTTTCTCGATTACTGTAGATTAGATCCTAAGGATTATTTCTGGTTTATTTGAAAAGGTTCTGTTGATACAAACTTCGTAATTGAAGTCCAATTGTTCTTTCTACCGAATTCATAAATATGATCTTTTAGGGTTATTTGACCTACAAGATTTATATGCAAACCCTAGCAAATTGAGATTATCTTTTCATAATAGTGTAGACTACACTTTAAAGAACATTGCTAAACTAGTTACACAAATTTTAGGATTCGGACAAGTTATTATTTTCATCGTCGAAAAAGCTTAAGTGGTAACTTTTGTTTACATTTCACGGAATCGACCAAAAGGTCAACATGACTATTAACGATTAAGGGTTTTGGTCTAGCTAGATTTAGATGAAAAGCATGATGAAAATGAAATATTTTTCTAGAATCTGGTAGAACAAACTTTGTAGAGCATTACTAAATAGGTTTCATAGATTTTAGTATTTGGACGAGCTATTTTATCTGCTACTGAAGTAGCCTAAATAACCACGATGAATAACGCTAAATCGGCCAACTTTCAAATTTCATTTCTGACTACACTTCACATGATCTTTGATTCATTTTTCAGCGTTAGTAGGTAGCAATCCTAGAAATGTTTTAAAGTTGGTTTGGCATTATTTTAACTTAAATTGCGATATATTACTTATTTACTTATTGTTATAAATAGCATTTCCTTTCATTAAAAGAATGAAAATTAAATCTTATCTTAAATATTTTTATATACATGAGTTTATTATGGGTTCAGGAGCATGCATAAATTATTTCATCATTTTATAATTCATGATGCACTATTTTTATTATTAGACCATATTGAAGTTTATTTAAGTTTCTATTCCAAATAAATTAAACCAAACATGATAATTAAATATTTTTGAATATTTTGAATATACATGAATTTATATGAATTTAGGAATTTATTTCACTTCATTTTGACTAATGGTTCAAAAGATATGATCAAATGAATATATTCGGGTTGAATATATCTTGGAAAATAGAAATATACCGAATATGGAAAGTACGTCTTCACTTAGCCATTCGCTTTCCATTTCGGCTGAATTGGAATTAAACCTTGGCTCGCCCGGCAGGTGGCGAGGACGGCTCAGCCTTGAGCAGATGGGCCTGCGATGTCGGTGAGATGGAGCAAACTCGGCGGTGACAGTGGGACTCGACGGCGTCTCGAGCGAGCCGCTCGGTTTTCCAAGACGCCGGCGACGGAGGAGTGCCGAGAGGCGGATGGGTTCCTCCATGGGCTTCAGACGTCCTTGCGCACAGGGGTGGTCGTTTGGTGGTAAGGATGGCGGGAAGGTGGTTGCCACCGAGAGGGCGGCGGCGCCATGGCGGCGAGAGATGAGCTCGAGAAATACCGGTGATTTGTAAGAAATAATGGCCGGTGAGTATCGAGGGAGTGATAAGCATCGTGTTTGATACTTTATTTGAAAGAAGTGCATGCGGAGTTGAGCTCTCACCGTGGCGTCCATGGCGGAAAGGTGGAGCACGGTTGCGCGACTTCATGAGGAGGAAGAGATGAAATTGACACTAGGGATGGACTCTAGGGATCATGATGATGCTCGAGTTGATTGATTTGGGTTGATTCGAAGTATAGGGGTGTGTTCATGGTTCTCCCCTTTTGGGTTTCGATGGAATTGAGGAAGAAGACGGGCTAGGATGCAAGGGATTTCGCTTAGGGTGAATGGAAGTGGCTGATGGTCTCTAGAGGTGATCGACTGGGTTTATAGCCGATCCGAGATGGTTCAGCAGAGGCTTGAGCGGATGAGGATCGGCGATTTGGGATTGTCTCTGTCGATATTTGCCGTGGCAAAGCCTCTGGCATAATGGCCGCCGTGGCAAGGATTGGCGGGAGTCGGCGGAGGGAGTTACTGTCGTGCGCGGCCGCGAGTCAGCGAACAATTGCTTGCCGTGGCAAGGATCGGCAAGAACCGCGAGCTCGTCGACGGGCGAGGCTTGCCACCGCAAGGATTTGGCGAGCGGGGGTGAGGTGGTCATTCGGTTGTCTTGCCAACGATGTGCCTAAGCGCCGGATTCGTGAAGGATAACCTTGCCGTGGCAATGGATCGGCAAAATTTGGGTGAGGTGGATGCTTGATCGCCGCCAACAATGTCTTGCATGGCTCGCGTAAGTGGTCGGGTCTGGTTGTGCCATGGCGAGGACGGTCGAATAGCAGGCGTGGCAGCGATGTGGCGGTGGCAGGCGGTGTGCCTCGGCGAAAAGTTGCGGCGCAGTGATAAGGATTAGGCGATCTTGGCACGATCACTGCGTCGAGAAGAGAAGAGATGAAGGAGAAGGGCGAGGGAATGGCGAGGCGGTTTTGCAATCGTCCATTTGCTTTGGTCATCACGGTAACCGGGTTCCTTCATGATCAAGCGGCGATCAAGGCGAGAGAGCGGCGTGGCGATGAGCTGCGGCGATGGCGAAGGAACAAAGACGGCGCGACGGCAGCGCGACGCGAGAGCAAGCGCCAGGGAAAGGTTGCGGCGCGGATGGCGACAAGGAACGGAGGATGGCTTAGCTGCTCTGCCGTTCTTATCAGCAGAGAGAGAGGTGAAGGAGGAAGAAGAAAGGAAATAGTGGAATGCACGGATGGATGACAGGTGGCGATCCAACAGTCAAGATTAGAACAGCACAAAAGGAAAGATAAGGGTCGGTTTGATCCACTGCTTAAAGTTACCAAACCGACTCAGGAATTTACCAAACTTTTACAGAGATTGGGAAAGTGAATATAAGGGTTCACACGAATTTTGAGATTAAAAATCATTACAGATATTTCATTAAAATTCTGACAATGAATAATGCACAGAAATTCCAATTTTGTTTTTGATTTACTGAAGTCTAAAACGAAATTATTATTTTATGATAATTTTAGTGAACATCTGAAATATCATTTTACATCTTCTGTAAAATTTTCAGAATTTTATATTTTATATTTAATTTGTAAATATTCTGACATTGCCATTTACAACTTTATTTGTTTTCTGTTTTGAATTTCTAAATACTTCAAATGTAAGTTTTATTTATGATATTTTTACCAGGTATAGATATGGGTCCTAGGTTTGCATGGTAAAAATATAATCTTAAGGTGAGATTTGTATATTGCTACAAAAATCTGACATTTCTTCAAATTAGATTTCTTGTCTTTTATCATTTTGCCATTTCATTGAATTTGACTTTTCTTGCAATTGTAAAAGTTCAAGAAGATGCAAAAGAATTCAGTAATTGAAATTCAAATCAAATTCACATTTCAAATTCATTTTAATATTTCATTTGTTTTGATAATAATGATTTTAAGTTTTGAAATCTTCCTTTTCCTTAAGTTTTAATGGAAGAAATGAGGAAAGATTATTATTTAAAGTCAAAATCTTGATTTCAATTACACTTTTAATTCATTTCTATTTTCAAATATAAAAATTTCACTTTTCTTTATTTTTGAATTAACAGGGCTGTTACAATCTACCCCCCTTAACAGGAATCTCGTCCCCGAGATTCGCCAGGTTAAGGGAACGGTAGGAGGTTATAGGGTGCCTTTTGACTTAGCAATTGTCTTCTTGGTCATGAATGAATGTTCAAAATCAAAAGGGTTGATTGGAAGAATTGAATACACAAGGGATATTCAATTCCACAATAAAGGTGTTGGGAGGCAATTGAAAGAAAAGGATGTTTGTGTTCAAGGCTTGATGTCAAGGCAATAATCTTCGAGATGACTTGGAAATTGTTGCGGACTTGTTTTAAGCCTTCGTGTTGTAGTAGAATTCTTCATGGCGGATGTTGACGGAGTGTTCAAGTCCTTCGCGGTTCACGCAGGTGACGTGATTTGTCTTCTTTAGGAACAACAAAGGGTTCTTTACTGATGTTACAAAATTGATGATTAAAGAGTGGCTAAGATCATGGAACTTGATTTTGGAATTGCTGATGAATGGATAGATAGATAAAGGTAGCAGGAGGTAAGATAAGAATTGGTTTGGTTATTCGGTGACTTCCAATTCATCAAAATAATTCTGTTATTGAAAATTTTATAGAGAAGATGAGATGTTTATAAGAGTGGTTTAGTTCAGGGTTACCATTGTTCCTTTATTATCTTGTGAATAGTCTTACATGGATTTGGTAGTTATTGGTTAGTTGCAAGGCAACGTTTCGTTCTTTAAAATTTTCTGAATTAAAAGTTCTTATTAGTTCAGGGCTGTTGCATCGTGAATTTTTAACCTGAGCGTTAACCATTCACGAGCGTAACCCGAGAAGCAATACAAAAAGCTATACAACAAAGATCAAACAATGCAAAAGATCTCTCACAAAGCAATTAGAGAGGTGTAAAATTATCCTTTATTAGCTAACCTATTCTAGTATACTCTTTCTCTGCCTAGCGATGCTAGTTCTTCATTCTTCATGAAGTGACTTGGCGTCGTCAGGATCTTCGGAGACTTTCCATCTTGAAAACGTAAACCCACCACGCTTCCGCTGCGCAACTCTGATAATAGTATTTACCCAAAGCTTTTACTAATTCTACGAGGCTATGAAGAGTTTCATTTCAAATGTCGGTAGGATCTTGATAAGTATTTTCCTTGTAAAGTGGGTGTAGAGGAAAAGGGTAATACATGGTGTCAAGGTCAGGAAAATGTGGCAAAGGCAAATGGTTGTCATGTATGCGGTCTTTTTCATGGAAGCTTTGCTTAATTTAGTAAGGGAGACTGGGAGATGAATTGGAAAAATTTTGCTTAGTGGGAAATAAGAAGATAAGATGGCTCTGGCTAAAGCTTGAATGGTGAGATTTCTTAACTGTTAGTAGGAAGATGAGTCTTTGTGTTTGCAGGCTCAAGTATAGCTAGAAAGAGTAACGGAGGGCTAAGAACTTTAAAAGAATATGTAGATAAGAAATTCTATAGAAAGGAAAGATAAACTTGTGAGAAATTCTATAGAAAGAAGAGACAATTTTATAAGTTTTCATTTTTAGCCGACGAGTTGAGGTTTCTGGATTCATACATAAGGGCAACTCATCGTGAAACTTTGACCTAAAGGTTAAGTTCACGCGTAAATCAGCCCGGACAAGAGAATAAAAACCAATTGCAAATAGCAGAATATAATCACTACATAAAAATGCTTATACGGCTAAAGCGGAATAATAAGACTATGTATAGGGGTTCCTTTCCTAACGAAGAACCTAATGTACTCTCAATCTTCCGCATTTTACTGTTGGATAATAGCAGCTCTTCATGAAGTAGAATCTTCAGGCTTTACTTTCGCCTTGTCGGGGGGGCAAGAGTAATGTCCGTCTTCTTGAAGATGTCGACATCGGCATTGTAGTCTTCCTTGACTGGCGTGAAGAATGATGGCGACATATCTTGAACATCTTGAAGCAAATAGCGAAGATAAACTATGGACGAGGATTGTTTTAAGGAAAGAAGAATTTGTTTTACAAACCAAAATGAATGTAGGGGTAAGAATCAGAATCTTAAGGAGGAGGAAAGAATGGCAATAACTACTCTTTGCAAATATATTAACTTTTGAAAATAATATTTTGAATTAGTTTTATTCTAATGCTAATGATCATTCTAGGGTTTATACAGAGCAGATATGGCTCGATACCAATCAGAGTGACCCCATTTTACATAAATGTAAAATGGAAATCTTATATGCATCTGATTGCTAGTCCCATGATCGATAGCTAGCACGCACATTTACAACAATTGGAATCACAACGGACACTTTATTGCGAATAATAATTGTGTGCATACATAATAAGATCTTACAATTGAGAAAATGCAGCGGAAAGAATCAAAGTCTTGTAGTATGCCCATCCAATCCTCGAACAATGACAAGGTATAAACCCGAGAAAGATCTCGTTATCATTCCCGAATCCTGCGTAGAACAATTTCATCGAGCTATTCGATTCTTTACCTAAAAACAACGAATAAGCAAGGGTGAGTACTTGCGTACTCAAAGAAGACTTTAGCAAACCCTATAATACATGCAGGCCATTGAAAGGAAAGGCTTTCATGGTTAATTTGCATAAAGCTAATTTGCAAAATAATTTCTTGAATTGTAAAACATAAACGGAATTTAAATAAAAACAGTTTAATACGTAAGTATGAAACAATAAAGTTCACGAACCTCAGTTCCTTTGATCATCTCCGTGAATCAATCATACATATCAATCCGAAATAAATCATCTCCATGAATCAATCATTGACATCATAAGTCAATCCGAAATAATTCATTTCCAACAAGGATATCAAATCCAAATTATGATGCTAGACAGCATATATCAACATCCCCATTTTGTAAAATAAAATGCTAACTATGTGATGACTTTACCAAGTGCCCATGATCAATGCGGCGGCTAATCGATTAGTTTTAACTCTGCGAGTTATGCGACTTACCCACAAGACATGACTTAACTCTTTGTGCAAGCTATTAGCACACTTCCTTTGGTGTCTTTGCGAGAGAGTCATAACGTAACTGTTCAATTACTTAATCCTAACTTTGCACCGGCCGCGGGCGAAAACCCACGGTATGGCGGAAGAACTTCGAGCATAGAAATGATGGAACTTCCCCGCAGTGGCGTACACCGTTGTATCGATAAACGTTTGATCCATGATCACCTCGGTGTGGGCGTCCCTTGAGCAATCCATTAAGAACAGCTTCGTACTACTCGGCCTTCAATGTGCAAAGCTAGTTTCAAGTAACTTAATAAGTTAAGGTCATCCCATACCGGCACTTGTGGTTGTACGGTTATCTTGGCTTGAAAACAACCCATAGTTCGGTCCTTAATCCGACACGGGCAATAATCTCCCCTACACTCGTGCAACCTCTTACGCACACGGCTATTGCTAATAATTGCGCATCAATATTATAATTTTATTTTCATTTTTAATTAAAATAACCAAAATCACCATCATGTCTCAACAT
This sequence comes from Guadua angustifolia, assembly GCA_036346375.1. Lineage (NCBI taxonomy): Eukaryota > Viridiplantae > Streptophyta > Magnoliopsida > Poales > Poaceae > Guadua > Guadua angustifolia. The sequence continues at coordinate 35,510,350 of CM070512.1, forward strand.
GTCTAAGAATCATCATCATGTCTCAACATATCCGGTATCATTTGATCAATGTCTCAATTTGATGTATACCAAGTCTAAAGTGTGAGGACCGGACATTACGATCCGAACCCTCACCGTGTTTCAACCGTGCTAGTCCGAGGAGCAGCTAAGCGCACAAAGACATCTGATGATGATAACACGACATATCATAAAGTAAATAACGATAATAAGCAAAAGAGTGTAACAACATAAACATCCATCATCACATTTTTACAAGAATGGAGCCTTCGGCTTAAGTGAAAATGTAGCGGTGAAATGTAGAACAAAAAGAGCCAATCAAGATGCCCACAGCAACCGTGAAGTGCACGCTCCCTAGTAGTCCGGTGATCCTCCTCATCAAAGTCTTCACCACAGATGTCTTCATCGCTTTATGGAATAAGCACCCCAATAATAAAAAGCGAGGGTGAGTATGCAACATACTACATAAGTCTCGGAAACTTAATGCAAGTAACTAAATGCATGGCTTAAACAAAGGATGGCATAATGGTTCATTTGCATAAAGCAGAATTTAAAATTTAATTATAAGTAATACTTTCGTAAAGCAGCATTTAACAAAATGTAAATAGCATAATTAATTAAACTTGAAATATAACAATTTCCAGGTTCCAACTACCTGGCAGGCTCCAACCGCCAAACTACATCCGTGAGCTCTAGCCGCTCGCGGATTCCCAAACCACATTTTCTCATTTCAAACCAAATCCATCATTTTCATTTTAAAACCAAAAACCAGAAAATCTACTATGTGAAAGCGTTCCACGCTTGCCTTTCTCCGTAGGCACAGCTACTCAAGTAGTTTTAAGACTCTGCGGTGGTACACTTTATCCACACGACATGATCAACCCTTTGCGCCAAGCTATTGACACACTTCCTTTGGTGTGCGGCGAGAGATCATGACAAGGCCTTTACAATGCATATACTGCTCTGACTCACGCTAAGGTTTCACATTGGTTGGGCTACCGCCCATCGAAGCCCCTCTTGCGCCTTGCAAGTGTCATCTGACAAACCCGCATACGACCATTGGTGAAGCCAAATAACGATACATGCAAATTACTTAGCCAGGTCGTACCCATATAGACATGTGGTTGTCTTGTATAGCATGGCCCATGGTGTCCATCATACTAGGTCCTTAATTGACTAGGCGGCAATCACATTCCAAAAATTTTGTGCATCCCGCACCCACCATTCAACCAATTCCGCCGGTCTAAATCATTTTCACTTTTAATTTCAATTTAATACTAAACACAAATTGCCATAATTTTCTATCTTGGCAACACCAATTGCCACCTTTTCCATAAATCACTTTTGAGTCAAAATGAAAGAATTTCCATATTGGTAAGATGCAAGCGTGATTGAGCATGGCTAAGCATTTTCTCTGCTCCCATAATAAAATGTTTACCATTAACTACTGTAATTAGTTTTCCTAGGGTGTCAATGGTTGGCAAAATTAATATCAATGAGGTTATAACAGTTTGGCATTTATCTAAGCATTTAGAAATGACATTGAAATACAATTCATAATTCAAATAGCATGCAATAATAAAAAAAAAACAAAATAGCATTTCATAAATTTGGGTTCAACATGGTCAAGGAGACTTGCCTTCAGCCTCCTCCGCTGCTGCTACCCCCCGCTGGATGTTCCTCTCGCTCAACCGGTGCGTCGTCTACACGCGAAACACGCAAATCGAGGCAAAACAATAAATAAACAGAAATAAATAAAATTCAAAAATTCACAAAAATGACACCAACAGATAGATCTCGATTTTATATGACTTTAGAAATTTGAATCGTTCGAATCGGAGTTCGAACGGAGGAGAACGGGCCTTCCGAAGTTCCTCGGGAGAGAAAATCGGAAAAATAACAAAAGGTGACACATGTCGCAACGCGATTGGTTGATAATTCGGAATTAAATCGGAAAAAAATAGAAAAATGCGGCTGTGGCTGACCGGTGGGGACCACATGTCGATTAGCCTTGTTAGTGGCGTGATCTTGGTGAGGTGGCGGCCGTGATGTCGGCGTAGCTTACATGTGGCCGACACGGGGCAAAATAGTGCTGACGTGGCGCGACACATGGGCACTAGGGCACACGTGGCTTACACGTGGCATCCACGTGGCTCACACATGGCGACACATAGATCTACGGTACAAGGTGGCAGTGATGTGGCGTTGAGATGGCGCGGATGTGTACAACACATGGCGACACGGGGCAGCCATGCAGGCGGCTGGCTACGACGTGGCGTGCATGTGGCACGACGTGGCGCTGACATGGCAACCACGGCGAAATGGTATTGACGGGCAGCGCCGATGTGGCGTACATGTGGACTTAGGGCGAACGTGGCGCACAAGTGGCGGCGGCGTGGCACCCGCATGGCAATGATATGGCAGACAAGGGCGACACCGTGGCGCGACGTGTCTCGCACGTGGCTCCACGCGGTGAGTGATGGTGTGGTGCAAGGAAACACGAACGGCAGTGAGATGGTTTACCGGGGAGGGAAAATAGAGCGCAGATCCAGCGGTTCATGTGCAGATCGGCGGAGGAGGACTCGAAGAATACGGCGACGAGGCGGCGCGCTAGCCATCGGAGTTGGGGAAGACGGTGCGCGAAATGGCGAAAGAGCGACGGATCGAGCAAACGAGTTAGTGAATCTGGATGAGACTGAAGCGATGAACACTACGGTACCACAAAGTGCGGCGGAAGCTCACCGGAGCGGGAGAGATTGACGGCGGAAGTGCACGGGCACGGCGGAGGACTTCGACGAGTCGTGCGCATATGGCAGCGTCTCCGGCGAGTTTGAGGAAAAGGGCGGCGTGAATTGGCGGTCATGACGCATAAACGGAGAGGCCTTAAATAGCCTTAGAGTCGCGTAGAACACGGACGCCAAGAACGGCAGCTAGGGTTTCTGTGACGGCGGCGCAAGGGCTATGTGGCGTAGCATCCTTTATTCTCGTAGCGATGATCCAACGGCCTTCATCACCGTCGGTCACTGCGAATATTGACCCTTGGATAATTGATCGGACGGTGGAGAATGGGTTGAGGTAGGGTTAGGGTTTTTGGCGAAAATATGGACTAGGTGATGTATTGGGCGTGGTGAGTGAACGAGAACAGTAATTTGAGATGAACAGTGGTTTGACCGGGAAAGAAATAAGATTTAGGAATTAAGAAAAATCCTTAAAAATCCGAATAAAATTCAAATAAATAGCAAATAAATTCGGAAAAATCTCCAAAAATACATAAAAATCAAATGAAATACAAGGAACCCAAATAAAATAAGAAATAATTAATTTGAGGTATAGTTTAATCGAATTAAGTTCCTGCTGACTTTAAAATTTCCATTTAAGCTAGATTAAATTCGAGAAAATTTTCAGAAATTCAGATTTTGAATTTCAAATTTGGGAAATTGAAAAAATTAGAATGTTACAAACCTACCCCCCTAACAAGAAATCTCGACCCCGAGATTTGGAACTAAGCAGAGAAAAAGGTTGGGGAATTCCGCTCGAAGATCCTCCTCGCGCTTCGGTGGCTTCCTCTTGGGATGATTGCTCCTTTGGACTTTAGTCTTGTGATTCCTAGTTGATCTTGAGAAATAGAAGACTTCTATTTTACATTTTAGGTAGCGGATGAGAGATACTAATCTTGTCTACATGTCTCTTTTGTTTAAATAATTAGTATTGTTAATAATCTAATTTATATAGTGGTATGTGGTATGATTAGAATATTTGAGGTGAAAGAAAAGATGCATTGTCATTACTCTCATTTGGGGAAGACCGAATGTTTAATATCAAGAAAGGGATTTGAATACAAGGGTTGATCTGTATAATTCATCATTAGCTGACGAAAGGTGCTGAGAATAAATGTCATTTCGAGTTGACTTTAAATTGGAAAACATGTATAGATAATTCAAGTATTGGGTTGAGGTAAGAGGATTATAAGATGAGTCATGGTGATTTAACTTGTTTGCTCACTTTGGTAAACAAAGGGTTTTCATTTTCTTTGGTTTTGAAAACTATGAAGGAATAAAATGTATAGACTCAAATGATTGATTGCCGAAATTGAATACACAAGGGTCGTACCCAATACCACAACAAGTGTCGGGTACAATCACATAAGAAAGATGTTTAAGTTCAGAGCCTGATATCAAGGCAGGGGTTGTTCTAGACACTTGATGTTTTCTAGGTCTTTGAGATAGCCTGAAAATTATTGATGTTTTCCTTGTCGAGGTGAAGTAAAATTCTTCTTGGGTAGGTGTTAGTGAGGTATTCAAGTTCTTCTCGGTTGATACAAGCGACAATTTCCATTTTATTTGAAACAACAGAAAGGTTGTTTGCTAATGATATAAAATAGATGATCAGAAAGTGACTAGGATCAAAGAGTTGATCTTAAAATTAAACTTATACCTGGTAAGGTTCAAATACATAAGTATCATACCTAGCACTTCGCTTTGGCGGGTCCTAAACTTCTTTCGCGAATTCATCTTTGTAGGTGAATGCCATGAATGATTGGATTAACATTTTGAGTTGGATTGATATATATGTCTAAGGAAGTGTTTGTCTTCAATTCTTGAGGTTGCCTTAGAGAATATTATGTAGCTTGTCGGAGTTGAGAATGAGGTGGGTTGCTCCTTGCTTTAAACAACGATCGGCATAATACTTATGTTTACCATAGCAAAGGCAAATAATATTGACTTTCAGAATTTTTTTTTGTACCAGACAATTATTCATTGGTGTTATTAGAAAGATGAATAGGTGATGATTGAGATTGAGGATAAAGTTGAGCAGAATTCTTCTAGGACAAGCATCTTCGTTCAAATCGCCTTTTCTTTATCTGCTTCTTTGGATGAACTGCTTTGGATTTTTATTTCTTCTATTCTTGGTATGTCTACGACTATAGGAGATATTTGTTCAGCTTATGGACATCGTTTAGGAATTTGGTTCTTTTCGTGACAGTTGAAGCATTCACGCCTTTCTCCTGGTGTCATGTTCAGTTATTTGTATACTTAATATTATCTCATGAATTTCAATTTGTTGTTTCTCGAGAATATTATTTAGCCTAATGACTTTCTTTATTAGACAAGGAACATGCCATTGGAATTACCATTTACTCTTGTCTTAGTGAAGGTAGTTAGGATCAAGTGTTATTTCTATAATTTCTTAAGTGATCTTTCTTGTGTGACCGGTTTTCTTCCTCTTTTGTTCACCAAATCTTGAGCAAAATTGTATTGGCGACTATCGGATCAAAGGGCATTGAGCTGGAGAATAATCTTGACATTCACAAGGGTAACAAGCGATATTGCTTCTGACATATTTTCTAGGAGAATGATTTCCTTCACAGTAGGAGTAATTGATTGCACTCTCATCACAACATGACCTATTTCTTCATAGCGAGTGCAAGCACGAACTTGAATGGATCGGGTTGACAATAATTCAAAGAACAGGTGTAGGTATCAAATAAGATATAAAGTAGGTTTCTAGTTTAAACCATTTCCTTTTACGATAGAAGGCTGTACTGCTATTAGAAATATCTTGTCGAGTTTTTAGAACGAAAAGGTGTGCATTTGGTGATTTGTTCAATTATGGTGAGCATTTACACCATGGTTACCGATTCTAACAGATTTTTTTTGAACATTGAGAAAGTGGAGAGTTATGACAATTGCTATGTTGAAAGGACGTGCTATAGATCAATACAAGCGAATTTTGTGGAACTATGGTAGGATTATCATTTCTTGGCGAGTGGAATGTCTTGCGGGGTTTCACGAATTAGATGAGGAGTGTTAGTAGTTTACACCTAGAATCATTAGTAAGAATAAGCTAATTTAAAGAGAGATATAGAGTATGTTAAAATATTCGAGATGAATGGAAGGTTGCATATCAACGAGTTAATTAGGGAGAATGAAGGTCAATTATAAAGGCTATTTTTTCTTTTTATTACTCATTACTTTAGTAGATGTATTAATGAATTATGTCATGAACATCACATAACAATATATATATATATATATATATATATATATATATATATATATATATATATATATATATATATATATATATATATATATATATATATTTTGAGTAAGGCTACTTAGATGGAATTACGTTGGGTTACACGGCAACAATTAGTTCTTTAAAATATTATTTTAGGAAAGGGTTTCTATCTTGGATTAAGTAGTTTTGGCTTAGGTTATAAGGCAACGTTTAGATCCTTTAAAAATCTCCTTAATTAAATTTTTCTTATTAGGTAGGGTTAACACATCGTAAATTTCAACCTAGTGGTTTAACATTCACGAGAGTAACCCGAAAACAATACAAAAGATTTACAACAAAATTTCAATAACACATAAACAATATGTATACATGTTGCTTAGTATGTAGGAAGGGTATCTATGGTTTTCCTTCTACTTGCCGAATCATACATATTCCTGCATAAGAGGTTTAGTATATCGCTAGAATAATATGTAGCTCGCATATTGCTAGCTTTTATTGTAGGCTATTAAACCTTGAGTTTCTTTTAATTTTTGCACCACTCGTTGTGTTAGTCTTCCAAGGCTTCTATGAATTCGAAGAGGTTGTGATGTAGCTATCCCCTTCTTGAAGTTCGGATCTGAGCGTCATGATGTTCTGATTTGTTACCATAATTCCTTTCAAAAGATTTGTTCGTGGTTTTCATTTCATAAGCAGAATAAGAAAAGAAATACTTCTAAAAGGGATGACCTAAGAGTGAAGAAAGAAAAGTTCTACGAGAAGCGAGTACATAAATAAGGAGACTAAATTCTATAGATCGAGAAAAGAGTATATGTATAGCAAATCTTGCTCTCTTTATATTTCTTGTAAGAAAATAGGACTTTAAATTCTTCCAGTTTTCATTTAACCATTCGAAGCTTTCCATTCAGAAGTATAGAACTTTTCTGGTTCTAGCTCATTTTTTTTATGGTATATAATCTAGATAAGCAGTGAGGTGAGTTTTAAAACATGGTTAGAAATTATTATTGGATCATTAAGTTTTAACTAGCCTAAAGCAGCATAAGCTAGTTTGGTGTTGCTAATGTGGTAAGATCTTAACTTGGTTTATATATGAATGGTATGATCTCAAGCAAAGCTAAGAGTAGTAATGGAGACTGTATTACTAATCTCATTGAGGTTTTACTTTAAGAAAGGTTGATGACCATGATGGTTACACCGGTAAAAGTTCTATAAAGAGGAGATAACTTGGTAGAAGCTTTATAGAGATAAGAGATAAACTATTTTATAATTTCTTAGTTATCCTATGGGTTAAGTTTTCCATATTCACACATAAGGACAACTTATTGTGAAACTTTAACCAAAATGTTAAGTTTACACATAAATCAGTCCTGACATTCAGAATAAAGACCAATTTCAAGTAGCGAAACATAACGACAACGTAATTTGCTCTATATAACGAGAGCGGAATAATATGCTACACGTAAGGGTGCTTATCTTATGGTAGGTCCTAATATATCCTAATCTTCCGCCTTTTCTGTTGGGTGATGTTGTCTCTTCATGAAGTAAAATCTTGAACGTCATCGTCTTCATTTGGAATTCTTGCAGAAGACCGTGATCTTAGGGATATTTCCGGAGATAAGATCAAATTTAAATTTCAAAATAATATTCAGAAAAGGAAAGGAGTAAGAACTTGAGAATAAGATAAGAGGAGACCAATTTCTAAATTCAAATTCGTTGGTTTGATCTAGAAAATAATTTTGAAATTCTAACGACCATTCTAACTAGGGTTGCGACCTATAGTCGATATGGCTCTGATACCACCTCTGTGAGGACCCGGATTACCTGATCCGAACCCTCCTGTGTTTCAACCGCGCTAGTCCAGGAACAGCTAGCGCACACAACATACAGTGATGATAACACAGACATATCATAAAGTAAATAACAGTAATAAGCAAAAGAGTGTAACAACATAAACATCCATCATCACATTTTTACAAGAATGGAGCCTTACGGCTTAAGTGAAAATGTAGCAGCGGAAATGTAGAACAAAAAGAGCCAATCAGTATGCCCACAGCAGCCACCGAGTAGAATGCACGCCCTAGTAGTCCTACTGATCCTCCTCATCAAAGTCTTCACCACAGATGTCTTCATCGCTTTATGGAATAAGCACCCGCAATAAAAAGCGAGGGTGAGTATGCAACATACTATAAGTCTCGGAAACTTAATGCAAGTAACTAAATGCATGGCTTAAACAAAGGATGGCATAATGGTTCATTTGCATAAAGCGAAATTAAAATTTAATTATAAGTAATACTTTAAGTAAGCGACATTTAACAAAATGTAAATAGCATAATTAATTAAACTTGAAATATAACAATTTCGAGTTCCAACTACAGCGAGGCTCAACAGCCAAACTACATCCGTGAGCTCTAGCTTTCATGATTCCCAAACCACATTTTCTCATTTCAAACCAAATCCATCATTTTCATTTTAAAACCAAAAACCGAAAAATCTACTATGTGAAAGCGTTCCCGCTTGCCTTTCTCCGTAAACACACTACTCAAGTAGTTTTTAAGACTCTGCAGTGGTACACTTTACCCACGCGACATGATCAACCCTTTCGCCAAGCTATTGACACACTTCCTTTGGTGTCTTGCGGCGAGATCATGACAAGGCCTTTACAATGCATATCCGCGCTCTGACTCAGCGCTAAGGTTTCACATTTGGTTGGGCTACACTTGATCCAGAAGCCCCTCTTGCGCCTTGCAAGTGTCATCTGACAAACCCAACGACCATTGGTGAAGCCAAATAACGATACATGCAAATTACTTAGCAGTCGTACCCATATAGACATGTGGTTGTCTTGTATAGCATGGCCCATGGTGTCCACATCTGACCAGGTCCTTAATTGACTAGGGCGGCAATCACATTCCAAAAAATTTTGTGCATCCCGCACCCACCATTCAACCAATTCCGCCCCGGTCTAAATCATTTTTCACTTTTAATTTCAAATTAATACCGGCAACACCAATTGCCACCTTTTCCATAAATCACTTTTGAGTCAAAATGAAAGAATTTCCATATTGGTAAGGTACCGACGTGATTGAGCATGGCTAAGCATTTTCTACCGTTCCCATAATAAAAATGTTTACCATTAATTACTGTAATTAGTTTTCCTAGGGTGTCAATGGTTGGCAAGATTAATATCAATGTGGTTATAACAATTTGGCATTTATCTAAGCATTTAGAAATGACATTGAAATACAATTCATAATTCAAATAGCATGCAATAATTTAAAAAAAAAACAAAATAGCATTTCATAAATTTGGGTTCAACATGGTCAAGGAGACTTGCCTTCACCCTCTCCCGCTGCTGCTACCCCCATTGGATGTTCCTCTCGCTCAGCCGTAAATGCGTCTACCGCCTAAAACACGCAAATCGAGGCAAAACAATAAATAAACAGAAATAAATAAAATTCAAAAATTCACAAAAATGACACCAACAGATAGATCTCGATTTTATATGACTTTAGAAATTTGAATCGTTCGAATCGGAGTTCGAACGGAGGAGAACGGGCCTTCCGAAGTTCCTCGGGAGAGAAAATCGGAAAAATAACAAAAGGTGACACGTGTCGCAACGCGATTGGTTGATAATTCGGAAATTCGGAATTAAATCGGAAAAAATAGAAAAATGCGGCTGTGGCTGACCGGTGGGGACCACATGTCAGTGGCACTGTTCGTGGCATGATACTGGTGAGGTGGCGCTGACGCAGTGTCGACGTAGCTTACATGTGGCCGACACGGGGCAAAATAGTGCTGACGTGGCGCGACACATGGGCACTAGGGCACACGTGGCTTACACGTGGCATCCACGTGGCTCACACATGGCGACACATAGATCTACGGTACAAGGTGGCAGTGATGTGGCGTTGAGATGGCGCGGATGTGTACAACACATGGCGACGCAGGCGACCATGCGGTAGCTACGGACGTGGCGTGCATGTGGCGACGTGGCGGCGACATGGCAACCACTGGCGAAATGGTATTGACAGGCGGCGCGATGTGGCGTACATGTGGACTTAGGCGACGTGGCGCACAAGTGGCGGCGGCGTGGCACCCGCATGGCAATGATATGGCGGACAAGGGCGACAGTGGCGCGGCGTGTCTCGCCGCGTGGCTCCGCGCGGTGGTGATGGTGTGGTGCAAAAAACACGAGCAGCGGTGAGATGGTTTCTGGGAGGAAAATAGAGCGCGATCCGGCGGTTCATGTGCGGATCGACAGCGGAGGACTCGAAGAATCACGGTGGCAGGCGGGCGCTAGCCATCCGGAGTTAGGGGAAGGCGGTCTTGAAATGGCGAAAGCGGCGGATCGAGCAAACGAGTTAGTGAATCTGGATGAGGCCAGGCGATGAACACTACGGTACCACAAAGTCGGCGGAAGCTCACCGGGCGGGGAGATTGTGGCGGAAGTGCAGGCACGCAGCGGAGGACTTCAGGCGAGGTCGTGCGCCAGTGGCGGCGTCTCATGCCGCGAGGTTTGAGGAAAAGGCGTGTGAGTGGCGGTCACGACAGCATAAAGCGGAGAGGCCTTAAATAGCCTTGGGAGTCGCGTGGGAGACACGGACGCCAAGAACGGCGCGCGGCTAGGGTTTCCTGTGACGGCGGCGCGGCAGAGGGCTACGTGGCGTAGCATCCACTGTTCTCGACGCGATGATCCAACGGCCTTCATCACCCGTCGGTCACTGCGAATATTGACCCTTGGATAATTGATCGGACGGTGGAGAATGGGTTGAGGTAGGGTTAGGGTTTTTTGGCCAGAAATATGGACTAGGCTGATGTATTGGTAACGGTGAGTGAACGAGAACAGTAGAATTTGAGATGAACAGTGGTTTCGGCCCGGGGAAAGAAATAAGATTTAGGAATTAAGAAAAATCCTTAAAAATCCGAATAAAATTCAAATAAATAGCAAATAAATTCGGAAAAATCTCCAAAAATACATAAAAATCAAATGAAATACAAGGAACCCAAATAAAATAAGAAATAATTAATTTGAGGTATAGTTTAATCGAATTAAGTTCTGCGACTTTAAAATTTCCATTTAAGCTAGATTAAATTAGAAAATTTTGAAATTCAGATTTTGAATTTCAAATTTGGGAAATTGAAAAATTAGAATGTTACATAAAGCATGGCTAAGCAAGATTATTAGACATCATGTATACCCAGAATGACATTATATATTGTCTAATCATGATTCTAAGGTATCAAGGTTCACAAATTCATATTTGACAAGGGAGTTTCAGGAATCAATGGGTATATCTACCAGTTCCCACAATATAGCGAGTTTACTAAATATACGCATGCAATAAAAACATTTAATGAAAACATTTATAAATCTGGGATCAACATGGTCAAAGAGGTGCTTGCCTTGCTTCTGACGAAGTCGAGATTGTAGTCGACGATGGTAGTCGTTCGTCGGATTCTACGTGCGTTCTCCAAGGAAAGTAGCAAATAACATACTTCAATAAGGCAAAAGGAAAATAGATAGAAAGAACAAATAAAACTCTTCACAAGAAAGCAGGGATTGCTCTTTATAAATTTATTAATTTTATTTTACAAATTCAAGATGCAAAAATTGTTAGAATTAATCATTAATTGCAAAGTTCATAGAGTTTACTATTCATGATCGTTTTCGACAACCTTATCACTTTGGGTTTTGCTTTAACAGATTTAGATTCAAAGCAAGATAATCCAAGGACATTTTCTCGATTCTTGTAGATTAGATCCTAAGGATTATTTCGGTTTATTTGAAAAGGTTCTGTTGATACAAACTTCGTAATTGAAGTCCAATTGTTCTTTCTCACCGAATTCATAAATATGATCTTTTAGGGTTATTTGACCTACAAGATTTATATGCAAACCCTAGCAAATTGAGATTATCTTTTCATAATAGTGTAGACTACACTTTAAAGAACATTGCTAAACTAGTTACACAAATTTTAGGATTCGGACAAGTTATTATTTTCATCGACGAAAAAGCTTAAGTGGTAATTTTTTGCTTACAATTCACGGGATCGGCCAAAAGGTAAACATGACTATTAACGATTAAGGGTTTTGGTCTAGCTAGATTTAGATGAAAAGCATGATGAAAATGAAATATTTTTCTAGAATCTAGTAGAACAAACTTTGTAGAGCATTACTAAATAGGTTTCATAGATTTTAGTATTTGGACGAGCTATTTTATCTACTGCCGAAATAGCCTAAGTAATCACGATGAATAACGCTAAATCGGCCAACTTTCAAATTTCATTTCTAACTACACTTCACATGATCTTTGATTCATTTTTCAGGCGTTAGTAGGTAGCAATCCTAGAAATGTTTTAAAGTTGGTTTGGCATTATTTTAACTTAAATTGCGATATATTACTTATTTACTTATTGTTATAAATAGCATTTCCTTTCATTAAAAGAATGAAAATTAAATCTTATCTTAAATATTTTTATATACATGAGTTTATTATGGGTTCAGGAGCATGCATAAATTATTTCATCATTTTATAATTCATGATGCACTATTTTTATTATTAGACCATATTGAAGTTTATTTAAGTTTCTATTCCAAATAAATTAAACCAAACATGATAATTAAATATTTTTGAATATTTTGAATCTACATGAATTTATATGAATTTAGGAATTTATTTCACTTCATTTTGACTAATGGTTCAAAAGATATGATCAAATGAATATATTCGGGTTGAATATATACTGGAAAATAGGAAATATACCGAATATGGAAAGTACGTCTTCACTTAGCCATTACGCTTTCCATTTCGGGCTGGATTGGAATTAGGCACTGACGGCTGGGCCCGGGGTGGCAGGGACACGGCTCGGCGCAGGCAGATGGGCCCTGCGATGTCAGTGAGACGGAGCAAACTCGGCGACTGACAGTGGGACCCGACGGCAGCGTCTCAGAGCAGAGCCGCTCTGTTTTCCGGCTCGCCGGCGACGGAGGAGTGCCGGAGAGGCCGGATGGGTTCCTCCATGGGCTTCAGCACGTCCTTGCGCACACGGGGGTGGTCGTTTGGTGGTAAGGGACGGCCGGGAAGGTGGTTGCCACCGAGAGGGGGCGGCGGCGCCATGGCCGGCGAGACAGAGCTCGAGAAATACCAGTGATTTGTAAGAAATAATGGCCGGGTGAGTATCAGGGAGTGATAAGCATCGTGTTTCGGTACTTTATTTGAAAGAAGTGCATGCGGAGTTGAGCTCTCACCGTGAGCGTCCATGGCGGAAAGGTGGAGCACGGTTGCGCGACTCGCCGAGGAGGAAGAGATGAAATTGACACTAGGGATGGACTCCAGGGATCATGATGATGCTCCAGGTTGATTGATTTGGGTTGATTCGAAGTATAGGGGTGTGTTCATGGTTCTCCCCCTTTTTCGGGTTTCGATGGAATTGAGGAAGAAGACAGGCTAGGATGCAAGGGATTTCGCTTAGGGGTGAATGGAAGTGGCGCTGATGGTCTCTGGAGGTGATCGCACTGGGTTTTATAGCCGATCCGAGATGGTTCAGCAGAGGCTTCGAACGGATGAGGATCGGCGAGGGGCGCTGGGATTGTCTCCTGCCGATATTTGCCGTGGCAAAGCCTCTGAAGCAAAATGGCTGCCGTGGCAAGGATTGGCAGGGAGCTGGCAGAGGGGAGTTGCCCCAATCGTGCCGTGGCACAGATCGAGCGGGCAATTGCTTGCCGTGGCAAGGATCGGCAAGAACTGGCAGAGCTCTGGTCAGGACGGCGAGGCTTGCCACCGCAAGGATTTGGCAGAGCGGGGGTGAGGTGGTCATTCAGTTGTGCTGCCAACGATGTGCCTAGGCAACGGATTCGTGAAGGATAACCTTGCCGTGGCAATGGATCGGCAAGGCTGGGTGAGGTGGATGCTTGATCGGGCTGCCAACAATGTGCCGCGGCAGCGCCTGGCAGAAGCTGGTCGGGTCCTGGTTGTGCCATGGCAGGGACGAGTCAGGTAGCAGCGTGGCAGCGGTGTGGCAGAGAGCTGGCAGGCCGGCGTGCCTCGGCGAAAAGTTGCGGTGCAGGTGATAAGGATTAGGCAGTGCTGGCCTGATCACTGCGTGCGAGAGAGAGGAGAAGAGATGAAGGAGAAGGGCTGACAGGGAATGGCGAGGCGGTTTTGCAATGCGTCACTGCTTTGGTCATCACGGCTGGCTTCGGGTTCCTTCGCGGCCAAGCAGAAAGCAGTGCGAGAGAGGCAGCGTGGCGATGAGCTGCGGCGGTGGCAGGGGCACAGGCGACGTGGCGACGGCAGGGCGCGACGCGGAGGCAAGGTGCCAGGGGAAAGGTTGCGGCGCGGATGGCGACAAGGAACGGAGGGATGGCTTAGCTGCTCTGCCGTTCTTATCAACGCAGGAGAGAGAGGTGAAGGGAGGAAGAAGAAAGGGAAATAGTGGAATGCACGGATGGATGACAGGTGGCGATCCAACGGTCAAGATTAGAACAGCACAAAAGGAAAGATAAGGGTCGGTTTGATCCACTGCTTAAAGTTACCAAACCGACTCAGGAATTTACCAAACTTTTAAAGAGATTGGGCAAGTGAATATAAGGGTTCAGACGAATTTTGAGATTAAAAATCATTATAGATATTTCATTAAAATTCTGACAATGAATAATGCACAGAAATTCCAATTCTGTTTTTGATTTACTGAAGTCTAAAACGAAATTATTATTTTATGATAATTTTAGTGAACATCTGAAATATCATTTTACATCTTCTGTAAAATTTTCAGAATTTTATATTTTATATTTAATTTGTAAATATTCTGACATTGCCATTTACAACTTTATTTGTTTTCTGTTTTTGAATTTCTAAATACTTCAAATGTAAGTTTTTATTTATGATATTTTTACCAGGTATAGATATGGGTCCTAGGTTTGCATGGTAAAAATATAATCTTAAGGTGAGATTTGTATATTGCTACAAAAATCTGACATTTCTTCAAATTAGATTTCTTGTCTTTTATCATTTTGCCATTTCATTGAATTTGACTTTTCTTGCAATTGTAAAAGTTCAAGAAGATGCAAAAGAATTCAGTAATTGAAATTCAAATCAAATTCATATTTCAAATTCATTTTAATATTTCATTTGTTTTGATAATAATGATTTTAAGTTTTGAAATCTTCCTTTTCCTTAAGTTTTAATGGAAGAAATGAGGAAAGATTATTATTTAAAGTCAAAATCTTGATTTCAATTACACTTTTAATTCATTTCTATTTTCAAATATAAAAATTTCACTTTTCTTTATTTTTGAATTAACAATTTCATTACATGAGTGGTTTAGATTCCTCTGAGACTAATCCATGAAGGGTGTTTACAGTAGTGGACTTTATATACAGAGCAAGTTCTAAATAGAATATCTTTCTAGATTATGGTAGTACATAGGATGGAGAGTGTTTTTGGACTAATTTCCTAATAATAGTATTTAGACGAGAACTTTTACAGGTTGCCGAAAAGACTTGAAAGGTTACAGAATTGACATTATCAGGAATCGGATTTCATTTTAATTTTGCGACTACACTAAACATGATTACTTACTCATTTTTTTGGCATTAGCAAGGGAACTGGTTTTACACCATTTTGATAATAGCCATGATAGTTCATAAGCATATAAAGATTAAAGTCTTTTACCAAGGTATAGCTTACAGCGGTAAAGCTTATGGTTTTCATGCCAATTAAGTTTCTGCATGAACAAACTATTGTGGCTGTTATTTAAACATTTCAACATTAATTAAATTAGCTTTATGGTCATTCTGAAAATGTATGCATCTATTTATACTACTACCCTTAGCTATTATACATATGCACATATATTCACATTTGGTTCATATTCCATTTATAAGGCTTATTCTGAATCAAGTTCCCAAGCATTTTGTTGTTGCCAAATAAATCAGTTCCATGGTCCATTGTACATATGTACATGTGAATAAACATTACTACTAATTACTCAATATACATGCATACTCATATATGTATCATTTACACTTGGTTCTCATTCTTATTCACAAAACAATTCAAGTCAAGATTATTTCTTAAGTATTTTAGCATACTCAAGTAATCTCTGACATAATAGCAATTAGAAATTGATTCTACTCATTTTGGATTGCTTTTATATATTCTTGAATATTTATAGCATTGTAGTTAACCTTTATTAGAACATAATTCAAATATAAATGAAATTCAAATATTTTTGCATATTTGGGTTCCTAGAAGCATGAGGATTCCATCAAAATTGGTTTTATTTAATTTGAGCTTGTTTGCAAAATTTTTGTGTATAGCATATATTTAGACCTTTTATTTAAATTTGAATTTCAAATTCATCCATTACTCTTTTTCAAAATATTTTTGTATATTCTGGGAGTACTTGATTTTAGATGAATTTAGGACTTTGTTTCATCTTATTCGGATTAAGGATGTAGAAGATATTCAAGATTGAAATCATCTCGGTTAAGATATAAGGAGGAAATCAGAAATACGTTTTCAATCTTTGGAAGCGGGTTTTCATTTCGCGGTTTATTGTTAAACACAGCCGACAAGTGGGGCCTTGATCGACGAGAGTGTGGTGTGTGAGAGCTATAATGAGCATAGCGGTCCTGGGGCGATCCATCGAAACAGGAGGCGACACCTCTCTCATCGCCGGCAAGGGAAGGCCAGAGGCGGTGAATTGGCAGCACAGCTAGCTCTAGTGCATCCGTGTGCACCTAGTGGAGTCATTCTTAGCTATCGGTGAAGGTGAAAATCAGTGCGCCACCGTGTGCCTGTGGCGAAGACCATGGCGGTGAGCCGCACCGGCAAAACGTGGTCGGTCGAGCGTGATGGGTTCCGGGTTAAGCATCTACGAGATCGTAGCATTCCATTTTACCTTCTTTGAGCATCGGAGGAGGTTTGGTTGAGGCTGCCACCGTGCGCCGTGACTGGGGAAGATGAACAAATAGAGTGGTGAGCTTCTGATTGAGGAAACCAAAATCTTTTTGAGGGCTTTTGTTCTTTGTGTCTCTTTGATGCTACAGCTTGCAGAAATTGAGAAATGGTTGAATATATTAGCGGAATTTAGTCTCGGCTCAAGCTCTATGGTTCTTTAGTAATGGCGGATTAGCTATAAATTGCAGTGGTTCGGCTATGAGGCAGTAAGCGAATGGTTGGGGAAAATGAAGTGCACTCTAAGGCGATCCTAGGATGGGTTTTATAGCCGATTATTTGCTGTAGAGAAGCTCGGATAGCTTGTGTGAATTCTTCGGGGTTTTGCGGCACTGAACAGAGGTTGGTATGGGCTGTGCAACATGAAATCCGGTGGAGGCTGAAGCATGGCAGGTAGAGGGGATGAATCAGGCTCCATATGATGCGAGATCGTTGCGTTGGCACGAGCTACAGCAACACAAAATCACTCAAGGACTCCGACATGCTGAGGAAGAAGGAGCAGCAAAGCAGTGGCTGGCAGATGGATCCGATCGATAGGTTGGTCCCATGCGCCAGAGACAAGTATGCGCAATTAGGTTTGGTACAACAAGCTGAGTCGGTTTTGATTCAATGAATTAGTAAGATATATTATCAATAAATTTATGAGAATTTTAATTCATGCACTAGAGATAAGGTAGATCATACTATTAAAATTTCAGAATAATTTGATGTATGTAGAATTTATAAAAATTCTAACAATGCACTATGCTCAATTTTATGCTTTTTATTTTTAAATTTTTGGGAGTTTATATCTTATCAATAATTTTGAAACTTTTTATGATATCTACTTATAGATATATTAGATTTTTACAAAATTTTCAGCTTCATATTATTTATAGTTTATTTATTAAAATTCTGACATTGGTATTTTCAGCTTTTCTATTTTTGAATTTTTATAATTAACAAATTTAATCATTATTTCTTGATATTTTTATTGTACATGTACTGATTAAAAATTAATGTAATATAAAAATTTCTAGTTGAAATGATGACGGAATATTTTCATTTAATTATGACATCTTTACTGTTGCTAGTCAAGAAACATTAATTTGATTTCAGTTCATGCATAATTGCTTGATATAAGACCAAGATTTTCTTAAAAACCAAGATTTTAAGTTCATGCATAATTGCTTGACAAAAGATTTTCTTAAAACCAAGATTCAAGAAAATTTTAGATTAAATGAAATTTCAAAGTAAATTTTATTTTTAACTTATTTTCATATTTTGTTTGATTTTAAGTTTTATTATACAACTCACCCTTTTATTAAGGTTGGATTCAAAGATGTCGAAATAAAAATAATATTTTAATTCATTCTCTTAATTTTAGTTAAACATTTTATTCAATTTTATTTTAAAATTTTATTCTTATTATTTTTAAATATTCAGGATGTCACAGCGGCGGCTGAGTCCTGCTCGGACATGGTGAGGCTATGTGGCACAATCCTGGTCGTCCATGCATCACACAATCCATGGCTCACACACGCATATCCAAGCGGCTCAATCTTGACCCCACGAACAAGATCGAACAATGTAAATCCTAGGGTTTCTAAAACCCAGGCCGAGTGACGGGTTCGAGCTGGACCCACAAGGAATTTGGGTCGGGTCCGCATGGGTTCAGCCTAACTACTGTTTCTTTTTTACAAAAAACTTATCGATTTAAATGATTACAGAAAATAGTTTAAGCCAAAATAAATAATAAAAATATAAAAATCACATAAAAATTCCCAAAAATATTTTGAGATATTTAGAACTCAAATAAAATATTTTTGCCAAAAGCTTATTTAAAATGTCCTAACTTTTAAATACTTTTCATATCGAACATATTTCAAAAATTATAAATAAATCCAAATAAATTCTAGAAAACTCCAATAAATTTAGAAAATTCACAAAATACATAAATAACATATTAAAATATTGAATGCCAAAAATTAGGAAGTTACAACGTGACAATGTAATTTGTTCTTCGTGTTTCATTCTGATAGTAGAGTTGATGGCACCTACGTAAGAACCAATTGTTGAATCCTTTAGCAGCGGAGGATGACTTTTAGTGTAACACCACAAGTTTTTGATAGAGTTTTGAATTTCAACTTTAAAACTTAAGTTTGAAATTCATAGCTTAGTTTGAGAATCTGAGATTATACATTCCTAGGACTTATCGAGATGGTTAAAATCTACTATTTATTTGTTCAATTTGGAGTTTGAAGTGAGAAGTTGTGGGTCCTATAGATTAATGGATGCGATAGACTTGCATGCCGCACGGTACGTTAATGCATGCCCATGAGCTCCAGATGAGAGAAATGAACTGTGTTGTTCTGCATGGTTGTTGAGATCTCAAATCAAACACAATACTCTCTGTTCAACAATGAGGGAACAGGCGCTACAGGGTTTCAATGAAAGCCACTAACATCTAATATACAGGCCAGTAAATTTTTGTGGTCCTTTGGCAATGTTGTTTCGAGGTTGTACAGGTAGGATTAACAGCCTTCGGGAAGTGCAACCACACCAACCGCTTCAGTGAAGTGTTTCTAGAGGAAGTTCGCCGTCAACCGGTCACTTTCTTTCCTTTTTTTTATATTTGCAAAGTGCAACCACTGTTGGCCCCTTGAACATACTTTCTCCGAAAAAATATATGATAGGTTCTTGAATGGTCTTGTCATGATGTGTTTTGAATGGTCTTATCATGATCACCAACACAGAAAATATCTCATATTACAATACAAAATTAGTGCGATGTTTCATCTATACAAATAAATCTCTAACTTTAATTTGTATTCTTTAAATGCATATATTAAATATATTTATTAAAGATAATAATTAAGGATTGTTTAGTTATTTTTAATATTTATTTTGTTCATGTGTCAAAAGAAAATCGCTCTATAAACTTAGACATAGAAAGTAACTCCATAATGGTTTGTGGGAAATAGGGTTTTCTCCTCTGCCACTTTCCACTCAACATTAGAGTTACAGGTTTCCTCTATTCAATAATTTTCATTTTTCTTATGCTGCTGAATGTAGGAAAGTAGCAGCTCGGTTGGCTTGAGCGCCAGTAGAGCACTTGCCCTGCCTGGGTTTGACTCTGGTCGCTTGGGTACACGCACGCATATGCGTTCATCAAAAATAGGTTTCTTAGCGTCTATAGGAAACACACACACGTGTGTGATGAGCAATGGCGGATCTACCATTGAGGCTGGCTGGGGCGCCAGTCTCACCTCCAATCGGCTGAACCCTTCTCCTTCTAGTATCTCGAACGCTATGACGGCAAATCAGTAGGTTTAGAAACTGGCAACTGGGAGTAAGATGTAAGAAAAAAAAGTAAAAAACAATCTTGCCGGAGCAAGTGGGCCATCAAAATTAGTCACGGGCTCCTTACTCTCATGAGGTTTCACTGATGCATGATTTCGGCATCCTTCTTGTAGCACGGCACCAGAGTCAGAGGCGAACAATGTCGGTGTTGTCTCGCAGCGGCGAACGATGCGGATGATTGCGGGTGGCGACGCCTTGGCGGGTGTGACCACCTGGCGAGCGAATCGATCGCCAGCAGTAGCACCGAAAGCGAGCAGCATCACCGGTAAGCTACCGGAACATGTCATTGTCGGGAGTCAGCGAACACGCATTACTAGAGGAGAGAATCGGCGCTTGGGCGCCGTCTAGCCGGCGGCCGAACACGCATCTCCAAAGCCCAAAGAGGAACGAGGCTCGCTCGAATCCGGTGGGTGGCGAGCAGCGCATCACCGAGCCTAGATATAAACCGAGACAATCAACAAGGAGGAGCGACTGAGGACAAGGAGCCTCTCAGCTTCATATTGATCGCTAGGATGATCATACCAAAGTTAGACTAATTCGCTAGCGCCATTGATTGCTTTGCTCGGTATAAAAAAATTGCTCTAAGCCCCAATGCAATGCCTCATACCTGAATGCATTTTGTTGTGATAACTGATATTTGATTTTTGTACTCTATTGTCTCAAGTCTATATTCTATTGACTGATTAATATTTTTGTCTCTCTGATTTAATATGTATGAATTTGGAATTTGGTTGGCAATAAATTGGTAGATATAACATTAGTATGCTTATATTGAGTTCGAACTTCGACGTAGAAACCCCACCTCTATTTTCATTGTAGATTCGTCACCGGTGATGAGTGAGTGCCGTGCGCATGAATTGCATGCGTTGCCTTGTAAAAAAAGTAGCATATGGGTCGATCTGTTTGAATGCTTCATGTCGCTTGATGTTAGCAGGCAGGTTAATTGCCTAACCAAGACATGAGAGATTCTTCGCTAGGTATTAGGTTTACATATTGTAACTTGAGACTTGATTTAAAAGAAATTAGCTCTTTATTAAAAATACATTGACCCTTACCATATCAACCTTTTGTCGTGGTACGGTAGGCATGACATGGCATGTATGCGCATAGGTCGAGCCAGTAATGTACGATGGTTATGGCTGTGCCACGGCTAATGGCTCAGCATGATGGGCTGCACAACAGGGCACATCTTGATGGGCCGTGTTTGGGATAGCACAACATGCTACAGGTGTATGCGTCGCCTTGTAAAAAAACAGCATATGGATTGTATGTGTCGCCTTGTAAAAAAAGTATCACGTGTGTGATGCGTGAGTGCGTTGCGCATGGAATATATGTGTCGGCTTGTAAAAAAAGTAGCATATGGATCGATCTGTTTGAATGTTTCATGTTGCTCGGTGTTAGCTAGCGAGTTAATTGGCTAATTCCAAGACGTGAGAGATTCTCCGCTAGGCCAGGTTTACTCACTGTAATTTAAGACGTGGTTGATTTGAAAGAAATTAGCTCTTTATTAAAAATATAATGACCCTTACCATATCAGCCCTTTGTCGCAGAACACGGTTCTGTCACGAACAATACAACAACACATGTTACCACAATAATTCAACTTTGTTGCAGAACAACATATGTTACTGTACCTCAGCATCATCGTGTGATAACACATGACACACCAATTAATATTATAAACACATTCCATAATCCATTAGTCAATATTAACCACTACCAGAAAAAGCACATCAGTGACGGTTCATAAATGTTATTAGTGGCGGTCCGCCAATTATCAGTGGCACTATATCAGTGACGGTTCGAAAACCGCCACTAATAACATTTATGAACCGTCACTGATGTGCTTTTTTCTGGTAGTGGTTAATATTGACTAATGGATTATGGAATGTGTTTATAATATTAATTGGTGCGTGTTATCACACGATGATGTGAAGTTAGATTATCGATGGCGGTTCTTGGTGGAACACTCCATCGATATATATCGATGGCAGTTCTAGCCAAACGACCAGCGATAATGTTATCATTAGTGTTTTTTTGCTAGCTAGTAGTTTAAAAACACTAAATTAGAGGACTTCGAGAGGTTACCTATCCTAATACCATCTTAATACTCCTCTTGCCTAAGAACACTCAATTTCAGAATTCTGATTGTATTCGAATATTTTTAATGTCACCGACGGATTTCATTTCCCAGGAGGTCACCCCATCTTATCACTACTCTCCTTCAAGGACGCTTAACTTTAGAGCTCTTATGAGATCCATTACTCTAGTGGTGGTATGATAACATCTGATATATAATGTGTCCCTCCTCCTCTTAACCTGTGAAGAACCCAAACACTGATTTTCAATTATTTCAAATTAGCAAACTATAGAGGTAATTAGCAAAATATAGAGGTAATTAGCAAAATTTAAAACTTTCAAATTTATTTTTCATATTTTTGACTATTAATGATACTTGTAATATACTCCCTCCGTTCACGTATGTAAGGCGCATAAAAGTTTTGCAAAGACCAAGGAAAGTGAGTTGAGCTGGAGGATTAGTTTTCCATGTTTACAGCTAATTACTCCAGCTGCCGTCGTTCTGATTCGCGCACACCATACCGCTAATTACTCCAGCCATGCACGCGCTAATTACTTCGGCCATGCACACGCTAATTACTCTGGCCATCCAGACGCTCATCATGCACGCACTTGCCATGCACGCGCTCGGGCCATGCACTCGCCATTCACACACTCGTCGCTCGATCAGGCCATGCCGCCATGCACGCGATTAGAGTAATTAGCGCTGCAATCGGTGGAGTAATTACCGCGCTCTATAAAACGGAACAACACCAAAAATTTTATGCGCCTTAGATACAGGAACGGAGGGAGTATGTAATACCGCAAAAATCGTTTTCCTGGGTTTTTGGCCGGAGTTGTCTTCATTTTCTTGATTCAAGGATTTACTCTGGAGAAAAGTTTTGTCGCATCGCAGTTTATTAAAGGTTTTGAGTTTTTCGTGAATACTTATCGGAATGAGTGTTTTCTCCGTGCCGTTTAGTTTTGCGGCAAGTTGTCTATCCTGACAATTGTCGTTTCACGCCAAGAATTTAATAATTTGGTTCGCACTAATGATTAAAAGATGGATTTTTGGATTTTAGGAGGGGTTTTTTTGGAATTTCCCCTCCCTCACCTAATCTCTCTCTTCTCCTAGTATATGTGTGGCTGAGATTTGTTTGGGGGCTGCCTCTTTTTCATTTCTCCCCAATCCTGCCAACTCCGCATCCAGCCTCCACCCGACTCCAGTTTTCTACGCCCCTCCCCCTAGTCTCTTCCGGCCGCCCCTCCCCATGGCTCCTCCCTGCTGCTGGCCGGTGAGCCTCGCCTCTTCCCTGCGCCTCCTCTCCTCTGGCAAGGCGTAGCACCAGAAGACAGCGAGCACGGGCAGCGAGGTCGGCATCACTGCGTGAGCAGACGGGCCGGCAAGACAGAGCAGAGGCCGGCGACTCCCCTCCGGCCATCTCTGGCGAACCCTCCTCCGGCCAGCATCTCCCCCACCTCCCTTCTTCCTCCATGGACTCTCCCTGAGGTAAAACCCTAGGTCTTTGGGGGATTTTGAGGCTTGCATGCAAGGTGTTTGTGCTACTGCTTAGCTAGGATTCATGATTTGGAGATGTTGGAGGTTGGGGAAATGGAGAGACTAGAGTGATTGAGAATTTTTCTGTTCGGGCAGATTTCTGTCCTCGGTTAGAATTGCTATTTAAAAAATTCTGCAAGCGTTTTCTGGGGGTTTGGCTACTATGAAAGTTGTAGATAATTGAATTACCTTTCAATAGAGACTGAAATCATCAAGTTTAGTTCAGCCATTTAAAAGTTATGACTGTTTTACCAGGTGCTGTCCAATTCTTATCGCGATTGGTTCAGTCTGTGTTCTTCTGCAGATTAGAGCATCGTAGAGGCCAAATTAGACTTTTTCATTGCCTAGAAAAAGTTAGGATTTTTCGGGTAGATTGAGGAAATGTATTCGTTTATGTGATTTGGAGTTGTAGAACTCAAGTTATGCTCATTTTGGTGTAAGCTGTCCAGAATGAGTTGAATTGCGTCTGTCTGCTGTTCGTCGCAAATCTAAGAATAATCGGTGCATTTCCCGATCGGTCGGCTGTAGAAAAAGGTGTAGATTTATCTCTTGCAATCGTTTATAGCCTGGGCTCATCCTTTTTGGATTAGCCGTTTGGAAGTTATGCCATTTTCGGTGCCGGCTGTACGGAATTTTATTAGTTGGAATTTGGACCGTTTTTGGATTAAAATGCGGAGTGTTGTGCAATGTTGTTTTGAGATGATTTTTTATTGTTTCTTGTGCGCAATGTTGTTTTTCAGGGAGAGTGTCTTCGGGGGTGATCTCGGCCCTGAGTTGCCTCACGCGTCGGTAAAGGCAAGTGCAACCCGTAAATCCCGTATAGGGTATTTAGTTAATTGTTTGTGTTATGTATATGTTTACACTATGGTTGCATTCGTGTTTATAAGCACGTCTAGTATGGTAACTGTCTTTTAATGAAAAGGGTAAGCAATCTGATACAAGTGCATCGTTGTTTGAACGTGTTATGATTTGTTTGATGAATTTTATGTGCCTTGCCATCATGACATTATGTTGCATCTCTGGATTTAATGTTATGTGCATCGGTTGATGAATTCGTCTAGATCTTGTGATGATATCTTGATAAATCTTACTTTCATATTCATGCTCACTAGTTTGATAGGCTAGTGGGAATCTTGAAAGTATGGGATTGATTGTGAAAATGGATTGATTTATGATCAAGATAGATGGAATTAGTAATTACTCGAGTGTTGGTGATGTGAGTATGAATATGAATGCCGAGGAGATGAATATGAATGCCGAGGAGATGAATATAATGTTGAGGAGGTGATTATGAATGTTGAGGAGGTGATTGTGAGTGTTGAGGATGTGATTATGAGTGTTGATAATGTGAATATGGAAGTTGAGAATTTGGATATGATGTTGAGAATGGCATTGCATATATGCATTCATGAAAAGTGCATTGAGCCAGGGCGGTAAGAAAGTCATACTGGAATGTATGACTAATCCGTGTGCTCGATTTCCTACAGTAGCCCCATCTCTGGCGTAGATGGGAGCGATTAAGCGTAGGACCCGCTCTTTGGGTAGCGGCAAGTCCTATTCGGCGAGCCCTTCCACAGGATGGTTGGGTTTGAGGGCACGCATCGACGGGTGGTGCTCGGCAATACCGGTATATGCTAAAGAAGAGATGAGACATGCATAATGTTACATTGTCGAGTTGGTTGAGGTAAGTGGAGCTGCTACTACTCCTGTTGCTGGATGTTTCAGTTAAGTAATGGTTATTTAAATGATGAATTAATCGTGCTCTTATGTTTTGGATCTTTTATGAATTCAACTGTTTCCTTTATTTACGGATGTCAACTTAAGGAACTGCTACTTGATGTCTTCTAACAGTTGCATTTTTAGTCTAATGTCTTACTTTTCCTACTTGTTGCACCTTGCTGAGTCTTGGACTCACGCTTGTTTGCTTCCTATTTTAGATACTTTGAAGCTGATTCATCGGGTTGGGAGTAGTAATGTAACATCCCAAATTTTTGAATTTGAATTATTTAATAGTGTTTTATTGCAATTTATAATTTTGTGAATTTTACGAATTATTTGGATTTTACGAGATTTATTGGATTTATTTCAAAATAAAATATATTAACTTTTGTCAAGAATTAATTATAAAAAGAAAAGTCTAAAATAAAGTTTTGCTAAAAATATTTTATTTAAGTCCAGAATGTCTCAAAGTATTTTTGAGATTTTTCTTAGAATTTTAGTGGTATTTTTGTTGCCCTAAATAAATCATATGATTTTCTTTAATTATTTAATTTGGAAAAATCCTGGAAAATCACAATGAATAATCTTGGGCCAAAGCCCAGTCTTTATCTTGATCGCTTCGGTCCAGCCCTAGGATTTTCAATTGCGGTAGTTGGATTTCGATCAGCGTTTACGTTAAATCCAAACGTATTGCAAATGGCCGTCGGATTTGTGGATGGCGTTGGAGATCAATTACTACAGAAACTCCATCATCAAAGTGTGGCCGTCGATTTTAGTTCAACGGTAATGGTTGTCGCAGTCGGTTCGGACTCGTGGATCTTGGCCTAGCGTATCACGTGTCGCGGATGAGATCAAATCGATCCGGGAAATCATGGCCGTTGCATTCAGCAGATGGACGGCATCACATCGTCTTCTTCCCGTGTCCATGCGGGACTCGGTCCGAGACTTTCGCCGTAGCCGCCGGAAACTCTTCACCAAATCGTGCAATACCTAGTCGCCGCGCACTATTTAAAGGGAGCACCGTGTGCGCAAAGCAGCAAGGATTCAAAGACCCAAACCCTAGCCACTTGACGCCGCCGCATGTTACCGTAATCGAATTTTTCGAGCACACCGCCGCAAGTTTCTCCGCGCCGGTTAGCCGCCGTTGATCGTCGTTTTGAGTCACCGGCTGGACCATCGTATTCCCCGCATCAAGGCGCATCTCGTACACACTTCCACTTCGCCGGAGAACCAACCGAAGGGGAGATCGCCGAGAGGATCGCTGCCGTTGAGGAAGAAGTCTGCGCCACCATCGTTCTGGTGTTCGAGAGAGGGAGTTAGCCGCGGCATCAACTTCGCGACGCCGAGACGAATCTGTAGATATCAGCCCCGACAGCCGGCGATGACCCTAGGGCCGTAATCACGTGCGCCGAATGCGTGGCGTGATGCTTCGTCGGCACGTGGCGCCAGGTGGGCAAGATTGCTTGCGTGGCACAGGCGTGGCGTTGTGTGGGCGCTGTGTCACCGCCGAATCACTAACCCACGTGTCGCGTAAGACGTCGGCATACTGTGAGCCCGCATGTCGATGGGTGTTAGTGTGTGGTGAGCCATCGTGGGCCGAGTCCATGAACCGAGGCCCACGATGTCGGCCAGTCGATTCGGTCATGATGGCGTCATACCTCGCATTAAATCGTATTTTCTTTTTAAAAAAATAATTTGGTTAAATGATGATTTTCCAATTTAATGAATTTCCAGGGATTTAAAACTTCTGGGAGCTCGTTCTCCCTCATACAAACTCCGATTGAGGTGATTCAAATTTCTAAAAATTTGTAAAATTGAGATATATCTATTGATGAGTTTTATTTGATTTTTAGAATTTTTTTGCTCTTTGTTTTGGTGTTCATTTTCTATTCTCTTTCGTTTAGCGTAGACGATAATTTGTGCGACGAATTCAGAGAAGATTCATCGACCCAAGACCAAGGTCCAGAGCATGAATAAGGGTTTTTCTAAGGCAAGTTGTGCTTTGATCATGTTGAACCCATGTTAGGAAAAATTGCTATTTTTTTTACTTAATTGCATGTTATGTCATGTGTATAAATGTTTTCAACTTAGTTTGGGATTTAGCTAACATACCCATTGAATTATACCCTACCTTGATATTTGTATGCCATGCTTCATTGTCACCCTAGGTTGGTTCAAGATAGTTGGTTAATAATGAAATCAACATGGATGGTTAGATCGAATTAGAATTACTTAGCCATGCCACGTCATCACATGTTCTTGAATCTTTGATAAATAATGTTGACTAATGGAATATGGAACAATGTTATGAATTTGTGTGTCATGTGTGGTCACACGATGAGATTGAGTTGTGATGGCGATGGATGTCACATAGCGATATTGAATTGTTGATAGCACGTGGTGCTTAGTAATCAAGCCCAGGGTGGTTATGATTTTGGGTGAACAGAGTGGCAAGGGCGGGATGCTTAGGTGGGCCCGATGGGCGGTATGTGTATGTCTTGCTTTGATCAAACCATAAGGACACCTTGTGAGCCTTTGATCTGAGCCAATCATGCAACCACATGTTGTTATGGGGCAGCCTAGCTGATTAATTTGCAATGCTTTAGCTTTAGTACTATCGTGGTGGTGTGGTTCACCCTTTGAATGAACCCAGATGGCGCAAGAGGGGGCCCCTGGATGTGGTAACCAGACCCACCAGTGTTGAAACCTTAGCGGGTAGTACTGGGTTAAGGCAACGCATTGTAAAAGCTTTGTCATGATCTCTTCGTCGACACACCAAAGGAAGTGTGTTAATCGCGTGGCAATAAAAGATGATCATGTCGTGTGGGTAAAGTGCATAACCTCTGCGAGTGTACAAACTATTAGGATAGCGTGCTCACAGTATTGAGCAATGCTCGGGATTACGATCAAGGGTTTAGACTTTTGAAAAGTGGGAATGGATGGCGAGGTTGCCATGGAAAGTTGAATCTTGATTTAGGATGAGAAACTTGGTTTATTTGAGAAATGCTGAATCTATCTATTACTGTTATTTGTTTTACTGTCTTTTCAATCTATACACTGTACTTGTTTATAAATGCTGCTTAGTTGCAAATGAACCTCTTAGCCTTCCTTTGGAATAAGCCTTACATATAGCTATGTTAGAATTGCATTCGTGCACAACTTGTTGATGCGTCTTTGGTGTACTCACCCTTGCCTACAAAAATCATCGGTCTTGATGAAGGAGTACCATGAAGAGACGAATGTTTAGGGTGCGAGCCTTGTCGGGTTGCCTATGGTATCTTGAGGGTTACCTACATCTTCATTCACTTGCAGTTCAATTTGTTGTTCAGCCTTGTGAGGCATTGTTAAGTAAGTTGACCATAAGGTCATACAAGCCGTAATATTTAATATATTATGTCTTTTGCCTTATTTACATTGTGTATGATTGTGATATTCACTAATGTTGAGCTTGTGTGCACTAGCGTGATCCTTAACTAGTGCAAGATACACGAGAGGATTCGGATTTGCATATTCGGTCCCGACAGAGGTGGTATCGAGCCATCTTGACCAAGAAGTCTTGACCCTAAATAGTTGGTCGTCTCTATAGGTCCTTCAAAATTATTTTCTAAAGTAAAAGACCTAATCTGAAAGAATAACGTGTTCGGACTTATCTCATTCTTCTATTTTTGTCCTTACCAAAAAATTTCCTTCTTACCTTTTTTTGGAAATTTACATCTCTTATCTCTGCTAAATTGAACTGTAATCTTACCTGAGTTATCTTAAGTAGAAAACGATATACCGCACTTTAGGAGTTAGTATCAAGTGTTTGCTGCTACCATAAAGATCACGAAGGAAAGAATCATCAGGCTCGTGGAAGAATGGATCAATGAAGCATATCAAGAGCTAGAAGACTCAATGCCTCAAGTAGCCAGTAGAGACTCATGTGTGGGAGTCGCGTTTTCTAAGATAGAAGTGTCGCCCATGTAGACGGTAGTTTTTCGTGTTTAGGTTGAATTGGTTCTTCTTGATTGCTGAGTGTGCAGTATGCGTTGCAAAGCTCTTAGGCTTATATAAGCAACCATACCAAGTTATTAATATTGACTGCTTAAGATATTGGGTTAATCCTATCCTCCCTGTGTTAGGATTCTTGCTCCTCACCTATGCTATTTCCCTCCCTCTTAACCCCTTTAAGGTAACAAAACAGATGTTTCAGAGGAGTAATAGCAATGGAGCTAGTAGAGGTGAAAATCAACTCGGTGGGAACTCTAAAGACGGATCAGTTCTTCAACCATCAACACCGCTAGAGATGCAGAGTTTCAAAGAGTTTTTGACCGCTCAGACTCAGTTGATGCAAGCCATGACGAAACAAATGCGAAATATGACCAATCAAGCTGATGTCAGCCAAGGGTCTCGGATTGTTATCAATGGTCCCTATGCTGACTCAAGGTTATCAGAATTCATAAGAACTCGCATTAACGTTTTGGAGATGATTCATCTCCAGAAGCAGAAGATTGGCTCAAGACCATTGAAAGGAAGCTACTCATAGCTTAGTGCAGAAATGATGAGCAGGTCTTATATGCTTCATATCAGTTACGAGGAATTGCTGCGAAATGGTGGAAAAGCTATTATGCTAACCATGAAGCCCCACAGAATATCACATGGAACGAATTCGTTGTTGCTTTTCGTGGTCTCTTTGCTTCACCAAGGAATAACATGGTCTCGGTGAATTCAGAGAAGGACGCTACCCTTACAATTTGTTTTAGATCTAGATATTGTTCTTTGCAGTGCTATCAATTAGACAAGTCAGAAGATCGTTTCAGGGGATGTGTTGCGAATCAGGAAGTGATGAATCACAAGAAGAGCAGCATTGAGTGTTACAACTATCACCGAAAAGGCCATTACGCTAACCGATGTCCACAGAAAAGACAAATATTTCCTACCACCGTGGATATACCGGAAGTTACCTCAGTTCAGTACATAACGCCAAGAAAGAGCGGTAAAATTTCGAAAGACATTGGCCGAGAGAACCAATTGAAGAGAAGGCGTTTAGGTAAAGATATTCTTCCAATCACTGAAAGCTCAAGAAAGAAAGTTCACCCTAGACTCTGCTATATTTGCCACAAACCTGAGCATTTTGCCAAGAGATGCCCTCAAAGAAATGCAATCATGTTGGCTAAAGTCAATTCCAACTCTGTCCCTGTCGAAGCCCCAAATCAAGGAAGTCAGGAGCCATGAGTTGCTTATACAATACCATAATCCTACTTGTAAAGTGAATAGAGTGGTGATAAATCCCATGAAAAGGTTTTCCTGTCGAAAGGAATAAAACAGGAATGGTCGATACATTGGTATACGGAGTATTGGATTGAAGAGCAATAATGTAAAATGATGAGTTAGATGTTTCTCTAGGAGTATTCCTGTGTATATGGTTCATCTAAAAACGATACATGTGCAATGGTGGCTAGTTAGGAGTACCCAGCCTAAGCTTGTTAAGACAGAGGATTTGTCATTTTCAGAAAGTACTTAGTTATACTAGATTTATTCCAGGAGGTTGAGAATTCAGTGCTTATTAAGAAAGTAGAGTTTCAAGCAAATCCTATTGTGTCGGATATTTAGGTTGTTCTTTAAATTAAGGGGATGCCCAAGCATAAGGCTATTTCTGAGAGATGTATATGTTAGCCAACCGATCGATAACAGTGTGGAATTTGCCAACTAGAAGATGCACCCGTTGTTAGAGAATACCTTGATATATTCCCTAAGAAATTGTCTAGCATGCTGTCATATCGGAAGATCAAGTTCATGAGCAAATTAGTGTCTGGTACAACATCAATAGCAAGAAGATTATGTCCAATGTCTACTAAGGAATTAGT
This sequence comes from Guadua angustifolia, assembly GCA_036346375.1. Lineage (NCBI taxonomy): Eukaryota > Viridiplantae > Streptophyta > Magnoliopsida > Poales > Poaceae > Guadua > Guadua angustifolia. Next base: position 35,541,848 of record CM070512.1, read on the forward strand.
GGGGAAACGGAAAAGCATATCAAAGATGTGGTAGGGAGAGTTTGAGAAGGCTTAGTACGTACCATGAGAGCTCTTGTTAAAAAAAATGGAATATCGGAAGAGTGCACTAAATCATGATCTAAATAAAGAAAAGATTGAAAACAAGTATCTAATGTCAGGATCGACAACGTGTTGGACATGAAAAGAGAATTGGAATTTCTTTAGGATAAAGCTTCACTTAGGCTACCATCAATTGAGGAGTCATGTGAAGGATGTTTTTAGGATTGCGTTCTCTACACGATATGGGCAGTATAAGTTTTGGCTATATTTACTGGATTGACCAAGCCCCGCATACTTCATGAACGTGAGGAGTAAGGTGTTTAGGGATTATTTGGATAAATTCATGGTTACCATATAAATAACATCCAAGTATACTCTAGGACAAGGGAAGAACATGCGGAACATGTTAGATTGATTTAGAAAGATTGCAAGAGTAGTAGTCATATGCTAAGTTCAACTAGTGTGATTTTCGGAAGTGAAATGTCGAAATTCCTTAGTCATAAAAAGATTGCCAAAGGAGTTGTTGTTGAACCAAGAAAGGTAGAAGTTGTGGAAGCCACCCAAGTTTACTACTTAGATTTGAAGTTTTAGGAGTAGCAAGATATTACCATTGGTTCATAAAAAGATTTTCGACAACATGCGATTGTTGAAGAGAAAAAGTTGCATGGACATTAGAGTGTGAAAGGAGTTTTCGGAAGTTAAAGAAGCGGTTACCATTAACACTTGTGTTAGTATTACCAAGAATATGGAATAGTTTCGACATATACGGTGATGCTTCTAGGCATGATCCGAGATATGAATCGGCGTAAAATGGCAAGGTTGTTACCTATGCAATGATACAATTGAGACAACATGAGGAGAATTACTCTACGCATAACTTAGAGTCAGCTATCATAGTGCACGATTTGGAAATATGGTGTCACTATCTCAACAAAATAGATGAGAATCATAAGAGTCTAAGTTATATATTTACTTAGTCAAATCTTAATATGGAGCGAAGAAAATGGCTGGAAATGATTAAAGATTCCTTTGTCAGAATCCATAGGCATTCGGGTAAGGCCCATGTGGTAATCAACGTTTGAGTTATGAGGCCATAGTATGAATATGTTGATAATAAGCAGTCAATTAGGATTATACAAGGAATTCAAGAGGCTGAAATTAGAAGTCATTCGACAAAGTTTCATAGTTGTTGTGATAATAAAACCAACATTAGGAGATTGGATCATAAGAAGTTCAAAGGGAAAACACAGTACAAAATCAAGTCAAGAAGAAGGCTTAGCCAAGAAACAGAATTTTGAGTGATTAGGATACCATGGAGATTTAAGGTTGAATTAGTGTGCCGAATGGAAGAATCCTAAGCAAATGATACTTGAGGAAACCCATGATCCTAAGTATTCGAAATAACCAGGAAGTGCCAAAGAGAATCAATATCTTAAGGAAAGGTTTTGGTGACCTAAGGGAAGAGCGCGCGAAACTATTGGATGTGATACTCGATGTGATGTGTGTCAGAGAATAAAGGCAATGCATTAGAGATCTAAGGTTCGTTGCAACTCATTATGGATCCCTATAGGAGGCAAATCATTAAAGGGATCTCTAATGTGAATTGACCCTAAAAGATCTGAATTGAAGGAATCATTATTAATTAATTGACCAAAGTCGTTTTCATTTCATATCGCTGAAGACTACGTATTCAAAAGATCATTTGGCAGATCTGTTAGGGATTTAGTAACTGCATAGGTGCCTAAGAAGATTGTGTCCGATAGAGGTATCTAATTTATTTCGAGGTTTTAGAACAAGTTACATGAAGCAATGATAACTTGCTTGAATTTCAGCACAGTTATCACCCGCATACCGATAGTCAAACAGAAAGAGTTAAATCAGATTCTGGAGGGTATGTTGAGAGTTTGTGCGTTAGCTTACACCACGTCTTGGGATGAATGCTTACCATATGCAGAGTTCAGTTACAACAATAGTTATTAGGCTAGTTTGCAAATATCACCATTCGAAGCCTACATGGTCGTGCCTGTCATACCCTATGGAATGAAACGAGAGGATTGTTTAGTGCTGGGGTCTAAGATTCTCAAAGAGGCTGAGGAACAAGTTGCCATGATTAGGGAAGGGCTGAAAACAACACAGTCAAGGCAGGAAAGCTACGCCAACAATCGCCGTTGTAATTTAAGTTTTGAACCCAAGGATTTCGTGTATCTCAGAGTTACCCCCTCAAAGGTGTAAAGAGATTTCACGTCAAAAGGAAATTGCGCCTAGGTTCGTTGGGCCGTTCAAACTACTGAGTCATCGAGGAGAAATTGCTTATCAATGGGAATTGCCCAGTTATTAGCAGGAGTCCATAACATGTTCCATGTATCACAGCTCGAGAAGTATCTTAGAGTGCCAGCGGAGCAAACACCGTTAGAAGCCATCAAGCTGCAGGAAGATCTGACTTACAAAGAACAGCCGATCAAGATTCTGGATACAATGGATGTAGGACCAGAAATAAATCCATTCGCTTTCGCAGAGTTCAATGGGGCAATTCTTCAGAGAGTGAAGCTAACCTAGGAATGTGAAGAGAACCTAAAGGTAGAATTTCCAAACCTATCCTCTACAATTACTGAATCTAAATCGGGGTAGAGATTACATTAAGGAGGAGGTTTGTAACATCCCAAATTTTTGAATTTGAATTATTTAATAGTGTTTTATTGCAATTTATAATTTTGTGAATTTTCTGAATTATTTGGATTTTACGAGATTTATTGGATTTATTTCAAAATAAAATATATTAACTTTTGTCAAGAATTAATTATCAAAAGAAAAGTCTAAAATAAAGTTTTCCTAAAAATATTTTATTTCAGTCGAGAATGTCTCAAAGTATTTTTGAGATTTTTCTTCGAATTTTAGTGGTATTTTTGTTGCCCTAAATAAATCATATGATTTTCTTTAATTATTTAATTTGGAAAAATCCTGGAAAATCCCAATGAATAGTACTGGGCCGAAGTCTAGTGTATTGTGCAGTCGCTCGGTCCAGCCCTAGGATTTTCACTGTTGCTGGATTCGATCAGCGTTCCACGTTAAATCCAGCTCGTATTGCACCGTAGCCGTCGGATTTGTGGATGAGTGTTGGAGATCAATTGCTACAGGAGACTCCATCATCAAAGTGTAGCCGTCAGATTTTAGATCAACGGTAATGGTTGTCGCGTACCGGTTCGGGACTCCTGTGGATCTTGGCCGTTAGCGTATCACGTGTGCGGATGAGATCAAATCAGTCCGGGAAATCATGACCGTTGCATTCAGCAGATGGACGGCATCGCATCGTCTTCTTCCCGTGTCCGTGCGGGACTCGGTCCGAGACTTTCGCCGTAGCCGCCGCAAACTCTTCATCAAATCATGCAATACCTAGCCGCCGCACACTATTTAAAGGGAGCACCGTGTGCGCAATGCAGCAAGGAGCCAAAGACCCAAACCCTAGTCACGCAGCCGCCGCACAGCCGCCGTAATCGGGGTTTTTTCTAGCACACCGCCACAAGTTTCTCCGCGCCGGTTAGCCGCTGTTGATCGTCGTTTCGAGTCACCGGCTGGACCATCGTATTCCCCGCATCAAGGCGCATCTCGTACACACTTCCACTTCGCCGGAGCACCACCCGAAGGGGAGATCGCCGAGAGGATCGCTGCCGCTGAGGAAGAAGCCTACGTCGCCGTCGTTCTGGTGTCCGAGAGAGGGAGCTAGCCGCGGCATCAACTTCGTGATGCTGAGACGAATCTGTAGATATCGACCACGACCGCCGTGATGACCCTAGGGCCGCAGCGCCGAGAGTACGTGGCATGATGCTTCGCTGCGCGTGGCACCAGTGGGCAAGATAAACTGCGTGGCACAGCGGCGTTGTGTGGCGCTATTGTGTCACCGCCAATCACTTACTGCGTGTCGCGCGATCGTCGCTCTGTGAGGCCCACATGTCGATGGGTGTTAGGCGTGTGGTGAGCCGCCGTGGACCGAGTCCATGAACCGAGGCCCGATGTCGGCGCTTAGGTCGATTCGGTCATGATGACGTCATACCTCGCGATTAAATCGTATTTTCTTTTAAAGAAATTGGCGAGGCTGGCGTCCTTTGGCCGGCCGGATCACGGTCAACGGATCCCCGAGCTCGGCGGCCTTCGACCACGACACAGGTGCGGCGAGCGCCGACTGAGCGCGTTGGCCCGAGCACGCCCGCTTCGACCTCGGGCTCGGGCGGGCTCCTGTCCATGTGCCGTTGTCCACCCTTGGATTTCGGATCAAGCATTTGACCGGCGGTTGCTTAAGGAGCGAGTCGTGGGGCAGGCGCGGGTACGTCGGCGTAGTCCGGGCGATTCTTGCCAGCCCTCAGCGTGCATGAAGGCCACTTCACGGAATCTCTCCGTCCGTTGCGTCGAGGAGGTATAAAGGCCATGGAAGCGCAGTCTTTCAGAGACACGAAGACAACGAACTCACCACACACAAGAGCTTGAGCGTCAGCCGTAGCCTTTTGTTGAGCTTAAGCTGTAAACACCCCACTGTACTCAAATAATAGCAAAGAACACTGCCGCCAGGCGACTGGAGTAGAGCTATTACCCTCGCCGGGGGCTCGAACCAGTATAAATCCCTGTCTTGTGCTCGTTGTCGCCTAGCTTCGACCTTCGACGATTACGACTTGACCCCCTCGTTTGAGCCAAGCCCGATCCGGGTCCCTAATCACTTAAACCCCTGTTTTATTTCTGCGGTCAGCGATCCCGGTCGTCGACAGAAATAATTCGGTTAAATGATGATTTTCAATTTAATGAATTTCCAGGGATTTAAAACTTCCGGGAGCTCGTTCTCCCTCATACGAACTCCGTTTGAGTTGATTCAAATTTCTAAAAATTTGTAAAATTGAGATATATATTGATGAATTTTATTTGATTTTTAGAATTTGTTTGCTCTTTATTTTGGTGTTTATTTGCTATTCTCTTTCGTTTAGCGTAGACGATAATTTGTGCGACGAATTCAGAGAAGATTCATCGACCCAAGACCAAGGTCCAGAGCATGAATAAGGGTTTTTCTAAGGCAAGTTGTGCTTTAATCATGTTGAACCCATGTTAGGAAAAATTGCTATTTTTTTACTTAATTGCATGTTATGTCATGTGTATAAATGTTTTCAACTTAGTTTGGGATTTAGCTAACATACCCATTGAATTATACCCTACCTTGATATTTGTATGCCATGCTTCATTGTCACCCTAGGTTGGTTCACTATAGTTGGTTAATAATGAAATCAACATGGATGGTTAGATCGAATTAGAATTGCTTAGCCATGCCACGTCATCACATGTTCTTGAATCTTTGATAAATAATGTTGACTAATGGAATATGGAACAATGTTATGAATTTGTGTGTCATGTGTGGTCACACGATGAGATTGAGTTGTGATGGCGATGGATGTCACGCAACGATATTGAATTGTTGATAGCACGTGGTGCTTAGTAATCAACTGGGGTGGTTATGATTTTGGGTCGGAGCAAGTGGCAAGGGCAGGATGCCTAGGTGGGCCCGATGGGCAGAGGGTATGTGTATGTCTTGCTTTGATCAAACCATAAGGACACCTTGCGAGCCTTTGACCTGAGCCAATCATGCAACCACATGTTGTTATGGGGCAGCCTAGCTGATTAATTTGCAATGCTTTAGCTTTAGTACTATCGTGGTGGTGTGGTTCACCCTTTGAATGAACCTAGATGGCCCAACAGGGGGGCCCTGGATGTGGTAACCAGACCCACCAGTGTTGAAACCTTAGCGGGTAGTACTGGGTTAAGGCAGCACATTGTAAAGGCTTTGTCATGATCTCTTCGCTGACACACCAAAGGAAGTGTGTTAATCGCATGGCAATAAAAGATGATCATGTCGTGTGGGTAAAGTGCATAACCTCTACAGAGTGTACAAACTATTCGGATAGCCGTGCTCACGGTATTGAGCAATGCTCGGGGATTACAGTCAAGGGTTTAGACTTTTTGAAAAGTGGGAATGGATGGCAGGTTGCCATAGAAAGTTGAATCTTGATTTAGGATGAGAAACTTGGTTTATTTGAGAAATGCTGAATCTATTTATTACTGTTATTTGTTTTACTGTCTTTCAATCTATACATTGTACTTGTTTATAAATCTTTGTAGTTGCAAATGAACCTCTTAGACTTCCTTTGGAATAAGCCTTGCATATAGCTATGTCGAGTGCATTACATGCACAACTTGTTGAGTGCGTCTTTGGTGTACTCACCCTTGCCTACAAAATCATCGATCTTGATGAAGGAGTACCATGAAGAGCGAATGTTTAGGGTGCGAGCCTTGTCGGTTACTGTGGTATCTTGAGGGTTATCTACGTCTTCATTCATTTTGCAGTTCAATTTGTTGTTCAGCCTTGTGAGGCATTGTTAAGTAAGTTGACCATAAGGTTATACAACTGGTAATATTTAATATATTATGTCTTTTGCCTTATTTACGTTGTGTATGATTGTGATATTCACTAATGTTGAGCTGTGTGCACTAAGCGTGATCTGGACTAGTGCATCATACACAGAGGGTCCGGATTTGCATATTCGGGTCCCGACAAGTAACACGTGCACGACTGCGGTCTCCAGCAATTTATTTAACCAATTCAACAAATCTGAATGTAATTAATGTGTTTGTAATTTATGGTTCATCGTAAGGAGATTTCTTAAATTATGTTGGATGTGTGATTGTAACTAAGGACACTGCTAGAATGATATCATAATTCTTTGCTATTCGTTTGTCTCTTGAGTGGATGTCCTCTGTTCTAGAGAGGTCATGCGAAATTTTGTAAATTCGGTGGCTTAGTTTCTAAGCCGGTCTTAATAGTTTAGAGGGTTGGTGGCATCCGTGGTGCGTTTGGGCTCGGGGTGTTCTGAGTATGTTAGTACTATTCACAGAACTTGTAAAAACATCATAACTTTTGACTCGTACCATCGATTTTGATATTCTTGAGCTTTGGAATCATCAAGCGATGAGCTCTCTGATTATATTAGATGGTTGGATCTGATGGTTTGTCTTGATGGTCTTGTGATGGCGAATTCAAAAAACATCGTTTAGGGCCTCAAAACGGCATCTGAAGTTTGATTAATTCAGAATTTTCTCTTTTTTTGTAAGTCCTGATATGTATTGAATTTGAATTCTCTTTTTTTTTGTAAGTCCTGATATGTATTGAATTTGAACCTACAATTTTATACATAGGTAGAGTAATCTATGAAGTACATCTACAAATTTTTTCAGAGTTTTCGTGAGTTTTATTAGTTGGTGTGCATGATGTGTACAGGAAGGCTTAATGTGCACATGATATGTTGCCTTCAAATATATAGTATATAAAGCGTCGTTAGATCATAATTAAAATATATTAAAGCATCACAATATTTAGTTTTTACAATTGTTTGTTTACAAATGTAGTGTGAGTACATCTCGTTCACTTTGGATCGAGGATGTCATCGTGGAACTCGCCGTTTGGATTGATGATCTCATCGTGAATGAATCCAATGATCGCTCTTGAATTGCTAAAACTTACATTAGCGATAACTTATTAGTTCTCATCTTGGGTATTTGTTATTGAAGAAAAAGAAATTTAATTAATAATGATAGATGTTAAATGAAAGAAAAGTAGGCATGAATGTATAATTATATCTGGTAAACCGTTATAGCTTGATCACTCTCATGACAATTGCATGTATATTTGTGCATCGTAGTATGCACATAAATTATTCACAGTCTGTCTCATGTATGGAAAGTCTTTTACTATTTGGAAATTTTTCACCGTAGAGGCGATCCGACCACCTTTCTTGCAATACCGTGTGAATGCCACGAATGATTTTAAATAGTAATTAACCTTAAATACAATAGAATGAAATATTACTAGAGCAATAGCATAGCGATCGATTTTACATTCATCATGTCCCAAAATTTTGATCTGATTAAGTTCTTTTCTCGTGAGTCAAGACAAAAATCCTGCTAGCATCTAACTTCGATGACGAGGAGGAGCGATTGAGAACTAGACATATATGTTAACATAGCCTATTAGTCCCACACAGTATCACGCAAAAAATAGTAAAACAATATTAGAAGTAGGGTATCGTCTTGAAAGTTATAGGGTAAAACTACGGAGGTTTTGTTTTGCGACTTCAAGAAAGTATTAAATAAATAGTCTTCAACAAACTATGGACTATCATGGATGATTTTCTCGTTGACAAGCCGGATCGAGAAATCCTAAATTGCCATTGTCATTTCCTCTACATATCTGTATCTCCATTCTACATATATAAAAAAGAAGTTAGACATACAGTTGAAGCGGTACAAGAATATACAATAATATAAATAGAGACTTACAAAGTCCTGATGCGAGTATTACGCATCTAGAGTATCTTCTGGTACAACATATACAATTCACGAGAACTCTACCGAACATATTATCCCCATTGTGAAAATCCGATTCTTTGTATCTCACTAGGAACGCCCACCATACCCTTTTCGCATTCTTTGCATGTATCTTGATGGATCGCTACTTGCAATTGTGTTGTTAGGTTCTCTAAATGTTTTGGGGCAACGGTTGCCCCAAAAGCTTCCACTTAGACCTAGCTCATGATTACGAAGTTGTTCAACAGCATCTTTTCCAGCTTGTGACACCAACGCCTCAGCACTAGCCGTCTTTAAGTATTGCTTTCTGGAGATGCTCTCGTAGTCCGACATTTTCGAAGGTTCAAAAGCCCGCCCTGTCTCTTTGGCTTTTGCCATACTCAAGAAAAACTTCTGCACATTAGCATCGACTTTAGTCTTCTCAGGTGATGGTGCCTTTTGGAAGTGAGATGTTACGTCGGCCTTTATTTCCTTTTTCGTTCTTCTTCAATCATCTCGCCGATAATTTTTTTCGAGGTTTGTCTTGACTTCCAGAGATGACCAAGATTTGGTACAAGGCGATCACGGACTTAGAGATGGTCTTGATGTTCGATTCTTCTTATGTCTTTGGGAGGAGTTGGACTTTTCTGGTGGTGCTTGCGGAGGAGTTGGACTTTTTTGGATGGTGCCGACGGAGGTTGGACTTTTCCTAGCTTGGTCTTTGGCGGAGGAGTTGCACTTTTCTAGGCAGCAGTGTCGTGTGTGGAGAGTGCGGCTCATCATCATCATCGTCGTTATCGGCCTCATCGTCGAGCCAAACATAATCAAGCTCTTGCGCCACGCGAGAAACCATGCACGTTTCCTCCAAATTTGTTTTTTTCCGTCCTCGCGAGAATCTCTACCTCCATTTTGCGATATTGCCGGACTACACCTGTATGCTTGACCACAGCAAATCCTAACAGTATAGGCGGCGTCACAGGGAACTGCGAGGAGCGCATGGCCAAGCCACCCATCAGCCACCTTGATGGTAATGCCATATCACGGACAAATGCAGCTTGCGGTGTCGGCTCTGTGATGTCATCCACTAGAAAATGGAGTCCATGCTCTCCGGAATCCTGTGGGCCTTACAACTGCTCCTCGAACACCGTGGCCGAGGTTCCGAAGTCGTCATCGAGTGGCGATGGCGTGAGTGAGAGCTTTCAGTCTTGCTAGCTCCACAACTTTATCGAGCTCCGCTCTCTATTCCTCTAACGCTATTGCCACAGCATATCTTGTATTTGGCGGTCGATTGATCTTCTCTTATTCTTTTTATACCAGCTTGTACAACGATCGTCAGGAAACCTTCTTTCCACGACACCAAACCAACTCCTCGGAATGCGCCTTAGGATGCTCCTTGTTACCGAGGCAATACTCACTCGTCATTCTCCTTCATGGCTGAAAAAGCCTTGGGAAGGCGCGTGAGCATCGATATTTTCGCGACACTTCAGGCTCTATCGCTCCTAAAGCTCAAGTTGCCATCTTAGAGAAGCCCCCTCCCAAGCAACCGCTGCCCGATCGTTCACTCAACTCATTGCGTCGCGAGTGGCGCCCCTGCAGGTTAGCTCTTCTTACGCACCTATCCCATGCGGTATTTTCTTCACGTAGCCACCGATTGCCTAGTGTGTGAGGGTACATATTCTTATCGCGTTAGCCTTGTTCTTCGACTCACTATCACAGGCTTCTTGAGAATTCTTATGCGCCACAAAGTCATCCCAAAATTCCCTCATCTTTGGATACATGTTAAAATTTGGCGTTTGATTCTTCTTCACATAGTTCTTATTCAGCATCGTCTTCCAATTCTTCCACGATGTGCACATGATACTTAGTGCATGTTTCTTTGCAACCAACTCGAACCCTTGGGAGGCGGAATACTTCTTTTAGCTTGTCCCATAGCAAGTCCTTCAGGTCATCGGGAACAACCCACTGATCATCTTGGTGGCCGGTCCATGATCTATAGTTGATGGGCACGTTATCCCTAGCAAGTACTCCATGCTGTCTGTCTGGCGCCAAGCCACGTGGTATAGCGAGTTTCCGACTACGAGAGCTCGACTATATTGTGAACACCCTTAGGCATCTTGCTCGAGACCATGGCATCTTGCTACGCCTTTGTTCATCAGACGTTTGAGCACAGAATGGATCTTGTTATTAGTCGTCGACCTACAATATTTTGGGAATCTGGCGTACTAATACTTTACCTGCCCACGTTAGTGGCGTCGACAGTCCATGGCGTTAAGCGTCGCTACTTGGTCCATGGCGGTGGCGCTTAGGTTGCTCAATATCAATATCCTGTAGGGTTCAGTAGTTAGTTGGGCTACCCATTCCTACTTCATCTATATTCGAGGACCGAACTCCTCTCGGCACTTGTCTCGATTAGAGGCCATTCCTAGTAATCGAAATTTCAAATTAACACACATACCATACTTATGAATTCAAGCGAGGCCATTCTAACAATCGAAATTTCAAATTATATTGCATTCATTTATGGTTGCTACACGACATCAAACTTATGAATTCAAACGATGGTAATTTTATTAGAGTTGAGAGGAAATCAAGTGATGTTGTGACCTCATGCTACAAACATGTGCACATGTAACTTTAATTCGTATCTGCCTACTTGTTTTTTATTAACCTACTTTGCGAAAGAAGATGGTTAACTTTCAAATAACAGGAGAAGTACATGTTATCATAAATAAAACATAATTACAAATGAAAACAGAATGAAACTTTAGAATATATTTGCTTAATAAAAAATAATGAATCATTCTTATTCCACACTAAAATGATACATATACATCTCAAAATGAAAAAATAATATGAAAAAATTAATATATTCTTTAGAATATATTTGCCCTTGAATCGGATTAGGAGGAGAAGGAGGCCGAGCACCGCCGAAACTCGATCGATCATCGGCGGCAGCTCCGTGACGAGGAGGAGGAGGACGATGGCGACTTTTGGATATAGTGTTTCGCGCCATTTTGGGTTTCAAGCGGTTAATAGCCGTTGGCTTCGTTATAATTAGGACTAAATATGTAATAATGGACGATATACCTAATTATGTTTTGTAAATGTTTTGTGTTTTAATTAATACATATCCCGCAAATTACAAATTTTGTAAATGTTCTGTGCGAGATAAATTACAAATTTTTAATATGTTCTGTTTTTTAACTAATTATACTTTCATATGTTCTCATGCGAGATAAAATACAATGTTTCTTATATTACATGTCGAACTAATAATGGAGAACGCAGTAATATCACTTTGTTGGTTCTATAGTAAAACCGGCGGTGAAAATGATCTTATCACTTTGTAGGTTTATAGGCAGACGGCAATGATAAATCACTACCAATTTTACATATAAACCGACAATGATATCTTCTTATCGCTTTGGGTTCTCTAATAGCCGCAATGATATTGCCTCTATTCCTCTGGAAATTTATACTATTCTTATCACTTGCCGATTGAAGTTAGAACGGCAATGATAATATTATCACTTGCCGGTTGAATTTAGAACCGGCGGTGATAATATTATCATGTCGCTTTCGAATCTACCCGCGAAGTGATGGGGATCATGAGATGAGGCAGTCTGTAGTAGTGTTCCAGATGCAAATGAATCAAGTTGCTTTGGAGAAAGTGGGGACTGTGACAGAACTGTGTTGCTAGTAATGACAGCCGGTCCGTGACAGAACCGCATGCACGCCCATGTGCTCCTGACGAGAGAAATAAACTGTGTTGTTCGGCATGGTTGTTGAGGTCAAATCAAACACAATACTCTTTCTGTTCAACAGTGAGGAAACAGGTCCTACACGATTCAATGAAAGCCACTAACATCTACTATACAGGCCAGTAAATTTTCGTGCTCCTTTGCCAATGTTGTTTCGACTCGTTGTATAGGTAGGATTAACAGCCTTCGGGACGTGCAACCACACCAACGACTTCAGCGAAGGGTTTCTACAGGAAGTTTGCAGTCAACCGGTCGCTTTCTTTCCTTTACTTTTCTTTAAATTTGCAACCACTGTAGGTCACTTGAACGATACTTTCTCTGTAAAAAAAATATACGATAGGCCCTTGAGTAGTCTAATTATGATGTGTTTTTGAATGATCTTATCACCAACGTAGAGGATATCTCATATTTTAATATAAAATTGGTGTAATGTTTCATCTACTCTAAATGTATATATCGAATATAGTGTTTAGAGATAATAATTAGGGATAGTCTAGTTATTTTTAATATTTCTTTTGACTATGTTTCAAAAGAAAATATACACTATAAATTTAAATGTAGAAAGTAACCCCACGATGGTTGGTTAGTGAGAAAGAGGGTTTTCTCTTCTGCCACTTTCCACTCAACATGAGAGTTACAGATTTCTCATATTCAATAATTTTCAGTTCTCTTATGCTATTGAGTGTAGGAAATTAGCGTATGGATCGAGAACCGAATCTTGCTAGTTGGCTTGAGCGTCAGTAGAGCATTTGACTCCAGTCGCTCGGGTATACGCATGTGTATGCATTCATCGAAAAATAGGTTTCCTAGTTATATATATATATATATATATATATATATATATATATATATATATATATATATATTCTCCGCTAGACTAGATTTACTTACTAGTACTACAGCACAGTAGAACGACAATAATGCAATGAAAGCCACTAACATCAGTCTTTTGATTCCTTTACTTGCGCCTTCTTTACAGACTGGCGTTGCAGCCCGACTGCCCAACATCTCTGTGCATCGACACGTGAGAAGCTAGTAACAAAGTAAACATGATCGATGGAGATGAACGTTGCCACAGGGGCGATGAACGCCCGCTCCCAAGCTGGCGAAGCTGCTGGTAGATTAATACAAGCTTAGAAGGGTGTTGTTTGCACCAAAATTTAATAAAGTATGTTCAAAATCATCGGATTAAGGATGGAGTATTTTGACAGTTATCGGATAAGAAAGAGAAGATTAAGAATAGCACTACAGCTATATCAGACAAAAGATAGTGTTGTAACCGATGCTGATATAAGCAAAGTAAGTACAGTCCGAAGTTAAAGACTGATATGGATCATGGTAAACGAGTCTAAGGTGAATACGATCGGCCAATCTGCTATAAACAACGATCAGAGACATACGAGGACAATAACATAATCAACCAAACAATTCACATTTGCCTTTTATTTTTTCTGTCAACTAGGAGTAGCTCTGTGATTTAGAATCATCCTTGTAATCTGAAATTGATCAATAAAGTAACGCATCACCTATTATTGATCTTCATTAATTACGCCAATCAAATTTGATATTCTTTGATCTTGTTGTGCATCGCATTTTTGGAAAAATTTACCTCTTCCATCTGATTAGCCCTAATCAGCTAATTAAACTTATCATTACCTTAGATTTGATCGACTTTACAGCTGCTTATATCTTTACCGATTTATCGTGATTGATTGGCTTTGAGCGTATTCTTCGTTTATCTTACAAATTACAAGATCAAATCGGTTGGCATATCTTAAACTATTGAACTCGACGTCAGGGTTCAAGTTTCGTTTGAAGAAAAAATTCGTTCCAAGCCGAAATCTGAAATTTTGTCCGAAATTCGGTAAATTCGGCCGGAGGATATTCAAAATTCAAATTTCAAAATTCAAATCCGGTTTGTTTGGCACGAAATTTCGAAATTACCGAAATTACCACGAATTTCGCGAAATTTCCCAAAATTTTGGTCAAAATGAACTGAGTGAAAATGGGTTCAAACGACATTGAAAAATTTTGAAATTTGTTTTGTAGATTCCTGACACATTATAGATGTTCTCATAAAAATTTCAGGTGATTATCAGATTTGTGGAATTTTTAAAATTCAAACATTGATACTATATAGATGAAGCGTTGATCGGCAAGTTTGAAGCTGGATGAAAAATAGTACAAACGATGTTAGAAAATTTTGAAATTTTTTTGGAGATTCCTGACATACTTATGATATTTATGTAAAAATTTCAGATAATGATTAAATGTGAGGAATTTTGAAAAATTCAAATATTATTACTGTCTTGGTAAAGCTTTGGAGGCAAGTTTCATCCGAATGAAAATTAGAACAAACAAGCTTGTAAAATTTTGAAAATTTTTCTGGACGGTCCTGATACATCCATAATATTCTCATAAAATTTTAATATTATGATCAGATGTCATGAATTTTGAAAAATTCCAACAGTGCTACTATCCTATTAAAAGGCCGATGATAAATAATAGATTTACTTTAGCAATAAGAAAGGTTTAAATTTTTCAAAAATTTTACATAAGGGTGACAAGGAAATGGTTAATATCTCATAAAAAGTTTGAATCATGATCACGCTCCAGCAAATTTATAAAATTCATAGAAGGCACAGTGCCATTTATGTTCTTTCTCTGTTTGATTTTTGAAATATAATACAACAAATTAAGTTCAATGTCAGAATTAAATGAAAATATTATTTCATAATTTCAATCTGAAAATTTTATATTATCTTACCCAACAATAAATTCATCAACATTAAAAATATCAGAAATTAATAAATTAATTTAAGACATTTAAAAATTCAAAAGCGGAGAGAATTGAAAACTAGTACTTTGAATGTCGAATTTTTATAAATTCCTAGAGAAATATTTTGAGTTGAAAATTTTACATAAAATTATTAGCTCAAATAAATTTGAAAAAAAATCAAAAGTTATAAAAATATTTGGATTTCCTGATAAATCCTTAGCTCAAATGAATTGATTTTTGAAATATAATACAACAAATTAAGTTTAGTGCTTAATGTATTGATAGATTTTATTGAGCAAACCAAGAAAGTTGAAATTTTCTTAAAATTTTGCATAATGGTACTGAGGAAGTTCTTAATCTTTCATAAAAATTTTAGATGATGATCACACTCGACAAAATTTATAAAAATCTAACAAGATTACTGTCCCAATTATGTCCATTCTGTTTTGATTTTTCAAAGATAACAAATGATGTTAAATTATTTTGAAGTTTTTTTGGTATGATGCTAAACTACTAAGGATGGTAACATAAAATTTTCAGATGATCATCAGGCTTGTAAAATTTTTTAAAAATCTGACAGTGTTTCTGCCCGAATTTTAAAAAATCTCAAAAAATTAGTTTTTCATCAAATTTTCATGGAACAAGACTTTCTTAAGGGTTATTGGACCCATTCCGTTCAAATCCGGCCAAAACATTTGAAAATCCGGACTCCAAACCCGAAATTTCGACGAAATTTGACCGAAATTTCTGAAATTACTGTAGCAAAATCAAAATTTTTTAAAATTTGAATTCGGCCGGTATATATAAATTCGGAGGGGGCCGAAAACCAAAATTTCACCGAAATTCGGTGAATTTTGAATCCGTTCGTCTCGTGTATTGAGACTAATTAATCTTTCGTTATATTTTCGGTGCCAATAAGTGTCCAGGAAAAGATCGAACTCGAGCAAGAGCTGACAAGTATGAAGGCTGCCCTCTGCAAAGGTGTCTGAGATATCGATGGATTAGTCTTTTTCATTCCTTTATTTCGGCCTTCTTTATAGACTGGCGCTGCAGCCCGGCTACCCGACATCTTTGTGCATCGACACGTGAGAAGCTAGTAACGAAGTAAACAAGATCGATCGAGCCCCATTAATTGGCAATTCAATCAGTGGATTCAACCGTGCTATACGAGCATGTACAATGAGGTACGTGTCATTGATCTGTAAAACTTTACTACGTAAGATAAAAAATGACGTGGATGAGAGAGAGTCATATAGAGAGTTGAGCCGTCTCTTAATTTAGAGTCATTTCTGACGAGAACCAAGACAAGAGTTGTGTGTGGGAAGAAACTATCTCTTCATAAATGTCTTTGTTTATATTATCAGATGGGTTATCTACTAATTTGTCTATAAATAACATATAGAACTATTATAGATAGCATTTGTCCATACCATCAGTATATGCCCTACGTACGGTACATTAATGCATGCCCATGTGCTCCTCCAGACGAGAGAAATGAACTGTCTTTTGATTCCTTTATTTCCGCCTTCTTTACAGACTGGCGCTGCAGCCCGGCTGCCCAACATCTCTGTGCATCGATCGTGAGAAGCTAGTAACAAAGTAAACATGATCGATCGACGTGAGAAGCTAGTAAGGTCATTCTCAATGCATAGTTTTATTTTCTAGTTTTTAAAAAATCTTATATCGGTTTTATCTGAGGTAATTGTGTATCTCCGATTTCATTTAGATAAAACCCTCTCACCTCTCATGAAACTCTCTCTTCATAATTACCTTGCTATGCTACTAAATATAATGATGTATCATGTCATTTAATAAGAATGAAACTCCCATCGAGAAAACATGATCCACCGTATGGATCGATCTGTTTGAATGTTTCATATTGGGAAGCTAGTAACAAAGCTACACATGGAATGTATGCGTCGCCTCGTAAAAAAGTAGCATATGGATCGATTGTTTGAATGTTTCATGTTGCTCGGTGTTAGCTGGCAGGTCAATTGCCTAACCAAGACGTGAGAGATTCTCCGCTAGGCAAGATTTTCTCATTGTAACTTAAGACTTGGTTGATTTGAAAGAAATTAGCTCTTTATTAAAAATATATTGACCCTTACCATATCAGCCCTTTGACGCTTCTTCTTTGTTACATGTCCCTCACCTTAATCACTATTGAAAAGTCTTACACTAGTTGATATAGATCGGCTTAGTATATCTAAGGGCTTTTTTAAAAGAGCCGTGGGTCATTGGCGTCGGCGACCAATCATGCATGCTTAGTGCGATCCAGCCGTTTAGCCTGATCTGCAGCTACACTTACCCAAGCAACTAAAGACCGAGATGGACATCGCAACTGGAGCGCTGAATACCTCCAAATCACCACAACCCAACACCTCCGTTGGCAGCTGCTGGTGGGGGAATACAAGCTGACGATGGAGCTCATCTTTCTGCCCCCACACCACCACAGCTCAACACCTCTCTGCAAAACATACACAAGCAGGTGCTAACACCCAAAGCAGATCGGTCAAGATGGACATCGTCACAGGGGCGATGAACACCCTGCTCCCCAAGCTGGGGGATTTGCTGGTTGATGAATACAACCTGCATAAGGGTGTCAAGAAAAAGATCAAGCAACTGGAGCAAGAGCTGACAGCCATGAAAGTTGCACTCCGCAAGGTGTCCGAGGTGCCGGTGGACCAGCTTGATGAGCTAGTCAAGAATTGGGCCAGGGATGTGAGGGAGCTGTCCTACGACATCGAGGATGCTGTCGACACCTTCATGTTGAGTTGCAAAGAGCATGAATCTACAAAGCCAAGTATCTCCCACAAGTTGCTTCGCAAGGCCACCAACTTGCTCAAGAGGGGCAAGGCTAACCATGAGATCCACAATGTTATCAAGGACATCATGAGCCAGGTCAAGGAGGCAAAAGAGCTCCGCGATAGGTATAATGTAGATGGTCTTGCTGCCAAACCAGAAGCGGTGCCTGTTGATCTTCGTATAGAAGCGATGTTCAAAAAGGCAACAGAACTAGTTGGCATTGCTGGGCCAAAAAATGAGCTAGCCAAGAGGCTCATGGAAGAGGATGGCTTATCGAGGCAGCAACCACAGATAATTTCTATTGTTGGATTTGGAGGCTTGGGGAAGACTACTCTTGCCAAAGCGTTGTTTGATGATCTTCAAGACGAGTTTGACTGCAAATTTTTTGTTTCGGTGTCCCTTAAACCTGACATAAAGATGATATTCAAGAGAATACTCAGCAAACTTGACAGGAATTGCATCATAAATGAATCTTGCGATGAGACGCAACTCATAGAAGAAATTAGAAGGCTCCTTGAGAATAAAAGGTAAATTTCTTTATGCTGCATATTCTTCCTCGTGGTAAATACAAGTTTTTCCCTTTTTTTGAGAGACATAAGTATGCAATAACTAATCTTTTTGCACATTTTAATTAGCTCACCATTTTAAACTGCCATGTAGGAGTACTTTTCCTAGCCTATGGCTTGATATATAATATTGCACGTACACAGTTGTAATATTAGAAGTTCACTGTACATGCTGTTTCGTTTTGTACAAAATAGTACGCATATTTTCTTTGAGACCAAGTATGCATTAATTTTTTATTTGACTCTTTATAATAGAATGCATTAATTTAGTTAAAATGGATGGTTAGCATGATATTATTGCCTTAGAAGAAAATGTCATTTTTATTTTTGTTATTGGATCTGTAATTGGGTCTAACCCTGCATGCATGTCAGTGATACGACTAGTAGTCACATGCAAAAGCAAATTTGCAGGAGGACGTAATTTAAAAAACAATTGATCTAGCAGTAAGTGTCTCGTGGAACAAGCATTTTAAATCTGGATTACACAGCAACTTGGAGAAAAGCTATCAAAAATAGCTTGAAACTCGCACACAGAGGCTATGTTAAAGCGTAATTTTACTAAAAGTTTTTTCTATATTGTTTTTACTGCCAATCAAATACTATATAAAAATGAAGAGCTTTCCTAACAAAATACCAAGCCTTGTCCAAGAAGATATAAATATTTGCAATACTGCTGAATCTAAATTCAATACATTGTTTACTACATCCATCCTTTTTTACTTGTGGTTTTGAACATCGACACGGCCTCTGATACACACCTTTAACTATTATTTTTTTAATTATACATTTGTAAAAGTTACTAAAAATATAAGGAAACAAAAGTATTTTTATGACAAAACTAGTGATTTCATTTCCATGTGAAGAATGTGAATACTTTTGTGCATATTTGTGGTCAAAGTTTAAAAAGGTTGGTTCCACGCATTCTAAAACAACATCTAAAAAATGGAGGGAGTAACATTTGTGTCAATAAAACTAGAATTCTAGTTTTCTAGAAAATTTAGATAAATTATGAATTTAAAATATTTATGTTTTGAAGTAAAAAAATAGAATTTTACAACCTTTTCAATTTAAAATAGTATAAAATTAAAATTTCAAACATTAAAATAGAAATTTGACATATCAGCCAACTTCAAACACAGAGCTTAAAACATTCTAAATATCCGTCTATATCATCTCTTAAATAACAAAACCGTCTAAATACCCTTCTAAACTACATAAAACCGTCTAAATAACCCTCAGGGCGGTTTTGACATTGGTATTATCACTATGGCGGACTAAGACATGGCAATGAATCAATGCATTAAAATTTTTAGAATGGACCCACATATTAGTGGGATACAACATTCTTCTTCCTCCTCTTTCTTGACTCTCTCTCACCCCATGTGCAATGGAAGATGAGCAAGATCCAACATGCACCCACCTGCGGTGATTCAAGCTCCTAGAGTGCCCACCCACCTAACATAAGGCCTATTTAGAATGCAAGGATTTCACAAGAAAAAATACAATTTCCGCTGGATTCAGGAACAAAATTCTGCATCCCAAATGGGCCTAAGGTAAGATGGTGGAATTACAAGAAGGATTAGTCCTATGTAGTTAGTAAGATTAGATCGGATTACGTGTATATTGAATAAACTGTCATTTTTTACATTATACAATCACAAGTCTAAAACATGTAATAATATGATAACATATATAACACTATATATATATATATATATAGGAAGGGTGTTTTGTACACCCAGAGTATGTACTCCCAACCTATAAATAGGAAATCACGGTGGCAACTAAAAGCTTCTTCAGCATGCATAGGAAATCATGCCAACCTATAAATAGGAAATCATGCCGTTATTATACTCAGCATGCATGGGAGTACATACTCTTGGTAGTATGGAGTCATTTTCCTATATATATATATATATATATATATATATATATATATATATATATATATATATATGAGGAAGTCTTTTAAATGCTCCCAAGTGTATATACTCCCACCTCTAATGTACCACTTAAACGAATATGTTATACTTCTTTATCACTTTTAGTATACTTCAATAATAATTATAAGATACTCCAATGCGATATAGCTGAAAAAATTTAATCGAAGCTTTTTATTTTTGCTATATACACTTTTCCAAATGTCAAATGAGTGTATGCACAAATTATACTATAAAAGTGAAGCATGATGAAATTTTTCATAGAACTCACTTTGGAGTATCTTATAATCGATAGAGTATGCTCTAAAGGATAAAGATGTCTAACAACATCATTTAAGCGGTATACTTAGAGTGAGTCTCGACACCCAAGAGTATGCAATACACACACAAATACATACATGCACATCTATGCAAGTAAGCTTATGTAGTGGAGGATCTCAGTGATGAAATTAAGATGCATGACAGTATCCATCCGTTGATCGATCATTACAAATAGAACCGAACTCGATCTTCCATGCATACAAACTCCGTGTAATTAATACATGAGATCCAAAGGATGCTCAACACATGTAGAAATGTACTTGTACGGTGCAGTGTTGTAATTGTTATCGAACAAAAAGAAAATAAATAAGGGATGTGTCACACCAAAAGAAAGTAGATGACTATGGATATGATTTTAAGGCATGTCCAGTAGTACGAAATTTGTTTTCCTCATGAGCCTTGACATAAAAAGATTTTTTATTCACATGAAGGAGAGAGAAGGCAAGAGACAGCCCAAACTATCTCTCACTCCAACATATCCATGGCACAAGAAACAACGTAGTATTAAGTGTGTATTTGATGTATGTTAAATATATTATCTCTACTATTAAAATGGTTGTGGGTGGTGGATACAATTATCGTATCTACTATTGGAGATGCCGATTTAAAAATTATAAAGCATAAGTCATACATATTTGGGAAATGAACACATTTAATAAAGATGGCTTATAAATTTGACTGGGATGGCTTGACTATTAACAACATTTAGCTGTAAATTATTGACAACTATTTCCTCCCAATGATATATAGTCTATAATCTATACTATGATTAGTTGAATACCCATGCATTGCAACTGATCTCAAGTAAACCTAATATAAGTTCTAAACTTAGGAAACCAATATGCATAAGGTTATTATCCCTACATATGACAGTGTCATACATAATTTGCATCCAATGAACATGCAACATAGAGTCTTGTACACGTATTTATCCACAAAAGATCCCACTAACTCAAGAGATGGGGAAGTAGATAGCAGACCTACCACCACCAATTTATAATAGTAAAGATATATGATATTCTATACTGTGTGTTATACTAAATAATATAGGAAAAATGAAACAATTTTAACAAACAAATATTAAAATTAAACATAATAGGAAAGCGGCTCAATCGAGGAAAAAGAGAATGCTCAAAGGGAGTAGCTAAAGCAACTGACACTGAAAGTTCAAAAATAATCTGAAATTTGGATTATACCATATGTTCTGCAACTATATGTTTTTGACGTCATCACTTTTCTAGTGCCCTGACAAACTTTATTTTTTTTTGCAAATATGGCTTCATTTTAAACATAATTGCAAAAATAACCCTATCCCCGACTGCGAAAGCACAAGCAGACAACACGTGTCACCTGCCACACTTCCTCACCAGGGAAGGAGCTACCGAGCTATAGGACATTGGTAGCTTCGGTGGCCTACCAGTGGGAATGGAGTATTTTTCCAATTGTGTTTGGAAGGATGGCAGATTTGTAAAAAAAAAACGTTTGTCATGTGCTAAAAAAGTCCTTGTTTCTATGATTTCTATGTATAGTTCTTTCTTATACATATGTTTTTACTATTCAGACAACACAATAGCATGTGTATAACCAAATCATTTCAACGTGCCTTAAAAATGATGTCCGTATTTACTATAAAAACAACACAATCATATGTGTGTAGCTAAATCATTTAAACATAGTTTACGTGTAAGTGTACTAGCCACCTTGCTAGTTAGGAAATGACAAGAAAACATGCCGGTAGCTTGGTAATATAAATAAAGTCAAACTGGACTCTACTTGACACTTCCTGCAATCCTACTACTGTTCGGCCATATTATCTTCTGTTTGCTCCGATTCGATATGAACTGAACCAAAAAGAAAAGAAAGAAAAATGGACCAGCTATTGTGGCTTGGTCATCTTCGTGGAAGAAAGCTTGTGATATGATACCGATCGATCGCCAGCCTACGACTTGTCTTTCTCTCAGCATCTTGCATACGAGTATACGACCTAATTAATCATGAGAAATTTTACACTGGATAATATAGGTAGTAAGTAGTGACAGTAGAAATCAAATATTTTAGACTTTTTCTATCTATTCATCAGGGGTATTTGAGACTTTTCTTAATTCGTTCCTAGTTTTGGATTCAACGAATACCTGGTGATCTTTAGAGACTTCTTATCCATTTATCTGCCATTCATCAGAATCACAGGACATATTTTACCCTAGAGGATTTTTTTACCCTTTTACTCCTCTCTGAATTTTACTACCAATACTACAGATGGTAGTATAACTAGATCTAAATTAATTGTAACCATTAGATTCAAAAGATTAGACGGTTTATATTGATTTTAATCCACTGTAAAAGAGCTATTAATCATATGATTGGCCTCTAGCTTCAAGCTTCTCCTGCAATGCAGATTCTTTTGTTCTGAACTCACACATCAGGATTAGATGACACTAGATGGCTTGTATTATCTTATTATATGAAGCACATATGCAGGCTACTATTTATATCATCATGTCTGAATCGAAGCTATAACTCGTAGTGCTCTCGGGACACCGCCCGCCATGCCAACCACCGCTAATTCGGCTATGCATTGGATTGCATCGCATCGCATTGCGGCTGTTCCGTTGTCATTTTCAGCATAGCATGCCCTTGTTGGCTGCTAGCCTGTGACGACTCCGGCATGGTTGACCAAGGATTCCCAGGGTAGTAGTAACAGGGCATTTGCAACAATAGTGCAGTAGAGAAAATCTCGCGCTCGATCATCACCGTGTAATAGATTTCCTTCTCCTTGATTTTCCTTTCTTTTTTTCTGTTGCTGATCAAGCTCATCATTTGAAGGATGGTGAAATCCTCTCCTGCATGTCCCGTTCATAAAAATGGAACTTGTTCCCTTTTTGTTATAAGAATAAAATTTGGCTGATTAGTTAAACGCGACGGAAAAGTCAAACTGGACTCTACTTGACACTTCCTACAATCCTACTACTGTTCGGCCATAATATCTTCTGTTGCCACGAACTCTGACTCTACCGGGTTATAGTTCATATCGAATCGGTAGCTTCATGCAGTTGACTCTTGTCCACAAAAATGGTATAGGGAGGTTGTTTAACATCTCTGCTCATCTCGGTTTTAATCCTAGGGTTCCTAGGATCGGCTCAGGTGCTCATCCTCTTGGCTCCTTGTTTCTATGATGTGTTGGGGTGGGCGTAATTGATTTGTCATTTGCGTACTTGTTGATTGCTGAATCAATTGGTTTTTCTCTTTCATGTAGGTGCTTATGTGTGATTGACGATATATGGGAAAAGCAGGCGTGGGATATTATCAAGCATGCTTTGCCTGATGGTAATCGTGGAAGCAAGATAATCACCACCACCCGCAATTTGCGTGTTGCAGAATATGCTGGTGGTGTTTATGAGCTACAACCTCTTTCTGACCATTACTCTAAAGAACTGCTCAACATGAGACTATTTGGCTATAAAGATGGATGTCCACCTCATTTGACCGAAGTCACTGAAAACATCTTAAATAAATGTGGCGGTGTACCATTGGCCATTATTACTACAGCAAGCCTACTAGCTAATAAACCGACGCCACAGGAATGGGAGAAGGTGAATGAGTCTATCGGTACAGGAATGGAAAAAGCCTTGATGTGGACAAGATGAGAAAGATATTGAGTCTCAGCTACTATGATCTTCCCCTCATTTGAAGACTTGCTTGTTGTATCTAAGCAAATATCCAGAAGATATGGAGATTGACAGGAATGCTTTGGTATCGAGTTGGATAGCAGAGGGTTTCATTACCGACGAGGGACAAGCTGCAGGGGCACGCTTGCAGGAGGTAGGAGAGTCTTACTTCAACGAACTCATTAATAGAAGCTTAATCCAGCCAGTGAAGCAAATCCGTCGTTATGTAGATGGGCAGGTGTATTGTTGCCGAGTGCATGACATGGTGCTTGAGCTCTTAAATCAGTTGTCAGCTGAAGAAGGCTTTGTTACCACGTTATTTGCAGATGGTCAGCAAGCTGCAGGTACATCTTCAATGCAGAATAAGAAGATTCGCCGGCTATCCCTCCACAATAGCGGCAATACCTTTGCTTCGCCGGAAGCAAGAGAGCGGTTGTCCCAAGTGAGGTCTGTTACTGTCTTCGGCAGCGTTGATTCCATTCCACCCCTGTCAAGTTTTCCAGTTCTTCGTGTGTTACAGCTAGAGAACTGCTATCGTATGGATAACTTGCATCTTAAGGATCTCGGCAACTTGCGTCTCCTGAGGTTTCTTCGGCTATACGGTATAAAGGAAATCCCCGAGAGTATAGGGAATCTACAGTTTCTGCACACGTTGGACGTTACAGCACATGATTTTGATCATGGAGAAGTACAGTTGCCAAAGTCTTTTGTTAACCTAGGACAACTGGTGCGGCTGGTCTGTCGTGGAGTGAGACTGCCAGATGGTGTGGCTCTAGGTAATATGAAATCTCTGCAGGAGGTGGTAGGCATCCACGTCGTTACCGAGTACGAAATGCAAGAGATTGGTACTCTGACTAACTTGAGGGTCCTTCATATGAAGGTTGATAACGATGCGAAGCATAATGGAAATTTTAGGGGAGCCTTGCTCAAGTGTCTGCAGAGGTGCAACAAATTACAAGACATAAAGATAGAAAATCTATTTTTAACAAATGCAAGAAGTTTTCCCATAGATTTCATGCAAGTGGTTCCTTCGGGTCTCCAAAGGTTCGAGAGCTATACAGCATTCGAGGCATTCCCAGGGTGGATAAATTCCTCGCTCTCCTCCCTCACCACCGTACACATCAGGGTGGACACCTGTATGAGGCAGGAGTACCTTGACACACTTGCAGAATTGCCCTCCCTTCTCTTTCTCAGGCTAGGAGCATTTCATTGCCTGAAACGAAAAGAAAGGATCATCATTCATAGCGCTGGATATGCATTTCGGTGTCTACAACTTCTTCACATTGAAACATGCTGTACGGGGCTCACGTTTCAACCAGGGGCTATGCCAAAGCTTCAAAGGCTTTTTTTTGGATTCCATGCGTGTCGGACCAAACATTTTCGTGATGGATTTGATTTTGGCTTGGAGAACCTTCCTTCTCTCAGGCATGCTACATTTCTCCTAATGGGGTTTGCTAATGAAAAGAACAAGTATGTACCAGAAGCAAAGGCTGCTCTTCGGAAGGCATTTAATGATTGTCCAAACCATTTAACTGTTAATTTGATCGGAGTTTACTGAAGACTGAAGAGGTACTGGCTTAATTTAGCTTATATTCCTCCTCCGAATCAACATTTAACTGTCCATATATGCTTTCTTGCTTGTTTATAATTGATTACATTTTCTTTCTATTTTTGGAATAATCACCTGGCATAATGATATAAACTAATATAAAAGGTACTTAGAAGGTTGCTCCTCAACCGATCGATTATCTAATACATCATTCTTTTCATCCCTTCTTTTAAATTTTGAAAAATAGAGTATTTTTCATTTCTTCCCTTTTGATCTCTATCCCCGGCCTAAATCAAACGCCCTGTTAAAAAAATTATCTGTTTTGTAAAAAATAAAAAACAAATCTCTAGGCGGCCCTCTCATATATTGAAGGAGCGATGGCCAAAATAACAGCCAAGGTTGATGTGCGGTGCATGTGTCCTACTGCTCTTGTTTTATTTCGTTCATAGTTTAATGCTAAGAGGATGGGTGTTGTCATCTAAGGATCTAAGGATAGAGTTGTGGAATATTGAAAACAACGGCCATTGATTTGTAGTTAGATTTATTAGTCAACTTATGTTCTGAATAAATGATGTTTTAGCATTTTATACTTTAACTAAGGTAAATTTACAAAAGATCAAATCAACCTCTCTTATTAGACTACTTATTGCTATAGGATAGTGTTTATTACTCTAGTCTATAACGTTAATTGATCTTGGAAATAATCAAAGGGAAAGGATATATAAGGAAAAGAGGATGAAAAATCATATCGAAATTATAGAATGACATGGATTAAAGAACAAAATTTGAAAGCTAGAATTAATGTAAGCACCAGTATTTTACGTGTCCTTAAGAGCCCTAGCTAATTATGTGAGCTCTGAACAAACAACCTGTTAATCAATAGTTGTCAAAATCCGTCATCTCTGTACCCATTCTATATTCATTAGCAAAGACAAAATTGAACACAGAACACTATAAATTTGTGGCGTTTGCTTGAGGACAATATCTTTTTATATCTTTGTCAAAAGACATTGAACTTTTATAGCTCTTTGACCTAGGCTGAAATAGGAAGGGCATGTGGTAAAAAGTCTGTTTGGTCCCTAAACCATTTCTTCTTCCTCGTCTTCTCTCCCTCCTTATCTTCTGCTCTTCCCCATCTTGCATCCATCTGCACCACATAGCTTCTCCATAGTCCCTGAAATCTTCCACTGCATGAAAGCGCGAGCTGTCATTTGTAAGGTTGAAGGGCACCGGTAGTCATTTAGAAAAAATTCTCTCTCCAACTCAACCAAATATAACATTTTAATAGGCAGAGTATCATATGACAAAGAGCCACCGGAATTTAGTGTCTTTTGGCAAAGATACACTTGTGAATTACAAACAAATCTAAAAAATCATAGATGTTCAACATGCCAAATTATGTGCTCTTGCCAAAGTTGTGCAAAAATATAGCCATTTGTGTACATTGGACAAAAACAACAAATACGTGCATGGATAGTTGAAATGCAAGTCTTTTCTCATGTCTTTTATGCACAGTATACAAATGATCAATTTTTTCCAACTGCGCAGATTGTAGATCTATGAATTTTTTGAAATGCACAAGTGCACTAGCCAACATGCACCCATGTGCATAATCCTTTATAAATCATTTTACATAATTATTCAATGAGCACACTTGTTACTGGCTAAGATTTAATTCTCTTGTTGTTTCTTCCGCAGGAAAAGGAAACATGTGACATGCTCTACAGGAAGAAAACATGTAGCACGTTGCTCATCACACTCCTTGACTATGGGTCACTGGCTATGCTTATGCGTATTGTAATTTCCACGAAACCCTATCATTTCGTTTGGAACTTAAATTATGTTTTACATATTTGAACCTGTAATGGCTTGACATTTGTGGTAGGTAGCGTGAACTGTGGTGTTTTTTTTTGGCATCCGTAGTGTGATTGTGAGCTGCAAACTGGTTTTTTGTTCTCTTTTCATGACACAATTATAAGGATCACAAAACACATATTGTCAAGTCGCTGATCACACAACACATTCGTTGTGTATTTCTCTATCAGCAAGAACAATGTAGTGAATAAATCTACAAGATTTTTACATGACTTAGTTTGCAAGATTTTTATCTCACCACTTTTCTGGAGTTCGTGAGGATAGAATAACTTAGGAGCAATATGCTTCGTGATGTTGCTCTTTACATAACCCAATTGCATTTGTGCAACGCAAGCGTAATTATCTTTATAGATAATTGTGGGGGTATCGACGTTGTTAAGGCCACATGACTTCCGGATATGGCTAATCAAACGTCGCAACCAAACACATTCACGTATGGCTTCATAGGGCTATAATCTCACGAGTGGTTGGTAGAAGTTGCTACCAGGGTCTGTTTACAAGACTGCCAGGAAATGGTTGTACCACCGCAGAGAAACATAAAACCAGTCTGAGATTTGGCATTGTAAGGATCAGACATATAGACATCATCAGTATATCCCACCATGGTCGAGTCTTGGTTCTTCTGGAAAAACAACCCAAGATCTTGAGTACCTTGGAGATATCTGAGTACAGTCTTTACACCAGCCTAATGTCTTCTGGTTGGAGCTGAACTATGTCTTGCTAGCAAATTCACTGCGAATACAATATCAGGCCTTGTACCGTTCGCAAGGTACATGAGTGCTCCAATGGCACTTAAATATGAGACTTCGGGTCCTAAGATTTCATCATCTTCCATCTTCGGTCTGAAAGGGTTTTTATCCATTTCAAGGAATCTTACGACCATAGGGGGTTTTTAAAGAATGTGATTTATCCATATTAAACCTTTCCAATACCTTCTGGGTATAGAAAAACTGATGAACAAAAATTCCTTTTGGGAAATGCTCTAGCTGTAGGCCTAAGCAAAATTTGGTTTTACCCAAATCTTTCATCTCAAACTCCGTCGTGAGGTATTCAGTACCATCCTCATTTTCAGTCTCTATATGGAAACCATTTAGACAGATGTCTTTGAAACTCAGAAGAGTACGACTGGACTCAGGGTATAATAGGGTATTCTCTATAATTATACGAGTGCCCATAAGGAGAACTATGATGGTTCTTCCAGTACCAGCAATAAGAGTATCGCTTCCGACGATGGTCATAATATTTCCAGTTTTCTTAATCAATATCTGAAAATATTTAGTTTCCCTAAGAATCGTATTTGTGGTGTAACTGTCTACAAGATAGATTTCCTCCTCCACCATTGGATTATTCATGGAGTTCTATATTAAACAAGTAAAATTAATCAAACATCTGTTGCATTGGGAACAAATAATATATAACAAACATAGCATGATTAAATTAATATCCTAGGAAAATCACACTTTATTAAAATTTGACTGATAATCGTTCAACAGAAGCGTAGACCATTATTCATTTAGGGAACACAAAGACTAAACTAATAAATGAGACTCTTAAGGAGACTCTAAAGGATAATACGATATTGATTCTAAAGGAAAATCTGGGAGGCTACTCCATGTCTCCATATAAATCATTTATATCGTCCTCCTGGGACGTATCTTTATTATTTGGGAATTCTTTTAGCTCATCCCCAATGAGATCATCCTCCTCCATGGGAGTATCACCATAACCAAGGAGGCCCTTCTTGAATTCTTCCGTGGCCTGAGACTTGATCATCATCCAACTCTATTTTATTGTCAACAACAGGTTGAGAAGTGAAGTACGTCTTCGCCTTATTCCCTTGATTCTTCTGGAATCTCCTAGTGGATTTCATATACAATTCCACCAAATGCTTTGGGGTGCGACATGTACGTGATCAATGACCAGTACATCCATACCTATAGCATGGTTGTTTAGGATCAACAGCATTATTTGTTGGTCCTTTCTTCTTTATGATTTTTGTCATTCTTCCATTTATCCCCTTTCTGTTTTTGGCCCTTTCTGCGGCCTCGGCTACTACTAGCCTGCTGAGCACTTGCATGTGCTTAAGGCAATGTATGACTCCCACTAGGTAGGGCTTGATGGTTCTTCATTGGAAGTTCATCATGCTTTTGTACTTCTAACAGAACGCATATCAGCTTAGAGTACTTCTGGTACTTTGCATGAAGATACTGTTGTTGCAGTATTCTCATGTTGGGGTGGAATGTGCACAGAGTCTTGTCAATTTTTTCAACTTCTGTGATCTTGTGGTCACAAAATGCTAGCTTTGCAACAATCTTGTGCATGATAGAGATGACATGACCCAAGAAAGCAACCTTCTTCAACCAAAAAATCGCACTTACTAAACTTAGCATAAAGCTGATGCTCTCTGAGCTTTTCCAAAACTATCCTCAAATGATCCTCATGCTCTTCCTTATTCTTGGAATAAATAAGAATGTCATCAATAAAACGACAACAAACTTATCTAAAACTCCATAAACACCTTATTCATCAAATTCATGAAATAGGATTGCATTTGTTAATCCAAAGGACATCACTCAGAACTCAGATGCATGTCCATATCGGGTGGTGAAAGCTATCTTCGGAATATCTTCTTTCTCGATCTTAAGTCGATGATACCTCCTGACCTTAAGTCAATTTTTGAGAATACCTTAGCTCCTTTTAACTGATCAAACAGATCATCGATCCTTGGCAACGGATACTTATTCTTAATTGTGACTTCATTCAAGGACCGATAATCTATGCACATTCTCATACTACCATCCTTCTTCTTCACAAAGATTACAGGAGAACCCCAAGGTGATGAACTTGGTCTGACATATCTTTTCTCTTGCAGTTCTTCAATTTGTTTCTTCATTTCTGCTAACTCATTGGCAGGTAGCCGATAAGGTCTTTTTGAGATTGGAGCGGTTCCAAGAACGAGCTCAATGATGAACTCAATATCCCGATCTGGTGGCATACCAGGCAAATCTTCTGAGAATACATCTGGGTATTCATTCACTATGGGCACATTTTTCAAAGATGTACCTTTTAGACGATTCAGGGTACTACCCCCCTTAGAGAAAAGATTAGATAGGAACTCCACTAATTCCTCAGACTAGTAAGGGATAGCTCTACTAGCAAATCTATCTCGACCTTTGTACTTGGTTAACCAGTCCATTCCAAGGATTACTTCTATTCCCTTAGTATCCAATAATATTAAATTCGCTAGGAACTTTACCCCTTTTATAATTATATCCATTTTTGGGCAAATAGCAGTTGTTCCTTTCAACTGATAAGAGGCATAAAGAACACTCTCATACTCATCACACTGGGCCAAGAATAACTTCCTTTCAACTTCCTTAAGCCAATCTTCTGCTTCCAACGGATCAACAGATCCAGCAAACGTCGGGGTCTAGTCCTCATGAACTCTCCAAACTTGGATCATGGGCTGAGTCATGCATACAACAGCAGGACCTGCTGAGGTGGGTTCAGAGCATTTTGAGCTAGGGCTTGCAAAATCTGAGGTTATATGGCCATCATTTGCTCTATGCTTGGTGGTTGAGCTGGCAGTGGGGGTGGCACTTGGTTCTTACTGCGCTGGAGACGGTAGCACTTGGTCATTCTCATTGTACTGCTGTTGTTCTAACGGCACTTCATCCTGGAATTGAACTCTGCCAGGGTTCTCCATCTTGAAACCAACGACAGGTAAAGCACAAGGAAAGAGGGAAAAGCAAAGATAAGAAATCGGGGCTAAACAACATCCACTAAGGCAAGAACAACAACCAAAGGAAAGAAACACCGACAAAGCTCTCGGTTAAAACAAAATAGTTTTTATAAGATGGCTGTATCACAATTGCATAAAGCATGATACAGTCCATCACACTCTTTATTATACGTTCTAGTCGTGGACAAAAGTTGGACACTACTGACCAAGACTAACTACTCCCTTGACCTTCCTCGAAGACGTGAAGGGAAGGGTCCTCCTCACTCCTGCTGCGGGACGCACTAACATCCCAGGAAGGTTCGCGACGCATAGACTTGTGCGCAGTCCTTCTTATCAATGGGCCACGGCGACGCTTGACCTGCGGGGCATCTGGGGTCAAACCCCGAGGCGAAAGCTCCTCTCCAACAAGGACTGGTGACGGCGCTAAGTAAGGCACGTCCCGCACAGTGGTGGAAGTGGAACTGCCGCCAGCCGAGCTTCCTTGTCGATGGTTTTTTCCTTGTCGCAAGCTAACTCTCAGGCACATCCCAAGCTCACAAGAGATGTGAACATAGGCGCTATCTCGCGCCGGATGAACGAACCCATGCGCACAATTGACGGGTCAGACTCCAACTCCAAGCTCCGGAACTGGTTGTGACTCCTTCCAACCTGATGTCGGGGAAAGAGCCGATACGGGGTGTCGTCCAGCTGAACACGATAACTCTCACCCAAGAGTATGAGAGCCTCCCTAGCAGCATCTTGAAGCGCATCTCCAAACATCAGTCGTTCTGAGGTGAAGTAAAAGGGACGATCTTCTGCATTTGGGCTCCTGGCATAGACTAGCAACCTGACTTTCCACATGTCGTAGCCAATGCTGGGCACTGCGGTGCATCGATATTCAAGACGATGGGGAAATCCCAACTCCTGGAGCATCAAAGACAGCTTGCTCACAAAACCTCCTCACCATGACCAAAGTGGTGAATAGAGCATCTACAAAATTTGAAACAAGACAAGATTTAGTAACGAGTTTTTGAATGAATGATGAGATAAGAGCATGATGCTAGGACAGAAAAGATAGAAGCGGAGAAACTTAAAATTTTATAAGTATATTTTTATAAAAATATTAATCCTTAAGGCTTTGCCATTCAACTAAGTCACGCCCCATGATCAACCTTGCTCGATACCACCTGCGTGGGACCCCAGATTTATTATCTGAACCCCAGTGCATATCCGCACTAGTCCTCGATCGATTGCTAGTACACACGCTGGAAGCAGTTGATAATCATAACCGTAACATTGTATTAAACGATAATAAATCAAGTAATCTTGATCATATGATCACTTATTACAATCGCAGTTAGAAGGCTGCAGCGATACTACACACACGGAAGACAACAAATAAAAGCCCAACTCATGCGCCACAGGCAAACAACCGAACGCACACCTACTCTTCAGCTCGCCTCCTCGGGGCCACAAGCTAAGAATTTTTCTCGATGGTATCCTCAAACAAATCAAGAGGTTAAATTGTAGCATGTGAGTACAAACGCATCCGCAAGTCCGGGAAATTATGACATGCGGGGCTTTCCAAAGAGAGCTTGATATGGTTCACTTTGCATAAAGCAAATTTTATTTAGCAATACATGTATAGTCTTTGTAAAGCGCTTTTATCAATTAATTGTAACATTTAATTTATTAATATTTGTAGCGATGGTTCTAACCACCATCACTTAGTATACTGTGCTCTATCCGCACACTTTAAAAGATTGTGATAAACCATTCAATGACTCCATCCGAGAGTTCTAACCACTCCCGAATTCCCAAATCCACAATTTTTAAAATTAAAAACCAAGTCTACCAGTATGAAAGCATTCTTTGCCTGCTCTTGACCGTGAGCACGGCTATTCGAATAGTTTATTTACTCTGTAGAGTTTGTACACTTTACCCACATGACATGATCAACCCTTGGTGCTATGCAATTAATACACTTCCTTTGGTATGTCGGCAGAGCGATCATGACAAGGCTTTACAATGTAACAATTTAACCCGACTCGACCGCTAAGGTTTCACCACCGAAGGGTTCCATCCACCAGAAATAAGCCCCTCTGCGCCGTGTGGGAATAAACCACTCTGCCTCCATCCCAAGCACCCACAACCAACCATCCGGTGAGTCTAAGTTAAATTACTACAAATTAATCGGCCAGTGTCGCACTCCATTTCGACATGTGGTTGTACTGCTTTTGCTTAGAATGGACAATCATAAGCGCTCGGTCCTTAATCAACTCGAGCAAAGACTTGCACAAAAACCAAACGTTAGTGCTCCTTCCGCATCCGCCCATCTGACCGATCCTCAAGTCAAAATCATTTTTATTTTCATTTTATTTTGCAAATACATTGCTACCATTTTTATAAATACGCCATAACAATTTCTAATTCATTTTTCCCAATAGGCATTTTAATCAACTTTGCACCTAAGCATTGATGTGAGACCCCGCTCGATGAACAGAACCTCCATGTGATTATTGTGCTATTCCTCGATCAAGAGCTAGCACTCACATGTATACAACAATTGGAAATCACAACCATACATTAATCAATTAAGTAAACGAATATACAAATAATTATTACAACTCGTAGAATAAATGGCGACAGAAGGAAGCAATAACCCGTAGTTTGCCCAACCGACCACACTGTAACCCACTGCATAAACTCAGATAGAACACGCTTCAAGGAAGAACCGCAACTCAGCGATTTAACAAACTTCGAAGCTTCGCTAGCAAGCCCCTACAATATATTACATAAGGGTGAGTACTTTACGACTCAAAGAAGACTTGAGCAAATCCTACAATACATGCAGAGCCATTTCAAAGGAGGCTACTACAGCTTAATTTGCATAAAGTTTAATTTGCATTTGTAAATCAAGTTATTTGCAAACGAATTTAAAAGAGCATGTTTAATTGATAATAAATAGATACGGCAAGAAGTAATACTCACAAGTCCTCCATGACGTGAGCAACGAATCATTCACATTCACGAATTCCACAACTGTCGGCCCTTCGACATAAAACATAGTTGCAAAACAAATAGAACCAAACCCATTTGAAAACAATAAAACATCTAACATTGGAATGACTTCATCGAGTGCTCATGACCGCGAGCGTGGCTAATTAATTAGATTTAAACTCTGCAGAGGTGTACAACTTTACCCACAAGGAATGATCAACTTTTGCCCGACACACTTCCTTAGGTGTGACGTCAAGAAGACCATACATAGTCATTACATTACCTAGACATGGCTTTGACCAGCCTGTGACGTTAACCCCGCCAGAGAACTAGAAACACACACCAAGCCGTGGATCCACTTTCGCACACCCAACACAACGTTTCTAAACACGGCAGTATGCATAACCGTTGCATTAGCAAGTAGACCGACCGAATACCCCGCCAGGTAGACCTCGACCGAAAACCCGCGGCGTAGCTCCCGCCAATAATGTACAAAGCCATATCTAATTAACATAATAAGCTATGGCTAACCCATCCTCACCCTTGTGGTTGCACGGAAATCTTGGATCAATAGCGCCCCATTGTTTTGGTCCTTAATCCGACACTGGCTACACTCCACCCTACACTACGCGTGCAAGCTCGTCACATAACCGCTATCGCCAATAATCGCCTCGATCAAAGCATAGTTTCATTTTGGGTTTTTAATCAAAGTACCCACAACCAATAAAGGACATTTTCAATGTTTTCGTGAAACAATTATCGGTTTGATCATGTACACCATTGATTCTAAAGCATGGCTAAGCATGAATAATATGAACGATATACCAAAATGACATTAGCAATGTCTATCCTCAATCTATGGTTATCACGGTTCACATGTTCATAATCATCAAAGGAGATTCACGAGACAACAGTATAACTACTAATCCACAAAATAGCAATTTTACATAAAGTAATCGCAGATGCATAAAACAATTTGATGCACAAAAGGAATATAAAATATCGGGCTCAATATGGTCAAAGGATGCTTGCCTTGCTTAATTGACTAATATGACGAAGACGGGATTATGTTGATTTACTTACAATGACGGAAACAACAACGCCGGTTCTACACGCCGATCAACGGAAAATACAACAAAATACTAACTTCAATAAGGGCAAAAAAAAGTAGATAGAAAAACAAATAAAACTCTTTACAAGAAATAGGGATTGCTCTTTATGAATTTATTAATCTTATTTTATGAAATCAAGATGCAAAGATTGTTTGGATTGATAGAATTAATCATTAGTTGCAAGGTTTATAGATTTTACTATTCATAACATGAGTTCTGCTAATACTTATTACTTACGGGTTTTGCTCTATTAGGATTCAGATTCAAAGCAAGACGAAATAAGAGTATTTTCTTAGATTGCTGTAGATTATATCCCAAAGATCATTTCTAGCCTATTCTTTACATTATTCGGATTTAGATGAGCTGCTTTGCGAGATATTGAAAACGCTTAAATGATCCCATTAGACTTTGAATGATTAGTTCTTTATCTTTAATTGATTTCGCTTAGAATTAGCTTTACGCAAGTTAGATCTTCTGATTTAGGCTACTAATATCATTTCCATGATGTTTGAGAAGGTTCTGGTGATACAATTATCTAATATACAGATTTCTTCATTCTTACTGAATCATATTATAAGGTTCAGAAAACTCAACACATAGGGTTATTTGGCTATTAGGATTTGTATGCAAAACATAATGAAACATAGTTATTTCTTCATAATGAGATGATTTATACTTTGTATAACAATCCTAAGTTAATTCCATGAATTTTTAGGCTTTGACTGATACATTATATTCATTGTTTAAAATGCTAATATGGTATGGTTTACATTACAAGAAATCGAATTGAAAACGTGTAGTGAACAGTTATCACTTAAGGGTTTTGGGCTAATAAGAAGAATATGCAAATCTTGATAAAATGAGATTATCTTTTTATAACAGGGTAGTCTACACTTTAAAGAACACTACTAAACTAGTTACAAAAGTTTTAAGATTTGGATTAGATATTATATTCACTGACGAAAAAGCTCAAGTGACAACTAAAGCTATTGCTGCATCGAATCAATCCTTAAAGGTAAACATGACGAACTAATGATTAAGGGTTTTGGACCAACTCGATTTAGTAAAAGCATGCTGAAAATGAAATATTTTTTCTAGAATCGGTAGGTCAAACTTTGTAGAGCATTACAAAATAGGTTTAATAGATTTTAGCATTTGGACGAGTTATTTCATCTATTGTTGAAATAGCCTAAATGATCATAATACGAACGCTAAATCAGCTAACTTCATTTTGAGTTTGCGACTACATTATACAAGATTTTTAATTCATTTTTTAGGCATTAGTAGGGAATAACCCATGGAGTGTTTTAAAGCTAGTTTTGCATTATTTTGACTTTAATCGCAATAGATTATCTGGTTACCTATTGTTACATTTGACATTTCTTTCTAATAAAAGAATTCAAGTCAAACTTTATTCCAAATATTTTCACATATATATGCCCTCACTATTTTTAGGAACTTATCGCAAATTACATCATCATTTTGTGAGCCATTATGCTAGTATTTTCACTAATGGACAGATTAAGGTTTACTAGTGGTTATGAAGCAAATAATTTAAACATGGTTCACAATTTGAATATTTTCGTATATTTGAATACACCCGATCCTAAAATCTCATGAATATTGATTTCATCATTTTGTTACTTATTATGCACAAATTCTCATTAAAATCATATTAGCACCATACACTACAAGCAGATGGGACTATCACAAGCTGTTCAAAACCATTTTAGAAGCGGTTTTAGAACCGCTAGGCAAATCATGTAGTGATACTCTGTTAAGATTACCAAGCGGTTTTATAACCGCCAGGTAGTTACTTCAAAAGACAAATAATATTGTGAGGACTGGATTCAACCCACGACCTCCTCACTCCCTCCTCGTGACCCGCTGCCTCAACCATCTAACCAACCCACCCATGCGTGCTCTCGATAAAGTAGGGCATGTATTCCTTTTATTATTTTAAAACTGGAAAGTACAGTTGGGGACACGAACCCTCTAGAGCCTGGTTCTAGAAGGGGTTCGTGTCCCCAACCGCTTCTAAAGCTAGGGTTAGAAGGGGTTCAGTGTCACGAACCCCTTCTAGAGCTCTAGAAGGGTTTGGGACACGTAACCGCTTCTAGAGCTTTGATTTTAGAAGGGGTTCAGATCCCGAACCCTTTCTAGAGCTCTAGTAGGGGTTCAGACACGAACCGCTTTAGAGCTAGGGTTTTAGAAGGGTTTGTGTCTAGAACCGCTTTAGAGACCCCATTCATCCGCTGCTCATGAACCGCTTTGTGGTGTGGGAGCAAGCTGCGACGTAACTAACCGCTTATAATAGGCCATTTGTGAAGGTTGATTCAGTAGTAGTGATAATCAAAGGTTAATTTGAATAATAATCCTAGATTTCAAAAATTAAGTATTTTTACACATTTATATTCTTCTTGATTTTAGATGATTTTATAAATTTTTCTTGCCTTATTTGGATTACAAATGCAGAAAATATTCACAAATGATACTAGCTCGGCTTTGCAAATGACCAAATATTAGAGAATACGCTTAACTTGAGAGGCGCCTTTACCGCTTCATCGAGCTTTGCTTCACCGAGGGATGACGGGGACCCCTGCATGCAGAGACAAAGAGCAGAGGAGGGCTAGGCTCGCTGCGAAGGCACACTGGCGGTCTTCCTACGAAGGCGCACGCAAGACTGGGAGCATCAAGACATATGACTCTGGTGCAAACCGATTCGCCGGAGCAAAGCAGTGAAGCGCAATGAGGATGAGCGGCGTTGATGGCAACTCGTCGGAGAAGATGAACAGGGCGTTAGGGGTTGAATTGGTGACACATTAAGCATCAAGGGACAATAGTGGTTCTGCTGGTTGAGCGGGTGGAAACTCACCGAGAGTTCTACCACGGCACCGCCTTGGGAAGAAGGGCGCACGGTGCGGGCGGGTTGCAGGTTTGAAGGATCAAATTGGGGCTTATACCGACCTGGGGTCAAGGATGCTCTAGCTCAAGGGGATTTGGGAATGGTTGGCTCTCTTGCTCTGATTTCTCTTCGCGCTTCAAGCTCAGAGCCTCTGGCTATGGCGAAAAATGGGACTTGTTTCATGCGCCTCAGGCTGGGAGAGGGAAGGAGAGGTGAGGGGAATGAGGGAGGGCCTCTTTGCGGTCACTAAGGAGCAGCTTATAGCCAAGGAGTGGAGGCGAGTGAGTGGGATTCGTGGCGGCAATCGCTGGCTGTGCAGAGCTTCGGGAGGGTCGCCTTCTTCAGTGGAACGAACGGGAGGAGGGCGATGAGTTTGGTAGCAAGGGTCCTGGGTCCATTGTCAGTGGCTGAGGAGTCTACCGCTGTGCCAACGGAATGGAGCAACAATGGTTGGCCCACATGGCAGCGACTGAGGGAAGGTAACAGGGTGTTTGTGGGTGAATTTCTCCCTCTCTCTGATTTTGTTGGTGGTCAACTAGAGGTATAAAGAATGGTGAAACTTTTCGACCGAGATCTTTGAATATATTTTGATGTCTGGTAAAATTTTCAGATTAAAATGAGTTACTGAGAAATTACTAATATTCTTTCAATAATGTCCATTTGAATTTCTAGCCTCTGGCTTCGATTTTTATTTGAGATCAAATGAAGTCTATTATTTTTCAAATTTTGTTTTTCAAAAGGATTTGAGCTCAGAATTATTCTATAAAATTTTCATGTCAAAATATGGCTCCATTATTTTATAAAAATTCTGACATTATAGTTT
Organism: Guadua angustifolia; assembly: GCA_036346375.1. Lineage (NCBI taxonomy): Eukaryota > Viridiplantae > Streptophyta > Magnoliopsida > Poales > Poaceae > Guadua > Guadua angustifolia. The sequence goes on from CM070512.1 coordinate 35,581,079, forward strand.
CAGATTTTCGTGGTTTCTATTTTTGAAAACTTTTAAAAGTGTTATATCTCATGATCAGTTCCTAGAATTTTTACCAGAGGTATATATTGCATTGAGGGTTTTATGATAAATTTTTCAGCTCCATTTGGGATTCCAATATTTTATGTAAATTCTGACAATACATTATTTTGATTAAAAAGTTGTCTTTTCATTTTGTCTCTTCATTTTCTTTACGCATAAAATTTCATTTGGTAGCTAAAATGATTTAATTGAATGATTAGGTTGTCATACCAATTTTCTAAATTTTTACTTTTTACATTCTTACCTTTTCCTCTTTTTTCATTCTTTATTTCTATTTGTTGAATTTTTCATACAAAGAACAATTCCAAAGAAATCCAAATAAAATTCAATAATGCCAAGAAACTCAGAAATAAATATTTTCAAATTCAAAATATACATTTTTACTTTATTAAAATTTTGGGATGTTACAGATCTACCCCCCTTACAGAAATCTCGACCCCGAGATTTGGCGGGTCTAAGGAAAGAAATCGGGACATTCTTCTTTGAGGCGATCTTCGCGTTCCCACGTTGTTTCTTCTTCAGAATGATTGCTCCATTGAATCTTGATCATCCTGTGGGATTTACTACGAGTGTGGCGCTCAGCTTCTTTTGAGATTCTAGTCGGATGCTTCCGATAAGTTAGTTCGGATTATAGATCGATTTCATTTAGCTAGATGATCTTAGAAGGAAGACGAAAATATTTCCTTAATTATGATACACAGGAGACATTATGAACACTGGATAGCTGAGATGGCAACTTCAATTTATATGCCCTTTTTTCAAGGATACGGTATGGTCTAATATATCGGCGCCAAAGTTACCTCGATTTGGAAACGCGTACCACGAATCATGTAAATTTTGAGGATCTAGACAGATTTGAATCTCTTCATCACAGGTGACTTGTTGTTCCGCTGGACACTTCGGCTCTCATTGTCCGCGTTTTATCGGATCTTTTGTCTTATGATTCCAAGTTGACGCTTGTAATATCGCAAAGCTTTTTACCGTGGGTTTGTGACCATCGAATTGTTGTGTAGTGTTATTCACATGTTTCCTAGTTTTTTTTTATTTTAGCACCCAATTGCTCTGAGTATAAAAGGAAGAGAGGATTTAACTAAAACCCTAGAGAAAAAAAAAAAAAATAGAGAGAGAGAGAGTGGGAGAGCTGGAGGGCTTCACCACGCCTCTAGATCCTCCTCCATACCCCTGCCGCAACCTCTGACCTGCGGTCCACACGCCTCAAGGTCCCACGCCACCTCCGCCAGCCTCATGTTTGGCCTGCCTGGGCATTCCTCACATGGCCACCAGGCAGTGTCACCACATGCTCGCGCGTCCTCCCTATACGCGGCGCCTGCTTCCTCCGGTTCTCTCCCCTGGTTGCCTCCGGGCGCCCAATGAAGTCTCTGCAGCCTCCTCCCCACTGGGCGCCACGCTCTGGCTCATCAGAAGGGCTGGGCGACACCAGCACTGCAGCCCTGGGTTCTCCAATGGCTCCATCCCTCCTCCTCCATGGATCCATGAGCAAGATTTGAGGTATAATTTTGGGGGGAATTAGTTGCATGTATGGTGTTTGTGTAAATGCCTAGCTAGGTTTCCTGAGGATGAAATGATAGTGCAGGTATGTGGTTTCTTAATAGGATCGGTTGCGGTATTAGTGTCATGTTAAGATTCTAAATCCAGACCAGTTAGGGAACTATTATTAGCTCATAGTAGAGACGAATTGTTGCTTGGTAGCGTGCTGTCTAGTGGGTAGTGCATTGGATTGTTTCAATGTCGCCTCTTTCAGTAGTGCAAGGATAGCTAAGTGGAGAAAGATTAAGGTTATAAACTCATTGGTAGTAACTTGATTGAAATGAGGCATCTTCGATTTCGCTCGCAATGTAACCGTGATCATAAGAGATACTCGATATGTGTAGTTCATATTGCTTTGTATGCTTTTTGACTTGGCCGTTATATCTCTAGGTGGTTATGCTTAATTCCATCCTAATGACTTTTGAAATGGAATGCAATAGTAAATATATTTGATTCTTTGGAAAGTTAATTTTGATAGCATGGTATGTAAAAGTATAAGTATGTTGAGATTCAATCAATATAGCACATCTACCGATTCTTGCTTTGCTTCTCATGCTATTTTTTTTGTCACGTGATCTGATGTTGTGGTAATTTATTAAGTGTGTGACTTGATTGTTGAGCTCCACTCTTATAGCAGCCCTCGTAATGGATGTGAATTTTATGCTAGGACTTGATCCTTATTATTGTTGTATGGCTCAATCCAAATGAATGAGTTAAGAGTTATTCACTGCCATTTGATTATGATCATACTATTGTATATTAGCTTAAATTGTTAATGGTTATGAATAAGCTCCTAAATTGAGAGTGTTGTCATGGTGTTCTCTTATTATTAAGGTTTTATGTCCCATTGCCTAGTGGGTTGCCCGAGTTTCCATTAGTGGGAATTGGGATCGTTTGGCAAAGGTTAAGATTTCGGCCATGTATTGAGTCAGACCTTGACCCATTCTTGTACTTAATCGTTGTTTTTCGTGGAGAGTGTCTTCGAGTGGTCTTGACCTCTTAGTTGTTCTCATGCTGGTAAAGGCAAGTGCATCCCCTAGAGCGTTAGTAGGGTGTTAAATGCTTTTGCAATAAGAGTATGAAAATTCTAATGATTTGATTATGTTTAATAGCATATCTAGAAGTTGTTCTTAGCATGGTAATGAGGATGGATGAATGTTAGCAATGGAAAGGTAAGTTATTTAATTTCTATTATTGCAATGCCTTATGAATTGTACAAATGAGTATGGTCATGTTGATGCAAGGGATAGAGTGATTAAATGATAATGTGTGTGTTATATTCATGATTGTGTTGTGCTTATAAACATGTCACTTGCATTTAAGATTCATTATGAAGAGGCTAATCCATGTTGATGTGGACTCTCAGACTACACGTAGTGAGTACAAAGTCCTACCTCGTAGTCCCATCCACTGATGGGAGCGAGTCAAGAAGAGTAGGGCCCCGCCACTATGATGGTTGGGAATGAGAGGGTTCACACCGAATGCGGTGTGCTCAATATACTTAAGATACGCTTATGACAATGTGCATTATGAGCATGTATGGTGCATTCATTTTATGATTCATGAGAAAAGGATGAGAGCATAAAAGTATTGCATTGTGTGTTTCAATTGATAAATGTTAATTGATGAGAATAGAAATGACAAAGTTGAGTATTGAGTCGTGGGATCATCCTCAAATGATTGTTGAGGCATGAGTAAGGTTTATTTATGTTTTTTTGAGTTGGATGTGGTAAGTAGGGTTAGTTTCTACTTCTTTAACTGGATAATTTCAATTAAGTAATGGTTATAGCGAATGGTGAAGTAATCGTGTTCTTACGTTTTGAAGTTATATGAATTCAAATTGCTCCCTTTATGTAAGGATGTCAAGTAAAGGAACTATTACTTTATGTCTTGAAGTCGTTGTATTCCAATCAATTCATTACTTTTTATGCTTGATTGCACTTTGTTTAGTCTTGGACTCACGCTTTGTTGTTTCTTGTTTTAGGTACTTGAAGTTGCCTCGTCGGTTGGGGAGTAGCAACACGCGTACGCACTTCATCTCCAATAATTTGTTTAATCAATTCGTTAAGTCCTGGATGTAGCTAATGTGGTTGTAATGTATTGTTCGTCGTGGTGGAATTTATTAAATTTCTATATGTTGTGAGATTGGTTAACTAAGGACCTGCGCAGAATGATATATCGTTATTGCTTTTCTTCACGAGTGGATGTCCTTCTTTCTAGGAAGGTCATGCCGAAATTTTGAACTTTTTGTCGCTTAGTTTTAAGTCGGGTTTTAGAGTTAGCGGTTGTTTTTAGATACCTTTGTTGAGTTGTCATTGAGTGTTTAGAGTTTTGGGTAGCACCTGTGCGCGCGTCAAGGCGCAGGTGTTACAGCATTGGTTTTAGAGCGGGCTTCAGGTCTGTGGTGTTTGAATATAGTGAGTAATTCTAGAATGAATTAAAATTTTGCTGTGTGAAAGTAGAAACATGGTTTAGGTTGAACTTTAAAATGTGGCCCTAGGGCAATAACCGTAAAACTTGATGTAGAATAACGAATTAATTTAAAATTTGACACACTCTGGTGCACAGTAGGAAGGGATGGGATATCGTTGTATTGTGTTACAATGTTCTTTTGAGATTTATGCTATATTGATACTTGTTGATATGTTATATGTTAGTTTTGTTAAGGCTATGGTACTATTTATGGCTATGTATTTGAAGTGGTAGATTGATTAGTGGAGTGCGGTGGGACCCTTTGTGCCGAAGGGATTTGGGCTCTGTCGTGTAGCCATGTTTGCCTGCAGGTGGCGGAGTGCCAAAGACCAGAGGATTCATAACCTCGGGTGAGGAGAGTTCTTGTTCTTTTGTTGTAGATCGGAGAGTTGATGGAGTATGTTATTTGGGTATTGCTTTTTTTGGGACTTCTTGGATTTAAGGCAAAGAAAAGAGTATTCTGTTGCTCCTCTTTTGGTTGTTTTGCGGATCAAGGCATGGAATTTCCGTGTTGTCGTTCTCCAAGTTGAAGTTTTGGAATTGGGGCTAAAAAAAAGTGTTTTGTGTTCATAACAAACCAATCTCTGTTTCTTGAGCTCTGGCTCTCAACCAGTATTTTGTTGTTACCTTCTAACCTCAATGAAGTCTCTTTGAGAAAACTGGGGTGCTGCTTGTGCTAATTCTATACTGTTGACAAACATGTGCTAAATAACAGTATAGTGACTGAGGGCGATCCTCCAAATTAGCAGATATTCAGGTAAAGCGGCAAGGGCAGAAAATATATTGGAACCAGCTTTGCTAAGTGTGCACATCTCATTAAGCTATTTTGGAGATTGCACAAGCTCGCAAGAATGTCAATTCAGTAACATCCGTCAGTGACTGATGTTCTATCTGGCACCCAAAAAAAAAGGTTGACAATAATATCTGTCAGTGAAATACTAGGAGACCCAGCTAAGCTTTGCTTATCCACTACATATCTGTAACTGACTAGGTATTTGCAGAAGTACCTGGGACTGTAATTCACGAAGAGCTCTCTTCTTCAATATACCGACAATAATACGTGTTATAGTTAAGATTTTATTCTTCTCCACCATATTAATTGTCATTTTCACTTTAATCATAGCATCACCCTCTTCATAATAATGCACATCAATCATCCTCTTCCTCCTCGCTATCATCATGGTTGCATTTTGCCCATCAATTTTTTCCCACGGTTGTGGCAGAATTCATAGCCACACATGCAGGAAACAAGAACAAGGTGCCACAAATGTTGACACAAAGGAATGCGACCAGTAGTACGCAGTAGACATTAAAACATGCAAATATAATATAGCGAACATCTGCCACATCAAACATGTGCTTGCGTTTGACACATAAGTGCCACAGTTGCTGTTGTGCAATATTCACATTACTTCGCATCCTCTGAAGAAGGATGCTAGTACCTCATTTTTGCAATCCTTGCACAGCATGGGGCTATACAGTTGATGCAAAATGGGGGGAAAAAACGGGCACATACTCTGAACTTGACAGTATCAGCAACAATACAATCTGGGAAAGATTCTTGCATTGGATATCCAAAGGATAGAGCACCTGCCAGAGGCATTCATTAGCTAATCTGTTATAGAGCAGCAGAAGTGAAATAATTTGTATCTTTACAAGGTAGAGGATTACATAAAGGAACATTTTTACCTTACAGAAGTGCTCCCATGCTCTTCAAAAATTAAATAAAATAGTTGTAAATTTTTTTGATATTCCATTAGAAAAAAGAGAATCGTGGGCTAGGCCAAGTTGTGCTGAGCTAGCCTCAGCATGTGTGCCGTGGCTGGCCGGACTCGGTGTCCATGCTAGCTGTATAAGGGGGCACAGGTAGGGGTGCAATCAGATTGGATTCGGTCGGATATCACTTTTTCCGTATCTTAAATCATATTTTTTGTCGGACTCGGAATCGGATTCGGATAGTGCTGGATACGAATACGGTACGAATAATATCGGTTGCGGATTCGAATTGAATATGGATCGGAATTGATATGGTACCGGATATGTTTTGTCGGATAATGGGCGAAAACAGATACCACATAAAGCGCACATGTAGCACTGATTGACCAACCATATGAGTTAAACATGCAACAAGATTATCGCAGCCTAACAAGTCATTTTATCATATAGTCCAACAAAGTTGCGAAAGTACATCCAATTTAAACGGTACACATATGAAAAGTTATGAAATATAGAACGATACATAAATAATACCACGATAACATGACCATAACTTCACGTCTTCATGAAAAAGACAATAATTTAAATTACATTACACAATCAGAAGACTCAACAATGACATAATCTTATATAAGACTGAAATGGCTAAGGTAAACTTGCAACATTTCAATTAGACAACGAGTTTATAACCATGACTACTTGTTCCCAACAAATACTTAGTCCTTATCAACCGTAACAATAATCTCATCATACAAAATAACAGCCTTAATACATAAGAAAAGAGTTGGGATGTTGATTGCGTTAGGAAAGCCAACATGCTCGGCATGTGTAGCGTGGGGCCCATGGGCAACCTATAGTGATGGAAATACTCGCCACTCTAGGACATAGCAATGTGAGCCTGTGAGGCCTTGTTTGGGAGGCCCAATCGCGACCGGATCCCTGTGGGTGGGCCGGGATTTTATTCTAAAATCCCGGCTCATCCACAAGAATCCCGGCGGGATTAGGTCTCCCAAACAAGGCCTGAGGGTGTCCACTATCCAAGGATTAAACTTTTGACGTGACGTGACACTTGAGAGGATAGGAGCATCCCGCCACGCCAAGCGCCATAGGCCGTTGTGACGAGCCACGAGCGGACGTGTCGCGATTGGCACCTTGCGACCTGCGCTCATCGAGTTGCATGCGGCCTATGACCTCACGGGCATGATCGCGAGTCCGTGACACCGGCCGAGCGTGACGAGAACGTGCGTACGCAAGTGTTTGCGAGGATCAGATATCCGAGTTCTTTTTATTGGATACATTCAAAAAAAGTTTTGAAATATACCGATCCTACAGATAGTGATATCTCGAATCCAAATCTGAATCCAAAAAACAGTATTCGAATTTGATACTGAATCCAAAAACTATCAAAAAAATTATCCGAATCCGATCCAAACACATCCGGTTGGTCGGTTGGCAGGAAATTATCCCATCGCACAAGGGAGGGCAGAAACCGTAGCCACCACCCTCCCGTCATGGTGCCCCAACTGCCACTGACCACCCAAGTCGTCGTTGAACCACCGCCGTTTGACGCCAGCCGACGACCTAGCCCCATGTTACGCCGCCCTAACTCCTGGACGCGTCATCGCCACCCGACTGCATCAACCACTCACCGCCCCCATGTGCATCGTCGCTGAGCCGATGCCGGTGCCACCTACTGACGAGGGCTGAGAAATATCTAGCAGGTCAAAAGCATGGTCAACGGGGCCCCTAGCTCGGGGTTGGGCCGCGAAGTCTCCGACTACGACCTTGGCTGCGCAACTCCCGCACGACCTCGAGCTTGGGGGGCAAGGCTTCAACTCCCGCACGACCTTGAGCTTGGGAGGCGCGGATTTAGCTCTCACTCATGGTAGTTTAGCCCGAGGCCCAGGACGTGCACTTACTCGACGGTTACCAAGACCTTGAATGCCGGAGTTAAGGCGGACGTGGGCGGCAGATACGGAATGGTTACAACCCACCTTCAGTACGCATCAAGCCACTACTCCGGGAATCTCTCCCAGCCGTTTCTGGTAACGGCTAGGAGAAGTATAAAACCCCTTGAGGCAAATACGCTTAGGGAGGCAATCAAAGCTACAAGATAGTAGACACAACCAGCGTAGAATTCATCAGAGCTTGAGCTGTAGAACAAACACTTGTACTCAAGCATAGAACACCCTTTCCTCAGGGCAAGATTGGAGTAGAGCTTTTACCTTCACAGGTGCTCGAACCAGTATAACTCCCCGCGTCTTGCTCGTTTTCCTTTCCACTCAACCGACGAAGTAGCGAACGCATTCCTTCGGTGAGTGAAGCTCGTTTTGGGTCCCGCATACATAACTCACCCCTTCGGCGATCCCGATCGTCGACAGCTGGTGCCCACCGTGGGGCTCGAAAGCTTTGCTCATTCTGAGGAACAACATCAAGATCTCGGAAGCATGGCGCGCTCCATTGAAGGACGTTCGACGAGTTCAAGCTCGGGCGCGGTTCTCGAGCGTGACGACTCCACGTCCCTGTTTTCACCCTCACCGCCACTGCACGAGCAGTTTGTCTTCATGGCAGGTAGCCAAGGCGTGAACGCGAAGGCAGATGACCGTGACCCTAAGACCCCTAAAGATGCCCGCCGGATGGTTCAGGTTGCCATCAACTAAGCTATAATCGCCCTCCGGTGGGAGGATCAAGAGAAGGCTGGGACCTCATCCGGATGTCCAAGGTTTCCTCGCTCGGGCGAGCGCCTCCGTGCCATTGCCCGGGTTATGACTGATCCCGATCGGGTGAAGTTAGAACTTTTCGGCCGAGCTCTTGTTGACGAGCTCGATAAGGCTGCGACCGAGGCCATACCTCCGCAGCACCAAAGCCGCTACTCTGGGACCTGCTCCCTGAGAAGTGATGATAATTCCTCGCGCCGACGTCGGCGCCTTCACCGATCGCCTTCCCACCAACCATCCTAGGATCTGACCCGGATTCCTCCACGTCGTCGTCCCCTGGACACGGCTCTGGAAGGCATTTAGCGTCAGCATGGCTATAGTGGCTCTTCTTCTAGCTGCAGTACGTCGGGAAGTCTTTCGCCAGACATCTCGCCAAGGCACCGCAGGGTTCATGATTACTGCGGTATCTCGGGTGATTCCGCGCTCCGCAAACCGACCAGCGTGGCGTTGATCCAGCCATCGAGGTAATCACGACTCTGAGTCTAGCGGGGCGACCATCTCCCTCGGCGTGCTCCTATTACGGCCTATAGTTGTTGGCCTACTCGGCGACCTATCGGAAAGTGCCTTTGGCGCGCTCGGTTCAACTTGCTTTGATAGAGCGGTTCGGCGGGACCAGAACGGTTTATCCATCCTCCTCCTGAAGGCCGGGGAATAAGAGGAAGGCCTCCTCCGCACTTGGCCTTGGGTGGAGACGACGGCTGATGCAGACGGTGCTCTTGGGCGTGTCGGGCTTGGACTCCAGATGAGCGCACTGCTGCATAGCAGAGGCTATAGTACTGATAAAACTTCTTCAATCTCTTGTCATGGAAATAAAAGCGAGGTTGCTAAAGAATATACACCCAAAACAAAACAGCTAATTGTCGATTGACATGATTAATCAGCTACAAAGAATCAGTATAATCATGTGCTATTATACATAACGCACAAAACCGATGGTTGTTGAAGCAGTCCTTGTTCTAGCTGCTCGGGAAGCTAGGCAACAAATAACAACGGATTAGATAAGAAGGGAAAATCCTTGTCCATATGGGAGAGGAAGTTAACATCATTTTGGTAGGTTCGACCAAATTCTGCACAAGTGAAGGACACAAGAAAAATCGAGAAAATAAAAAGGCAAGTAATCTACCCAGTGGCGGATGCTTGGCCGGTGAGCAAGAGGGCTAGCGCGCTGGCTCTGGCCATCATGCCCCTAGAGACCCTGGCACTATTACACCTTCAATCTAATGCTTCCAATGGTGGAGCAACGGTTGCCGGTGGTGTAAGAAGCGGGAAGTGAGGAGTGAGATCAGGGGTTGAAGAAGAGGGAGGAGAGTTGGACCGACAGGGGAGCAAGAAGTAGGCTCACTATCCATTCCACTATTGTGTGCACTCAATTGCACCAAACCAGATAGACTTGAGTCAAACTTGAACCCATTGCAATCCCCAATTCCTTATTTCTCAATCCCCACCCACCCCTCAAAAATTGAGAAGTGAGGAAAGACGACGATTAATATGTCCTATTCTATTTTTGGGCTTACACACTCATAAATGAAAAGAGCCCATAAAAAAGATAAAGGCCCAAATCCCATTACCTAGTTACAACTTCAACCAAAGTCATATTTAGTCACATGGAAAAAATCCTAACCGGTTTGTTAATGGTCGGATATAAAGTGTACCCTATTCACCTTGACCCGACTATATATGTGTTGGTCGAGGATAGTTTGTCGTTACCCGACTAGCTATGCATGCTCAGTCGAAAATAACTTATTTAGTTGCTCGACCAACACTGAAGTTCGAGCATTGAATGGTTTTCACCCTGACCTAAAACTGGTCAGAAAGGCAATTACCCCTGCATAAGACTAGTGTGTGGAGGATTCTCTCTGATAGGTACAGATAACTAACTGATTGGAAGTTACTCCCTACAAAGAGACGCCTCTTTGCCAAAAGACACCTCCCAGCGGAATGACACCTTTTGGTAGGAAGACACACCTCTTAGAAGATAACAACTACCATCCCTTTGTCTAGCATAAATGGGGAGCTTGCGCAAGGATGATACTGCAACAACACAAAGCAATGCAACTCAAAAGATGAGAGAAGTACAAGATAGAAGAAATATCCAACAATTACAACATCCAAGCATCCAACAATTAGTAGTAGTGCTTCATTTCCCATTCAGAGTGTACCTTGTGCAAACACGTGATTAAATAAAGGGTATTCCCATCATTCTACTTTTTTTAATCTTGATTGACTTCACGCAAAGGCAACCCTAATTACATTCGTAAACTCGATCTAGGAACCCCCTAGGTCTTGAACATAAAAAATTGGCGCTAGAAGGAGGGCCCAATATGTGTCAAGTCATCAACTCTTTAAAGGTAATGTGTTGTCATGGATGAAGAAAATTCATATGATCTCACCGACTATGGTCACCTCACCGCTGATGACTTCATTGAGGAAGAAGGTAAGTGTGATTTCTACTCTAAATACATTACTGAGGCATAATTATCGCAATCAATGACTTCATCCAAACCGGGTGAGGCAGCAGCGGAAGTGCCACTTCCTGAGGCAAAATTAGGGAGCAAGAGCGATTCCACACCTACCCTTGTTTCAGAGGTAGAGAACTAGGGCACATACCCTATGGAAGTCGACAATGCTTAAACTTACCAGAACAACGATAACATCCATGAGAGTTCATCTTTAGAAGACTTTCTCTAAGGTCTTGACGGATACCCAACACACAGTATCCCCTACGCCCAGAAAGGCGAGATATACATCGCGTTTAAAGTCCGGGGCCCAAGGCTCTCACTGTCGACGCCAGAGGTGGTCCGACCGCTGCTACAAGAAAGGTGCCCCATTTAGCCACTGCATACCGACCAGAGATGTCCCGACCGACAGTGCCTGACGGGCCGAGCCCTAACAAACTCAAACCATCTTCGCCAACAAGCCAACATCAAATCATCGGTTCAACACCCGCCACTCTACCCCATCGACATGCAAGCGCTCAGCTTGACCAAACAGAGGTGGGGGGCGCCTTCCCCAGTAATTCCCGAGGCTAACACGTCACCGCCGACACGACACGAGAGCAGTGCCTGCTTCCTGAGGAACGGACCGACCTCGGCCAACGACTTCACCGACTGCACAGTACAACAACTACCCGTCAAGTCAAGTCCGAGACCAGACGCCGAGGCGAAGACTGCACTCAGCGTAGGAGCCCCATCCATTTTTTCCTTTACACGCCTATGTAACCGGCTTCCGGGCTATATAAGGAGGCCTCCTGAGCGGGAGAGACCACGACGAACATTCACACACACACATAGCCAGAGCATATTCTCGAGCCCGAGCCCTTCGCCGAGTTCTATCCGACCACTGACACGAGGCGCTTATGAGTTCGGGCTGAAATTCAATAGCTCATCAAGATCAATACGAACACGCACTCCACCACATCGAATCGGAGTAGACATTCAGCCCAACCAAGATAAATCTCGACCCCTCTTTTCTCTTCTCCGGTCTAACTATCAAGGAACGGAACGCTGCCCTCAAGACTTACAAAATTTACTTGCCGGTTCTCAAACACCGCTGTGTCTTGAACTCGATTTTGCCGCCAACACGACGGAGAGCTCAACCTTGCTCTCGCCACGCCCCATGGCTGTGCTCGCTGGGTGCTCAGACGACACATCCACACCTCGACAAATTTTCACTGAGGCTTCACAAGGCTGCCTGCCGACGCTCATGGCAGGCGCAGTGCACCGCCACCATGGAGAGGGCGCCGCTTTTGCATTTGCACGCCACGCCTCCCAAGGCTCGCAGGGGCAATGGTCAAGCCACGCGCCACTGGCCTATGAGATTTTGGAGAGTTTCCACCGATGGCGCATCTGCCCGACGCTGAGCAAGCCTCAAGGAGCCGTACACCGCGAATGCAACGTGGACGGTGAGCGATCAATGTGCCGCCACTTCGGCTGAAGTAAGAGGATCGCCACCGGCCTCGGCACCGGAGGCGCCCAGAAAGACGAAAGTTGTGGCGGATCATCCCAAGCTCGCCTAACTAGCTTCGCCGACACTGAGCTAGAATCATGGCACCAGATTTGGCACGCTGGTCGACTAACCTCGATCGAGCTAACTCGCGTCTCTCAAGATAGAGTGGCGGCGGCGACGTGACGCGCTGCCGAGTACACCAACAGCCATAAGAGCCGTTAACGCCTGCGCTTCCCTCTTCCAAGCTAAAACCACGCCGTCATGTTGTTCACGGCATCCCCGAGCCTCAACGGTGCCCGAGGCTGAGCAACCTACCAAAGACCTCGGAGCTGGTAGAGCACGCCACATACAAGATGTACCGCCCCCGCACCCTCACTTGTGGTCTCATTCGCCACAAAGCTAAACTCGCCATGAAGGAGAAAGCCGCATCAAGAATTCTGAGCGGCCCCAGCCTCCTACACCCTACACATCGCCTTAACACTCACGATTGCCGCTGACACTCTCGACGCCGAAGAAGAGCGCCACCGACGTCATGCTTGTTCGCAGTCGCTGAGAAGCACAATACGAATCACAAAACACCCTGGCACCGACTATCGGAGCTATCCGACTTGAAGAGCGCCTCGTCAGAACTCTGTGGCACGCATAAGGCCTGGGAACTTCTTGGGACTCAAGAGCTGTATAGCACTGGGAGAAATGCTCCGACTACATCCGCGCTTCTCCCAACAAAGGTAATGAACTCCCGACATTAGCGACGCCGACGCTTGGGCATTCATTTATGGCACCACATGCAGGCCTTGGTCCACAAACTAGGTTGCCTCAAACCCAGACCACCAAGGACCTCGCCGACATCGCCATTCAACCACGCCCGGCGAGGGAGGCAGTGGGGGCCATCTTCGATAAAGCGAAGGCTGCGAGAATCCGCCCCGAGCCGGCAAGATTCTCCGACCGCACGATGCCGGAGGCGAAGGGAAAGCAGTCCGCGAGACCACACGTCGAGCCGAACGCCGACAAGCAAAGCGGCGCGTACCATCCGACCACTTCAAAAGCCGATGGATAGCCCGCGGTCAACCACTTCGTACCTGCCGCACAAATACCGGGATCATGAAGTCCCGAGGCGCCGAAACCCCACGCAGTCAAGGGCAAAGGAAAGAAGCGCGACCCGACACCAAAGGCTCGACAGACAGTCGACTGCGGGTTCCCGTAACCCGACGGATGCCTTATGATCTTCTGGACCAGAGAGCTACGCCGACAAATGCCGCGTAAGCTCGCCACCGTGAGGTGCATACGGTGACCCCATGTCCCAACTACCTTCGCTGGTCGGAGACCCCCATCACCTTTGATTTGACGGACACTCCCCACCGCATCCAAAGACTTCGAAGATACCCACTCATCGCTGACCCCATCGAGGGTCGGGTTACCACTCACCAAAGTCCTTATGGATCTGCGGCACGGGTCTCAACATCCTCAGATGTTGAGACGCCGACGCCTGGCATCCCCGCCGACCCCACGATCGAGCAAGGCGCCTTCCACTGGCCATCTCGGCCATCAAGCTACCTCCGGGCAGGTTGATTTGTTGGCCACCTTTGAGGACCCAAAACTTCCAGACCAAATCCTCGCCGAGGTGGTGGGGTTCAGGCTCCTAACACGCTATCCCGGGAGGCCATACGTTCATGGCGCCCCAACTACACGCATCGAAGTCAAGATTCCGGCCACGGGCATCTTTACCATGTCCTCATCCCTCCAATTTTGCTTTCAACCGCGAGCGGCAGCTATGGCCGGGCTCGTGGTCATCGTCCGGCCGAGCTCAATAACCACGGAGGCAAGCCTCCGAGTACATCCCCGGCCCAAGAAGTCGGGCTCGGGTCCTTCGAGTCCGCTGAGGATTACCAAGGGGATCGCGACGATCCCAAGACCCGGCAAGACCGTGGCGGGGTCCGCCCCGCCGGGCCAGGAAGGCGCGTCACGACTTCCTCCGCAATCGGATGTTCGCCTGAAGACCATGCCAGCATCCTAAGGAGGTCGCCGAGCACACCTCAACATCCGCCGGTGTTGCTGCCGCCTAACGCCCGCGCCTGCTGACAAGAAAAGCGCAGTTCATAGGGGAAGAAGTAGCCAAGCTTTTGGAGGCAGGGTTCATAAAGAGGACGCCACCCTCAGTGGCTTGCCAACCCCGCCCTTGTAAAAAGAAATGGGCAATGGAGGATGTGTGTCGACTACACAGTTCGAACAAGGCATGTCCTAAGGACCATTTCCTTGCCCCTTGATTGACCAAGTCATTGATTCCACCGGGTGCGTAATTGTTTCGCTCTCGACGCCTACTCAAAGCTACCACCGATCCTCATGAAAGAGTCCGACCAGCTCACGACCTCTTTATCACTCCGCTCGCCTGCTTTGTTACGAACGATGCCTTTTGGTCCAAGAACGCAGCGCAACATACCAACGCCGTATGTACACTGCTTCAAGACCAGATCGCCAGAACATCGGTGGCGGACGGACATCGCCCAATCAGGAAGGCAACACCACGACTTCCATAAGAAACCTTTGCGAACCTCCCGCTGTTCCAAGATAAAACTCAACCCCGAGAAATGCGCTGGGTTCCTGTGGAAAGCCGATTCATCATATCCGAAAGCGCGGCATCGGCCAACCCGTGAAGGTCTCCGCAATCATGAAGATGGGGGCCGACACCTAAAGGGCGCCCAAAGTCGACGGATGCCTCGCACTTTGAGCGCATTGTGTCTCGCTTGGCAAGCGCGGATGCCCTACAACCGCCAGAAGTCCGACCGCTTCAGCTTGACACGCTAAGCTCGAGGCCCTCGATCGATTGAAGGTCTTCCCGACATCACCTTGCCTTGATCGCGCTTATCGCCATATGAAGCTTCGCCTCTTACATCGCCGCCACGCACCAAAGTCGGGAGCGCCGCCGCCGAGCGAAGGAGGAAGGCCGTGCCTCAAGGTGCAGCGATCGGTCTACTTATTAGTGAAGTACTTTCGAGTCCAAAGCCCGCTACCCTAAGTGGAAAAGTTGTTTCATGCGGTGCTAATCAAGAGAAAACTAATCCACTATTTCACCAACACCCCATCTCTCTCGTGGTGACTTCTTCGCCGCTTAGGCGAGATCATCCGCAACTGCCATGCTTCGAAGAATAGCCAAGTGGGCGCTTTGAGCTCAACGGGCACGACATCACGCTCGCTCCTAAGACCGGATCAAGTCCTAAGCCCTTGCCGACTTTCAAGGCCGAGTGGACCGAAGCCCAGCGCCAACCACCTAAGACCCCGAGCATCGACAATGTACTTCCGACGGGTCCTACACCAAGAACGGAGCGCGCTGAATCGCTATCGCCTCCCCACTCGCAACAGCTCCAGATGTTGTCCGACTTCTCTTCGACGCCACCAACAACGTCCGCCGAAAGCACGGCTCATCAACGGCTCGGACGCCGACCTCGGCGACGATGACTTTTTATATATACGGCGACTCTAAGTCGGTGGTCGACTGTGTCATGAAGACCTCCGAGCCTCGAGACCACGTGATAAAGATATCGCCAAGGTGCGCAAGCTCAAGAAAATTCAAGGGTTTCGAGCTCCATCATAGCCTACCGACGCTACAACAGAGGTAACACCACTCGCCAACATTGCCTCGCAGGGACCGGTTCCTACTGAATCTTTGTCCACAACCTTCACAACCGTCCGTCCGAATGGACCCGGTGGTCGATCAGGCGGCCGGCCCACCTGGCTCGCCCGAGCCAAACGCTGACCATCCGGACGCCGCTTCTATCCGTGTCAAAGCAAGATGTGCTCACGGCCGAATCCGACTGGAGGAAGCCTTACGTCGAGCGCTTGACGGACGGGACTCCCCCCGGATCCGACCGAGGTTCACGCCGCCGGGCGCTGAAGTCCTTCGGCCCCTAGTCGGCGAAGACCTTACAGAGGAGTCCTTCCGGTTCTCCGTGGCGCATCCTAACCGATCAAGGCAAGGAGTTGCGCCAACATCCATGGCGTAACATGCGGTCACCACGCAGTTCTCCGCGTCCTTGGGTAAGGCCTTCAAGGCTTCTATCGCCGATCATTGTGGCCGACGCCGAGCGATCGCTCACACTCGCGAGGGGTGCCAATTTTTGCTCTACAGACGACCTTCCAAATTCTCAAGCCTCCGTACGATTCCTATCACGGGCTGTCATGGCCTGGGGACTCGACCGCTGCCTTTCAAGAAAGCGCCTAGGGTTTCACCCACCTCTTTGTCGCGTGGACAAATTCACTATGTGGATAGAGGCAAGCCGTTTCATTGGCCATCATGTCCAGCACCACTTCTTCCGCGCATAGTCTATCTTTGAGTCCCTAACTCCATCACACCGGCAATGGTACGTAGCTTTCGGGAAGGAATTTCGACTCGCGACCTTCAACATCCGCTACGATCGGCGGCCGCCACACCAGCACCAACGCCGCCGAAAAGGGCAAACGCATGATCCTCCAGGCTCAAGTCGCAATCTTCAATCGACCGAAGGTCAGCGGGCGGGCATCGAAGCGTTCTCCGCTCTTTGGAGCTCGCGAATCATCGACCGTGTCGATCGGCTTTACGCCATTCTTCTGGTGTTCGCTGCCGAGGCCGCCCCGCCGACCGACTGGAGTATGGCGCTTCCAAGACTTGCAACCTCGACCAAACTCGGGGCTCGAAGTCGCAAAGAAGACGCCATCGACTACCGACGAGGCGCCGCGGACGCTATCCTCCTGGCCGGCTTGGCATCAAAGAATGTCAAGGCGCTTATCGTAGTCGCCAGATCCGTGGTCGAGCCTTCGATGTAGGCGACTTGGTCCCGCTGTTCAGCCCAACGCTAAGGCAGCACAAGCTACTTCGTGGAAGGCCCTTCACCGCTAGGAGGTAATTCAATCTTAACTCACCGACCAAAGACGCTGATGGCAATATCTGCTTCAAATGCTTGGAATATTGAGAAGCTCAGGCGATTCTTTCCCTAAAAAAATTTGTTCTTTAGCCGGACATGCTTACTAAAGTCGATAAGCCCGAGCGGCGCGAACCCACGGGTTTCAAGTCTACGTGAACATCGTTACGTAGCGCCAAATCATCCTAAGGTTTTTCCTCAAAGGAACCGCTTCAACCCGCTTATTATGCTCACGCCCGTAAAACTCCAAGTAGTTTTTCTGACCACGATTACTAAAGTAATGGCCCACGGGCTTAAGAAGACTTTGTGCGATTTAATTATGGACGATCGGCGAAGCATTTTTGGTAGGTCCGTCGCACGACGATTTATCTATAAGCAGCGACGCCCACCAACAGACTTTACGCGATCCTCGCGGTGGTCGGCAACGATCAAAGCGCTCGGATTTAAGAGACGGAGTACAAAGGACAAAACACTAAGAGCACGAGATTTCGAAGGAGGTATTCCATTACACAAAAGTATAGTACACCCATTACAGACAAGCAAATCAGAAAGTCACGCCTTATGCTAACCCTAAGGCGTAAAAGAGTGCAAAATCCAAAACAAAGAAAGTCGGACCATGAAGGCAGTAGGAGCCGCCCGTGCCTGGAGATGCTCTGCCAGCACGCGGGTTCGGGGAGACCGCGACGGCAACCTAAGGGTCGGGCTAAAGAAGGCGGCCCTCCCTGCGTCCCCCCGAGACCTCGCCAAGGTCTGCCCATCGTTCGAGACCTCCAGTACTGCCACACTGCTTCCACCGCTTTCCCGTGACTTGCTCAAGACTGGGCCGCCTACCGGATGTGGGAGACAAGGTCAGCGGGTCAAGGAGTTAGCGACCGTGGCACAAAGACGCCAAAGACGATTCGCCGTCAGAGTAAGACCGCCTCTTCATGCAAGGAGCGCCCCGAGGCCTAGGGCAGTCCTCCAACGCCTCTGGCCGCTGTAAGGCCAAGGCGATCGCGCCACGCTTGGCTCAACTGCCTGAGCTCCACCCCTGACTCAGCCCCGCCCATGCCTGTGAAGGTGGCGGAGCATCGAGAGGAGAACCCCGCTGCGGAGTCAATGTCGTTCGTCATGGCTATTCCCGCCTCACCGCCTTGCCAAGGCCGCTGAGTCGCCGCTTGCCCTGGGCGGGTCAAGCACCCGGCTCGTGAAGCAGTTGCATCACCCGCTACTTAGGGCGGCAGAAGATCCCACTTGCATACACTAAGTCTGAGATGGGACCGCACCAAGGCCCACCATGCTTGCCGCCGATCTCAAGAAGCCGCCTCCCGCCGCCTCGGGGCGCTGAGCCACTCTCCGACGCCGCTGCCGAGTTGCCATTGGCCGATCGACCTGCGGAGGCAAAGACCGAAACGAACGCCAACTAGACGCCTCGCAACCCCCGCCACGTCCGAAACAACCAGAAGAGCACCTACCAAGGCGGGGCTCCAGATGAAGAACTCGCGAGGGCAGATTGCCCGCCGCGCCGCCGCTACCGGAAGAGCCCTCCGCTCGACGCTTGGAGGGTGAGCCTCTGTGGCTCTTCCACCACTCGCTGTTCGCTTCTTGTCGCTCTCCACCGCCGCCGCCATGGCACCTGCAAGAAGTTCCTCCGGGAACGGACTTGAAGACGGCGAAGTAAGGCAACACAAGCGTTAGGGCTGTATGGTTTACCGCCCTCACCAGATTTATAAGGGCGGATTCACCTGCTAAAACCGCCACATGCGCATGCTTCAAGGGCTTTCTGGCGCGCCGCCGGCGCCGCGACGCGACGCGCATTAAAATCCCACTCCGCGATTTAATGCGCGGCGAGCGATACGGGTGCGTATTGCCGCCCGCTCCAGGTAAAGGATCGCCGACGCTCGGGTCTTCGCCACAGACTCCAGATATACTACGGACATCCTCGAATCCGACTACCACGCGAAGCCGCAGACGCAACCAACCCAAAAGAGATAAGTCACCGACTACTTCCCTCGCGATTTTTCGACGATCAATGATACGCGCGTCGACCACACCTCGTCGCCACGCATCGCCGGGCTCAGAGCAACGCTATTTACATTCATACAGATCAGCGGGTCCGATTAACCACACGGCTCCCCACCGTAACCTATCCGACCCAAGCGCCACGACCCAGCCCCATCAAATGCACGGTTTCAAGAAGCGCTCATGAAAGGGGTAACCTGACGCAGACGAGCCACAAGTCACCGGAACGCCCTTTCGCTCAAAATGCGAAATGCATGCTCCCGTTTCTCAAATGTCATTCACATTCATACGGGTCGGCGATCCGACCGACCACTCGCCGCTTCTAGCGGTAACCCATCCGACCCAGGGCCGCGACTCCACGCCCAAAGGCTACGTTTTCAAGTAGCGCCTTGTAACGGAGTTACCCAGACGCGAAACACGTCACCGGAAATGTCCCTTTCCCGCTCAAAATGTGAATGGGTGCTCTCGCCCAACGCTATTCATGTTCATACGGACGACGACCGACTAACTACTTCGGCCTCTAGCGGGTAACTCCGTCTCACCCAAGCCGCCACACCTACGCCACGGTACGGCTACGGCTTTCAAGTAGCGCTATAAGGGCTACCTATACGGCGGCGCAGCCACAAGCTCATTTGGGGCCACCTTCTCCGCATGAGGCTTGAATGGACGCTTCCGACCTCGGGTCTTTAGCCCTCCTTCGCTTTCCTTCGAAAATCGAAAACATCCCACGCTCAAAAACCCCCGGCTTCTGTGGTTACGGCTTCGACGCAAAAGAAGGGCTTAAACTCGCGAAAGCACAAAAACGAACCCCGATTCATTACATGCCGAAGTTTTTACATCAACATAATATCTAACATCATTCATAATCCCCGTGGAGGACGCTCGGGGTATCCGGCCACGATCGCCGGGCATAGGGCTCGACTTGGAGTCCGAAGCGCCGACCTCGCCGTCCGGCCCCGGGCGATCCCCCGCTAACTTTGTCCGTGTCAAGACCATTGTAGAAGGACATGGCGCTAATAAAGCGCGAAGTGGCTCCTGTGGCAGCACTCGCCTTCACCGACTTCGACGCGGTTCCCAAGACACGGCTAACGCTTGGCCGCAAGCGAACTCAGACTCGTGACAAATTTCGAGCAATCCGAACACAGACGGCCCTACCGACCTTCCTAAGGCCCCAAACTCGGATAATTACCGCCCGCCATTCTCCATTTCTTTTCGAGTCGTCGAGCCGCCCATCGCTGGGACATGGTCAAGGCTTCTTCCACCGCTAAACGCCAGGCCTCCGCGACTTCACTAATCTTTCTCTACACTCAAAATCGAGGTGTTAGAAGTGTGCCTACGACGGCACCTTCCGAATCAACCTGCATAACAACTCTACGGACGCGCATTCTCCATAGCTTGAGCCTCCTCAGACCTCTCGCCGGACTTCACCGGCCACACCGCCTCCTCGAGGACGACGCCCCGAAGGCTATGGCCTCTCCTCGAAGCCAAGGCCACAGATCCGCCTCGAGCGACGGTTTGCGCTGTATGGCTTCCGCCAGAGGGACTCAATCTCGGATACCTCGCCTCGTGGACTCACCCGACCGGGCGCCTCCTCCGCAGGGCGCTGCCCTTCACTCGCCATCCGGCGGCCTCTTCCGCTGACCCGCCGCGCCCGCATTTTCCCGAAGCCTCCCCGCAGCTGAGTCCCGCTGGTCGCGAATTCCTCCGCAGCAGCTGGGTCAGGCAGCGATGGAGGAGCTCGGACTTGCCCTCGAACGCACTCAAGACGCTGCAGCCAAGCCATCGCTTCCATTTCAAGATCCGCAACATCCGGTAAAGGCGAAAAAATTCTGAACATAACTTACCAGACCGGCCGGAAGTCGATCTCTGCATGATCGCAGATCCAGCCGCCTCCCGAAGATTCTAAGGAGAAGATTCAGCTCACCCGATTCGCCTCTAACTCGTCCGGCCTGGGGAACCCTCCCACAGGACTCCCACTCTTCAAGCTCCGCCCCATCGTCCAGGCGAGAATGATGTCTCGCCGGATGGGTCACCATCCGGCCAGACCAGATGGTCTGGGCGATCGAGAAAGCCTCTGCGGTCGCCCGCGTGGCCCGCCCGACGGTTGGGCCTCCGCTACCACCGCCGGGCGGATCCGCTGCCTCCGCCACCGCTGGCCGCAGCTCGTCCCCACCCGCCCTTCGCGACGATGGCGGATCGCTTCCAAAGGCTGTGACTCCTCCGGAGCGGGCACACACCGGATCAAGCGCATGCGCGAGATCGGTCCGCCTCCTCGCCCCCGCTTGCGGGTAAGGAGCTCCTCGACGGTCGCCAGACGCGTCGGGACACCACTTCCCACGGATGCTCTCCGCACTACCACGCGCACGATTTCCGTCAAGGCCAAGAACCACGGGCGCGGCGGCGCCGCCACCTCCGACGCTTGCCCTTGGTCGACCGGCAGATCTTCGCTCCCCGCCAAGCCGAGTATCTCGCCGGGTCCCATGGCCATAGTTCCGCCGCCTCTGCTGCTTTCTCCGCAAAATCCCTAAAAGCAAGGGCCGGTCAGTGACATTTCGAGCAAAATCGACACACGGCAAAGGGACAAGACTAACCACGACGAAGCGGTGCCAGAATAACCGCTCTCTTCACGGTTTTCCTAGCAAAGGGGGGCTATCTTCCCCATTGTGGGCACCCCCGCTGGGTGTCCTCGCTTAGCGCGACGACGATTTCCTCGCGGTCGATGTCCTCCATTGATCGCCGACCGGGCGGCATTTCAAAATCATACTCTTCAGATGGATCGCCGAGATCTCCGCCGTCAGCGAAGGACGACCCCGCCGATCGAAGAAAGGGCGGTCGACCCACGCCTCGCCGTGCGATCATGGCCCGACGTGTCCCCTCTTCTCCTTCCTCTTGTTCTCCAGGCGCTTCCTTCCGAGCGGACTCCCAGCCTCGGCTCACTGGCGATCGCCTCATCTCCTTCTCCCCAAAGAATGCCCGGAGGATGCTCCAAGCAGCCCTGAAGGGGCGGAACTCTATTCAGCCTGAACGCTGGGAATTAAGGTACACAAGAAAGGGTAGGGGAACCTCCCACTTACCAAGTTCGGGGGGTTTTCCACCGAGAAGGGCTCGAACGCCGCCGCCGCCACCGTGGCTTTCAATGCCAGGACGGCGCCACCCGAGCCTTCCACCTCCGACGAGGAGGTCCGAACCTCCATCCTCATGGGATCGGACGCCTCATATTTGAACATCGTGTGGGCCTGCCCATAAGGGGTTGAATGCGTCTCGCCATGAACGAAAGACGACGACATAACCCGTCGAGCCTCGCTCTTCCGAGCCACGAGCTGCTCAAGAATCACCACCATCTTCCTCTTCTCTCTCGCTCACGGACGACCCCATTCAGCACCGCCGCCCCCTCCGGTGAAGGCCGGCGCCTGCTCCCCAGATTCCAATGTAGAACCACTCGGTGCCATCCACGGTTCAAGTAGGCAGCTTCATGTCAAGGTATCCGACGTAACGGTTAGACCGGCCGATGGCGGCGCAGCACGATCGGCGCCAAAGAACGCTACCGACTTGCTTCTTCAAATACCAAGATATGGAAGAAGTACTTCCAGAGGGCCCAATGGGGTTCGATCCTCAGAAAGCTCGCACAACAGGGTGAAGATCGCGAATGTGCAGACGCTGGGGGTTCGGGATGGTGCACTCCACCTTGTAAAAGTGAAGAAGCCCGGACGAACGATGGAGGGGAGGCCAACCCGCCAAAGAAGGACGCGACTACAACGATCTGCCACTACCAGCTCGAGCCGCAATTTCACAAGACTCTCCACCGAAGCTACATCACGCTGAAGGAACCGCTTTTCGCCAAAGCCGAGCACCCGAAAGGCCAAGAATGGTGCACTCCGCCACGCCATCTCCAAGGGGGCGAGGACCGTTGGTGAAGAAAGGCTAAGGCAAAGAATCCTTCTTGGTTTTTTTGATCTTCCTCACGGCCGCCTCGCCTCTTCCTTTCGCAATAAGAACAGGGACAACGCAGGGAATCCGCTCTATGGCCCCTTTTTTTCCGCTTATAAAGAGCGCATCGACCGCCGACCGGATAGGCGTCAACCAAACAGAGCATCGCGAACGGAAACGGCGCCATTCCGCTCCCCCGACCGTCCCGACGGTTCAACGGTACGCTGCCCTAATTCTTGATCGCCCCTGATTTAATCCTTGACAGGACCGCAGCCAGGCGAAAAGGACATCGGCAAAGTGGCGCACGGCTCCTCGGGCCTCGCCTCAATCTCCAAGGGTCGCTTTGCGACGGAGAAAACATGCCAGATCACTCACGGTCCCGTAAGCCACTTAAAGGCTTACCGACTTATGCTTAGGGCTCGACCAAGCGTGCAGGCCCTTAACGCCACCAAGTGGACGCACACGCCGCCCGAAACTAAAAAACCGAGCGAGGGACGAGGATAAGGCGAGCTCCTGGCCCTTGTTGGGTCGGCGGACGACCCAATCGCCTTTGAATCGTTCGAGGTCATACGTCACACTTCTCCCGCTGAGCCTGCCGACGGCAGCGCCAACGCGCCCTGTGTCGGCGACGCACTGGGTCCGACTCGATTGAGTAACGAAGGCTCTCGCGGTCGCTTCTGGCCTGGACGCCTGCAACGGATAACGTCCGCTGGAAATGGTTCTCTCGAAGCCACCAGGCCCACTCGAACCACTCCGCCATCGCGCCACGAGCACGGGCGCTCGAGCTCACGATGGCAAGCGCGCTTGCTTCACCTCTGTGTCCCACACCGCGACGGGCGATTCGTGGGAACGCGCCGCCTCGCCAGAGTATGGGACGGACGCCTATCACTTTTGACGAATGGGCGATCAAGACGGATAAGCCCCGACCAGCTTCTCCGACCGCTCGGGGCTCGGGCTCCATCCACCGGATGCGCCAAGCACCCGGCAAGTTATGCGACCAGCCCGCTTTGGTCAAGGCCGGCGATCGGGAAGTCGCCTCGCTCAACCAATGCGCTTTGTGTACCGGCGCTTTCGCTGAGTTCAAATCACAACCGGAGCTACCTGCAGACGTTGATAAACCTCGACCAGCTTCCGACTCGCCGGGGCTCGGTTTATCCACCGGATGCGCGCCGCACTCAGGCAAAGCCGATCAACTTGATCGGCCGAGGTCATGCCACCAAAGATCCGGCCACTTTAACGGTATGCTTACCCAAGATTCATCGACCAGCAAACCCCGACCGGCTTCCAATCGTCTGGGGCTCGGGCTTTATTGACGGATACCCGACACATGTGTATCCCCAACGACCAGAAAGGCGATGGCCATAGCGTTTAAAGCCCGGCCCAAGGCCTCCACCAAGTCGACCAGGAGGTGGCCCACCGTTGCTACAGAGCGCAATAGCCCATTAGCGACGCAGAATATCGACCAGAGATGTCCCGACCGACGGGTCTGACGGGCCGAGAGCCTCGAACAAACTCAAACCATCTTCGCCAACAAGCCAACATCAATCATCGGCCGCTACCGACCCGCCACCTACCCCATCGATGCGGGCGCTCACTTGACCAAACAGAGGTGGGGGCGCGCCTTCCCCAGTAATTCACGAAGGTCGACACTTCGACGTCAATACCGACAAGCTGACAGAGAGCAGTGTGCGCCTGCTTCCCGAGGAACGGACGCACCTCGCCAAGGATTTCACCGACTTCGCCAGCAGGCCAACAACTACCCGCCAAGTCAAGTCCGAGACTAGACGCCGAGGCGAAAGAATAGACTCCGTGCGAGAGAGCCCCATCCATTTTTTCCTTTACACGCCTATGTAACCGCTTCCCCGCTATATAAGGAGGCTTGCCTCCGGAGCGGAGAGACCACTGACGTAACATTCACACACACACATAGCCGCATATTCCTCGAGCTCCGAGCCCTTCGGCCAGAGCCCCCCATCCGACCATCAAGACACGAGGCGCTTGCAGCCTCGCTTGTAATTCGACGAGCTCATCAAGATCAATACGTAACACGTACCACCACACTGATCGGAGGTAGGGACATTCACCAACCAAGATAAATCCTCGACCCTCTTTTCTCTCTCGGTCTAACCATTCAAGGAACGGAACGCGCGCCCCTCAAGACTTACAAAATTTACTTGCCGGTTCTCGAAACACCGACAGGTCTTGAACTCGATTATACCCCATCATCATCTGATGAGGGAGTACTCACCCCATCCGTCAACTTTGGTTTCTGCATATGTGCGGTCACAGAAGAGACAGATGCACAATGGGTGGAGCGTGAACAACGCATTGTCCAAGAGATGGCAGAGACCCAAGAGCAACTTGAGAGCCTCGTGATTGTAAAACAAAAGGCTATGGAAGAGGCAAGATGTCTGTACCCTAATAGCCAACCAAGGAGCTCGCGAAGGCCAGATCACTCAGGGAGTTATCCCCGACATGCCCTTTCGATCACGCCATAGGTTCCAAGGTTGGCGGTAAGGGACTTGAATTCAATTCCAAGCAATTCACAAGAAGAAACTCCTGTAAATAAAATCCGAATAATAACTAATGCCATTTTAAACCAACCCATGGATGGAGATAATGTACCACTCATAAGACCTTTAACTGCTGATCTGCATGTAGCTGCTATAGAAGTACAGAGCACATCCACTTCTATGAGGTCTCTGAATGATTCCCTTGTGGATTATTCCTCATCTGGTTGGCATCAACAGAGCTCCACCAACAGATGAGTGAGCCATGAAGGAGAAATACTTTCAACAGGCTTGGCCTAGGTGAACATGCTAACTGTGGTCGGCAACGACCTCGTTCTCCTAAATATGTCAAACAAATTCCTAATGTATGAACACGTCTGGGACTATATATAGGATGCGAAGCCTTTTCTTCGAGGCTCAGTAATGTCACTTAGCCTGAAAAATTCAAGCTAGGTCCTTTGGAAAGCTACGATGAAACTCAAAATCTATCAGAATTCCTCTAAATCTGTACCATCACTATCCAAGCTACTGGTGGCGATGAGAAGGTAATGGCAAATTATCTTCCTACTGTTCTTAAAGGGTCTGCGAGAACTTGGTTATTCAATCAACCTGAAGGATCCATTTTCAGTTGGGAAAATTTATGCCATGCCATTTTAAATAATTTTAAAAGTTGTTATGCTAAGCTAGGTAAAGAATACGACCTGCGTCATCTTCGTCAAACCTTAGATGAAAATTTATGTCAATTTATTAAGAGGTTTGTAGAGGTCTGTAACACAATTTCTAACATATCTAATGATTCTGTGATACATGCATTCAAGCAGGCTATACACTACAAATGTTTCACAAAGGTCTTTAACATTCATTTGCCATCTACCATATTGAAACTTTTTGATATGGCAGATCGGTACGCAGACACTCATGAGGCGGTTGAATGGAACTGTATGGTCGACAAGGGCCATACACCAGCCCAACCAGGTTTGAAGACTTCCGAAGGTAACAAACCTAAAAAGACATTCACACCCGAAGACCGCAAAGGTAAAAATAAGAAAAAGAATAAAAAGATCTCTCAAAGGGAGGTCGCAAGCATTTCCAAATGACCTACGTATTCCAAGCATAAGACACCTTGGAAGAAGAAACCTGGTCGGACAAACGACCAGTTTATTCCCAAGAATTCCACTTCAAACAGTGGGAACAGATGGTGGTATGCTCTGTATAATGCACCTAGGCATGACTTGCATAATTGCCGTACATGGCAAAGACGCATTGAAGAATTTTACTTTGGTAAGGGTCCTATGCCAACTTTACCACAAGGTTGGGGCAACAAGGATGCAAACAGGGACAAGGATGCAGATGGGGACAAGGATATGGGTTATTAGAAACCTGATAATCATGTCAACATGATCTTTGGAGGATCCTCTACGTACTCTTCAAAGAGGCAATTCAAGTCCGCTTGGAGGGAGGTTAATCACATTGACACCCGACTAGGAAGGCCAGACTTTTTAAAGTGGTCGGATATCATAATCACCTTCTAGAAGGATCAAAGACTCAAAAGGAAGGAAACCAACATTTGAGCAGGAGTACGTTCTAATGGATCTTGCTGGGTTGAAACATATTAAAAAAAGTTCCTCAACCTCTTATATGTCCTAGACCTAGTAGAAACTTAGCATGTAGAAGGAGGTTAAGCAAAACTCAAGTTGCATAAAAGAACCAAGCAAAAATGCAAGAATTAGTAGAGTTTCATAATATAGATGAACTTAGATCTTGCATTGTTTAAAGAGGGATGGATACGAAGCCACACTGTTAGGTGGAAAAAGCTCAACAGAGTATAAAGAAACCAAAGAACTCTTCTCTAAGACTTGGTTCTGACCTTGGTTCAAACCATGGTGGTGGGTTCAACCACACCTTCCACACCAGGAGGCATCCCTCCATTTATAGCACACTGTGAGCAATCTCCACCCTTGGATAACTTGCTTCTCCCATAAGAAACCTTCTCAAGGGCTGAGATTAACTCACTCAACCATACATGGGTTGACCCGAAGCCCAACAATATAACGGGTTTTGACAAACACACACCTCTTAGGGCACTACTAACTCAACCACTATTGCACCCGCGAACCTGCGATCCAACGGTCCTCCTTCACTTGAGTAGGGCTTAAGTTAGCATCTCATCCATCTTCCATGCGATCCTAATGACTTGCTACCATGCCTCTCACGCATCTAGATCCCCGAATTGCCCTTGCTTGCACACGAGCCTAAGTTACTTGGTGCACCACATGTCCTTGTCCGCTTCATCATGACGACGTCTACTTTCATGACTGTTCAGGACCTCAACTCCTCCTTGAACCTAGTCCCGGTCCATATCGTTGCCTGCCATGTCCAACACCAAAACTCACGCTCTGGCTCCTTGTCTTTCCTAGCTTGCAACCATTTCCCGACCTTAGTCATCTTTTGGTGTCCCATGACCGTTCTGGACCTCAGTTTTCTAGCCTAGTCCTAGTCTCCTCTAACATGACCTAGTACTAAAGTCCTGCAACCAATACAGACAAGCAAACTATCACGTAGCATTGTTCATAATAATATGCAATAAACATCATAACAACATAGACAAGAAACTAGGCAGGTATCATTGATTGGTCAATCATCAAAAGATCTCACCTTGGATCAAACAGTCCATGACCACTCTAAAATGTGACCACTAATAGTTAGACCACTCTTACAAAGGTCCTGAACACTCAAAATTGTGACCATTAATAGCCATATCACTCTTACAAAGGTCCTGACTAGTCCCTCAGAAGTCACAACCACTTCCTTAGTGGTCGATACCACTTAAAACCCTGAACTGTCAAGACCACGACCATTGGTCTTCGACCAGCCAAAGTTTTGACCACTCGAGGTCCAACCACTGGTCTACGACTAGCCAAAGTCCCGACCACTCGAGATCCGATTACTGGTCTAGGACCGGCCAAAGTCTCGACTACTCGAGGTTTGACCACTGGTCCTAGTCTCCTCACAGTAACTCAAATTGCTCAAGACCAGTTCATAACTAGTCTCAACCAGTTTACAAATTGTTCATATCAAACTTAAACTTGTGCACCACAAGCTACAATTTCTCATCACAAACCCGGTAGACATCTACATGGTCTTTCAATTTGATTAAAGATAAGTAGTTAGGGTATACTGAGAATAAATAGGAAGCGAACGCTTTCTGGCTTTGTACCATGCAACAAAGAAAAAAGTGGCTGGTGGCGGTGGAAGAAATCAGGTGGCGACATAAAAGAAAGATGGCTAGCATCGCAGAAATAAAAAAAACACTGACGTGGCGACACAGTACATGGAAGCAAGGTTCAAAAAACTAGCAAGATTTCATAAATCTCGAGCAAGATCTTAGATTCTAGCCGGGGATAGGATCCAAAACCAAGGCCAGATAAAAAAAATGAAAAAAATTAAATTGCTACAGCAATCTCAAAAATCTCGATGAGATTTTGCTAAATCTCACTGAAATCTAGAGTAATTTGACTAGAATTTGACTTTTTTAATTGGATTTGGCCCAATAACCCTTAAGAAAGTCATCTTCCATGAAAATGTTTTGAAATACTAAAATTTTTAGAGTTAATAAAATTTTGGCAGAAAGCTGTTAGATTTTTATAAAATTTTACAAGCTTAATCATGCTCTTAGAACCATACAGAAAAATTTTCAAAATAATTAAACTTCATTTGTTATCTTTAAAAAATCAAAGGCAAAATGAATATAACTTAGACGGTAACCTTTTCATAATTTTATAAATTTGTTTGAGTGTGATCATGATCCAAAATTTTTATGAAAGCTTCAAAATTTCCTCAAAACCCTTCACTAAATTTTTCAAAAATTATAAACTTTTTTGTTTACTCAATCAAACTCTGGATGCATTAAACTTCATTTGTTATCTTTCAAAAATAAAAAACGCAAGGATCACAAATGGTACAGTACCATTTTAAAAATTTTATAAACTCACTGGAGTGTGATCATGATCCAAAATTTTTATGAGAGCTTAAGCATTGCCTCATAACCCTTATCTAAAAGTTTCAAAAATTTGAACCCTTTTTTGGTTGCTCAAGCTAATATACGTATTGATCATGAGGCATTTATCAGGACATAGCACCGTCAGAATTTTTGAAAATTCTTGAAATTGATCATCATCTAACAATTTTATGGAAACATTTATGACACATTAGGACCATCCACAAAAAGTTTCAAAATTGTCTAACATGGTTTGGACCATTTTTCATTTAGTTGAAGTTTGTCGGTAAGGCTTTTATTTAGATAGTAGCACTATCATAACATTTTAAAATTTATAGAGATTGATAATCATCTAAACATTTTATGAAAATATTATTGATGCACCAGAACTATCCACAAAAATTTTCAAAATTTTATAATATAGTTTGTTCTACTTTTTATTTGGTTCAAATTTGTTGATTAGTGTTTTATCAAGACACTAGCATTGTCTAAAGTTTTAAAAATTTGTCAGGCTTGATAATCATCTAAAATATTTATAGGAAAATTACCGATGTGTCAAGACCATCCATAAAAAATTTTAAAATTTTTGACGTCGTTTGAACCATTTATTCACTCAGGTAAATTTCACTAAAATCTCGACAAATCTCATCGATATTTCGGCAATTCCGGGTGAAATCACAGAAATTTTGATGCAAAAAAATTAGATTTGAATTTTTGTTTTTATATTTTGTTCGAAATTTATCTAAAATTCTGAGATCTCAACAAAATTTGAATTCAGGCTAGTTATGAGATGTCAACACAAAATGAGATTTGAAACCTCGCATGGAAGTGCTCAAGTGCCTTGCCCATGAGGTGACAGGTGGCAGTTGTGCAAGCTGGCAGCACCGCAGTTTATGGTGCACTGCAGTTCCTTGTGATGTGCGACAGTTGCAGTTGTAGGAGATAGTCAACAGAGACTGAGGCGAGGAGGGCAGGCTGCTACAGCGCCGCGTGTTGCACTCACGTGCAGCAGAGGAAAGAAGTTCTAGGAGCAGCAGTAGCAAGCCAACAACAGTATGCGACCAACTAGAGTGTGTGGTTACTGGGATGAGATTGAATAGAATGAAATGGTTCTGTACTATTTGGTTTCATTACTTTGGGTGAATAGGATAGTTCAGTATTTGTAGGATATATTCCTCAAATTTGTATCCAACCATTTAGGATAGGATGGTTCCATTCAAGCAATCAAATATATAAATAATTTTTTTCTTAAATCATCTCACATATACACTTAGTACAAGCAACCAAACACACCTAAGTGATAGGACATCTGGTGCATAGCGCGTGAATCATCGGGAGAAGAGAGGGGGGGGGGAAGAGAGAGAGAGAGAGAGAGAGAAAAGAAGAGTGAAGAAAAGAAAAATTCAAGAGATTATTCGAAGGTTGTGCTTTCTTGTAAATAGATCCATATGCGTGTTCCGCATTCCAAATTTGAGAAAAAAATCTATGAGTATGGATTTCTGTAACACCCCGGCGCCAATCGCACCGCGAGTGCTACCCAAAACTCTAAACACTCAACGACAACTCAACAGAATTTTCTAAAAGCAACCGCTAACTCTAAAACCGATCAAACTAAGCCAAAAAAAGTTCAAAATTTCGCATGACCTTCCTAGAAAGAAGGGCATCCACTCAACAGATGTAAAACATTGCGATAATATGATATCATTCTAGCAGGTCCTTAGTTATCCAATCACACATCCAATAGATAGTAATAAACTCCACGATTTAACAACACATTACAACCTTATTAATTACATCCGGACTTTACAAGTTAATTTAAATGAGGTGGTAGTGATTGAATATGCTGCACGCTACTACTCCCATCCCGAAGAATCAGCTTTAAGGTACCTAGAACAGGAAGCAACAAGCGTGAGTCCAAGACTCAGCAAAGTGCAACAAGTAGGAAGAGGTAAGGCATTAAACTTAAATGCAACTATTAGAAGACATCAAGTAGCAGTTCCTTAAATTAACATCCGTAAATAAAGGAACAGTTGAATTCATAAAGGATCCACAACGTAAAAGCATGATTACTTCATCATTTAAATGACCATTACTTAACTAAAACATCCAGCAACAGGAGTAGTAACAGCTCCACTTACCTCAACCAACTTGACAATATAACAAAACCTTACCCATGCCTCGGGAATCAAATCTGGATGAGCCCTCGATTCAACTCTCAACCTGTTCTTTCCATTCTCATCAATCAACCTTTATCAATCGCAATACACAATGAAATGAAAATACTTTTGTGCTATCATTCACATAATATCTCATACATATATGCGAAGATATATAATGCAACACAACCATGCATTGCATTCACCTAATATCCCATGCAGATGCACAATGATATATACAACGTCAATGCAGGGCAATGAAATACTAAATGATGCGACGCAACCATGCTTCAATTCACATCCATCAACAATCAACAATTCCAATGCATAAAACATGATCCATCATTGTCAATACAGTGCAGATGCAAGTATGCCATACAAAAGAAGAATCTCATATACATACATCATGATCAACTCATAAAACATGATCTATCATTGACAATGCAATGCAGATTGCACAATTTCCATGCGTATGATGCATCATGCATGCACATCTCCTCCTTTAGTACATACCGGTATGGCCGAGTACACACCCGTCGGTGTGCACCCTCTCATTCCCCTTCCACCACGTGGTGGAGGGTGCTTACTCTTACTGACTCGCTCCCATACACCCAAGTATACGGGACTACGAGGTAGGACTTTCGTGCTCACTACATGTGAGCACAGAGGCCCACATCAGAATGGGTCACCTCTTCCATCATGAATGCACAAATGTAGTTAACATAACCAAATTTGCAATCTACATTCAGTTCTCACCATTGCATAACCATAGCCAACTACATAATCATCAGCCACTTCTCACATCCATAAATTACCATTCTCAACATTCAAATCACATTCTCAACACTTGTACCCAGATTCTCAACAAATCTCATCAACATGGCCAATCTGTCATTAACACTCGCACCAAAGACATAATTAATTTTCAAGATAGCAAATCAACTTTTCCTATTAATCCAACCTCACAACGTCATTATTCACGTTCACCTATCATAGTGGTAAGCAATCTTATGAACGTGTGATATAGCAATATGTCGATTTGGCGATTATACAGGGTCCATCAAACAACCCACAAAGCATTCACTCCAAAGATGCACTTTTCATAATTGCATATATGCAAAAGCCACTCTCAACTTTCATATCCATAAGGTCACATATATCATCAACACTCACATAAATGCCACAATCGCATATCATGACCACAATTCGAGCCATTTTCCTAACTCAAGTCTTATAACTTTTATGTTCCCATTAGTCTAATCATAATAGGGAGCATCATCAAGGCATATAAAAAAATGTAACACATGGCATATTGACAAGGCATATGATTCGTCAATCAACACATATAACAAACAAACAGACATTGATGCATCTCATATAATCTAGGTTTGAACGATAGCATAACCAATTAACCATTCCCATTCATCACATCGCAAGCAAAATCAAACATGAAAATATTAAAATGACACATGGATAGTTATATGCTTGCAAAACCAAATGGCCACCTAAGCCACAACCGAAGACAATACACTTGCCTTCAACTTCTCGAGACGGTGAGGCCAGACGAGATTGCCACCCCCGGGGGTCACACCACCTGCACATGGGTATAATCCACTCAAAAACACGCCCACAATTCAACGCAAGACTCATAACTAAGTTGGCTTCGCAACCTACTCCTAAAACCCCAAAACAGAAATCTGCCAACCCGGGGCAGTACTTGGTAAAATGGGCATAACTTTCAAACGGCTGAACGAAACTTAGCGATTCTGGACATCATTGAAAGGTAATTCGATTATCTACAACTTTTTCTATAGCCGACCGACCGGGAAAAGCACCGATTATTCTCAGATTTGCGACAAACAGCAGACAGCCGCAAAAATACTTCGCTCTGGACAGCACGCGGTAAAATAACCGTAACTTTCAAACGGCTGAACGAAACTTGTTGATTTCGGTCTCTATTAAAAGATAATTCAATTATCTACAACTTCCGTAATAGCCAAACCCCCAGGAAACGCTTGGAAAATTTTCCATTAGCCGTCCAAACAGTGGGACAGAATTCAGCTCAAGCAGGAATAAAAAAAAACACTCTAGACTCCAAATCCCTCAACTAAATGTATCTCAAATACAAGGATTCTAGCTGGGCATTAGATCAAACACCTTACATGCAAGAAATAAAATCCCCCAAAGACCTAGGGTTTACCTCAAATCTAACTCAAGGAGAAAAGGGGAGGTGGAGGAGCCGAGGCAAGGCTGTCGTGAGGGCTCGCTGCCGGCCGGAGGTAGGCTCACCGCCGGCCAGAGGGAGGCTCGCCGGAGCTACTGCTGCCGTTGCTTCTAGCTGCTGCTGCCGACCCTAGCTGTTGCTGCTGGTGCCTTCGCCGAGCCAGAGGGGAGGGGGCAGGAGCGGCGCCAGAGGGGGAAATAACAGAGGCGACTCTGTGATGGAGACCAGAGAAGGCGCATGCACTGGAGGTTGGCTCGTGGAGAGAATGGCCGAAGGGCGGCTGGGGAAAAGAATGGGAGAGGAGCAGGATCTGGTTTCAAAGACAAGGAAAACAATGAAGACTCCTCCAAGATTAATTTCAGCCACATATTTGAAGATAGAGAGAGTTGATAGGTGAGGGAGGGGAAAATTTCCCAAAAACCCCTCCAAAACAAATATCCATCTTTTAACCACAAATAAGAACCGTAAAATTAAATTCTTGGCACTAAACGACACTTGTTAAGATAGACAACTTGCCGCAAAAACTAAACGGCACTGAGAAAACACCAATTCCGATAAGTATTTCACGGAAACTCAAAACCTTTAATAAACTGCGAGGCGACAAAACTTTTCTCCAGAATAAAACCTCAAATCAAGAAAATGAAGATAATTCCGACCAAAAAACCAGGAAGATGATTTTGCGGTATTACAATTTCGATCAACTAATTCTTATTTACATACAATTGCTTTTTAGTTTACGTATTTAATCTAGTTTTGTTTCATGGTCTTAGATTGATTCTTTCTGTTTGATCAATATTTTATTAATTTAAAGAATTAATAAAACAAAAAAATTAGGTTTATATGTTAGTTTGCACCAATTCATCCCTCTATTGGCGCACCTCAATCCTTCATATCATGCATCTATCTAATGGAGTTGGTGTAGATCATTGGTTTAATAACATAAAAAAGACGTCCACGTGTCACAAAGTGGGAAGTAGTGGTGAACAGTACTACACAAGAACATACTGTTGAATAATTAATTGGTCGTTGTAGATCAATCACAATGCGAAACTAGAATATTAAGAATACCCTAAGAACAATTACAGAATAGATAAACACAAAATATAGATGATTTCAACTCCTTTTCTCTTTATTGGTTGTAGATTGATTCTATTATACAATGGATTGCTATATTTATACCCAAAACACCTCAGGGTAGTTTCAGAATTATCCACCAAAACCAAGAGTCCGGTGATATATCGACACTCCCCTTCAGTGAATACCACATAATGCATATGTTTCATAAAAAACTTCACCCAAAAACCCAATGGAAACAAAAAGATGGAAAAAGAGTACATTGCCTCCGCATATTGTGTTACACTTGTTGTTGCCTCAATAAAAGCCTTCATGTAAGAAAACTTCAGGAAAACACACTAAGGGAGAAAGAGTGCAACTTATAATCTTCTGGATTATGGTAGTTTCGTCAGAATCATAGTACGAGTTATGGTTAAGGGATTTACTCTCCTAAACTCTGCATATCACTATATCTGCTTATTCTAATGCCACGAACATATATTTGGAAACTGGATGCTAGCAAAGAATTAATCAATAAATCAACTAGATTTTTATAGGACTTAGTTTACATGATCTTTACATCACTATTTTTCTGTAGTTCATGATGATAGAGAAGTTTGCAGGAATGTGCTTCGTGATATTGTCCTTTACATAATCTATTTACATTTGTGCAACACAAGCAATATTATATTCATGATAATTGTGGGGGTATTGACATTGTTAATACCACATGACTTTCGAATATGGTTAATCACATGTCTTAGCCAAAACATTCCTGTGAGGCTTCATATAATGTTATTATATATATCTGAGTGGTTGGTAGAGGTAGCTACCAATATTTGCTTAAAAGACTGCTAAAAATAGTTGTACCATAGGAAGGAAATGAAAATCTAGTATGAGATTTGGCACTATGGGGATCAAACAGATAGCCACCATTTATATATCCACTATGGTTGAGTCTTAGTCCTTTCATTAAAATAAGCTAAGATCATGTGTGCCTTGTAGATATTTCAGTAAAGTCTTGACACTAACTCAATAACTTCTGGTTGGATCTACACTATGTCTATCTAATAAATTTACTGCAAATGCAATATCAGACTTGGTTCCGACTCCAAGAAAAAATATGAAATATGATACGGGATAAACGATATCCGTATGTATCTGCTCCGATTGCACCCTAGGGCTAGCTTCTCATTTCGTTAGACTTGCTATGTCCAAAGTTTACCTTGCCTTAACTAAATGATCCAATCCTAATAGAACAATTTCTACTTTATTTGAATTTGTTATGTTTTCTTTGTCTGGTATCTACTACTATAGGTGGTTATTTCTCTCTAGGAAAAAAACTTATCTTGACGTCTATGCACTACTCCCTTCCGTCACAAAAGAACATTATTTTAGGATCTAAAAAGTCAAACTTTTTAAAATTTGGCTATCAATATCATTTTCAATATTTATATTAAACACATAAACATAGTATATGTAGTTTTTCTTGAAAAGATCTCTCATAAAAAATATAATTTCATTATGTTTTATAAAACTATTTTTAGGTGCGAGGGTGTGGGTCTAGAATAGAGGTGAGAGGGTGAGGTTTGAGATTTTATTCGTAGTATTTTCTTCAACTGTAGTGGCAAAGTCAAACCTCAACCCACCAAAGCCGTGGAAGTTACGTTAGATCAGCCTTCGCTTTAACTTCTCCTAGTGTAAATGGGTTGCTGGTTTTGATAGCAGAAAAAACTATTGTTTGGGACAGCTTCCAACATTCAGATGGGAGAAGCCAAAGGTGACATGGTCCCAAACAAGGCTGTAGTCTAACTTAGTAACGAAGCTAGCTGTTCCATTTGTTTATCCAAACATCAGCAGCTCCTGCGCAGTTCTCAAATAAGCAATTCGGTCTCGTGGACCAGATTGCGGAGTGATTAAGTCCATATATACCCGTAGAAAATTATGCAATCAAGTCCACATACCTGTACTAATGAATGTGACACCTAACCTATTCACAAACAGGGAGAAAAAAAACATAGGTTGGGACTTAGTATGATTTACATTTAGGAGTGGTTTACTATATATACCTAGGATTGCGGTGAGATGAGGTACTATCGTGAACGGCCACATCCAAAACTAACAATGCGTGAAATGGAGTTTTCTGAGTCTACCGTGGTACCAACTGGCTCGGCAAAAAATGTGTCAAAAAGAACAGTGTGTGAAATCGAGTTGTCCGAGTCTATCGCCGTACCAAAGGGAGCCTAGCCATAATACCTGTTCGTCGGCGAAACTAGCCTCTATCTTTTATTTGGACTGGCAAAAAATGTGTCATCTGTTCCTTACAACCCTGTAGGGTCGCCGCTGCTGCTGCTGCTCTTGTTTGTCAATGCAGATGTCAATTCTTGCCATCGTCAATATCAATCCATAGTGATCATCATATGCATGTGAGCTTGTGAGCATTTATTCAGAAAACATAGACATCTGCTCAGTCGCACAACTAACAAGCAACGTGTGACCTTGACAGCATGTGCAACAAATGGTGGTCCAAGCTCCAAAGCAGATAACTGTTTGTCGAGCGACATCAAAATTTGATTGAGAGTTCAGATCGACCATGTATAATTGGTTTATATAGAAGTCGGATTGGATGCGAGAGGTTATTTTCTGCTTTCAAAATTATGTCAGTGTGCGAAGAACTTTCGTTTTTTGTTCTCTACTTTTTTCAATCAGTAGAATGGTGGTAATTATGATTCCTCTGTTTTTTTTTTCAACAAATGACTTTGTGGCGAAATTGAAGCTTCTGTGAAGCTACGATTGACCAAAAATTCTAAACTATTCTTACTCAAGGCAATAAACTTCTCTTATGACAGCCCAATACAAGTTTCCCAAAGAATTCCCAAACAATTTACCTTTGATAAATGCAACAGAGGAAAGTTTCAGGTGCAAGCTTGGAATTTAGACAGGACAAATATTCAGAAATCTCATGTCTCAACCATCCATTTCCTGCGCACCAAGTTGCAAGGAGTAGAGCCTTTTAGAAAAAGTTAAACTATGCACTATCGGAGTGCGATTGCAGTACTCCAAATAAAGGGGAGACATCTTATGGAAACCATCGATCTGGTGTTAGCATGCTAATTGCCTTCATCAATCCAGGTATGAAACAGGTATGGATCTTATTTTTCTAAAAAAAAATCCAATTTACTTTATATTGTCTATATTATCCATGTGTTCCCAGATCATTAACAATCCAAATTAATGAAAAGCCTACACATTCTCACAATCATGCCTATCCAATTATTCATTCATATATCCTCCAAAATAAGCAACCAAACACTGCAGTACGCTACCCATCAACCATGCAAAATATGAACGCTGAAAAGGCGAGAAATCCAACCTAAATCTTGAAAAATCCAGCAAAGACTAACACAAGTTGGCATGATGAAGGATAGTGCATTAGGACTAGGTGTGTGAAGTACTTCAGTTGTTTGGTTCCTACAGTTTTTTTAGCTGGTACAGTGATATATAATATTAATGTACTCCGGGTTGTCAACATAGCACTTATTTGAATCTATAATTGTCCAGTAATTCTAGCCTGCAAGTACCTAATCTAACTCAACATACACTTCTTCATGACATTCCAACACGATTTTGTTAAAATATTTGCAAACAACTTATCTTTGACAAATGTGGCATGTGTATATGTAAGAAAGTTCTAAATGGCGCTTTGAATCTTTTTTTTTTGAAATGGCAGCAAGAGAATTGCTGCAATTTTATATGAAGGAAAGGAAAAGTTGGGTCCTGTTTTTTAAAGAAAAAACCGGACCCGTAAAAAAACCTCACAACTGGCCAAGACTACGAAAAAACCAGAGAAAAAAACAACTAAAAAACAGGAAAACCCTCCTGAACTAAAGAAAAACACTGAAAAAGAAAGGACACGGGGCCTTGTTCATAGATTTCAACGATAAGGCAAAGTCCTGGGTAAGCACCGCATCCTTATCACCATTGCCACCTGCTCTGGCATTCTCTCAACCCCTTGGAAAATACGTTGGTTTCTTTCAAGCCATAAGTTCCACCAGAAATAGATTAGTAGGCCATCCATTTGACATCGACTGTCTTTGTCACTTTGGGCTCTTAGCCTACGCCACCACGCGTATACCGAACCATCATGATTCAGGTTCTGGCACCGCTCCAACTTCCCCCATCATAAAAGCAAATTCCAGACTTGCATGGCGAAGGGGCAATCTTTGCAGAGGTGTCTCGGAGTTTCCTGTTCCATGTTGCAAAGGCCACATATTGCGTTACAAGGCCATCCTTTCTTGGTCATATTATCAGCCGTTAAGATTTTGTTGTGAAGCAGTGTCCACGCAAAGAACCGGTATTTAGGCTCAGCTTTCGCCTTCCATATCGGGCCTATCTTCATCTTACAGTAAACCATGTGAAATTGGGCGAGGTATGCGCTCTTTGCTGAATATTGGCCATCAGGAGTCCAACGCTAAGTTATTTGATCTTCATCCTCTACGTCCCTATCTATTCGACGTATTGCTTCGAAGAGAGTGACGTATTCCTTGATTTCTATTACTGAGTTTGCCGGGTTGCAAAAGCGGATCCAGTAATTATCTGTCAAGGCCCTGTGGACAGAGATGTTCTTTCTTTTCGCGTTGTGGAAGAGGTTCGGTGCAATGCTTTTAGGTGCTTGCCCTTCTATCCAGCTTGATCTCCAAAAGTCCGCTAGTCTACCATTTCCAACCTTGACAACCGTGGAGGCATTGAAAAGAGCTACATCAGTTTTATCACATAGTAGCTCAAGTCCCGTCTAGGCTCTTTCGTTGTTTTTCCATCTAAACCAGAGCCAGCGAAGCCTAAGCGCTCTGGCGAAACGTTCTAG
The DNA here is from genome assembly GCA_036346375.1 of Guadua angustifolia. NCBI lineage: Eukaryota > Viridiplantae > Streptophyta > Magnoliopsida > Poales > Poaceae > Guadua > Guadua angustifolia. The sequence continues at coordinate 35,621,161 of CM070512.1, forward strand.
GTCTTTGATACCAAGCCCTCCTTTGCCTTTTGGAGTGCAGGTGACCGGCCATTTGATCAGGCAGTGCCCCCCGCTACAGAGAAAACTTCTTCTTAATTTATCGATGCATCGGATTAACCACTTTTGAGCCAGAAAGACCGTCATATGATATATCGGTTGTGCCGTTAATACCGAATTAACCAGGGTTTCCCTTCCGGCCGTGGAGAGAAATTTACTTTGCCATCCAGCTAGCTTGCTACTTATTTTTTCAATCAGAGGCTGAATTTCGATCTTTCTCAGGTGCCTAGTATGCAAAGGCAGACCAAGATACTTCCCTGGGAAGGCTGACAGTTTCCCCGGGAAAACATTCAATAAGTTTTGCATGAGGTCATCTTGGCATCTGATCGGGTAAATTTCCGTTTTGGCTATATTGATTTTTAAGCCTGAGGACCTTCCAAAAATATCCATAATACGGCCAAGGGCTGTCAGCTCTTGCACATCCGCATTTAAAAATATCCCCGCATCGTCGGCGTATAAAGAACACCTTAGCCTTGCATTTGCTAGTAGAACAGGCTTGAGGATCCCATGTCTTGCAGCTAGTTCGAGAATATTTTGAAGAGGGTCGATTGCAAGGATGAAGAGGAGGGGGGATAAAGGGTCTCCTGCTGCACTTACGTGCATGTCTAATTGTCTTCGCCGGTTGGCCATTGATCAGATCCGTGATTTATGATGTCTCCGAGAATTGCAGCCACCCATTCTCGCCATTTCGGCCAAACCGATAGCTTGAAGCACCTCAAGAAGATAAGCCCAATTTAGCGAGTCAAAGGCTTTTGATATATCTAGCTTGATAAAAAGAGTCGGCACTTGGTCTTTATGCAGTTGTCGGATTACACTTTGGACATATAAAAAGTTGTCATGGATGCATATCTTCTTTATAAAAGCATTCTGTGAGACTGAGACCAACTCTTCTAGCTTGGGTGCAAGCCTGTTAGCCAGGATTTTGGTGACAATCTTCATGAAGCTGTTAATGAGGCTAATCGGCCTGAAGCATTCCAATCTATCTGCGTTCTCAATTTTGGGAAGAAGGATAATGTTTGCTTTGTTTAATCTGTGCAGATTCTCATGACGGAGATTGAAAAGTCCTTTATTGCCTCCACCAGTGTCGGTTTTGATGATGTGAAGGCATGTCTTGTAGAAGAGGCCAATGTAGACATCAGTCCCCAGCGCTTTTTGTGTCAGTAGCTCTGATGGTTGAAGTCACTTCATTATTTGTGATAAAAGTCTCTAGCTCACCGAGGTCTCTCATGTGTAGCCCAATGACTCCCAACGGAGAGCTTTATCTCTAACACCGTGTCGCCCAAAACCTTATTGAAATAGTCGTGAGCTTCTTTAAGCTTATCTTGTCAGTTCAGACATCACTCTATCTTCTTTCTCAAGTACTTGAATCAAATTTCTTCTTCGTCTTGCGCTGGCCATCAGGTGGAAATAGCGCGTGTTGAAATCCCCCAGTCTAATTCTTGTTAGTCTTGAGTGTTGTCTCGCTCTTGATTTTTGTACTGCAGCAAGGCCAAGCAGTTTGGTTTTGAGAATTTTCCGGAGGTTAAGTTCATTTTGGGATAATGGACATCTTTCTTGCAAGCATTCTAGGATTGTGATTGTGACCTGAATCAAGGCAGTTTGAATTGCTATGTTTGCGAAAATTTTCCTCCTCCAAATCTTAAGGGCCTTAGCTGTTCTATTCATTTTGACATGCAATCTTAGCAAAGTATCCGATGTGTGGACAGGCTGATTCCAGGAGTGCGCAACCGTTTCCAGGAATCCCGGCAATGATGTCCAGCAGGCTTCGAAGCGAAAACCCCTGAAGTATTCAACGGTTGTCTCCCCTTGCAATAGGAGGGGGCAATGATCTGACGTCATGGTTGCCAAAGCGCATAGATCCGCGCTTGGGAAGGCCTCATGCCATTCTGTTGTTGCGAAGCATCTGTCGATTCTTGTCATAGTGGGTTGCTCTTGTTCATTTGACCATGTGAAACGACGTCCCTGTAGGTCGATTTCCAAAAGCTGCATTCTATTGATACTCTGGTTGAAGCGTTGCATCATTCCCCTATTAATCGAACCTCTGTTCTTGTCGGTCACGCGTCTGATGAGATTGAAGTCCCCCACAATCAACCAAGCAGGAAGGACCATGTCACTCAGAGTTTCTAATTCCGTGAGAAAGCTTCTCTTTTCTTCATCCAATTGGGGGCCATAAACCCCGTTAATGTCCCATGCCGACGCGTCACTTCTCGATGTTAAAGTGGCCGAGATTGTATTGGTTGTGGCTTTAGGATTTTGAAGCTCATATAGATCATCCAAAACCGCAAGGAGGATCCCACCGGAGGTTCCATTGGAGGGAATGCATATGGTCTGGCTGGCTAGTCTCGCCCCAAAGTTTCATTTAGCAAGCCTCTACTCCAGTTGGATATTTTTGTTTCCTGCAGACATACAATTGTAGCACCCGTTGATCGGATCAGTTGCTTGGTGCTCTCCCTCTTTGCTGGGTTATTTAGACCCCTAACATTCCATGAGAGAATCGTGCAATTTGATGACATTGAACACAAGTAATTCTACTGGTAGACAACTGGTAATTTCTTGAGAGTAACATTGAACACAAGTAATTCCATGAGAGTAATTCAACATCATACGGCATTCGGTGCGACATAACTGGTAAACCACCATTCGGACAGTAAACAAGAACCATCCGGATTGATGGATTGTTGACACTAAGAGTCCCGAACCATAGGACATACATCACATACAAACAGGAAACTGACACCAACGAGTTACAGCAACTAAAGGAACATGACCCAGGCGTACTGACCCTTAAATCAACAGCAATTATATCAAGCGCATTACAAGGTTCATCATTCCTGTTGGAATTGACACGAAATGCCGCAGCTATTGATGGATCGCTAGGAGCCTGCGCCAACTCACTTTGATGTGTGAGAAGAAAATGCGAGCTCCGCTTTCGGGGAACGACCAGGCCTTCAGGAGTCTGCGCTAACTCAATTCGAGACATGAGAAAGAAAATGCATACTCCTCCACTGGGACGCCTCCCGCCTTTACTCCTTCTGGCTCGAGACTTCCCCAACCGCCTGGATTGCTTTGTAATCCTTCTTCTTGCCTTGAAGCTTGATCTTGCCCTGATTAACCAGCTCAAGGATCGCTTCCATCGTCCCCTTACTGGCCAGTTGTTCAAAGAGATCAACATGTGAGTCATCAGCATGTGAGAGTTGCTGTTGTGCTGGTGGGGAGAGATTTTTGAGTTTTGTCGCTAGCAATTCCTGGGCTAACTGAATTGGTCCCCTCTTGGTCCCTATTCTTGTTTTAGCATTTGCAGCCAATCTGGAACTCCTCCTTTGGATGCCGCCTATAGGACTTGCTGTGTGGGAGCTTCTTTTTTGGGCACAGCTTATGGGACTTGAGCACTGTTTTTCCTCATTTGGGGAGTGAAGTTGTTTAGGCAGGGTGGTGACTGTATGATAGGGGTTGCTAGACTGTGTGAGACTGCCACAATGAAATTCTCTAGGCCTAGTTGGTTGTTAGATATGTAATACCGCAAATCGTTTTTCCAGGGGTTTTTGGCCGGAATTGTGTTCGTTTTCTTAAATTCAAAGATTTATTTTGAAGGGCAAAAGATTTGGTCGTTTTGCATTTTTAAGTATCTTAATGGAAGGTTTTGTGTTGTGCCGAATGCTTATCGGAACGGGTGTTTTCTTCCGAGATGTATAGTTGGCGGGAAGTTTGTTTTCTCGTTATTTGTCATTTCGCGCCAAGAATTTGAAAATTTTTTGGTTCGCGATAAGGGTTAAAAGATGGATTTTTGTTTTGGGGGGTGTTTTGGGATTTTCCATCCCCACCTAACCACACCTCCTTCTCTTTCCTTTGTGTGGCTGTCCATTCTCTTGCTTGGCCGATTTTTCCCACGCATTTGCTCCTCCGACTCCCCCATGTTCCTTTTTCCTGGCGCTTGCTTCCTGATGAGCACCTCCCCGACCGAGCTTCTTCTTGTCACCTCCTCCCGTGAAATCTCCTCACTGCCGGCTTCTTCCGGCGCCTAGCTCCTCCCAGTCGCGCCTCTCCTCTGGCGCCTCCTCCTCTCTGCGACTGACCCCCTGGCTGCGCCCTCCCCCAGGTGCTGCCTCTGCGTCCCCAGTGCCGGTCGCCCGCCCCTGGCCGCGAGCCTGCTCCTTGTGCCGGGTCAAGGCCGCCTAACCCCTCCCTCCCGAGCAAGCAAGCAGAGATAGAAGAGCAAAGAACAATGTTCGACAAATAGCAGCCCAAAGAACTGCTTTCTTCTTCCTTCCCCTTATGGTGAGTACTGCATGCAGCTAGATTGAGGGTTTAATTCATTGTGCATGCCAAGTGTTTGAGGGATTGCTCACAAAGGGCATGTCTCTATATTTTCTTTCCTTGTTTGTTACTATGTGGGACATGAGGATACCATATACTTGTCAATTCCTTTGAGTTGCTAGCACCAGCTTATGATCTGGAGCATTACCTATTGAGCTTCTTAGATGGATCATTAGATAATGGGACGGAAAGTGTTCAGCTGAAGCTTGAAACATCCATCGCTTATCATGTTTCGGTGCAAATGATTCATGTGAAGATTGAGTCTAGCGGACAATTCTGGCGTACAGATTTCACCTCTTGAAGGATAACTAATTCTGTTATACCCCCCCCTTTGCAAAACATAAGGCTTATAGTGGCACTCATACAAAGTAATGAATGTTTTCCTGCTTGGTGCTTAATTAATTTATCCCTCTCCTTTCCAAGGCAAATATGGAAGTTAGTTTTGACATTTCATGCCATTCTATTCAACTGAGACATCCTGAGTCGAGGTGCATGGCGGTTTTATGCCCTAAATTTACATGTTTATATTGCTTATCTAGCATCCATTTTTTGTTGTTTAGAGCAATATTTAGCATGCATAATACTTTTTGTATGGCTCAATACAATGGAGTGAGTTAAGAATTTTTTTTACTGCTTTTTGATTATGAGCATACAATTGAATATTAGCTTAATTTGTTAATGGTTATGCATAAGATCCCAAATTGAGAGAGTTGTCAGTGAGTTCTCCTATTATCAAGGTTTAAATGTCCGCTGTCTAGTGGGTTGTCCAGAGTTCCCATTAGTGGGAATTGGGACTGTTTTTAGCAAAAGTTGAGATTTCGTCATGCATTGAGGTACTGAGTCGGACCTTGACCCATTCTTGCGCGTAATGTTGTTTTCAGGGAGAGTGTCTTCGGGGGTGGTCACGACCCCGCGATGCCTCATGCGTCGGTAAAGGCAAGTGCAACTCCTAGAGCGTTGTTAGGATGTTAAATGCTTTGTTTGCGATAAGATTATGAAAATTCTAATGAAGTGATTATGTTTATTAGCATGTCTAGAAGTTGTTAGTATGGTGATGAGAATGGATGAATGTTAGCAAATTGGTAAGTTATTCAATTCCCATTTATTGCATTGCATTACTTAAATTGTACAAACGAGTATGGTTAAGTTGATGCAAGTGTAGGAACAAGCTTGCACTATAATCACCTAGTTCATATCTCAGAATTTAATTTACTTCATAGAAATTATGTGATGCCTTTCCTGAATTTTATTCATGACTTTATTTACTCTCGAATGAATCAAATTGGGGAAATAGCAAGTTAATTGGTACTTCCATATTGGTTATGGCTATGTGTGGTGAAAAGAATGAGGATGAAATCCATTCACGCCAATTGCATAATTGCATTCATGATGGACGAGGCGTCCCATGTTGATGCGGGCCTCGTGCTCACCCGTAGTGAGCACAAAGTCCTACTCGTAGTCCCATTCATCGAGGTGAATGGGAGCGAGTCAAGAAGAGTAGGCCCGCCACGGATGGGTGGGATTGAGGTGCACACCGACGGGTGTGCACTCACCATATACCCAGATACGCTTATGACAATGTGCATTAGGAGCATGCATGGTGCATTCATTGTTTTGATTCATGAGAAAAAGGGATGAGAGCATAAAAGTATTGCATTGTGTGTTGAAATTGGTAAATGTTAATTGATGAGAAGGGGAAATGACAAGTTGAGGATTTAGTCGTGGATTCATCCTGGAACGATTATTGAGGCGTGAGTATGGTTTAGTTACGTTTCCGAGTTGTATGTGGTAAATGGGGATAGATATCGCTTTTTATCGGATGATTTCAGCTATATTGGTTACATCAAAAGATGAAGTAGTTGTGCTCTTATGTTTGGTTGTATATGAATTCAAACTGTTTCTTTTATTTACGGATATCAATTAAAGAAACTTTTACTTTATGTCTTGTAGCATTTATATTCTAGCCGAGTTCATTATTTTTTTATGCTCGATTATGCTTTCTTTGAGTCTTGGACTCACGCTTGTTTGTTTTCTTGTTTTAGGTACTTTGAAGCTGGCCTGCTGGGTTGGGAGTAGTAACACGCACACTTCGGCCTCCAAAGAATTGCTTAACCGATTCATTCATCTTGATGTATCTAATAAGATTGTAATGTGTTATGCGTCGTGGTGGAGTTTATTAAATTCTATTGGTTTTGTGATTGGTTAACTAAGGACCTCGCTAGAATAATATCCTCATCGCATTTGTTTTCTGTCTGCCGAGTGGATGTCCTGTTTTTCTAGAGAGGTCATGCCGAAATTTTCTAAATTTCGGTGACTTAGTTTTAATCTGGTTTGGGGAGTTCCAAGGTTGGTTCAATTTTTTTTTGTAGAGGTATGAGGTTTAGGGTCTTTTGGTAGCATTCGCGGTGCAGTTGGTGCCGGGGTGTTACAAGATATGTCTTGGTGTGAAAGCTGTGAATCATGAACCGCCGGAACATTAGAACCTGGTGGTGTCTGGGGGGTATCAGGTACTGGGTGGATAAGTGTTTGTCGATGTGCGCCTCGCTGCGCCACGGAGAATCTCACTGTGAAGCAGAACAAAACCAAAAAACGACGACCAGAGGGATCGTGTAGGATACGCCATGCCCCCTTCGCTCCCGTCCCCCCTTTCCCCCCCGTTCCGCCCCTCCTCCTCGCATAGATCCGACCCAGATCCAGCCCACCCACCCAATCCAGCATTCAAATTGACCACAAATCCACCCAATCCTCATCCTCGACATGCAGATCGATCTTCTCCGGGCCGGGATGCGAGTGAAGGGCAATGCCAGAAGGCGTCAGCGAAAGGGAGAGATGCGTCGGACCTTTGGGATGCAGACCTGGGATTGGGGTTCAATGAGCGGGCGCAGGCTTCAGATTGCTCCAAGATCCGTTCCCAGAGCATTCAAGGTGGCTCGCCCAGGATGGTAGATCGTAAGGAGGCTTGGGAGATGGGGTGAGCTCGGCAACTGAGGAAAGGAGGTCGAGGCGGTGCTGCCCTCAGTTTCAGCAAGATCAAGGCATTGAAGATCGCAATGTGGGGCAACATTAAAGGCCAACAACCGAAGTGAAGACTCTGGAAGCGAGGATACCAGTCTCTCAGAAGCAGAAATGGATTAAAGGGGAGGAGTATGGGTTGCGACAGCAAGGCTCAATTCAATTCGAGCACATCGATCAATCCCTTTCCTCTGCTGAAGTTGCAAGCCGAAAACCCGTCAGAAGCGGAGAACACCAAGACTGCTTACCCAAAGCAGCTGGATGAGGAAACAGACGGTGGATGCAAGTCAAATCGCGGCATGGGGGAGGAAAAGTAGGCTCATTCATCACCACGGGCATAGCCGAACAACCAATCCAATGACTTCGTTGGTTCAAGATTCCTCAAGCGAAACTTCATGGTAAATGCTTTAATTGCCTTTCATCGAGCATATGGTTGGATTCGTCGTAAGCGCCGCTTAGGTGTTGGAGCTGCCTTCGCTTACGGGCATAGAGCGCCCATTGTCCAAGGTATAAATCCAAATTAACTACAAATGCGACGGGCCTTCGGAGGGAACCTCAAAAGCTTCTGCCCATTGCGTCCCTCCTCTCCAATTCTCACATCTCAACCACCAAGTCTTACAGAGACATTGTCCGGGAAGGGCACTCCATGGCGGCATGATATCCCGGAGACCCAAGGGCAAGGCCGGCTAGAGCCTCCTTTGCTATCTCTGCTACTGGGGCCATCAAGCGCAGAAGGGCTGAACTCATCGACCGGGCGACTGTGTGTTGGTTCGATGGGAACAGCCACGACGTCGAGTCTTACACGGTGGGCGACATGCTACGCGACCGGTTCAACCTCGGCCACGGCGAATTCCAACTCCTCAAGCACTTCCCCGAACAGTTCTTAGTCATCTTCGCCGAGCCTGCAACCAGAAGGAAGGTGGTGAACTCGGCAAGGATGCTGTACCGTGGCCGTGAATTCAACTTCGCGGCCTGGTCTGAGCAGCAGTATGCCACAAATGTTAACTTTGAATTCCATGTCAAGGTCCGCATTGAGGGAGTTCCAGTGCACTGTTGGAATGAAGAAGTGGCGGCAAGGGCTTTGGGGAAGAGCTGCGCCATTCACTATGTCCAAGAACGCACTAGGCGCAGGGAGCGCACTCGATCATTCGATCTTTGTGCCTGGTGTTCAGATCCGTGTCAAATCCCAAAAGAGGTCTCCCTGACCGTGATGGAACCGGACCGGGAGCTCCCCCCTACCAATATCCCGCTCCCGCAAGTGGCTCTTCATTACGATGAGCCAACCGACATGAAGCGTGGCCAGTTTTTCAACCTGCGCAACCATCTTGAGATAGTGGAAGACCTCTCCTTCCTTCGGGGCATGGAAGCTTTGGTGGTCTCCCGAACCGCAAGCAACGCCGGGAGTTCAGTTGGTCCTACAGGGCCCCGGATGACTTGGGGGAAAGGCGGGACCGAGCAATTCAAGATAGAGGGAGAGATTTGGGGCATCGCCGACACCACGACGACCAAGATGACGATGACTACAGCCGAGATGACCGTGCTCGCAGAACCCGGAGACACCGTAGTATGTCCAGCTGGGTGCGCGACTCAAGATGCAGAGGAGGTATTGAAGACTGCCATAGTGCTTCGCGGCGAGGACTCACGGGCTCAACTCCAAGACGCTACAGACCATGCCTCCCGAATCAACAAGACCTTCCAGACCGCCAAAGTTCCTCGTTGCATCAACAGAAGTTGTGGTGTGTTAGCAAAGCTAGCCGGTCATCACGAAGCCAGGACTAGAAGAAGATAGGCGAAGGGTGACGTTTGCCGAGCCTCTGGTGTCGATACTCAAGAAGCATCACAGGGAAGCTAGGGAGGAACATTTTTCAGTGAGTGCAAGGTCATGGATGAGGCCGCCAACGCAGAAGCGCAATTAGGAATGCAGGTAAACCTTAATAACGAATCTCCTTTTTACTCTCAGTCGGCACAGATCGTTCTTCCTGACACACTTCTTGTCGGTCCACAACCTGCACCCAACGAGCAAACTGATGTTGTCCTGTCTACCCCACCTATACAATCCTCGCAGCTGCACTTTCTAGCTCCTGGGTCACCAACATGCACCCAGCCTGAGGATCGACTTAATGGTACCCAGGTTAAGTCAGTGATTGATTCCGATAGGGTAGCACATCATGAACTTCCAACTACGCAGATTAGTTCACCGGCCTCACTGCATCCGCAAGTTGTCAGCCCTACATCAGTTAGCCCGCAACACTTACAGCTTGGGATTCGGACTCTCCTTTCCCAGGAGGTGCCTAACTCAGAGTTGTCATCCCCCAGTCTACTAGAGGAAAGAAACACCCAAGCTCTCCAAGTGACATCACTGAAAATGACAGCATCAAATTTAGGTGATTACATCACACAGACGGAGACTCTAACGGCCGAGGTTAATGCGCTTGATAACGCTTTGAATCTTGGAAAGACAAATATTCTCAAATCTCAGCCGTCAACCATCCACACAAAATTGCAAGGGGGAGACCGATCTTGTTAGAAAATGTCAAAATCTAGACCTACATCTATCAATCTAAATGTCCTTTTCCCCATTTCAGCGAAACCCATGTCAGCGTGGTCGAAGACTGAAATTGATCCTCAAATGAAGCGATCAAATCCTATGCAAAAACCATAAATTTGGCGCAGACATGCTAACTTCATCCGTTCACGTATCAAACAGATCGAAGAGATCTTTTTTAAAAATAAAATAAAATATATATTACAAGTGTGAATATATATCCACGTGTTCCCAGATCATGAACAATCCAACTATCCTAGTGCATGAAAAGCCCACACACCCTGACAGAGACAATCATGCATGTCCAATTATTCATCCTGAAAAACAACCAAATTAACACTGAAACATTTATCTATGAGAAGGGAAAGATCGAATCCAACCTAAACCTTTAAAAATCCACAAACTCTATACCCCTCACAAGAGTGCAACAGCTAATTAACCAATCCCTCATGGATGCCGGCTCAGAAGCACAGGATGGCACGGTGATGAGATCGCCGGTCGACTTTGTCACCGCGCGGTCCGGCCTGATCGAACACTGAAACATCGAATCCAACCTAAATCTTTAAAAATCCAGCACAAACACCACAAACTCTATACCCCTCACTCCCGCGTAGTACTGTAACAACCACTAATAACACTTCATTAACACCGCAAGAGTGCAACAGCTAATTAACCAATCCCTCATGGATGCCGGCTCAGAAGCACAGGATGGCATGGCGACGAGATCGCCGGTCGGCTTCGTCGCCGCAGTCCGGCCGGATCGAACGGTTGCGATCCGTCGACGACGGCGATAACCGCCTCCTGAAATTGAACCAGTTTATCCATCCTCCTCCTGAAGGCCAGGAATAAGAGGAAGGCCTCCTCCTGCACTTGGCCTTGGAGTGGAACGACGACTGGCACGACGGCGGCGGCGAGATAGGCGGCAGCGCCGGGCGGGCGCGCTGGGGCAGACGGTGTTTTGGCGTGCGGGCTTGACTCCCAGGCGAACGGCACCTTGCTCAAGGCGCCGAGGCTGTAGTACACCCTGAAGGATTTGGATTGGCCACGCTGGAGCGCTCCCTCGACAGGATCCTTGAGCTCAGAAGCTTCCCTCCTACTTCCTGCTTACTCGAGCTCATCAGTGGGAGATACTGTAGAGATTGATGTGTGTGTGTGTGTGTGTGTGTGAGAGAGAGAGAGAGAGAGCTTTGCGAGGAGCAAAGTGTTTGTGTGGCACAACACGTACACAATTGATGGGGCTTGTGAGTGAGAGGTTTGTGTGTGTGTATATAAGGCCTAACAATTAAGGTGATGGAGGGTCAGGAACGACAAATCTTGTTGGGTTAGCTTTTTGGTAGCTGTATATGTGGTTTAGGTGATAATGACCATGATGAATACCAGTTCATTGATGTACTATCATAGTTGTCTAAAGAAGGTGATGCACTAGGTGCATGGTATGTTAGATGATCAAGAGGAAATGAGGAATGTAAGAGGGGAAGATGTGTTGGCGGTTTGCAGGAAGCTTGTCTTAGCGTGTATAACCACTTTTAACGTTTAATTTTGGGCTAAAAGGAATGTTTCTATGCTCTGCCATGGATATAAAAACAGCACACATGCTGAGATTTGAGACCTGTGTTATTACTAGTAGATCCATTTGTGCGATTCCATCCCCTATTATTCAATTAATCAGTATCTAATCAGAGATTTGAAATACACTCCATCCAGCCACAGAAGAAAATCGCTTTGGATTACATGCAGCCAAATAATATTATAAAGAGCAGTGCTTCAATGCTTTTCCTTCTAATACAAGTTACACAGATTTTAAAGCAAGCAAAGCGGTAAGTGATCACCATCGACCTTTCATTCATGCTTTAATATTAGTGCAACCATTAAAAAGAAAAGCATGGAAGCACCTCTCTATTATAAAATATGGCTATCAAGGTCTTTTTTGAATATTTAGATTAGAAATATGAAATGGTGCGTGTAGTTTTGTCTCAAAAATACTTTTTATATATTATAATTTTATTAGGTTTATAAATACTCACTCCGTTCACTTTTATAAGGCTTATTTTTTGAATATTCTTGTTCATAAATATAAGATTTGCATGTAGATTTAATGAGACATTTCTTTCTATACCTCTATTTATTTTCTCTCAACCATATGCATTTATTCATTACAACCCACACAAAGTATATCTTTCATCTTCCAAGACAATTAAGTAAGGGCATGCATCTAAATCATTTTCTCTCCTACCTTTTTCAATTTCAAAGCAACCTTAATTTTTGTATAAAGTCAAAATACATCTCGTAAAAATAAACGGAGGGAGTATATTACAATAGTATTGATTGGTCAAAGTTGCATTTTTGGCTTCCTTTTGTGCTACTGGGATTGGTTTGTTCTTGTCGGAGTGTACAAAAGGGCTGTCTTTACATGAATCAGCGTAATCAATTTCCATCATGGTTGTGTCATCTGACCTAGCTAGACTAGACTGAAAATTAGTACTACAAAAGGATAAAAAAAAGTAAAAAAAGATTAATTAGAAATGTGTACCTAATTATCCAATAGTGATTAAGCTGTACACCCGTTTGTGTCTCGACGAAGAAAAGAAAATTGGTACTTGTATAAAAACGGAGAGGGTTTTAGTGTGAAGCTATCATTAAGATGAACTTAATGAAAACATATTTGAATATCATGTGTAATCTAATTGATATATAAATCAACAAGCAACAAAATTAAAATAGCAAATAATTAAAGATAATGTCCTTCTGGATGGTGCATTCCAAAAGCTCAAAAATATGTACAAATAGTAATCTTAAGAACAAATATAACTAGATTAATAAAGCATATAACGCCTGAGATGGTAGATCTGCCACTGATTTGGAATCCTTCAACGAGAGGTAAAAAAAAGGAGTGCTGAATTGAACCTGTAACTACTTATCCTTTCAGGCCACATGCATTTAAGTACCGCTACAAGCAGATTACATTGATTACTTTGTTCTTCTTTAAGACCTTTTTTACAAAAGTATGTCTTTTTGTAATAGTGCTAGACACATCACGTTTGTTTGCTTTGTACTTAATTATATGCTTTGGCTCCATATTTGTAAAAGATGCATGGTGCCCACTACAGGAATCAGGGAAATTAACGTCGGCCATGGTAATTAACGTCGGCCAGGGAATAAGCCGACGTTAATTAATCAATTAACGCCGGCCGACAACGGGTCGACGTTAATTAGTCGGCTTATTCCTGGCCGACGGTAATTATCTATTAACGCCGCCATATGCCCAGCCGACGATAATTGTTGAGATAAGGTCAAGGCGTTTAGCTTCGCCAGCGCCCATTCCACCGCGGCAAATTTAAATCGCGCTTTCGCTCAACTGCTGCGCGCCCGCCTCCAGCGCCTCGCGCCGCCCGCCGCCCGTCGCCAGCGCCTCGCGCCGCCCCACCCGCCGCCAGCGCCTCCGCCCGCCCGCCGCCCCGCCGCCCTAGCGATCTCGCGCCGCCCGCCCTCACGCCGCCCGACGGCAAGACCGCCGCCACGCCCGTCCGTGACCAAGCGCCGACCACCACGCCCCTCGTTGGACCCGCCGCCGCCCGGCCGTGCCTCCCCGACCCTGCCTGTAATTTTCCAATGCTCAGATGCTAATGCTCGAGCTGAGTTCTTCTCTGTCTATCTGGTTTGATTCGGTTCTTCTTGCGGGATTTGTCGGCGAGGGTGAGAGTCACAATGAGAGCAGAGCGATGGCGGGTAGGGAAATATAGGAGTTTCTACCGATGCTTAGTTTATGGCAATTGTTAATTGTTCCTACTAATTTGCTGTGATCATTATATATATGGTGTAGTTCCTACATTGGAATCGATTGAGAGAGAAAAAAATAGCAAGTATGTTATTTTTATATTAGCAAGTATGTTGTGTAGTTTAATTTAAATTACTATCTGAATTGTTCATGTCATGGATCATACAACAACATATATAGTGCCATTTCTCTGTTTTCAAGTGATAGATCAGGATATGAGTTCAATAATTCATAGTACTGCTTGTGTTTAGTTGATTAAGGGTATTTTAATGGCTTGCTACTGTAACATTCCATTTTTCAACTTCTTGAGTTTGAATTTCAAAATCCGAACACGTGAAAATTTTCTCAAATTAATCTAGCTTAAATTGAATTTTCCAAAGCAAAAAGGTTTTAATTTGAATAAATTATAACTGAAATTAATTATTTCTTATTTTATTTGGGTTCCTGGTATTTCATTTGATTTTTTTGAATTTTTGGAGATTTTTCAGAGTTTATTTGCTATTTACCCTGATTTATTGGAGTTTATTCGGTTTTACTAGCAATTTCCAAAATTCAGAAAATGAATTAATTTCTTTTCCCTCCGTATGGGCCGAACTCCTGTTCATCCGGCCCATTTCCTCCGCTCAGCCATCACAGCCGAAACCCTAGCGCGCCCCGCGTCCGATGCCGATCAAGCGGCCACGATTCGTGCCGCCCACAGTAACCAAACCCTAACTCTACTGCCTCATTTTTTCGCACCGTCTGATGTCCATCCGACGGCAAACAGGTCCACGTCGCCTCAGCGCCGCCGTCGTATAAGAGGCGCCAAGACGATCAACCTTGCTTTCCGCGCCTCTACACGCAACCCTAGGCTATTTAAGCCCGCGCCGCAGCCCTCCTGAGGTTCCTCTCCTCCCGCCGCTCATTTCTCCCTAAGCCTCGGTGGCTAAGTCGCCTCCAGCACGGAGAACTTCCTCGCCAAAGTTGCCGGCCGTGCTCGTGTTCTTCCGCCGTCGTTTTCCTCCTCCATGGTGAGTCTCCGCCGTAGATTTTGGTACCGTCGAGTTCCTCTCTTTGTCCTCTTCCCGAATCTCTAACTCTTCCGCTCGATCCGGTACTCCATCGTCGTTTGGCAAGTCGTCTTCTCCAGCTCCGGGAGGTTGCGCCGTCGCAGCGCCGTCGAGCTCCCTTCGCATCTCTCGGCCGTCCGATCGATCTTCATCGGCTGGATCTGCGCCGAACACTGTTTGGGTAAGCCCTGAGCCAGCCTCTGCCTTGTATTTCCGAGTAGACGCCATGTCACCTCCACGTGTAGCACACATGTACGCCACGTAGACGCCACCTCGGCCCTAGGTCTGTTTGTCCGTCCCCGTCAGCGATGCTGTGGCATCGGGTCACATCGAGTCAGCGCCACATCACCATCATGCGTTCCCTAGTGCTTATGTGGTTGCCATGTGCCGGCCACATCTTCGCCATATGTGCGCCACGCAAGCCACAACCCTAGCGTGTACGCCTCGTCACTGCCATGTGGTGCCATGTCACCGCCACCGGTTACTTTAGATCTACGTGGAGCCACGTGTGAGCCATGTGTGCGCCACATCAGCCCTATTTCGCACCGTGCGAAGCCACGTCACGCCACGTGTTGGCCAACTCACCGCTATAGTATGCGTGTCACCACATGTCTGCCACGTGTGAGCCGCGTGCTGCCACATGTTCCCTGTAATGCCACCTCACCGCCGCGCGAGTGCCATGAGTCGCCACGACGCTGCCACGTGAGCCATAGTCATATGTGTATGCCTTGTCACCCATAAACCATGCACTCGGTTCACCATAGACCGATCCAATGACATGCGGACCCCGCATGTCAGCGACATAAATTATTTCGTTTAATCGCTGATAAACCCGGAAAATCCAAAAATTCCAGCGAATCGCGTGGCGACACGTGTCAATCCATTTAATTCTGATTTTCCCTCCATTTAAAACTTCGGAAGCTCCGTTCTCCTCCGTTCGAACTCCGATTTGAACGATTCAAATTTCTAAATTCATATAAAATCAAGATCTATCTGTTGGTGTCATTTTTGTGAATTTTTGAATTTTATTTATTTCTGTTTATTTATTGTTTCACCTCGATTTGCGTGTTTCGTGTAGACGACGACCGTTGAGCGAGAGGAACATCCAGCGGGGTAGCAGCAGCGAGGAGGTGGAAGGCAAGTCTCCTTGACCATGTTGAACCCAAATTTATGAAATGCTATTTTGTTTTAAATTATTGCGTGCTATTTGAATTATGAATTGTATTTTAACGTCATTTTTAAATGCTTAGTTAAATGCCAAATTGTTATAACCACATTGATAGTCATGTTGACAACCATTGACACCTTAGGAAAACTAATTACTGTAGTTAATGGTAATTAATCTTGCTATGGGAACGGTAGAAAATGCTTAGCCATGCTTAATCACGTCGGTACCTTACTATTATGGAAATGCTTTCATCTTTGATTCAAATGGAATTGTGAAAATATGGCAATTGGTGTTGCCGGTATTAATTTGAAATTAAAAGTGAAAATGATTTGGACCGGGGCGGATTGGTTGAATGGCGGGTGCGGGATGCACAAAGTTTTGGAATGTGATTGTCCGCCCTAGTCAATTAAGGACCGGTCGTGTGTTACCATGGGCCATGCTATACAAGACAACCACATGTCTATATGGGTACGACCTGGCTAAGTAATTTGTATGTATCGTTACTTGACTCCACCAAAGGGTCAAGCGAGTTTGTCGACGACACTTGCAAGGCGCAAGAGGGGCTTCGGATCGGGCGAGGTAGTCCTACCACCGTGGAACCTTAGCGGGTGAAGTCGGTAGCGGTATATGCATTGTAAAGGCCTTGTCATGATCTCCCGCCGACACACCAAAGGAAGTGTGTTCTTGGCACGGCAAAACAGGTTGATCATGTCGTGTGGGTAAAGTGTACCACCTGCAGAGTCTTAAAAACTACTTGAGTAGCCGTGTTTCTGGATAAGAACAAGCGTGGGCAGCTTTCACATAGTAGATTTTTCTGGTTTTTGGTTTTAAATGGAAAATGATGGATTTGGTTTAAAATGAAAAATGTGGTTGGGAATCCGTGAGCGGCTAGAGCTCCCGGAAGTTTTAGTTTGGCGGCTAGAGCCAACCAGGTAGTTGGAACCTGGAAATTGTTATGTTTCAAGTTTAATTAATTATGCTATTTACGTTTTGTTAAATCTTTGCTATTTAAAGTATTACTTGTATTTAAATTTTAAATTACGCTTTATGCAAATGAACCATTATGCCATCCTTTGTTTAAAGCCATGCATTTAGTTACTTGCATCAAGTTTCCTAGACTTGCGAGTATGTTGCATACTCACCCTCGCTTGTTATTGCGGGGGCTGCTTATTCCATAAAGCAGATGGGGAGGTCGAGCATACAATGCACTGCTCGACATCCGTGGAGAGGACTATGAGGAGGAGGGCGACTCGTTCTTCTAGGGAGCGTACCCCGCCTCGGTTGCTGTGGGCTGCCGAGTGGCTTGATTTTGTTCTACATTTCCGCTGTTACTTTTACACTTCAGCCGTAAGGCTTCATACTTGTAATAATGTGATGATGGATGTTATGTTGTTGCACTCTTTTGTTTATTACTGTTATGAACTTTATGATATGTCTGTGTTATCATCACTGTAATACTGTGTGCGCTAGCTGTTCCTGGACTAGCGCGGTTGAAACACAGGGGGGTTCGGATTTGGTAAATCCGGGTCCCCACAGAGGTGGTATCAGAGCCATATCGACTGTAGGTCGCAACCCTAGTTAGAATGGTCGTTAGAACTTCAAAACTATTTTCTAAATCAAACCAACGAATTTGAATTTAGAAGTTGGTCTCCTCTTATCTTATTCCGAGGTTCTTATTCCTTTCCTTTTCTGAATGTTATTTTGAAATTCAAATTTGATCTCATCCCTTGAAATTTCTTTAAGTCTTCAGTCGACTGCAAGATCGGTGAAAGGACTGCTAGAAGGATCAAGTTGATGGAAGACCGCTCAAAAGAACCCTATGAAGGATAAGTTATTAGTACCCATGTTACCTTTCCTTCGCTTAGTAAACGGAGTTTATTGGTTTTATTGCTTGAGTGTTTGGGTGTGTTGTGCACCTGCCCTAGGCATTGTGCTACAGCCACCTTTTGTTGGAGTTTTCGTTTTTCGTCTCGCCTGGAATGGCTGTCTTTTCCCTTCCTTCCGTATCTTTTGCTTTTTCCTATCATGTGTAACTAACTTTTCCTTGGCCATTACTTCAGATGGATAGCCAAGGAGGGTGGCAGAGGGAGAGGCAGGGGCAGGGGCGTGGGCGTGGTCGTGTTCGGTAGTGCCACCGAGCAAAGAGACTCCTGAACCAGCGAGCCTGATCGAGTCGATGTTGCCACCGCCACCACCACCACCACCACCACTCCACCTCGGATGGCGATCTGCCGCAGATGATGGCAATGCAGATGCACAGCTCGCGAGCTATGGCCGTAACTCGATGAACAACCCGCGGCTAAAGACCGGCTCCAAAGACCGGCCCAGTGCTAGCTTTTCACCCTGATCAAAGCTTGGCGAGTTCATGAGGACTCGGCCACCTCGTTCTTGTCGGGCAGAGAGCCTTTGGAGGCGACGGCGGGTTGAGAAGCATTGAGAAGAAGTCGCGGCTTGCCCGGTGTCTTGATCGTGAGAAGGTGCTCTCGCCACCATCAATTTGGATGGCGTGGCACCGCAGTGGGACAACTCTTCGTGTTGCTCATCGGGATGCCCAGCGATCACTTGGGAGGAGTTCTCGAGGCCTTCAGATTGCTCATGTACCAAATGGCATCATTGAGATGAAGAAGAGGAGTTCGAAGGCTGCGTCGGAAACCGGGCGTGTCGAGTACCTCGGCCAGTTCACTCACCGGCGAGTATGCGCTGAGATGTGGCCACCGACGGCGCCAAGATCTAGAGGTTCATGGAGGGTTTGGACCCCGACATCAAGGTGCAGCTGGTCACGTTTGACTTCCCCAACTTTCAGCACATGGTGAACAAGGCCCTAGTGCGGGGAGGATGTGTGGCCTTGCCCGAACATGAAGTCGCGCAAGAGGAAGATGGCCTTCCAGTCTCACCAGGGAGCCAGTGGATCTCGCCAGCGCTTCCCACCACAGCGGGGTGGCAGGACGCCTGTCCAGGGAGCACCACGCACACCTTACTCTGGACCTCGCCCGGTGGCTCAGGGACCGCGGCGGCTTGCGGTGCTTTCACCAGAGAGAGAAACACCAAAGGCTGCGAGTCGGTGCTTCCACCGCCACCATTTGGGTCACTATGCGGCCATTTGTCCACAAAGACGCTGACAAAGACACCGGTGCCGTTCAACTTGGGAGCCAGCTCAGCCAAGCCTCCACCAGCTGGAGATCGGCCGTGGGCGCCGCACCTCGAGGGCACCATAGTTAAGCAGGGAGAGGCGTGTCAACCACGGATCGCAGAGGAGGCTCGGAGGCATCGAGATGTGGTTACAGTGCGTTTCTTGTCAATTCAATTCCTGCCACAGTCTTGTTTGATTCTGGAGCGTCACATTCGTTTATCTCCAAGTGTTTTCTTGATCAATTTGGTTTGGAGCTTTTCCCTCTCAAGAGCCCTATGATAGTGAAATCTCCCAGCAGAGAAATGAAAACCGATTTGGTGTGCCCCGTGCCACCATAGAAATCAATGGGGTGAAATTCTAGCAAATCTCATCATACAGAGTCAAAGGAATAGATGTCATCCTCGGGATGGGTAGCTAGTCAAGTTCCAAGGTCGATTGATTGCGGTCGCAGAGCCATCACTCTCACCAATGCAGAAGGCACTCAAGTGGAGTGTATGTCTGATCACTCCTCAGGAAGGAAGTGCACCTTAAATCAGCTGAAAGAAGTCACTCTGGAGAGTGTGCCTGTGGTGAGCGAGTACCCGACGTATTCCACGAAGATCGCGCCAGCATGCCGCTGATCGGAGATCGAGTTAGCTCATAGAGCTTGTTCCGCACAACTCCGATTTCCAAGAGGCCATACCGCATGCCAAATAATGAGCTCGCGGAGGTGAAGAAGCAAATAGAAGAGCTGCTAGAGAAGGGTTCGTTAGGTCAGGGCACAAATGCGCCTTTGGGGAGCGCCATCTTGCTTGAAGAAGAAGGATGATGGCTTGAGGATGTCGTCGATTCGAGCTCTGAATGAAGTCACTATCAAAACAAGTATCCTTTGCCGGGATTGAGGATTTGTTCGATCGGTGAAGGAACTGCATATTTTCCAAGATTGATCTGCGATCGGGTACCATCGGTGAAGATCGGCCGCAGGACATTAGAAGATCGCCTTCACCACTCGGTATGGGTCAGTATGAGTACGGTCATGTCCTTTAGTCGACCAATGCCCGGCGTATTTCATGAATCGATGAACAAGGTATTCATGGATTACCCGGATCGGTTGTAGTGGTGTTCATTGATGATATCCTTATCTACTCGAGATGAGTCCGAGCATCTTTGGACATTTGAGGTTGGTCTTAGAAGCTCCGTCAGTCACCAGTATGCCAAGTTCAGCAAGTGCGAGTTCTGGTTGACAGAGGTTGCTTTTCTGGGTCATGTCATTTCTGCCGGAGGAGTCTCAGTTGATCCGGGGAAGGTGAGAGATGTGCTTGATTGGAAGCAGCCCAAATCAGTGCCGGATATCAGGAGTTTCCTTGGCCTAGCAGGGTATTACAGAAGATTCATCGAGGGTTTCTCGAAGATTGCTAGACCACTAACTCAGTTGCTGAAGAAAGAGAAGAAGTATGAATGGACTGATGATTGTGAGCAGAGCTTTCAGGAGTTGAAGAAAAGGTTGACTACAGCCCCAGTGCTTGTCTGTCCAGATATTCAGAAGGGCTTCGAGATCTACTGCGATGCTTCGAGGCTGGGTCTTGGGTGTGTGCTGATGCAGGGAGGCAGGGTCGTCGCATATGCTTCACGACAATTGCGACCACATGAGGCGAATTACCCGACCCACGATCTAGAATTGGCAGCGGTTGTGCATGCGTTGAAGATCTGGAGGCACTATCTCATTGGGAACCGTTGTGAGATCTTCACTGATCACAAGAGCCTGAAATACATCTTCACCCAAGCTGATCTGAATCTGCGGCAAAGAAGATGGCTAGAGCTGATAAAGGACTACGATGCAGGCATTCATTACCATCCTGGTAAAGCGAATGTCGTTGCTGATGCTCTGAGCCGAAAGAGCCATTGCAACGCTTTGACAGTTCAGCCTGCTCTGCATGAAGAATTTCAGCGTCTGAATCTGGGGTTGATAGAGGATGGATCAGTTGCTGCTCTGGAGGTTCAGCCGACCCTGGTGGATCAAATCAAGAAGCTGCAGAAGTCTGACAAGGAAGCCGAGAAGATCAAGGAAAGAATCAAGGAAGGAAAAGCCCCGGGATTCTCAGAAGATCAGGAGGGTACAGTTTGGCTTGGGAAGAGCATCTATGTGCCGAACCAGAAAGAGCTCAAGCAGCTGATACTGAAGGAAGCACATGAGTCAGCATATTCTATCCATCCCGGCAACACCAAGATGTATCATGACCTTCGGGGTGTTTATTGGTGGCCGAGAATGAAGAAGGAGATTGCTGAGTTTATTGCCTTGTGCGATGTGTGTCAGCGAGTCAAAGCCGAGCATCAGAGGCCAGCCGGTTTGTTGCAGCCGTTGAGAGTGCCTGAGTGGAAGTGGGAAGAGATTGGCATGGACTTCGTCACAGGACTTCCGAGGACCAGGTCCGGCTATGACTCGATTTGGGTTGTCGTGGATCGACTGACGAAAGTTGCACATTTCATCCCTGTGAAGACGACCTATACTGGGGATAGGCTTGCAGAGCTGTACATGTCTCGGATTGTGTGTATGCATGGTGTGCCCAAGAAGATCGTTTTGGATCGGGGTACCCAGTTCACATCTAGGTTCTGGCAAAAGTTACAAGAAGCATTAGGCACCAATCTGAACTTCAGTACAGCTTATCATCCTCAGACGGATGGACAGACAGAGCGGGTGAATCAGATTCTGGAGGACATGTTGAGAGCTTGTGCATTGTCCAATGCAGCCAGTTGG
The DNA here is from genome assembly GCA_036346375.1 of Guadua angustifolia. Classification (NCBI taxonomy): domain Eukaryota; kingdom Viridiplantae; phylum Streptophyta; class Magnoliopsida; order Poales; family Poaceae; genus Guadua; species Guadua angustifolia. Next base: position 35,642,945 of record CM070512.1, read on the forward strand.
GATCAGATGTTGCCATATGCGGAGTTCTCCTATAACAACAGCTACCAGGCCAGTTTGCAGATGGCACCATTTGAGGCTCTGTATGGGAGGAAGTGCAGGACGCCGCTCTGTTGGCACGAGACAGGAGATCGTCAGATCTTTGGACCGGAGATTTTGCAGCAGGCTGAAGAACAAGTGAAGTTGATTCAGGAGAGATTGAGGACAGCGCAGTCGAGGCAGAAGAGCTATGCAGATAATCGCAGAAGGGCGTTGACCTTTGCTCCTGGTGATCATGTGTACCTGAGAGTCTCCCCACTCAAAGGAATGCGTCGATTCGGAGTTCGTGGCAAGTTGGCACCGAGATTCATTGGACCTTTCTCCATTCTAGCCAGAAGTGGGGAAGTGGCGTATCAGTTGGAGTTGCCACCGCATCTGTCGAATGTGCACAATGTCTTCCATGTGTCACAGTTGAGGAAGTGCCTACGAGTGCGAGCGGCGGTCTGCGTTGAAGATGTGGAGCTGCATGAAGATCTCACCTATCACGAGTACCCAACAGATCTTTGGATGAAGCAGAGCGCAGAACCAGGAACAAGGTGATCAAGTTCTGCAAGGTGCAGTGGAGCAACCATCCCAAGAAGAAGCCACACGGGCGCGAGGAGGATCTTGGCGGACTACCCCACCTTTTTTCACTGGTTAGTCTCAAATCTCGGGTCGAGATTTCTTGTTAGGGGTAGGTTTGTAACATTCCATTTTCAACTTCTTGAGTTTGAATATCAAAATCCGAACACGTGAAAATTTTCTCAAATTAATCTAGCTTAAATTGAATTTTCCAAAGCAAAAAGGTTTTAATTTGAATAAATTATAACTCAAATTAATTATTTCTTATTTTATTTGGGTTCCTGGTATTTCGTTTGATTTTTCTGAATTTTTGGAGATTTTTCGGAGTTTATTTGCTATTTACCCTGATTTATTAGAGTTTATTCGGTTTTACTAGCAATTTCCAAAATTCAGAAAATGAATTAATTTCTTTTCCCTCCGTATGGGCCGAACTCCTGTTCATCCGGCCCATTTCCTCCGCTCAGCCATCACAGCCGAAACCCTCGCGCGCCCCGCGTCCGATGCCGATCAAGCGGCCACGATTCGCGCCGCCCACAGTAACCAAACCCTAACTCTACTGCCTCATTTTTTCGCACCGTCTGATGTCCATCCGACGGCAGCCGTGTGTCCACGTCGCCCCGAAAAGCGCCGCCGTCCGTAACAGTAGCGCCGCATGATCAACCTTGCTTTCCGCGCCTCTACACGCAACCCTAGGCTATTTAAGCCCGCCATGACCTTCTGAGGTTCCTCTCCTCCCGCCGCTCATTTCTCCCTAAGCCTCGGTGGCTAAGTCGCCTCGAGCACGGAGAACTTCCTCGCCGAAGTTGCCGGCCGTGCCCGTGTTCTTCCGCCGTCGTTTTCCTCCTCCACGGTGAGTCTCCGCCGTAGATTTTGGTACCGTCGAGTTCCTCTCTTTGTCCTCTTCCCGAATCTCTAACTCTTCCGCTCGATCCGGTACTCCATCGTCGTTTGGCAAGTCGTCTTCTCCAGCTCCGGAGGTTCTTGCCGTCATAGTAGTCAAGCTCCTTCGCATCTCTCGGCGTCCGTCGATCTTCATCGGTGGATCTGCGCCAACACTTGTTTGGGTAAGCCACGAGCCGCCTCCGCCTTGTATTTCGAGTAGGCGCCATGTCACCTCACGTGTAGCACACATGTGCGCCACGTAAGCGCCACCTCGGCCCTAGGTCTGCATTTGTCGAGTCCCGTCGGCGATCTTTGTGGCATCGGGTCTGTCGAGTCGGCGCCACATCACCATCATCGTTCCCTAGTGCTTATGTGGTTTGCCATGTGCCGCCACATCTTAAGCCATATGTGCGCCACGCAAGCCACAACCCTAAGCGTGTGCGCCTCGTCAACGCCATGTGGTGCCATGTCACCGCCACCGGTTACTTTAGATCTACGTGGAGCCACGTGTGAGCCATGTGTGCGCCACATCAGCCCTATTTCGCACCGTGCGAAGCCACGTCACGCCACGTGTTGGCCAACTCACCGCTATAGTATGCGTGTCACCACATGTCTGCCACGTGTGAGCCGCGTGCTGCCACATGTTCCCTGTAATGCCACCTCACCGCCGCGATGAAAGTGCCATGTGTCGCCACGCAGCGCCGCCCGTGAGCCATAGTCATATGTGTATGCCTTGTCACCCATAAACCATGCACTCGGTTCACCATAGACCGATCCAATGACATGCGGACCCCGCATGTCAGCGACATAAATTATTTCGTTTAATCGCTGATAAACCCGGAAAATCCAAAAATTCCAGCGAATCGCGTGGCGACACGTGTCAATCCATTTAATTCTGATTTTCCCTCCATTTAAAACATCGGAAGCTCCGTTCTCCTCCGTTCGAACTCCGATTTGAACGATTCAAATTTCTAAATTCATATAAAATCAAGATCTATCTGTTGGTGTCATTTTTGTGAATTTTTGAATTTTATTTATTTCTGTTTATTTATTGTTTCGCCTCGATTTGCGTGTTTCGCGTGTAGACGACGCACCGGTTGAGCGAGAGGAACATCCAGCGGGGGTAGCAGCAGCGGAGGAGGTGGAAGGCAAGTCTCCTTGACCATGTTGAACCCAAATTTATGAAATGCTATTTTGTTTTAAATTATTGCATGCTATTTGAATTATGAATTGTATTTTAACGTCATTTTTAAATGCTTAGTTAAATGCCAAATTGTTATAACCACATTGATAGTCATGTTGACAACCATTGACACCTTAGGAAAACTAATTACTGTAGTTAATGGTAATTAATCTTGCTATAGGAGCGGTAGAAAATGCTTAGCCATGCTTAATCACGTCGGTACCTTACTATTATGGAAATGCTTTCATCTTTGATTCAAATGGAATTGTGAAAATATGGCAATTGGTGTTGCGGTATTAATTTGAAATTAAAAGTGAAAATGATTTGGACCAAGGCGGATTGGTTGAATGGCGGGTGCGGGATGCACAAAGTTTTGGAATGTGATTGTCGCCCTAGTCAATTAAGGACCGATTAGGTGTGTTACCATGGGCCATGCTATCTGAAGACAACCACATGTCTATATGGGTGCGACACGGCTAAGTAATTTGCATGTATCGTTACTTGACTCCACCAAGGGGTCATGCGAGTTTGTCGGACGACACTTGCAAAGCGCAAGAGGGGCTTCGGACTTAGCGGAGGTAGTCCTACGGTGTGGAACCTTAGCGGGTGAAGTCGGTAGCGGTATATGCATTGTAAAGGCCTTGTCATGATCTCCTGCCGACACACCAAAGGAAGTGTGTTCTTGGCACAGCAAAAGCGGGTTGATCATGTCGTGTGGGTAAAGTGTACCACTCTGCGAGTCTTAAAACTACTTGAGTAGCCGTGCCTACGGATAAGAACAGCGTGGGCAGCTTTCACATAGTAGATTTTTACGGTTTTGGTTTTAAATGGAAAATGATGGATTTGGTTTAAAATGAAAAATGTGGTTGGGAATCCGTGAGCTGCTAGAGCTCCGGAAGTTTTAGTTTGGCTTAGAGCCAACCGTAGTTGGAACACAGAAATTGTTATGTTTCAAGTTTAATTAATTATGCTATTTACATTTTGTTAAATCTTTGCTTCTGAAAGTATTACTTGTATTTAAATTTTAAATTCTGCTTTATGCAAATGAACCATTATGCCATCCTTTGTTTAAAGCCATGCATTTAGTTACTTGCATCAAGTTTCCTAGACTTGCGAGTATGTTGCATACTCACCCTCGCTTGTTATTGCGGGGGCTGCTTATTCCATAAAGCAGATGGGGAGGTCAGAGCATACAATGCACCGTTCGACATCTGTGGAGAGGACTATGAGGAGGAGGACGACTCGTTCTTCTAGGGAGCGTACCCCAGTCGGTTGCCTGTGGGCACACTGAATGGCTCGATTTTGTTCTACATTTCCACTGTTACTTTTACACTTCAGCCGTAAGGCTTCATACTTGTAATAATGTGATGATGGATGTTATGTTGTTGCACTCTTTTGTTTATTCTTGTTATGAACTTTATGATATATACGTGTTATCATCATCATATCTTTGTGCGCTAAGCTGTTCTGGACTAAGCGGTTGAAACAGGGGGTTCGGTTTGGTAAATCCGGGTCCCCCTGACTACATAAAATGTGCTACAAGAATTGATCTATTTAATTAAGTAGCATTCAACTTTTGTGTTCTTGAGAATGTAATTAGATATGTGTTTCTTTTAGAATTTGATATATTGATTTTGTGCTTATAAATATATATTTGAGTAATGGATTATCGTCGGATTTTTATTTTTGATTTGAAATCACATAGTGTCACGAAACCTATCGTCACCCGTTTGGATCGGCATGTCTCACATGTGTCACATGTGAGATGTGCCGTCCGAATTGTCCTTTTGGACAGCCTCGGAGTGGATGACAAAGTGCGGTATTTATGACGAGCCACGGGTCGAAATTTCGGCGTCATAACCTGTTGTTCTCCCTGCACCATATCCGGGCGTGCGGAGAACAATGGGTTATGCCGCCGAAATTTCATTCGACTCTCAGCTCATATAAATCCGCTTTGTCAGCCACTCTTGGGTGGGTTTAGGACATATCCTTTCCTATAGATGTAGGGTCGTGATATATAGAAACAAAATGAACCTTATAACTGTTGATTTAACCTATATAGCCTCAAGTATGGGTGACGACCGCCGATGGATGTATGAAGGTTGGGAGAAAAGTGGGGCTCACTCGACTGAGTGGACGGTCAAGGCTACCGCTTTTGTCGACCGTGCCTTCTCTATGTCTAGTACTGTTAAGGTGAAGTGCCCATGCAGCAAGTGCCGTAATTTCCACCCCCAGGACAAGAAATCGATGTCTCTGCACCTGTGTCGGTTCGGTTTCATGCCAAGCTTTGAGTTGTGGGTACATCATGGTGAGTCACGTGCTCAAGGACCTGAAGTTGCGGATGAAGAGGAAGATGATAGGGCGGGCGATGATAGGATGGATGAGATGCTAGAAGCTTTGCGTCCAGAGATTAACGTAGACTCGGAGGATCCGCCAACACGTGAGGTTCGGGAGTTCTTTGAGCTACTTAAAGCTTCAAGAGTCATTTACGAACACACGAAAGTGACCCAGCTTGCTTTTGTGACGCGGCTCATGGCCATTAAGTCCAAGTATTTCTTTTCCAATAATTGCTACAATGATCTAGTGGAATTGATCTCTGATATACTGCCGGCGAATCATAAGATGCCTAGAGACATGTACCAGTCTAAGAAGTTGTTGTCTGGTCTCGGTATGAAGTATGAGAAGATTGATGTGTGCAAGGATAACTGCATGCTTTTCTGGAAGGAGCATGAGAAAGAGAAGCATTGCTTAGTGTGTAAAAAACCAAGATTTGTCGAGGTGTTGAACGAAGAAGGTGAAAAGGTAACGACCGATGTCGCACACAAGCAACTTCGGTACATGCCTCTCACACCTAGGCTGAAGCGGTTGTTTATCTCAAAACGAAGTGCCAGGCACATGAGGTGGCACAAAGAAGGTGTGCGTGAGAACAGCGGAAGTAATGGTGCACCCGTCAGATAGTGAGGCATGGAAGGCTCTAGATAGCTTTGACGAGGACTTCGCGAGGGATGCGAGAAATGTTCGCATTGGGTTGGCGACCGATGGTTTCACGCCTTTCAACACAACCGCCGCATCATACTCGTCTTGGCCGCTCTTTGCTATTCCATACAACCTTCCACCTTCCTTTGCATGAAATATGAGTTTATGTTCTGTGCCTCATCATACCGCCCCGAACATCCGGAAAGCATCTCAATGTGATGCTCAAACCCTTGATCAAGAGTGAAAAAATTATGGATAGGGGTAGAGGCGTATGACTGCTACAAGAAATAGAAATTCAACCTTCGTGTTGCATATTTGTGGTCTGTCCATGATTTCATGGCCTATGGTATTTTTGCTGGTTGGAGCTGTCATGGAAATTTGACATGTCCGATCTGTGGTTCAGACACCGATTGTTTTCGCCTTGTAAATGGTGGAAAGATCATTACCGATTGCCATAGGCGTTTCACCTCGAGACACGCCTTTAGGTTCGGAGGAATGCCTTCCGTAAGGACACAGTTGTCAGAAAGGGTCCACCGAAACGTCTAACTGGGCCAGAAATTGCTGATATGCTGAGTAAATTGGTGGAGAAAGAAGATGGGTTTGAAGGGTTTGGAGAGGAGCACAACTGGACTCACATTTGTGGATTATGGGAGCTCCCATATGCGAAGGCCTTGATTCTGATGCACAACATTGATGTCATGCATCAGGAACATAACGTTGGTGAAAGCATTATAAGCACGGTCATGGATATGACGGACAAGACAAAAGACAACCTAAAGGCCCGAAGAGACTTAGCAGAGATCTGTAACCGGCCAACACTTGAGCTCACCGAAGCAGGGGGTAAGCCACGTGCTCCATTTTGCCTTAAACCTAAAGAAAAGAAAGAAGTGTTGAGGTGGATGAAGAAATTGAAATTTCCCGATGGTTACGCAGCGGGATTGAGACGAGCTGTGAATGTGAATACGGGGAAGCTAAATGGGTTGAAGAGCCACGATTACCACATAATCATGGAAAGACTCCTGCTTGTAATGTTTCGTGGATATCTTAATGATAATGTGTGGAAGGTGCTAGCTGAGCTAAGTTATTTCTATAGACAATTATGTGCTAAAGAAATATCGAAAGACATGATGGAGAGGTTGGAGAAAGAGATACCAGTGCTTGTATGCAAGATGGAAAAATATTCCCTCCGGTTTCTTCAATCCAATGCAACATCTACTTGTTCATCTACCTTACGGCTAAGGTAGGTGGCCTGCTCAATATAGGTGGATGTATCACATTGAAAGAGCTCTAAAGAAACTTGAGCTATGGTTGGCAATAAGGCAAGAGTTGAAGGGTGCATTGCGTAGCATTTTCTTTAAAAGAGATATCATACTTCTCGAGTGTATACTTTGCAGAGGAACACAAAGTCAATGCTCCCACGATGCGGTACCATGTAGATGAAGAGACACCTTGTAGTGACCTCTGATTTTCCAATGGAGAGGTACTACCGTTGGTAGTTGCAATCGCTTACTATTACACTTCTAAGAAAAGAAGTCCGCTGTACATGTACTCCAATATGGAAGAGATGGAACAATATTTCACGTAGCCTTTGTACATGAATCAAGCTATGCTTTGAAGACATCATTCATTTATGTATCCATTTACGTTTTCATTTACAGTGTGAATTCGATAAGCAAAATGGACGTCTATTCGTCAACCAACTGCCAAGCAACTTAATACGATGCGTCGGGATGGAATAAATGGGGCCCTAATTTCATCACTTGGTTCCGAGATCATGTAACACCTTCACATCCTATAATATTATGTAATGTTACGTTTCAATATATTATAAATCTTATACAACTTCAATCATATTTTGTTGGCAAGTTGAAATATGGGAACGCCCATGAGGACTTGCTTCACTATCCTATGCCCGCAGAATCGTTAAAAGCTATGGGCGATACGACGTGAACGGGTTTCGGTTCCGCTCAACCAAATTTGAAGTCGGTCGTCCCTTGCGGCCACAACAAATCTTTGGAGTTGTAACTAGGGCAATCGATGCACAAGGGATCAAACAAATTTCTATGGAATCATTCAAAACATCCTCGAGTTCAGTTTGCGAGGAATAAGGAGCTCAAAGTAGTCTTTTTCGATTGTGTTTGGTTTGATAGCAAACATGGGACTCATCAAAACCAAGATGGGATGGTAGAAGTCAAACACAACGAATGACTACATGGCTATGACAATTTTATCCTTGCTCACCAAGTTGAGCAGGTGTATTATATGCCATATCCATGCACAAGACTGAGTGCTTGGTGGGTTGTGTACAAAGTGAATCCCCGAGAACGGTTACATACTCCTGGTGATGCTGGTTATCTTGATAGTCAGCTGGAGGCCATGGAGGATGCTGAGGTTTTCCAAGATGAAGAATTGCCAAGCACTTTTGATATAGAGACTAGTCCAGGTCTCGATTCTTTAGTCGGAGACCGTGGAGATATAACGATTCCTGAGAAACGGAAAAGACAACCAATCAAGAAAAAAGTAACAAGTCGTCCCTTAGAAAGAACGAGACTACATCATCGCGACATTGATGAATTTTGACAAGTAATTTTGTGTGTTTATTATCTTGTTCATTCGTTCATTATTATTGTTGTTGTACTAACTTGATATTTTTCTTTCAACAGATGCCTCGATCGATCAAGCGGTGGCGAAGGATTCTCGATGGTAGGAGGAAGTCCAGTAGTTCGCGCGACGAGGAGGCCTTGTTTCAGGGTAGCGCTTCAAGCGCAAGTAGACGGCGTGCTTTGTTGAGTCCAGTGGAGCCTGAGTTGCAGAGTCGTAGTGTTCCTTTGCAGAGTGGAGAGGTAACTAAGCTTCATGTGAAAACATAAATATGACATAAATATAACTGTCTTGTATTATTTCGCAGGATGAGACGACGGAGGAAGAAGTGGTTGCTGCCATGGATGTTGATCTTGTAAACTAGAATGTTATATTCTCTTAATTTATTTGATTATTATCTTCTTTATTCATTCATTATTATTGTTGTTGTAGCTGGGATCGATGAGGATTAGGAGGTTGATGTTGACGCTGGTAAACTAGAATGTTATATTCTCATAATTTATTTGCTTATTATCTTCTTTATTCATTCATTATTATTGTTGTTGTAGCTGGGATCGATGAGGATCAGGAGGCCGATGTGGGCCAAGGGGATGAGGACCCAATGGGTGGGGATACGACCGAGGGTTCTACCGGAGCCCGCCTGAGGTTTAGGAGGAGCCATACTGTCGCCCCCCCTCCAGCGCCCAGACGGAGGAGGACAAGGTTGTGATCACACCTGTTGGCGATAGGTTTGTGTTTTCTAAACCATGTCTTATTTCATTTCTTTCCGAACTGGAACTATATCATTTATATGTCTTGCAGTTCATGGGATGACTCGGGGTTTGACGGCAGAGGGCACCATAGGCAAGTTAACTACGTGTTAGGTAATCTCTGCCGTTTGCACTACCCCGGGTTGGTCACAGCGGCCAATGGCGAGCAATTTGTTGCTACTAGTTGGGATCATTACCTGCTTGCTCCTAATGCCGAGCACTTGAATGCTCAGGGGGCTGTTTGGAGTGACTTTTGGGTAAGATTCTCTGTGCCAGTTGGTATTGGTCCAACTGTCGATTCTTTACTATTCTAACTATTCTTTGTGATGAACAATTGCAGAAGCGTTACCGTTTGGCTGACGGTGCAAACATCGAGCATGCTCGTAGAGTTTTCCATGTAAATGCATGTCGGGTGACCAAAGATGCATTGTCTAATGCTCGGATTCAAGCAACAAATCTTTACTTGAGGTCTGTTCAAGGGCAACGAATTAACAGACTCATGGGTCTTCGAAAGTTACTTGACCGAGAAGAGTGCAGGACATGTAAAACTACAAATATTAGAGAGACCCGACACATCCTGTAACATCCCAAAATTTAATAGAAGTGAAAATGAATAATTTAAGTTTGAATATTATTATTTTTGAGTTTTCTTGCCATTATGGATTTTATTTGGATTTCCTCAGATTTATTCTTTGCATGAAAAATCTAACGAATGGAAATGAAGAATGAAAAAGAGGAAAAAGCAAAAAGATAAGAAGTAAAAATTTATAAAATGTCCATGAGAACTCTAATCATTCAATTGAATCATCTTAGCTAGAAATCGAGATTTTATGCATAAAATAACGAAGAGACAAAAATGAAAAGATAACTTTTAAATCCAAAATAATATATCGTTGGAATTCACATAAAATGATGGAATCACAAATGGAGCTGAAAACTTTATGAAAACATTCTGAGATCAAATACTTTTGAAAAACAAAATTTGAAAAATAATAGAATTCAATTGATATCAAAGAAAAAATCAAAATCCGAAAACGAAATTCAATCTCAGTCGCCGCCATGTGGGCCATTCGTTGATTTCCGTTCCGTTGGCACATTGGAGAAGCTTGCAGTCACTGGCAATGGCCCCGGAGCTTGCTGCCGAACTCATCGCCTCAACCCCGTTCGTTCACCCCCGTTCGTTCCACTGGGAACTCTCCCGAAGCCTGGAGTACAGCCCACTACCGAGCCATTCATTGCATCTCAGAGACCACCAGACGCGGTGCTCTACTTCCCCTCACTTCCCCTCTTCTTCTCCTCAAGCCAGGCGCAAGAAACCCCCTCTCATTTCTTCCATTGCCGCAGGCTTTAGAGCCCTAATCCGAAACCCAATCGAGTGAATGAGCAATCCATTTCCAAATCCCCTCCAGATTCACCAGCTATACTCCCTAGTGATCGAATCCCCTCGAAAATGTTTAGCATCTTCCAAGCGAAATGTCTCAGAGCTCAGTCGCCCTTCTTCTCCAAAGCCGTGCCACGTGGTGGAGCTCCTCCGACCTTCTCCTTCGTAAGCTTCGAAAATGAAACCCCTAGCACCTCCTGATGCTCACCATGCCACCGATTCAAGCTCTCACGACTTGTTTTCTCCTCCTCTCGCCATTTCCGCCACCTCCTTGGTGCGACCAACTGCATCCTCCCGGTCGAATCGATCGCAGCTCCATACTCCTTGCCGTGATCTTCCTCTGGTGTGGTCGCCACGGATCGCCGCCGAGTGCCTTCGCTGCTCAACCCTAGAAGCTCCTCTGTTCTTCCTCTTTCGCTAAGGGGGCTATGGAGCCAGCGCCTATGGTTGAAGAAGGCTAGGCCAATTTTTTCTTTGACAAAGCGTATTCTTTTGGCATTCAATTTCTTGCCCGAAATGCATTCAATTATTAATAACTTGTGCATCTTTAGTTAGAAACCAGTGAAATAAATTTATGTACTCATATAAAACCAAGAAGAATCTGAATATACAAAAAGATTGAATTTTGAACTTTAGAAAGATTATTTGAATCAAATCTGTTTATATTCTTAAAATGGTCTTTATCTTAAATCTGTGAACAATAGGTCTAGAAATAATAATATAAGTTTTATATGATGCTAAGATCAGGATGGATTCAAATATACTAAAGTATTCAATTCTTGAATCACAGACCACTCATTTAAATTAAAATGGGATGAACACACTAGTATGGACAATATTACTCTCATGAAGAATATAACTTATAAGTCATAAAACAAATGATTGTGTACTTCTGGAATTTTGAGAAGCTCAGACATGCAAAAACATATAGCTGTTGATCTGTGCTTAAGTACTTATCTTGCAAACATTAGTAAGCCCTAATATGTCCATATATAAGTGTGAGTGCATAATAACTCATGAAAGGATGAAATAAATTGTATGAAGTTCCTGGAAACAGCAAGGATCCATGTTAGTAAAAATACTTAAGATAAGATTTAATTTGCATTCTTTTAATGAAAGAAAATATTAATGATAACAATAAGTAAATAGATAATCTATTGCAATTAAAGCTAAAATAATGCCAAACCAACTTTATAACATTTCTAGGATTGTATTCTGTTAATGCCTGAAAAATGAATCGAGAATCATGTACAGGTTAGTTGGAAATTAAGATTGAAACTTGGCCGATTTAAGGTTTGCATATTAATATTATTAGTTCAAAACCCTTAAGCATTAACCTTTTGTTTCACTTTCCTGCCGATTCCGAACAGTGTAAACTTTACAATGCCACTTAAGCTTTTTCGTCGATGAAAATAATAACTTGTCTAAATCCTAAAACTTGTGTAACTAGTTTAGTAATGTTCTTTAAAGTGTAGTCTACCCTGTTATGAAAAGATAATCCCAATTTGCTAGCGTTTTCATGTTAATCTTGTAGGATAAATAACCCTAAATGATCATATTCATGAATTCGGTAGAAAGAATAATTGGGCTTTATTTGCAATCGGGAAATTAGTAGTTATGAAGTTTGTATTACCAGAACCTTCTCAAATATGAAGGAAATGTTATCAGTAGATCTAACTTGCGTGAAATTAACCAAAGATAAAGAAGTATTCATTCGTGACCTAATGTGATCAATTAAGCATTTTCATTAACTCGCAAAGCAGCTCATCTAAATCTGAATTTAGTAAAGAACAGCTTAGAAATGATCTTCAAGATATAATCTACAGCAATCTAAGAAAATATTCTTATTACATCTTGCTTTGACTCTAAATCCTAATAGAGCAAAACCGTAAATAATAAGAATTGGCAGAACTCATATTATGAATAGTAAAATCAATAAAACTTGCAACTAATGATTAATTCTATTTAATCATAAACAATCTTTGCCTCTTGAATTCGTAAAATAAGATTAATAAATGCATAAAGAGCAATCCCTATTTCTTGTGAAGAGTTTTATTTGTTCTTTCTATCTACCTTCTTTTTGCCCTTATGGAAGTTTGTTATTTGCTATTTTCCGTTGATCGACGTGTAGAACCCGACGTCTCTAGCTTCGTCATCGCCGTCGTCAGCCGCAATTCTCGTCTTCGTCGTAAGCGTCGAATAAGCAAGGCAAGCACCCTTTGACCATATTGAGCCCAATATTTTATATTCCTTTTGTGCATCAAATTGTTTTATGCATGCGATTACTTTATGTAAATTGCTATTTTGTGGTTTGGTAGTTATACCTGTTGTCTCGTGATCCTCCGTTGATGATTATGAACATGTGAACCTTGATAACCATAGATTAAGGTTAGACATTTCTAAATGTCATTTTGGGTATACACGATCATATTATTCCTGCTTAGCCATACTTTAGAATCAAAATAGCTGATGATCAAATCAATACTTGTTTCCTGAAAATATTGAAAATGGCACTGTTGGTTGTGGGTACTTTGATTAAAACCCAAAAAAAAACTATGCTTTGATGCGGGTGATTATTGGCAATAGCCTAAGTGCAATAAGGGTCTTGCACGTAGTGTAGGGTGAAGTGTCGCCTGTGTCGGATTAAGGACCAAACATCGGGTTGTATGATCCAAGAAAATCCATACAAACCACAAGTGTTGGGATGGGGCAACCTTAAACCAATTAAGTTATCTAGTTTAACTTTGCATTTTGGAAGGCGGTAGTGCGGGCTCTCCTTTTCAAGGTTTGCTCGACGTCTGCCCACACCGAGGTGTTGGGAGTCACACTTGCCAACACAACGGTGTACGCCATACTTGGGAAGTTCCAACATTTCTATGCTCGACGTTCTTCTATAATAGTATGGGTCCAACGTCCGGGCTGGTGCAAAGTTAAATTAGATAATGTAAAGGTTTTCGTATGAATATTCTTGCCACCGCGCTTACAATTGGATGTGAAGCGTGTGGCAAAAAGAAAAGGTCATGTCTTGTGGGTCCAGTTGTACACCTCTGCAGAGTTTAAATCTAATTGATTAGCCGTACCCGCGGTCATGGGTGTCTTGGCGAACTGATGTGAGTTAGATGTTTTATTATTTTCAAAAGGGTTGGTTCCATTTGTTTTTGCAACTGTGCTTTATGTCGAAGGGCTGGCATTGATGGAATTTCAGGATTGTGAATGATTCGTCGCTCACGTCATGGAGGACTGTGAGTGTTATTATGCTTTACTTATTTGTTATCAATCAAATGCTCTTATAAATTCCATTTGCAAATAACTTGATTTACAAATGAAATTCGCTTTATGCAAATTAACTGTAGTAGCCTTTCCTTTGAAATGGCCTGCATGTATTGTAGGTTTTGCTCAAGTCTTGCTGAGTACGTAAAGTACTCACCCTTGCTTAATTATTATGTAGGTGGATGAGAATGCGTAGCTTCGAAGTTGTTCATCGCAGGTTGCGGGCTCTTCCTATTTGTCGTGTTCTATCTGGAGTTTATGCCTGGTCAGTTGCCTGCGGGTCGGTTGGGCAAACTACGGGTTATTGCTTCTTTGCTGCTATAATCTCTGAGTTGTAATATTTCAGTAATTATTCGTTTCCGCTTAATTAATATGTTGTATGGTTGTGATTCCATTTGTTGAAATGTGCGTGCTAGCTACTGATCCAGGGACTAGTACTGCAAGCACATTAGATTTCCATTTTTGGCATCCGTGCTAAAAATGTGGGTCGTTACAGTTGGTATCAGAGCTATACTGACCGTAGGATAAACCTTAGATAGAATGGTCGTTAGCATTAGAATAAGCATATTCAAAAATCTTATTTCCAAAAGATAGTATATTTGCAAAATGTAGGCTTTGCTATTCTTTTCCCATTCTTAAGAATCTACTCTTGTCTCTATTTTCATTTCGTTTTGAAAACCAATTCTTCTTTCCTGAAAAAGAAATCCTCGCCATAGTCTATCTACACTGTTTGCTTCTGAAGATGTTTGAAACATGTTGCTGTCATTTGCTTCTGAAGACGGCCAAGACTCAAGACTACATCTTTCACAACAACCATCTGGAGACTACAATGTATGCGCCAATATCTCCGTACCTAGACAACACTTCGCTACTTCCTACAAAGCTCGAAGATTCTACTTCATAAAGAGTTAGCATCACCCAACAGCAAAAGGGCAGATGATTGGAATGCATTAGGATCTACCTTAAGATAAGAACCCTTTGCGCATAGCGTGTTATTCTGCTCTAGTTATATATAGAGCAACATATGTTGTTGTTATGTCTTGCTACTTGAAGTTGGATTTTATCTTGAATGTCAGGACCGATTTATATGTGAGCTTAACCCCTGGGTTAAAGTTTCGCAATAAGTTGTCCGTATGTATGAATGTGGAGAACTTAACCCATAGGATAAATAAGAAGTTGTAAAATAGATTATCTCTTCTCTTTATAGAACTTCTTCTGAGCTTGTCTCATCTTTTTATAAAACCTTATGCAAACATGTCCCTTCTTCTGTATAACTTCTTACCAGTGTAACCACTATGGTCATAAACCTTCCTAAAAATTTAATTTCGTCAAGATTAGTAACATAGTCTCCATGTCTGCTTTTAGCCTCTCAAAACCGCATCCTCCATATATAAACCGAGTTCAACATCTCACCATATTAGTAAATACCAAATTAACTTAAATCACTTTAGGCTAGATAAAACCTAATGCTCCAGTAATGACGTCTAACCATGCCTCACAAATCACCCCATTGCTTTGCCGAAATCATGTGCTATGAAACAGAGCTAGGACCAGAAAAGTTATGTCTTCTAAATGGAAACTTTCGAATGATTGTTTAAATGAAAACTGGAAAAGAAAATCAGAAATACTATTTTCTAAAAGAAATATAAAACGAGTATGTGTATAATTAATGTTACCCATAGCATCAGTTACACATATACTATTTTCCCATCTATAGAATTTAATCTCCTCATCTTCCCCTGTGTAGAATTTTAATTCTCCCCTCCTAAGTTATTCTTTCTAGAAGAACTTCTCTCCCTATTCTCTTGCTTAATGAAAATCACCAACAAATTGGTTGAGAATAATTTAACCAGTAAGTCCGCAACATCATGACATTTGCATCAGCAACTTCAAGAAGATGAAAGTAACGAGCAGCACAACCTCTCCGACTTCATCGAAGCCTCTGAAGACTAACACAGCAAGTGATGCAAAGAATGAAAAGAAGACTCGTCACTGAATAGTCTACTTTGGAACATAGCAGTATATGAGCTACATATTATCCTAGCCATATAGTACACCTTTTATACATAAATGCATATGGCCAGTAGAAGGAAAACCTTAGATACCCTTCCTACATATTAAGTTAAATATATGTGTAGTATTTCCGTGTTATTGAAATTTTGTCGTCTATCTTTTGTATTTCTTTCGGGTTACTCTCGTGAATGTTAAACCACTAGGTTGAAATTTACGATGCGTTAACCCTGCTTAATAAGAAAATTTTAATTAAAAAGATTTTAAAGAACGAAATGTTGCCTTATAAACCAAACTAGAAACTACTTAATCTGCATAGAAACCACAACTAGAGTTAATTGGAAAGAATCAAGTAGTACTTCGTAGTATAGATAACTCTTATCTGACCATCCTTCTCCGATTCCAACATCTTGTCAAACGCGGTCGTAAAACGCCTCTAATCCAATAGAATTCTGTTTAAATGACTTTACTCTAATGAACATCGTTGCAGGATGCCTGCGACACAATCCATTAATTCATCCGCTGGAAGTAATGAGTAATAAAATTTTTAGCCTTTGTAATCAACCTTCGGCTCACCCCAAATAAATCTGGTTGAAATGCACCTTTTCATTCGTCCCAAACATTTTAATATACTCTGTATCTCTCTTTAAATTAGCTCATTCTTGCTAATAATACTCGGTATAAACCGCTAACATTCCTTATCTACTTCGTGAAACTACGCAAGATTCAAACTGCCAAGAAATGGTAATCCTATCCAAGTCCAACCGAATCTTCTGTGTTTAGCTAAAGCACTTCCTTTTTTTTTCTCTGGGTTTTCCAAATCGAGTCAACCTCATATGTGCATAACTTTTGCATTTCTAAACCAAATTAAGTGAAACAAAGTTCTAAAATCTAGTTCTTCCGTAATACGCAAAAATATTTTGAAAAACAAGAATTAGATGAATTTGAAATTCAAATTTGAATAAAAGGTTTAAAGGTGTGCTACATATTAAAATGTTGCAAACAAACTCAAAAATTTAATGAAACTAATTTTGTTTGAATCCTTATGCTACCAGAAACTCAAGTATATATAAGAATGTTTATATTTCACCTTTGTTGGATAGTTTTATACCAAAGGTTATTTTCAATCCAATAAATACTCAAAAATGAATAAATTGTGCAAGAGGAATCTGAAATAAATGAAATTGATTTATAAACATTCATATGGCAGTAGGCTACCGCATTATGCTGAAATGACTAAAGTAGGAGCTTGATTTAGATTTGTTTTCATGAATAGTAAATAGTTCGCATGGAAAAGATGTATGTATATATATATATGTGACTAGTACATAAATAAAGTTCATAAATAAGTAAAAAGGTAAGAGAAGGGCTCCTTAGGACCATGTTATCTGCTACAACAGAAATAACCATAATGCGTTGTAGTCTGTGCTTAAATTCTTAAGCAATATATGCCTCCATGTTATATGTACCTAAAGAATTGAGTATGATCAACCAGGTGTGTAGAAATTGTCACAAGTGCTAAGGCATGAATAACTAGTTCCTGAATGCCTTGCATGATCAGACCATGTAATATAGTAAGAATCACTATTATAAGGTTAGGATTAACACTTAACCACGTAGCTGAAGTATCGATACTTGTGATATCTAAATAGTTGTAACTTTCATAAACTAAGTTCAAATTTGAAAAGACCAAATCCTATAACTTTGATGAATAATATCTTTGCTGGTTAGGCAAAAATACTTCATATTAATACAAAGTTGAGCTAAGTATACATTAGGCCCTAATGAACATTTATATGAAAAGCATCTCGGATAAAAGCCAAATATCACAAAAACCACTTTAAAATACTCTTAAGATTATCCCCTACTTATGCCAGAAAAATGAGTCAATTGTCATGTATAGTGTAGTCGCAAGTTGAGATTTAATACGACCCAAAATAGTGTTACGCGATTAGTCTCTGAAGCCATTTTGTCCACCCATAGAATACCTCGTCTAAGTGCAAATTCTATGTAGAATAGCTCAAAAATGATGTTTAGGATATGTACTTGAATTTTCTAAGAAAATATTCTATTTACAGCTCTTGGGTCATGTAGTTTCTGCTTGCGCAAAACCCTTAAACGATAAGAGTTCCCGTACCTCTTTTGGCCGATTTCTTATAGCGTAAACTTTAGCATCCTATAAGCCTTTTCAGCAACAGGTTTAATATCTCAACCAAACACTAAAAATTATAAAATGAGTTTAGAAACCTTATTCAATGTATATACAACCTTGTTCTAAAGAAATAACGTTATTCCATAGTGTTTATCATAAAAATCTTAGTAGTTGAAAAACCTTAAAAATCGTAATTTTAAGCTTTAGTTTATGAACAAACGAACTCAGTATGAATAAAGAAATCTATGATTAAGACGTTTATATCGCCAGAGTCTTCTTAAAAACTGCTAATGTATAATCAATAACCTGTTTTAGCAGGATTAACATTTTCGAAGTTACTTTTCATGCGAAATCAACTGCAGGTTAAACACTAATCATCACTATTCATTTATGCAGTTCAACCAAGTGATTAATGTTTTAACTTTACTAATCTAACTAATTTTTGCATCTTGTATTCGAAGTTGTATGTATAAAAATTCATAAATCAAGGTTGGATAATCTTCATAAGAGAGTCATGCCTTGCCCAACCTAAGAGTTATTAATAAATAGATGTTTAATCAACTAAAACGAAAAACGTTGAAATCATCTAATCCAACTCAAAATGTCAATCCATATATTCATGGCATTTACCTACAGCACTAATTCGCGAAAGAAGTTTATAACCTACTCGACATAGTACTAGGTATGATACCTATGTATCTGAACCTACCATTATTCAAATTTAACTCCAAAGTCAACTCTTTAATCCTAGTCACTTTCTGATCATTTACCTTATATCGTTAGCAAACAATCTTTCCATTGTATCGAATAAAACGAACAACATCACCTACATCGGCCGAAAATAACTTGAACACTTTACCAACATCTACCCAAGAACAGTTTTACTTCACCTCGTCAAGGAAGACATCAGAAATTTCTAAACTTTCTCAAAGACCTTAGAAAACATTAAGTACTCAGAACAATTCCTGCCTCGACGATAAGCTCTGAATATAGGCATCCTTTTCATGTGAATGTACTTGACACTTATGTGATATTGAGCACTTCCTTGGTGTATTCAATTCCTGCGATCAATCCTCTTGACTTAGGATACTTCATTCTTTCATAATTGCTGAACCCAAAGGAAATCAAAACTCTCTATCTGCTAAAATAATCAGACAAATTGAATCACGAGGATCATCATATAATTCTTTTACCTCAACCTAATGATTAAATTATCTCTACCTTGTTTTTAATTTAAAGTCAACCTGAGATGACATTTATTCTCAGCTCATTTCATCAACTAAGGTCGAACTATACAAGTCAATCATTGTACTCAAATATCCTTCTGGATAATAACATTCAGTTCTTCCAAAATGAATCTAATAAGAATACATTTTTTCTTTCACCTCCAGTATTCTAAACATATTAAATGCTATTCTCTAAATTCGATTACCCTTATTAACGATCATAATTATTTAATCAAAAGAGATATATATGGTAATATCCCTCATCTGCTTACCTAAAACTCAAATAGAATTCTCTTCTCTATTTCTTCGCACGTTAGCTTGGAATCGCAAGACGAAGGTCCAGTAAACAATTGCAATGAAGATGAAGTATCAACAAGAACGACAAAGTCACCTCCGATAAAGAATTCCCAAGTCTATCTCGCCCTCAAGAATTATAAAGTTCGTAGTGTTCACCGTTTCCAAATCCAAGATAACTTGGCATCACGATATATTAGGCCATATCGTATCATTGAGAAAATGGGATAAAAGGGCATATAAGTTAGAATGGTCATCCTAGCTCCAGTGTTTATCGTGTCTTCTAGGTGTCGCAATTAAGGAAATGTTTTCGTCTTCCTTCTGAGCTCACCCAGCTAAATGAAATCGATCTACATTCTGAATTAACTTATTGAGAGCATCCGATAAAAATCTTACAAGAAGATAAACGTCACACTCGTAAAAAAAACCCCCACAAGACGATCAAGATTCAGCGGAGCAATCACTCTGAAGAAGAAGCAATTTGGAAAACGAGAAGACCGACTCAAGAAGGAGATTCCTAACTTCTTAGACATACTTTCCCCTTAGACCCGCCAAATCTCGGGGTCGAGATTTCTGTAAGGGGTAGATCTGTAACATCCTGAAAATTTAATAGAAGTGAAAATGAATAATTTAAGTTTGAATATTATTATTTTTGAGTTTTCTTGCCATTATGGATTTTATTTGGATTTCCTCAGATTTATTCTTTGCATGAAAAATCTAACGAATGGAAATGAAGAATGAAAAAGAGGAAAAAGCAAAAAGATAAAAAGTAAAAATTTATAAAATGTCCATGAGAACTCTAATCATTCAATTGAATCATCTTAGCTAGCAATCGAGATTTTATGCATAAAATAATGAAGAGACAAAAATGAAAAGATAACTTTTAAATCCAAAATAATATATCGTCGGAATTCACATAAAATGATGGAATCACAAATGGAGCTGAAAACTTTATGAAAACATTCTGAGATCAAATACTTTTGAAAAACAAAATTTGAAAAATAATAGAATTCAATTGATATCAAAGAAAAATCAAAATCCAAAATAAACTTCAATCTCGATCGCGCCATGTGGGCCATTCGTTGATTTTCCGTTCGTTGGCACATTGGAGAAGCTTGCGATCATTGGCAATGGCCCCGAGCTTGTCAGCCGAACTCATCGCCTCAACCCCGTTCGCTCACCCCGCTTCGTTCCATCGAACTCTCCGGCTCGAGTACAGCCCACTACCAAGCCATTCATTGCATCTCAGAGACCACCAGACGCGGTGCTCTACTTCCCCTCACTTCCCCTCTTCTTCTCCTCAAGCCAGGCGCAAGAAACCCCCTCCCATTTCTTCCATTGCCGCAGGCTTTAGAGCCCTAATCCGAAACCCAATCGAGTGAATGAGCAATCCATTTCCAAATCCCCTCCAGATTCACCATTTCCATACTCTCTAGTGATCGAATCCCTCAACAATGTTTAGCATCTTCCATGCGAATCGTCAGCTGCAAGAGCCTTCTTCTTCTCCAAAGCGAGCCACCGTGGTGAGCTCCTCCGACCTTCTCCTTCGTAAGCTTCAAAATGAAACCCCTAGCACCCCCCGATGCTCACCATGCCACCGATTCAAGCTCTAACGACCGTGTTTTCTCCCTCCATCTCGCCATTTCCTGCGCTCCTCCTGGTGGCGCAACTGCATAACTTCGGCGAATCGGTTCCAGCTCGATATCCTTGCCGTCTTCTTTCCTCTGGTGTGGTCGCCACCGCCGGATCGCCAGTGCCTTCGCCGCTCAACCCTAGAAGCTCCTCTGTTCTTCCTTTTTCGATAGCAGGGGCTATGGAGCCAGGCGTCTATGGTTGAAGAAGGCTAGGCTGTAGCTTTTGGTAAAGCGCGTTTTCTTTGGCATTCAATTTCCTATTTAAATGCATTCAATTATTAATAACTTGTGCATCTTTAGTTAGAAACCAATGAAATAAATTTATGTACTCATATAAAACCAAGAAGAATCTAAATATACAAAAATATTGAATTTTTGAACTTAGAAAGATTATTTGAATCAAATCATTGATATTCTTAAAATGGTCTTTATCTTAAATCTATGAACAATAGGTCTAGAAATAATAATATAAGTTTTATATGATGCTAAGATCAGGATGGATTCAAATATACTAAAGTATTCAATTCTTGAATCACGTTCAACTCATTTAAATTAAAATGGGATGAACACACTAGTATGGACAATATTACTCTCATGAAGAATATAACTTATAAGTCATAAAACAAATGATTGTGTACTTCTAGAATTATGAGAAGCTCGTATCATGCAAAAACATATAGTATTTGATCTAAGGCTAAGTACTTATCTTGCAAACATTAGTAAGCCCTAATATGTCCATATATAAGTGTGAGTGCATAATAACTCATGAAAGGATGAAATAAATTGTATGAAGTTCCTAAAACAAAGAAGGATCCATGTTAGTAAAAATACTTAAGATAAGATTTAATTTGCATTCTTTTAATGAAAGAAAATATTAATGATAACAATAAGTAAATAGATAATCTATTGCAATTAAAGCTAAAATAATGCCAAACCAACTTTATAACATTTCTAGGATTGTATTCTGTTAATGCCTGAAAAATGAATCAAAGAGAATCATGTAGTTGCAATCACAATTAGTTGGAAATTAAGATTGAAACTTGGCCATCGATTTAAGGTTTGCATATTAATATTATTAGTTCAAAACCCTTAAGCATTAACCTTTTGTTTCACTTTCCCTTTTCCGCCGATTCGATTAACGTAAACTTTACAATGCCACTTAAGCTTTTTCAACGATGAAAATAATAACTTGTCTAAATCCTAAAACTTGTGTAACTAGTTTAGTAATGTTCTTTAAAGTGTAGTCTATCCTAGTATGAAAAGATAATCCCAATTTGCTCATGTTTTGCATGTTAATCTTGTAGGATAAATAACCCTAAATGATCATATTCATGAATTAATAGAAAGAATAATTGGGCTTTATTGATGGAATCCATAGTTAGTAGTTATGAAGTTTGTATTACCAGAACCTTCTCAAATATGAAGGAAATGTTATCAGTAGATCTAACTTGCGTGAAATTAACCAAAGATAAAGAAGTATTCATTCGTGACCTAATGTGATCAATTAAGCATTTTCATTAACTCGCAAAGTAGCTCATCTAAATCTGAATTTAGTAAAGAACAGCTTAGAAATGATCTTCAAGATATAATCTACAGCAATCTAAGAAAATATTCTTATTACATCTTGCTTTGACTCTAAATCCTAATAGAGCAAAACCGTAAATAATAAGAATTGGCAGAACTCATATTATGAATAGTAAAATCAATAAAACTTGCAACTAATGATTAATTCTATTTAATCATAAACAATTTTTGCCTCTTGAATTCGTAAAATAAGATTAACAAATGCATAAAGAGCAATCCCTATTTCTTGTGAAGAGTTTAATTTGTTCTTTCTATCTACCTTCTTTTTGCCCTTATGGAAGTTTGTTATTTGCTATTTTCCGTTGATCGACGTGTAGAACCCGACGTCTCTAGCTTCGTCATCGTTGTCATCAACCGCAATCCTCGTCTTCGTCATATTAAATCAAATAAGCAAGGCAAGCACCCTTTGACCATATTGAGCCCAATATTTTATATTCCTTTTGTGCATCAAATTGTTTTATGCATGCGATTACTTTATGTAAATTGCTATTTTGTGGTTTGGTAGTTATACCTGTTGTCTCGTGATCCTCCGTTGATGATTATGAACATGTGAACCTTGATAACCATAGATTAAGGTTAGACATTTCTAAATGTCATTTTGGGTATACACGATCATATTATTCCTGCTTAGCCATACTTTAGAATCAAAATAGCTGATGATCAAATCAATACTTGTTTCCTGAAAATATTGAAAATGGCACTGTTGGTTGTGGGTACTTTGATTAAAAACCCAAAAGAAAACTATGCTTTGATGCGGGTGATTATTGGCAATAGCCGGAAGTGCAATAAGGGTCTTGCACGTAGTGTAGGGTGAAGTGTCGCCCGTGTCGGATTAAGGACCAAACATCGTGTTGTATGATCCAAGAAAATCCGTACAAACCACAAGTGTTGGGATGGGGCAACCTTAAACCAATTAAGTTATCTAGTTTAACTTTGCATTTTGAAGGGTAGTGCGGGCTCTCCTTTTTTCGGTTTGTCTACCTCGACGGGTGCCCACACCGAGGTGTTGGGAGTCACACTTGCCAACACAACGTGTTAGAAGCCATACTTGGGAAGTTCCAACATTTCTATGCTCTGAGTTCTTCTATAATAGTATGGGTCCAACGCCCGTCATGGTGCAAAGTTAAATTAGATAATGTAAAGGTTTTCATATGAATATTTTGGCCACGCTTACAATTGGATGTGAAGCATGTGGCAAAAAAAAAAGGTCATGTCTTGTGGGTCCAGCTTGTACACCTCTGCAGAGTTTAAATCTAATTGATTAGCCGCATCATGTCATGGGTGTCTAGGCTGAAGTCATTCGAATGTTAGATGTTTTATTATTTTCAAAAGGGTTGGTTCCATTTGTTTTTGCAACTATGTTTTATGTCGAAGGGCCGCATTGATGGAATTTCGTGATTGTGAATGATTAAATCGCTCACGCCATGGAGGACGGTGAGTGTTATTATGCTTTACTTATTTGTTATCAATCAAACTGCTTTTATAAATTCCATTTGCAAATAACTTGATTTACAAATGAAATTCGCTTTATGCAAATTAACCGTAGTAGCCTTTCCTTTGAAATGGCTGCATGTATTGTAGGTTTTGCTCAAGTCTTCTTTGAGTACGTAAAGTACTCACCCTTGCTTAATTATTATGTAGGTGGATGAGAATGCGTAGCTTCGAAGTTGTTCATCGCAGGTTGCGGGCTCTTCCTATTTGTCGTGTTCTATCTGGAGTTTATGCCTGGTCAGTTGCCTGTGGGTCGGTTGGGCAAACTACGGGTTATTGCTTCTTTGCTGCTATAATCTCGAGTTGTAATATTTTAATTAATTATTCGTTTCCGCTTAATTAATATGTTGTATGGTTGTGATTCCATTTGTTGAAATGTGCGTGCTAGCTACTGATCCAGGGACTAGTACTGCAAGCACATTAGATTTCCATTTTTGGCATCCGTGCTAAAAATGGGGGTCGTTACAACATGCAGGTAAAACAACAAATATTGGAGCTATTTGAGTTTAACGTTTCTTGGTAATGTTGTTTTAATGTATTAATATATTTGTGCAGTCATGATTCCATGGTTGGGGACCGCCCGAAGCTTACTGTGCTCTTGTGCCGGCGTTAGGCTTCACCTGAGTTCATCGCCAAGTCAAGAAAGAACCGAGACTACCGAGGCAAAGAATCAAAGCACACGATGGCGCCGATGGACATATGCGTAGCTAAGCGCATGGTAAGTCAGCAATCTTTTGCAAAATACATGTTACCAAGTGTATGTATGCACCTAACTTATGTCTACAGTCGGACCGTGTTCACCGATGATATTGAAGTGTACGTCATAAAGGTCGAGATTCGACACGCCTGGCGAAGGTTATGCATTTAGTGGTCACAATTTTCATCCAATTCAAATTAAGTTGTTTGATTTGCGCTTCCCATTTCAATTGTCTCGATTTGGTTATGTAGGAGAAATATGGCGAGGAAATGGTCAAGCGCCATGGTGAAGACTATGATTGGAGGAAGGAACCGCTGACGCGTGGCTGCAGCATGCTAGTGGAGGCGGCAAGGCCCATGGACGGTGAGATGTCATACCTTCTAAAATTTCATGAAGTCATAATTTCAAGTGCTCAAGCCTTTGTGGTCACGCATTTTGAAGGTACTCCATGTTCATTTGGAGTGATCGACTCGGCGGTGGTGCGAAATGAGAGGGATCTTCTTCGTCCCGAGCTCGGGGTTGGTAGTCGTCGCTCCTCGAGCAGCGGACTTGGAGGTAACTAGGTGCGTGAGGAGCTGCGCCAACGTGATGAGTATGCAAGGGCACAAAGAAGAGTACTACGCTTCATACCGAACAACAAAGAATCGGCGATTCAAGTAAGTCCGAGTCTTCAATCTATTGCATTTAGAGAATATATTAATTCAAAATACTTATACATTGTATTTGTAGGCAATGTTCCAGGCGATGGGGCAAAACATTGTCTTTCCAACGTTCCAGCCGCCGCCGCCACCGCCACAATGGGGGATGTATCCTCCGGCACCTCCTGCAGCTCAGGTATTCTTGCTAAACTTTGTGAATCGAGTTGAACTTAGTCAATTTAGATAATATTAGTTTGTTGTACCTAATCTTGTTCAAACTAGCTACATTTAGTCAATCTAGCTAAACTTAGTCATTTCTAGCGAGACATAGTGAATCTAGCAAGACTAAGTATCTCTAGAGTTAAGTTTGATGAATTTAACGATATTTAGTTCATTTTTGCTAAATTTGGTCCGTTCTAGTTAAACTTTGTAAATGTAGTTAAATTTACTCAATATAGCTACACTTATAACATTTCTAGCTTCACTTTGTCAAAACTTGTAAATCTAGTAAAATTTGATCAATCTAGCTATAATTGTTGCCTTATGTAGGGACCAACGGCACATGGGTCCTCGTCTTACAGTACTCCGCCTGCAACACTTGCAGCACCTGCAGATCCGGCGGTTCGTTTCTTACTTGTCTCCTTATGGTACATTCATTCTTATATTATTGTCTAATCTTGCATTTTCTTGTGTAGGGAACCGACGGTGCAACTGACTTTGTCAACGCGCTCTTTGCTTCCGGATCAAGCGGCCAGAACTCCAATCAACCAGATGGCGGCCAGCAGTTGTAGATTGTTTCATAGTTGTCACTTTGGATGTGTATGATTCCAGCTGAACTTTTGGATGCGTTTGTAGTTGTGTCACTTTGGCCTTTTTTTGGAAATTAACGTCGGCCAAGGGTCACCGACGTTAATTAGTAACCACGCACCTGTTTTCGTCAAACAAATCTCCGACAAAACACCGCTAATTAACGTCGGCGAGCCTAAGCGGCGTTAATTACTAATTAACGTCGGCTAAGCGATGGCAGACGTAAATTGCGCGATCACGGCATTAATGCGTCGGTTGTGCGGTAGGCGTTAATTAGTAATGCGTCATTGCCGACGTTAATTAAACTAATGCGTTAATTAACTATCGTCGGCCAAAAGCGGCGTTAATTAGCGTTTTCGGCGTTAATTACTATTAACGTCGGCAAATTGCTAATTAACGTCGGCTTTTGGCCGATGTTAATTTGTGGGATTATTGTAGTGGCCATGGTGCCTTACCAGAGCCGTGGAAAGAGTAGTCCGGCCCATCGAATGGCTTGTAGCGAATTGTCCGTCCATGGCGCGCGGAGATGACTTTGAACAAATGTGCATGAGTCATGGCTTGTGACAAGCGGCAATTAAGTTATTGCGGTCGGTACAAGGTCATTTCTCCGACATGCATGCAACCGGCGATGAAGTCACACATTGCATTTGTTCAGATCGGGAATAATGCAATTTACGGAATCGTCTGAACTCACATTACAAAGCGTGGATCGAGGTAGGTGTGTGCGCATGATAGGCGTAATCGGGACGCGACTTGACTCCCGCTCATCGATCGATGGAGTTGGCAAATACATAGTTACCACAAATGTGGTTTATTCAAGTCGCAGTACGAGATTCGGATTCATGAATCATGATGATTCATCAATTTTTTCAAAATTTTTTTACTGCAAACATGAACCACATATTTTAAACCGGATGTTTGGGTGTAATATTCCAATTAAGTCTAAATTGTGTTGGGCTGTGTTTGGGCCTTGTGGGTTGCTTTTGTTGTTGGGGCGTCTTTGTTTAGTGTGGTTATTAGTTGCTCGGTCTGGCCCAATTGGGGGAAGAATCCTCCTAACCCTAGCCCCCTTACTGACTCCCTCGGCCAAGAATCCCGGCCGCCCTTACTCCCCTTGCTTGCAACACCAACACCAAGACTGCCGACTCCTCCCATCTCTTCTGCCGGTGTCTCCTCTCCGATCTGGCGGCGCCTCCTCTCGGCCCTCATCGCGCCGCCCCTCGCCCTGGCAAGCCGCCGCCTGCACCCCCCTTGGTGGCTCTTCCCTTGGTGGCCTGACCTCTCCTGCTCCTCTCCACAGGCTCAGTCTTGCCTCCCTACTCCTCCCTCGGGGCAGGCGTCCCGGGCAGGCGAGCCCTGGCCGATGAGTCCTGGCAGCGCTCCTCCCCGGCCGGCGGTTCTTCCCAGCCGTGTGCCTAGCCGGCGCCCTCCTGCGCCTGGCCGAGCTGCTGGTCGAGCTGCAGCCATGGCCGTCCTCCCTACTGAGTCTTCCCCAAGATGCGGCCTTGTCTTCTTGCTTTCGTCCCCAACCGAAGAGATGGTAGGTATTGAGGATAATGGGGTGTTCAGTAGGGGCTAAAGAATCTGATGGATTTGACAGATTAATTTGGTTGTATTTGTGAAGCATACATATGATATCCTTAAAGTTCTTCATTTGTGCTTATTTGATTCCTAGCATTCTGCATTGGCTATTGGATCCCTAGTTTATTTAATAGCCGATTACATAGAGTCCTACTTGTATTGATATCATGAGATGAGTTTTCTTTAGTTGGAAAATCTTACATGTATCGTGATGTTCCTAGTAATTTGCATCTTGTATTAAAATGACATCTCGAGCTAGAAAATCAGACATTTCCTCACCAAGACAATTTAGCAAAGATAATGAATACAAACTTTGCATTAGATAGCTTAGTTCTTTTGCAGCGGTGTTGCTATTGATGTTCTTTGGCAAGTAACATGGATGGGAACCATAAACAAGATGCAAGATTTTACGATCTGTAGCCTCTCCTCTGATTATACAATGAAATTTTTCGATAGTGTGACCCCTAATCTGGTCCTATGCTCTCTTTTAGATGTTGATAAATTTGATGGTGTTTCCCATATTGTTGACAGATTTAGCTTACTACTACTCACCCAAATGTAGTTCCATAGTTTTGGGTTCCAACATTGAGAAAGCGAGTTCTGGTTTAAGTGAATCGCAATGTACTAACATTACCCTTAGTTAATTTTATCATACAGGAGGATTTTACCCAAGTTTTGCTTAACATAGCTGCTTTCTTTTTGGGCATGAATCAGGGTCAAGCAAAATACCCAATAAATCTAATCAATGCAATCAAAGAAAAAAAAAGAGTTGTCCACTGCATGCCTAATCCAAGTTCTTTTAACATGCTTTCTAAAATTCCATACTGGACTGAGATGAATGCTATCTACTCTTATTTGTCTTACATGATTACATCACTAATCAACTCATAACCCAATGATTCTAGTTCAGTCTATGTAAAATTCGATATCTGATTTTATGAGACTCATCAGTCACCACAACTTTATTTGTTTCATTTCTTTGAAGTCAGGATTAACTCTTAGTGAAAAAGATGCCTTGCTGATTAATGGTTTTGGTTTAACCATTAGAGGTATTTTTGGCTGGTAGTGATGCTAGAAGACTCTTATGCTGATTAGTTCCAAGTATGAATCTGTGGATGAGTGAATAAAAAAAATATAGAGAGAGTGGTGTTTAATCTTGTCTCATTGTAAATTAAATCAGTCGTATGAGGGTGTGCTATTTGCTTACTAGCTTCCAGACCCTTATGCAATTGACCATATTGCTTCCTGTGCACTCGTAACTTACTCAAGTAGCAAGGATTAATTTAGTTAGATCTGGAATACTGATATGTGTTTAGCTTATGATTGGACATTGGTTTTGAAGAATTTAAATATGCAAAAGAGTTGTTTTCTTTTGTCGTATGTTTCGAGTGTGCATAAAGTGGAGTTGGATGTTTATTGTTTAATTGCAGAGAAGGTTCCGTCGGGAGTGGCTTCCACTGTATACCACTCCATTCTTCGTCGGTAAAAGGCAAGTGCATTCCCTAGACTGTGGCTAGGAGGATTAATCGATTGTTGCTCTTAGCGTAAGTAATTGCCGATGCATACGCAAGAGGTAAGCCTTGCTTGGATATAACTAGAAAGTGCTTCCTCTTATGAAAATGTTTATGATGATTAAAAGTCTAAGGGAATTGATGCAAGTACACCGTGTTATTGAGTGTGGATGTATGTTCATATGTGATGCTCCTTAGTTTAATTGTTGTTCTATTAATTAGATGAACTCTAAGTGAGACCGAGCTTTTAGTAAGGTTGATTATAGTGAGTATTGTTCGAATGATTGGGACTAACATGAGTTTGATTTAAGCAGTAAGTCCTTTATAAAAATAGTATATGTGAGCATTTAATCGCAAGCGTATTGTGTGAACATGGTTAATTGGCCGTAGGATGTAGTTGCATGATGAGAACGTTATGAGTTGCCATGTCATATGGTTGAATCTGATTTTATTAGTATCATTTGGTGACTTATGAATGTGAGGATTGGCTATGTGTATGTATATGGTTATGGTATGTTAGTGTTGGCATTGAATGAAAAGTTGCATTTCATTCATGAAAATTGCATTGTGCATTCATAATGGAAGAGACGACCCATTCGATCACGGGCCTCTGTGTTCACACGTAGTGAACACGAAAGTCCTACCTCGTAGTCCCATTCATTGAGGTGAATGGGAGCGAGACAGTAAGAGTAGGCACCTTCCATCTACGGGATGGAAGGGGCGTGGGGGTGCACATCGACGGGTGGGCACTCGGCTGTACCGGTACGTGCATGGAAATGAGCATTCATGTGCATTGCATCGAAAAGAGCATTCATGTGCATTGCATCTTTAATAATGAGTGTTGTGGTAAATGGTGTGTCATATGGGTGGTGATTGCGGTAATTGAAGGTTGAGTCGTGAACTCAACCCAAAAAGGGGAGATTGATTTGCATTTGATGAATTAGCGCATCTCTTTGCCCCCGCTAATTTATGTTGTATGAATATCGTGGAGTGAAGTCGAGTTATAAACTTAAATGCTATTGATGAAAATGGTTTGAGTTGCAACAAGGGGTAGTTGAGTCGAAAGCGTTGTGATTTAGAATCAAGTAAAGCTTCTTGGGCGTTGAATGGTTTTATTATCAAGTGGATGACTTGTTTCTCGTAATTGTTTTGGGTATGGTCAAGTTATTGCTTTAGCTGGTATAAATCGTAATTTAGGTTGTTGTTCCAATTGTATTACTTGCTCTTACGGTCAAGCTCTTGTTTTACTTGGATAAATTGGAATTGTTATTCTTGTGTACTTTCTTTGAGTTTGAACTCACGCTTGTTATTTAATGTTTGTAGGTGTTTTGAAGCCGGCATGCATGGATGGGGGTAGTAGCACAATCACGTTCACATCATCACCGTTCCATCGTATTGATTCATAATTCTGATCTTAATAGCTCATGAAGAATTTGTGTAAAAGGTTGTTTGCGGTTATGTTTAATGAGTCCCTATCCTGTAATAGTTATGTGGTGGAGTTGATTAATTTTTATTAGATGTGTGATTGGTTAACTAAGAACCTGCTAGAATGATATCTTATGAACTGCTAATGTTTTCTGTCTGCTGAGTGGATGTCCTAGTTTTAGGGGAGGTGCTGCCGAAATTTTTAATAATTTTGACAACCTCCTAGTTGTTCGCTTGCTTTGCAAATATTTATTCTTAGTGATTTGTAGATCTTGGTGCTAGAGGGTGTAACATTCGGGGCACGGGATGCCAGGGTGTTACATTGGGATTCGGAGGTTTACAGCGAATTCGATTAGTTACCATAAATGTGGTTTGTTTAAGTCGCGGTACGAGATTCGGATTCACGATTCATCAATTTTTTTTAAAAAAAATTACTGAAACACGAATCGCATATTTTAAACCAGATGTTTGGGACTCGGAGGTTTACAGAGAATTCGATAACTATAACTCAGTAACATAAAAAATTGCCACATGTCATAAAGAGGGATGTAACGTTGAACAATGATATACAAGGACATACGATCTGTTCTTCTCAAGATTTTGGGTGTGTTTGGATAGATGAGCGAGGTAGTATCTGGATAGGATGGTTCGGGAAAAATCAGGTTATATGTTCGTGAACCAGCTTGTCCTATGCGAAGACATTCCATTCGTCCAATGGAATGCTAGCTTGATGAGGACTCGTTGGAGCGGAGAGGAGGTAGCGTTAGCGGCAGGGGAGAAAGGCAATGGTGGTGGTTCACCAGCAAGCATCGCCAGTGTCGAGGATGGTGACGGTGCAAAGACGGCTGAGGTGGGAGATGGCTAGATTCTAAGGGAGAGGAGGGGAAGGTGGATTTTATATAATTTTGAAGAAGAGATGATGTTAGATCCAATGGTTGAAAATTTGAGGTTCTCTAATAAAAAAATACTCACTTGCCACCTAAACCCCTCAATAAAAATAATGTGTATGGTAATCACACCACCACCAAGAGAGAAGTTACTAGAACCAAACCTTATCGCTCTAACCAAACACCAACTTGAACAATCTTGCATCGTTTCTTACAACCAACCAAACACAACATCGTACCACTCATACAATCAACCAAACACCCTATCTCGTACAATCAACCAAACACCCTATCTCGTACAATCAACCAAACACCCTACTTAAACCATCATATTCAGAAATACTATCCTATCTAATTTAACCCCATCCCTCGAACTAAATATACTTTTATTAATGTAGGATCATTGTCAGCATGAATATATATTGCACACATTTAGTACAAGATTATATGCAATGAACTCATTTTATGGTATCGATTGACCAGCTTTTTGCGTTTATCGTCTCATCAAATCTATGGAGCATTCAATTAGTCCAAATATATGACTCATTTTTATGAATCAGTCACTGAAAAGAGGAAGGCGTGCAGTCTTAAGCTGCTGGTGCAGTGTCATTTCGATACTCTCGGAAACTTTCAGACAGTGAGGCCATTAATTTGTTCAAAATCACGCTGTCATTTTAGCACGCACTTCAGCTAGCTAGCTACCAGCTTAATTTGTCAGTATGTACTTTTAGCCTTGTACCCTTGTAAGAGCATCATACCAAGACAAGGGGCAATATAGGACAAGGAAATACGGATTTAATTGACCAGCTTTCCAGTGATATAGTATTGGTCAACAAGTTACAAAATTGTCGTGGATTAGTGTTGGTGTTATGCCCTTGAGGCAGTCATATAGATGATTGTAACATGACTATGCTTATGAATAATAATATGATTATTGGTTCAATGAATGTATATCATTATATTGATCAGCAAGTATGTGACTTACTTATGAAACTCTCTACTTATTAATATAATTCTGTAAGTATCTCTGATCGGGTATCATCGTATAGGACAACGATGAATAGATCAGCACATGTATTGATCGATGATTATGTTTCATAGATCATAGGATATGGAGATATCATCAATACATTATGAACTCATGATGAAGAACATGGGTTAGATAGACCCGCAATGGGACACTGCGAGAATTTTACATTCTTATGTGTCATCAGTGCATCTCATACATAGTGGATGTATAATCCTTAGACCTGAGATTGTCACATTCCCTACATGTGTAATAGTTTACCATAGGGCCACCAAACGCTATTTCCTAACCGGATAGTTATAAATGTAGCTTTCATGTTTGCTATGAAACATGCAGAGAGAAGTGAGCAGTCAAGATGGAATTTGCCACTCCGGTGTAACAGAGATATATGTCTAGGCCACTCGTGTGATATGATTAAGGAAGTACATGGCCATGCCATGATTGAGAAGTCAATCACAACTTATTAATATATCACGGATACGAGAAATGGATTGAACTGTCAAAGGATGCCATACTTCTCGCCTTGAGTTCGATCTTCATATAGTTTGGCAAAGGGATTATTACATGAGTACTTTTGAAAGGTTCTATCTGATTTGATCATATGCGTTTGGGAGTTGGCATGCTCTGCAAGAACCGCTACTACTATTGGATTGGAAAAGGGTTTTACAATCTATGTCCAAATGTACATGAACCTCTGGTCACACACACTTAACGGTGGGGCGCATTAATTTGGATTGGATCCGTAATTAATGGACCTCGTGGGCTTAACGCTACCGATGGTGCTATATAAGGAGAGGAGAAGGGTGGGCGTGCATGATGTTGTTCACGTCCAGAACCCTAGCCTCCATCTCTCATTGCCCCTGCTGAGCGACACGGTGCTTGCACGCCAACGCACGACGTTCTATCCCCGGACGTGTGGACTGTTGTGGTGACGCTGCTGCTACTGCGGCGTGGTGAGGACGAACCGCAGTAAGGACAAACTGCAGCAAGGATGATCCGCGTGAGGATGATCCACAGCGAGGACGATCCACTACACCAACGCGCGAAGGATTCCGCAACTGCGCGTCTAGTGGTAATCCAATCTGTGATCCCTTTCTTGCGAGTAGCTTTTCTGGTTATGCGGTAGAAATTTTAATTTGTGCTAGCGTAGCATACCGCGTTCCCCAACAATTAGGTTATTAACTTTGTGTTGGGACTTAAATATGTAAATTTGGACTTTCTATGTTATGCACTAGTTTATAATCATGCTAATGCATACAGTCTCCACATAAATGAATATCACAATCATAAATAGCGGAAATATAGTAAATGACTTCATCTATTAGATATAACCTGTTGAACGACCTTAAGTTTCACCTACATCATTATGCCTTGCAGGGTTTAGACAAAGAAATAAATAACACTGCAGCGGAATAGAACTCTTGTAGAAAAATACACTTCAGTTTGCCAAGCGTAACTCATAAGGTTCGCATCCTAGACATTCGTCTCCTCTTGGAACTCCTCCTCCAAAGCCAGCATAGATCCTCCTCAACTGATAATTTGGTTGTTGCAAAGGGTAAGTACATAAAGCACTCAACAAGTTATGCACAGAATACAAGTCTGTTATATTATATGCAAGGCTTATTCTAAATGAATGGCTAACATGGTTATTTTGCATTAAAACAACATTTGCAAAATAATAATATAAATAGATTTAAATGACAATAAAACAAATAACAATAAAAGTAATTTTCTCAATTATTTCACAAAGTAACTAGCATTTGGCCCTAAACTAATTTCCATAACATTCCTTCGGAAGACTGTCTTCCTTCCCAATTTTTATTTATAAAAATCTATCCCTTGACTGTAATTCCCTAACATTGTCCAATACCGTGGATACGGCTATTCGAATAGGTTTGATACTCTGCAGAGGTTATACACTTTACTCATAAGATAAGATCAATCCTTTTGTAAAATTATGTGCTGAAAAATTGGCTTAATGATGAAATTAGCATTGCAAAGTGGTTGTGATCATGGCATGTGTGGTGCTTATGCATGTACTATATTAAATGATTATTTGATATGCTTGTGATAGCATGATAATGGTTTTGCTTGATGCAATACGTTCATGTGAGTGGTTGCATGGATTGACTTTGAGTTAAGTCGTGGTCGATGACAGGACCAGAACTAGGTTTGTAGAGGAACTGAGATTTGGGACTAGGTTCAGAGAGGAATCAATGTCTTGATGGTCAAGAATGTCGTGCGGGACATTCGGGCTAAAGAACGGTGTACATGAGGCTGGTTAGACACGTGATTGCGGCAGGTGAGCTGTACGTGTGTATATGTGAATTTTGGGTTGTATATATATATTGGGCCATGTGTTATTGGACAGGTGGATATACATACGTGTATTTAATAAGAGATTAGGGTTTTGGTTCTGGTGGCCGAGTTTTCTTAAATCCCGCTATTTCAAGGTGAGCAAGTAAAAAATTCAAGCGGATCGCTAGTTGGTTTTTTTTTCTGGTGGCTGCACATGCATGCATGCAGGCAAGGGAGTTAATCCTGGCAACTAGATAATTTTTGCAGCCAGGGCGTCGTCTCTTTCTTGCGCCAAGTCTGGAGGGTCCTAGTGCCAAGATTGTTTTCCTGGCGACTAGAAAGCCCTTGCGGCCAGAAGGTGACTAGAAGCTGGTCATACGGCCGCATGCATGCATGACTAAAAGACCAGCGACCAGAAGATTTGTGTCATGAGATCAGATTATTTTGAGGATGTTTTGAAAGCATCTTGTGAACACATTCCAGCAATAAAGATCAAGATTTGCAAGCCGATATGTTGGTAATCTCGTTCTTCGTTTTCGCTCTTCGTTTGCATGCCTGTTTTATTTTTAGATTGATAAATAGTTTCACCATAATAATTTTGATTTGATCAATTCAAAACCTTTCTAGGGCATCAAATTATTGATCTGAAAAGTTTGATTGGTTAATTCCTCATAGATCTTGATTAATCACGTAATTAGGGTTAGATCAATTTTCGTTATTATTGATATAGTCATCTTGTAAAGGTCATAACTCTAGATCCGTAGATCCGATCTAGCTGATTCTTATTGGGTTAGTTTTAAAATTGAATCTACTTTCTACAGTTAAACTTTCACATCAATCCAATGGTGAGATCTTCAGAAATTACTGTTTTAATGAATATATATCACTCTGTTTTGTCAAATCCGAATCAGGCAATTTGAGTCCAGATTGGAGTGTTTCAAAAATGATCAAAAATTTGATTTTAACTTCCGCGCAATCATTCACCCCTCTCTGATTGCTAGTTTAGTATATATCAATCCTACACTTTTAATACCAGCTATTACATGTACCCATCGACGTACGACTAAGAATGATTTAGACATGCTCATGTATAGTGTTGGAACATGTTGTGCCCAGCGGGAGGTGAGGGAGGATGGGCATCGAAAGGAGATGACACGAATATTATTAGTAACGAAAAACACATAGGAACACTTTAAGGCATGGAACACGCTAATTCAATGCAATCCATGTGGTCCATAGATGGTCGTTGAGCCCATCTATCTCCTTCCATATATGCCAACGAAGAATGAAAGAAAGAAGCAAGAAAGGAGAAGAATAAAAGGAAACTTTCATATATGTCATCAAAGAAGAAAGGAAATATATACGAGAGAAGGAAGGAGAAAAAGAAGGAAAGAAAGGAGATATTTTAGCCATTTTTAAACATGGGAAGAGGTCACCATGACATAGAAAGAAGAGAGTGTTTCATATGGCAACTATTTTTTTAGTACTGTTCACTCGATTGTTCATGGCCGAGTACTGTTCACATGATATTGTTCATATTTGAGTACTATTCACACCGTGTATTGTTCACAAACACCATCTCCTATATTTGTGTATTCCACCCATTGTAATTGGTAACAACAAATTTTCGGATTAAAGATATTCTCTTGATTCTATGGCTTATGCTCCAATGCCCCTATTAGAATAAGGAGTTCCAATATGAAATTATCACCGTTGTTCTTGCAACTTCTTTGGGGTAATTATAATGAAATGTGCGTCTACTTTTTTACGTGGTCAAGTAGGCAAGGGTCGAAGCATGTTTATATCGACCCCCATTTTTACACGAATGCAAAAATGGAAATCTAATGTGCTCATGATACTAGTCCACGGATCGAGAGCTAGTACGCACATTTCAACATTTGGAATCACAACCATACATTATATTAATTAAGCGGAAACAAATAAATACATAAATCTTACAACTCAGAGAATATAGCGACAAAAGAAGCAAAGCCTTGTAGTGTACCCATCCAATCCCGCAGGCAACTGACCAGGCATAAATCCTTAGAAATATCACGACAACGAGGATCCTGCAACCTGCGATGAAACAAATCTTCGAAGCTTCGCTAGCATATACCTAAAAACAACAAATAAGCAAGGGTGAGTACTTTCGTACTCATAAGACTTTAGCAAAACCTATAATATATGCGAGCCATTTCAAAGGAAAGGCTTCTCTGAGTTAATTTGCATAAGCGAATTTGAATTTGTAAATCAAGTTATTTGCAAATGATTTACAAGAGCAAGATTAATTGATAACAAATAAGTAAAGCATAATAACACTCACGAGTCCTCCATGGCGTGAGCGGCGAATCATCAAATCACGAAATCCATCAATGTTAGCCCTTCGACATAAAGCACAGGTTGCAAAACAAATGAAACCAACCCTTTTGAAAATAATAAAACATCTAACATTGGAATGACTTCACCAAGTGCCCATGACATGGCAAGCGCTAATCGATTAGATTTAAACTCGCAGAGGTGTACAACTTTACCCACAAGGAATGATCAACTTTTGCAAGATCACACACGCCTCAATAGGACATTGCGCTTGCCAAAGATCATACATAGCCGTTACATTACCTAGACATGACTTTGATCCAGCGGGGCGTTAACCCCGCCAGTGAAACAGAAACACACACCCAAGCCGTGGATCCACTTTCACACCCAACACAACGTTTACGAACACGGCGTATACACGTTACTGCCAGAAGCGATTACCACACGAATCGTGGAAGCACCTCTGGCGGTCCGAACTAGAGTGCTTCCGCTAGCTCCCGCCTACCAAAGAGCAAAGCCATGTGTAAATAACTTAATAAGCTATGGCTGTCCCATACCGGGCCTCGTGGTTGCACGGAATTCTTGGATCAATAGCGTCCCATTGCTCGGTCCTTAATCCGACACGGGCGATACTCCACCCTACACTACGTGCAATTCCTTTCGCACATCCGGCTATTGCCAATAATCGCCCGCATCAAACTATAGTTTTATTTTGGGTTTTTAATCAAAATACTAGCAACCAACAGTGCCATTTCCAAGGTTTTCAGGAAACAAATATTGATTTGATCATGTACATCATTGATTCTAAGGCATGGCTAAGCATGAATAATATGAACGCATATACCCATGATGACATTAAGTAGTGTCTATCCTCAATCTATGGTTATCAAGGTTCACATGTTCATAATCATCAAAGGAGATTCACGAGACAACAGGTATAACTACCAGATCCACAAAATAGCAATTTACATAAAGTAAACGCATGCATAAATTAGTTTAGTAAAACAATGAAATTAAATACTGGGATCAATATGATCAAAGGAGGTGCTTGCCTTGCTTATTTGTCGTTTACGATGAAGACGAGGATTGCGGTTGACGACGACGACGGAATCAACAACGTCGGGTTCTACACGTCGATCAACGGAAAATAGCAAAATACTAACTTCAATAAGGGCAAAAAGAAAGGAGATAGAAAGAATAAATAAAACTCTTCACAAGAAACAGGGTTGCTCTTTTATGAATTTATTAATTTTATTTTACGAATTCAAGATGCAAAGATTGATTAAGATTAAATAGAATTAATCATTAGTTACAAAGTTCATTGATTTACTATTCATAATACTTTTCTGGCAACCTTATTACTTAGGGGTTTTGCTCTATTAGGATTCAGAGTCAAAGCAATATGAAATAAGAATATTTCCCTAGATTACTGCAGATTATATCCTAAAGATCATTTCTAGGCTATTCTTTACTAAATTCAGATTTAGATGAGCTGCTTTGCGGGCTGATGAAAAGGCTTAAACGATCACATTATATTATGAATGAATACTTCTTCGCCTTTGATTGACTTTGAATA
Source organism: Guadua angustifolia (assembly GCA_036346375.1). Classification (NCBI taxonomy): domain Eukaryota; kingdom Viridiplantae; phylum Streptophyta; class Magnoliopsida; order Poales; family Poaceae; genus Guadua; species Guadua angustifolia. The sequence goes on from CM070512.1 coordinate 35,681,738, forward strand.
GAATTACCTTTATGCAAGTTAGATTTACTGATTTCGGCTACTGGCCTAATTTCATAAGTTTTAGGATTTAGACGCAACATTATATTAATCGTTGAAAAGGCTTATGTGGAAACTAAAGCTTACTATTCATGGAATCGGCCAAAAAGTGAATCGCACGATTAGCGATTAAGGGTTTTGAACTAGCTTGATTTAAATGGAAAGCATACTGTAATTAAGATGTTTTTGTAGAATATGGTAGCACAAACTTTGTAGAGTGTTACGAAACTAGTTTTACTGATTTTAACATTTAGACGAGTTATTTTATTAATCAATGAAATAGTATAAATGATCTCAACGCGAACACTAAATCGGTCAAGATTCATTTTCAGTTTGCGACTACAATATACATGGTCCTTTACTCATTTTTTAGGCATCAACAGAATGCACTCCTAGAAATGTTTTAAAGTTGGTTTGGTATTATTTTAACTTTAATTGCAATAGATTATCTACTTACTTATTGTTATAATTAACATTTCCTTTCATTAAAAGAATGCAAATTAAATCTTATCTTAAAGATTTTTACATACATGGATCCTTACTGTTTTAGTAACCTAAAGCAAATTACATTATCATTTTGTGAGCCATTATGCTATTATTTTGTTAATGGCCATAACAAGGTTAATTAATGATTATGAAGCAAATAATTAAAATTGAGTTCAGCATTAGATGATTTTACATATTTGACTTTATTATGATTCTAGGACACATATAAATTTATTTAATGATTTTTGGAATTACATTTCGTTGAATACAACAACATCCATAATAATGTTTATTCCTAAATTAAATTTTACTAATTGTTTTGTGACTCAAAAATTAAGTATTTTTGTATATTTGAATACATTATGATCCTAAAATCTCATGAATATTGATTTCATCATTTCATTACTTATTATACACAAATTCTCATTAACAACCATATTAGCACCATAATCAAAGTTTAATTTGAATAATAATCACGTACTTCAAAAATTAAATCTTTTGTATATTCAGAATGTTACTGATTTTATATGATCATAGAAATTTACTATACTAAAATTGGATCAAACATTCACATAATATTATCATTTGAATTTACTCTGGTTGGAAAATGGACTGAAGAGAAGAATACGCTTATCACAGAGGCTCCTTTTACCTGAATCGAGACTCTCTGAGGACTAACATGGGGGCCCAAGGCAGTGACAGAGAGTAGAGGAGCGTCTAGGGCATGGCGGCGACGGCGCTCCTGCTAAGCTCCGTGACGGCGACGACATGGAGAGCATAAGCTCGGCAAGGAGAACTTCGGGAGGTGTCAATTGGCCGAGATGCAAGTGGTATGGCGCAATGAGCTTGGGCGGCAGCCATGGCAGTGACCAAACAGAGAAGACGAATAGAGGCATTAGGGGTAGAATCGGTTGCACATTAAGCATCACGGGGTACTAGTGGTTCCATTTTTGAGGTTTACATGGGAGGAGAATGTCTGAGCTGAGTCGCCACCGGTGACCGGCCATGGGGGAGAAGGGCGCATGGCTGCAGCCAAGTTTCGCATGAGGGAGCTCAAGTATTATTGAGGGGTTTTGATCACTAGAGAGTATAGATGGTGTATCTGGAAGGAATTTGGAAATGAGTTGCTCATTCTCTCGAATTGATCTCGGCTTGGAGCTCTGAAGCCTCCGGCAATGGCGAAATGGAGCGAGCTTAAGGCGTTTGGCTTGAGGAGAAGGAAGAAGGAGTGGAGGGGGAATGAAAGCGCTGCTCTGTGACCACAATGCACTATATATTGGCTGAGAGAGTAAGCAGATGAGCCGGCTTGGTTGAGTTGGGTCTCGGTTGTGAGTTTCTCCAGACGCGACAAGGAAGAACAGGGGCGGTATGGCGCGAGAGGGAAGAGGACGAACGTGGCGATGATCGAGCTTGTGATGAGCTGAGGATGACGCTGAGAACGGGACAATTCGAAGGAGGGATGCATTGAACTGAAGCTGGTCAAGCTGCGCTAGAGTGTCTCGCTCGGGGGTCTTCCGTTCGGTCGCAAGAACAGGGGAGGAAGAAGATGACAAGTGGGGCCTGGGTCCACCGATCAGTGAATGGAGATGACCAAAAGAAAAAGTCCCGGTTTGGATGCTTCTAGTCTTTGATTTTCTTGTGATACCAAATCATGGTAGAAATTGATCAAACTTTTTGAACAAGGTCTTAGAGAAGGTTTTGATGTCTGGTAAAAATCTGAGGTTAAAATGGGTTACCGGAAAATTATAAATATTCTGACAACAGTGACTGCTCTAATTTCTTGGTTCGGATTCTGATTTTTTATTGAGATCAATTAAAGTCTATTATTTTTAAAATTTTGTTTTTCAAAAGGATTTGATCTCATAATTCTTTTGTAAAATTTTCAGCTCAAAATATGGTTCCAATAGTTTATAAAAATTCTGACATTGCAATTTCTAGATTTTTAGGGTTTCTATTTTTAAATTTTTAGAAGTCCTAAATGACAATATTAATTCATAATATTTTTACCAAAGTTCGATATTGCATTTAGGTTTTCATGATAATTTTTACAGATTCATTTGTGACTCCAAAATATTTTATAAATTCGACAATGCATTGTTTTGAATTAAAAGTTGTCTTTTCATTTTATCTCTTCATTATTCTATGCATAAAATTTTATTTTCTAGCTAAAATGATTTACTTATATGCTCAGGGTTCTCATGGCAATTTTCTAAATTTTTACTTTTTATATTTTTGCCTTTTTCTCTTTTTCATTCTTTATTGCCCTTTTGTTTGAGTTTTCTCGCAATACAAAAATCCAAGAAAATCCAATTAAAGAAAACAATATACAGAAATTCCAGAAATATTCACAATCAAATTTAAATATTATAGTTTTACTGTTCTAGAATTTTGGGCTGTTACAATGTTCTTAAGCGAATTCACGTGTCACAGGTTGTCGTATCGGGATAGTGGTTAGCGTTAGCATTCGTTAGGGTTTGCAGATCCGAGTTGTCATATTCGTCATCCCAAGATCATGCCACCCCCTTATCAAAGTAGATCATAACGAAACCTTTCAAAAACTTTATTCAAACATATACACTCTCCGATAAGTTTGACTCACTATTCCCCCTCGGAGGCGTAAGAATAGGAAGACCTTATCGTTGGGACGATATAAGGCCACTGCACACTACATTCCCTCCTTAGCCACACTCACTGTGTGGTTATCCACCTGAGATACTATATGTCAAGACTTACTAACTTACTTAGTTAGGTCTGTTCCATTCCAAACACGTGATTATATGTTTGGTCCAGTTTAATGGCTTGTATGGTTAAATTATTAATTGATCAATGCAAGACTTCCAAATACTCAAGTAACCATTATCCAATCACAAGCCCCGAGCATCTTCTGCGGAATAGAAAGAGTATCCAACCATTATCGAATAGAAAGAGTATTCAACCAGGCTTATGCGAAATGGAATCTCTAAAATTTTGGATTAATTGAAGTAAAACGAGCAGCAATGAGACCCGTGGAACAGCCATCCTCTCAAGGTTTGCAGCATAGGGCATGGTCACATCAGCTCCAGCAATCCTCCCAACTGGTGCATCAAGATATTCAAAGCTGTCCTCTACAACAGACATGCTGCAAAGAAGATGCATCTCAGAACCCCTTGTGTGTGTGTGTGTGTGTGTGTGAGAGAGAGAGAGAGAGAGAGAGAGGTGGACCATATTTCAGCGCCAATCCCATGTTGCGGGAAGCCTTCTTCAACAGTTACCAATCTATTGGTTTTCCTAACAGATGAATTGATAGCAGCTATATCCAGTGGTCTAATTGACCGAAGATTGATCACCTGTTAGCACATATTACTAGATAATAAGGAAATAGTAATGGCATGTAAGAAAACAGAGCTTTAGTTGCATAACTGAAATATAAAATATATTTTGCAACAGGGAACTACCTCAGCACTGATTCCTTCCTTAGACAGTATCTCTGCAGCCTGAAAATTGACTGGGCGTGAGAACATAACCAGAACTTTTGATAAAGTATTACATATATGGTGAAAACAAATTGACATAGATGGTGCTTAGACAAATGCACTCAAAAAAATAAATAAACCATGTTCAACAGAATCAATCTCAAAACAGTTCATTTTTTGGCCAAGTCCGCAACAGGTCAAGCTAGCATCGAAGAAGGGAATGGCTCATTACAGAGGTTCTGAGTGTACAATTCTGTGCATTCCAGGTGGCACTATATATTATGTATAGTCTCATTGTTCCCAGGAAAAAAAATATCTTTAATAAATAAATCAGTCTTTGCTAATAGTACTATTACTCTATTAGGTCAAATTTCATCAATAGATATAAAAGCTAAATACTTGATGAACAACAATGTAAGTAAGCACAGCTATTAACACTTTATTCTTTCTTCTGCTTAAGAAGTATGGTATTCACACACCTGAAGAGCATACCCAACCATCTTGGAGAATGCAGTAATTGTAACATCTTTTCCTTCTCGTTCTACCTGCAAAGAAGAAGAAGAAGAATGTCTTACAGCAGGAAGTTCTGAAATGTCTAATAGACAGCCTGTAGAACAAACCATGAGTGGGAGCTTTTTACCAAACTTGTCACTTACTGCAAAACTTAAATTACATTGGAAATCAAGAACCCTATCAGGGCCATACTTGTCTAACAAACCCTTTGATATCTGCAAAGAACAACAATGAATATTAGTATTCACAAACTGTTTTTTGGTTGCCACAAGGTGCTAAAGACAGAATTAATCTTTCAAATTTTACTCACTTTGTATGCACCTTGGTACTCTCCAACCTGTCATAGAAACACCAAGTGTTAGAAAAAGAAAACAAAGGAGTCAAAAACAAACAACTTCTCTTCCAGATAGCAAATTGTATACCATGCTGAAAAGCATAGTTTGTCTCAGACTTTTGTGGCATATTCATCCTGAAAAGTGGATTCTGAAAAGTGTAGTAATTGCTAAACATACCTTTGCAACTTCCATATATGCTGAATAGTATAATCTAACAACCATAGAGTCTCCATCACAAGTTCATTACAGACATTCATGTTATAAATTCACCATAATCCACATCACACAACCACACACACACACACACACACACACACACACACACACACATATATATATATATATATATATATATATATTGTAACATCCTCAAATTTGACTATTTTTGAATTTTATAATTTATTTTGAATTTTTGAGAATTTCTGGAATTTATTTGAATTTAATTGAATTTTTGGAAATTAGTTTTTCTCTGAAATCAATTTAATAATGAAAAGTTTTAATAAAATATAAATGAAAATATTTTATTTGAGTTCAAAATATCTTAAAATATTTTCTGGAATTTTTCTAGAATTTTTCGATATTTTAAGTGCCTCAAATAATTTAAATGAATATTCAGAATTATTTTTATTCAAAAACAATTGAAATGCGGATGAACGAGAATGAAGTGAGCCCATTATCATGCGCACGATCGAAACCCTAAATGCCGCCTGTTTTCACCTTGGATCTTTGTCCTCTGGTGTGGTTCGCCTGTCGGTTAAATGCGCCTTTGAGCCGCTCGATCGTCGCCGCGTGGACGGCTGAGATGGCGTCGCGTCGCTTTGTTTCATCTCCAGTGCGTTACCGCCGTCGTCGTTGCTGCCGAAGGAAACCGTCGCCATTAACGCCGGTGCACTACCTTTGCCGCTTCATTAACCGGCGCATGATATAAAGCACGTCATCCCGCACATGTAGAGCCCTTTCACGCATCCCAAGAATCACCGTAGACACCGCACGACCTCTCCGTAGATCTGAAGCCAATCCGCCGTGATTTGCGCCTTTTCCAGTGAGTCTCCGCCGCTGCCAAGGTCACCGGAGGACTCCTCGCGCTGAGCCGCACCGGAAGGACCACTTCTTCTCACCGGAGGACGCCCGGAACGCTGTCGCCGTGTTGTCGTCCCCAACTTCGGCAAGAACCGTGCCGCCGCGACATCATCGCTTCTTAGAGCTTTGCTAGCCGTTGGATCTTCGTTCAAGCGTTCAGATTCGTCCACGTCTTCAATCAACCAGTGAGTTTCATCTTCACCCTGTAGCCGTAGATCTAGAGATCAATGGTTAGGATAGCGCCACGTGCCCGTGAGGGATCGCCCACGTGTGTTTCTAGTTGCGTTAATGATAGCCGTTGGATTCACGTTGGATGACCTAGATCTAGCCACGTAGACATAGCACAATAAATCTCATTTTCATTTATCAGCCGTTAGATTTCTATCGTATGGATCTTGTTTTGCCACGTAGCACTGATAGCCTTAGCCGTTAGATTCCCTTAAATAGCGCTAGATTGATTTGATCTGGATCGTCGGATCTTAGTTGTGTGGTGCGGATGCGTCCACGTGTCGCGCGCCGGAGTAGCCACGTCGCCGTTTCGCTGCGGGTTTTGAAATTAATCTGGCCCGTTGATTTTTGAAATCAACGACTAGGATCATGCCGCGCGCTGGGCCAGTCCTGTGGTGATGCATGTACGTGGGAGCCGAGGCATCAGCACGGCCGCCATAGCTGGTGACGTCATCCGAATTAATTCCGACCGTCCGATCGTGATCCGATGGTCACGGTGAGGACGTGTGTTAGAGTAAAACCGAAACGTCGTTTTGATCTCGCCCGTACGATTTGAATCAGACGGATGAGATTTAATCAACCTCTCGGTTGATAATGTGCCGATGCGTGTCAACCAGATCTGACCGTTGATTTTCCAATGGGCGGATAAGATGCTGCCACGTGTCCGCACCAGAGTAAACAAACCGAAGCGTCAGGATTTGATCTCGTCGTTCATTTTTAATCCGACGGTTGAGATTAAATCAACCACTCGGCTGATAATTCGTTGCCACGTGTCGCGACCGGATCAAGCCACGTCATCAAGTGGGACCCACTTATCGATCCTCGCCGCAGTCAGGTCATGCTAACGTCATAAATAATTTTTAAATAATAAAAATAAATAAATTTATTCGGTGGAAAATGGTTTCGGTGCTGACATCATTAATAGCCCTGCTGACATCATAATTTCGGGATTTTCCGTATAAAAATAAATAGAGAAATTCGGTTTATTCTTTTTGATTTATTTTAAAACTTTAAACGCTTATAACTTTTGCGTTTTAACTCCAATTTGAGTGATTTCAATTTCTAAAAATTTGTAAAATCAAGATCTATTTATTGGTGAATTTTGTAGAATTTTTAGAGTTGGGTTTGCTCTCTAGAAAATATATTTATTGTATGTATGTATATGATTTGGTAGACGTTGATTTGTCAGAGAACTTCGAGGGGGAATTTTTAGAGCAAGATCAAGCTTCAGGCCAGGACCAACAACTCTTTGAAGGCAAGTTATGCTTTGACCATTTTGATCCCAAGTTGTGAAATGTATTTTGTTTCAAACTATGCATGCTAATTTAACTAAAATTTGATTTAAATATTTTGGTGAATTAGCTAGCCAACCTAACTGTTAAATGACACCTTGATATTCATATTTGTATACTATGATTCCTTGAGTAACCTAAGTTGGTAACATATGTTGGGTGATATTATTATGCCAACACGGGAGGCTATACCGTGATTAGTTGCTTAGCCATGCTTATATCGTGAATAATCTTTTTGGAATACAAAGGCAATATTGACTAAAGAATAGTGAATGTTTTTTAATGAAATGTGGAATGATGTTGGTATTAACATTGGAATGTAGAGACCTATGTGGTCCTACATGAAAGATGAATATGAGCATGTGTTGCACTGATAACAACCTGGGGTGGAATTGATTTAGACTGGGGCAAGTGGACCGTGGCTTCGTGCCAGGTGGGCCTGTGTGGCATTTGGTGGGTTTGAGTGTTGTGAGGGCTTTGTGCCAAAATGTGAGAGAAGGAAGTCTTGCCTTGGTCAGTTAAGGACCTTACCTTGCAAGCCTTTGACCTGAGTCTCTCGTACAACCACATGTCTGAATGGGAAGACCTAGTCTAGTAGGATTCTGATGTCTTACCTTTGATACCTCGGTGTGGCAGTTACATGGGGGAGCGTGCTTGTGCTTCGGCTTGATACCCTGTCCAACGGTGTTTGTCGGTCCTATACTTCGGCTCTGAGTGACGGAAGTGATAGTGAAGGCAACACTGAGAGGTTCTTAGGCTAAGATAGAAGTCTCCGAAAAGCTTTGTTACGGTTAATCACCTTTGTGGTGTGCGACTGTATCTTGTGGGTAAAGTGTACAACCTCTGCAGAGTGTCAAAACTGTTCGAATAGCCGAGTCCACGGAACTGGACAATGCTCGGGAATTACAGTCAAGGGGTAGTGTTTGAAAATAAAATGGGGGAATGACTGTGTGTCAAAGAAAGATGTTTAGGGATTGTGTGTCCAAACTATTGTGGAAAAACAACTTGAGAAATATAATGGTTATATGACTTTGATGCTTTCAATCTAAATAGATAATAGTTTAAAATATTGATGCAAAAGCAAAATAACCAGTAAAGCCTTTCCTTTGTAATAAGCCATGCATGTAGTAAATAGATCTGCATTCTGTGCATAACTTGTTGAGTACGGTGTGTACTCACCCTTGCGGACAAACTTACCAGAAGAAGAGACGACACCTGCTTATGAAGAAGAGTTCGTTGAAGAGCCAGGGAACTAAGGAAGCAAGCCTCAGTCAGGGTGTTTGTGGAGAAAATGGAGCACCACGACTTTTTATATTCCGCTATTGAACTTTGTTTACTTTAATTATTGTAAGCCCTGTGTGGCAGACTATTGTAAGTGACCATAAGGTCGAACAACTCGTTTATATACATGTTTGATGTACTTTATTATTATTCCGCTGCGTATGGTTGTGGTACATTAAACCCTGTTCAGCCTGTGTGCACTAGCGCGATCCTGGACTAGTGCAGAATACACAGAGTGTCCGAATTTGCAATTTTGGGGCACAACAGAGGTGGTATCAGAGCATACTGACGGTAGGACTTGACTTTAGGTAGACTGGCCGATTAAGAAAAGTTTAATTTCTAAAGATTAAAAGTGCACAAGATTATGAATGAAATCTTGACCAATCTTTTTCCTCTTAATTCGTATCTATGCTGCAATTTTCTGTTATTACTTTATGATTTCAAAATCAAGACCTAACGAGGTATATTTTGGCAGATGAGGAGGATTCACACCTTTGGCGAGCGCACTGGTGGCTTCGCTGTTGAGTTGTGGTACCTGCTGCAGTTTCTTGAGGGCTTTGTTCGGTCGATCTACAGTGGTACTTCCGTGGTACGTGCTAGGCTGGACATCGCCTGGGACGTGAAGGTCACTGTGTATGCACGGGACAGGGGGAGAGCCAGCCGCCCTGTCCACGTCAGCTGCAGGAGATCTACGTTTGAGGCCGGCATCCAGGAGACCGCACGCCTTGCGATGCGGCAGATCGCCCGGACCTACTCCGCTGAGCTCGAGAGCACTGTCTTTCGCCATCACTCGCGCAGGGATAACCGCTTCAACAGGGACCCGATCGAGGAGGACGACGCCACAGTCACTCACTTGGTGAGATACACCATCGCCTAGGAGGAGACCTTGGACGAGACAGTCCAGGAGTTACAGAGGTCACGTGATGAGGTTGCGGAGCTCAGGACTCAGCTGCAGGATGTCAGAGAGGGTATGACGCAGTATACCAGGAGGATTCGTGAGTTGGAGGAGCTGCTGGAGGGACCCGACTTAGAGCCGGAACTTGAGCTGCACGATCCCGACCCGGAGGAGCCTGAGCCTGAGCAGGACACGCCGGTGCAGGAGGCACCAGTTCAGGAGGCACCAGAGCCACCGAAGACTGAGCCAGCTGAGCCCAGAGCAGCCCAGTCAAGTGGGTTCCTTTGTTCCACCACCGTGGGACATCAGACGATTCGCCCCTATGCTTGCCCAAGACCACCGCGATACACTCACCGAGGGCCGCAGCCTGGATGGCTAGATGATTAAGTGTTTTATTTCCTTTCCAGAGTCGACTCCTGTGTTGAGTTAAGTTATATTGAGTCAGTATTATCGAGTCCGTCCTAGAACGGTTGGTTGGTTTGAACCCTATGAGTTGTTATGTTTTCTTTATGGTGAATCATTACTATGGTTATGTGTGTTTGGTATGCGCCGCAATGCCATAGGCACTTGTGAGCGGCCATAACCTATGGTATTAAATAAAATTGTGTGCTTATGTTTGACTCAAATTTTCTCCCCGTAAAAGAATCTTGCATACCTGTCTATTCCATTTCCTCTTTTCCCTAAATCCTTTGTTCTTCAGATGGTGAACACTCGTGGAAACTGCGGAGCCGAAGGAAGTGGATCACAGCAGGGTGGAAACCAAGACAATGCACCAAACCCTCAAGCACCACCTGTTGACATGAACAACTTAGGAGCATTCCTAACTGCCCAGACCCAGTTGATGCAGACTATGATGCATCGATCAAAGACAAATCTTGAATCAGTGCGAGCCAACAACCACCAAGCTAATCACCATGGAAATTAGTCTAGATTATCGACTTCATGAGAACAGACTTCAACCTTCTCTCGGGAATGTCAACCCCATAGAAGGCGATGACTGTCACGCACCATTGAGAGGAAGCTACATATCCCAATGTGTAGGCAATGAGAGAGTTTTATCGCCTCTCCACCGAAAACATCTTGCCACGAGTGGTGGGAAAATTATTGCGCTTCCCACGAACATCCTCGAGAGATTACAGGATGAGTTTACAATTGTCTTCCGCCAGTATCATGTGCCGGAAGGGATGATGGAACTCAAGAAAGAGGAGTTTCGATCCTTGAAGTAGGGAGGCCAATCTGTGGCCGATTATCTTAATAAGTTCATGCAGTTGGCTCGCTATGCGCCAGAGGACGTAGCCACGAACAAGGCTAGGCAGTCCCGGTTCATGAAGGGACTCAACTCAGGACTACAAGTGGGACTGATCACCCACACATTACCGGATTTCCAGGAGTTGGTCAACAAGGCCTTAATTTTGGAAGACAAGCGTAAAGAGTTAGATGACCACCGCAAGCGTCGCTTAGCATAGCAAGGAGGACGCCAGGGTCAACATGGCCTTAATTTTGGAAGACAAGCTGTTGAACTTTGTTTACTTTAATTATTGTAAGCCCTATGTGGCAGACTATTGTAAGGGACCATAAGGTCGAACAACTCGTTTATATACATGTTTGATGTACTTTTGTAGGATCGATATATACTAACGTAGCAATCAGAGGGGGGGTGAATGATTGCGCGGAAGCTAAAATCAAAATTTTCTTGATTCACAAAACCCCCTAAATTAATTATGAAATATTGCTCTCGGTTTCAACAAAAACTGATTAATAGACGTTCACTAAAACCATAATTTCTGAAGATCCAACCGTCGGATTGATGTGAAAGTTTAACTGTATAAACTAGATTCAAATACGAAACTAACACAACAAGAATAACCTCAATCGGATATACGGATCTAGAGTTATAACCTTTGCAAGTTGACTATATCAAATAATGACGAGAATAGATCAAACCCTAATTATAAGATTAAACAAAATCTACAAGGAATTAACTAATGAAACCTTTCAGATTAATTACTTAATGCCCTAGAAAGATATTTAATAGATCAAATCAAAATTATTATAGCAAACCAATGAATCAATTTAAAAATAAAATAGGCATGGAAACGAGGTGCGAAAAACGAAGAACGAAATTACCAAAGACATCGATTTGCAAATCTTGAATTTTGTTGCGAGATGTGTTCACAAAATGCCTCAAAAACAATCTTCAAAAATCTGATCTTGTGGCGCAATTCTTACGGTCACGGTCTTCACATGCATGCGAACCAATGTTCTAATCGCCACTTCTTCTTTGTCGTCGTGGAAAACCAACCAGACCAAACACGAAGTGATTCGACACAGAGCAATGCGGGACTCATGCAAGCATCGCGGCCAGCTTTCAAGAGCAAAAGAAAATCGCCATTATACGCCTTCTAGCCGCAAGAATTGCAACACGAAGGATCACAATCAAGAAATTCACGCCGCATGCGACGCGCGTGTAGAACCAAGGATTGGCAAAGATAAAACCACGAAGACGTCTCTGCCGCCGGACGGAAAACTCTCACGCATGCAAAAGCTAGTCGCCGCAATGCACAGATAAATTCCAAGAACAATCAAGCCGCCAGGAGATCGACGCCAGGTGATCCTCCAGCACTTCTAGTCACCGGCTGCTAGTTGCCAGACATGCATGCATGCACCACAAAAATTATCTAGCCACTGGAAGCTTTTTGCGCTAGCCGCCGGACAAAAACAATAGTCGGATGAAAACGGCCGAACCAGCCGCCAGGAAAAAGCTCACTTCATTGATCAGGTTTCAAGTCCTTTTATATAACTCAAAACCCTAACACATGTATGCATATCCACCTGGCCCAATACACATGGCCCAATATATGCATACAACCCAAAATTCACACATGCAGCGTCAGACGCCCACTCGCAGCACTCACGTGACTAACCACCTCCGTGTGCACCGTTCTCTAGCCGAACGTCCCGCATGACATCCGCGACCACCAAGACCTCGATTCCTCCCTGAACCTAGTCCCGAACCTCAGTTCCTCCATGAACCTAGTTCGGTCCCGTCATCGACTACATTCCCTCGAGCAACACCGCACACGAATAAACAACAACCATCCGAGCATAAGTCCACGACTTGACTCAAGGTTAATCCATGCAACCACTCACACGAGTACATTGCATCAAGCAAAACCATCATGCTATCACCAGCATAATTAAATGAACATCTGAGCACAAGTCCACGACTTGTCTCAAAATCAATCCATGCAACCACTCACATGAGTGCATTGCATTAAACAAAATCCATCATGCTAACACCAGCATAATAATCATCTCAACATAGCACATGCACAAGCACCACACATGCTATAACCAAAGTCACTTTTCAATGCCAATTTCACCATTCAACCAATTTTTCATCACATGATCTCACAATCTCCCCCTTGATGAAAACATTGGCAATACCATTTGGACCTGAACATTGGCATTCACCTCACAAGAACAGATATAAGAAATTTTGTTTATAAAACAAAAAGACAAATAAGGTGACCAAAAGACAAAAAGAGAAATCTCCCCCTACAAAGAAGAAACAAAATCTCCCCTTATCTAAAAAGAAATCTCCCCTTATGACAAAAAGAAACCCCAAAAATTCTCCCTTTGATTCCAAAATTTCTCCCCCTTTGACAATGGATTCATCAAGAATGCAAAAGGAGAACAAATGAGAAACTTCTCCCTAATTATGTTGTTGTTTTCTTTTTTTATGTACTGAGCATTATGAATCATGCACAAATGGAACAACTTGATCACCAAGTCATGCTATCAACAGTACTTGCACCCTCAAATCTACACATAAACAATGTAGAGTAAGCATAACTAGAAATCAAGTACTATTAACGATTTTTGCATGGCATGATCTCCTTTCTCAACATTCTTAAAACCTGAAAACATTGAATTTTGTGCACTTTATTTGTGCTTTGAAAAACTGATTCATTACTTTGATTGCAACAATAACAATTGCAAGGAATTATATGCACCATCACCTTACTTTTCAACCATGCCAAGCAATCACAAGCTTAAGGTTTCATGGTTTTGGTCATACACAACCTCTTCCAAGTTCATATCAAAGTGCAATGATAAGCGGTCTAAAAAGAAGAAGTGCGATAGTACATAACCTTGTTCTTGCATTTATCAACAATCACTCTTTTAGCTTTAGCACTTAACTTTCATATTTAGCACTTTTTGAGCAGGATCAAGATAGCCAAAAAGTTCAACCATGACAAGATTTAATTCAAGTTGTCATTCCATTTAAATAGTCATGACATAAACTACACCATATATGCATAAACAGAAAGTTGCAAAGACCTTGTAGCGTAAGCATGGCTTCAAATGACATATGTGTATGAAATACAATGCTCATTACTTTTTCATTATTTTTCATTTTTTTTGTTTTTCATTTTAAGAAACACACAAAATAAAAAACATGTTACACAATATTGCAAGGTTTTTCACAAGCTCCTTCTCAAAACAACCATCTTAAAAAAACTTCTTCAAAATTGTCACTTGAAGGGAATAATCTTAAAAACAAAAGGCTTGAAAGAACAAACCTCCCAAAAGCAACCAAAAAAAACTTTCACCAAAAATCCAATAACTCCCCCTCAAATGGATAACCAATGAGATCAACAGAGAGGAGATGATGATATACATGTGCTTGAGTTATCATGGTATGTTCAATTAAGCATAAGCATGAATCATGATAAGTGAATTCAAAGCATGAAAGGCATGATATAAAATATAACATTATTGAACATGCCAGAGAATACATATGAGCATATGAACAAGAAGTCTCATCTCATGTCACAATTAAATATCTGTGAATGTAAAAGACATGAGTATATAAGATAGCTCACAAAATGGATGAAGAATTATTGCACATGCCTCTTGAAAACCATCTCAAGGGTGAGAACCATCCAAGTCTTGATCCCATCTTGCAAAAGACCAAGATCTACTAAGCTTCTGTTCTCCAACCCGCATCTGAAAAACCTACATAGCACGAGAAGATGTCGAGGCCTCGGTACTGGGGTTAGAAATAAAGCATTTGGGAATCCAGTACTGAGACACACTACGAGTAGGCACAACACAAGTATGCTTGTTCACAAAAACAGATTTTCCCTTTCTCGTGTTTCGTCCAACACAAGGTGTTTGCATCACCCTAGGCACAAAATGAGGAGTAAAGCGTGCCTGTCTGAAATTAGACCTAGCCTTAGTAGCCCTTTCTTTCTTTTGTTGTTTGGCTAGTCTAAAGCAAAAATCTACTAAATGTCCATCTCTACCACAATGAGTGCAAATGTACTAAACATGATGTTTAGCTTTAACAGTAGAAGCAACATTTGCATTCATCATAGTAGAAGATAGAACTCAATGATTTAAACACAATTTTCTTAGGCTCATTGACAATTTCAAATTTTTCACTTTCAAGTGTCTTAACAACAAGGGGAGCATGTGATTTATGATGAGCATAAGAATCAAAACCTAAACCTTTGTGATGAGTCTTGACTTTTGATTGATCCAAAATCATGTTTAGATTTTTCTTTCTGAAGTGAACCGTTCTAAAGATTTTTCCAAGTAATCAACCTTTCGAGAAAGAGTTAAACAGTTATTACATGGAACGTCCACTTTTCCTTTCTGCTTGCGACAAGTTGAGCATGAAAGAACCTCATGTGTGAGCAAATCATTAGTCATTTGAGAAACTCTACCAGTTAGCATCATTCAACTTCAATTCAAGTGTGGAGCATTTAGAACATGGAGTTGAGTCATGCAAATCAACAAGATAGAACAACTAGCATGTATAACAAGATTCTCATTTTTCTCCTTTTCAAAGATTAATTTGCTCTAACAAGGTAACATGTTCTTTCCTAAGCAAAGTAAGCTCATTGTAAATTAAGTCACATGATTTGCAAGCATCATCATCAGAATCAAAGATTTAAGTCTAGCAATTTTAGCATTCAAAGATTCCACAAGAACATCATGTTTCTTAATTTTCTTGTCGCGTTTGTCAAGCAATTTTCCAAGATGAACAACAAAGAATAGTTAATTCATCGTAAGAAGGTTCTACCTCATTGCGATCATTTGTCATGATCGTCCTCGGTGAAGCTTACATCACTCCTAGCCATGAGACACAATCTGTCAAATCATGCTTGCTTGGAGTTGCATCTTCCTCGCTGCTCTCCAAATCCACATCGCTCAAATTAACTTGTTCAAGAGCGGAAAGAACCCGATGAACAACCTTTTTGTTGATGAAGCTCTTTTTCTTTCTATCACTTGGAGAAAACTTTTTCTTCTCTTTTCTTCTGTCATTGTCCTTCTCCTCTCTTGATGCTTTACCTGCAAGCTTAGGACAATTTGAACGAATGTGGTTGAGATCACTACACTCATAACACCTTAGAGGGCCACCACCAACTATCTTTCTCATTCTCACATTCAGCAAAGCTTTATTAAAACGAGAAGAAAGTAGTACCAAGTCTTCTTCAGGAAATTCTTCAATCTGTTCATCGGTTAGTGAAGACAAGAAAGACAAAGCAAAACTTGAATAAGCATTATTATGAGACATGCTAGATTGAGAGGTCAGTGCAATTGATTTATGATCATTTTTCCTAGCAAGAACATCCAATTCATGAGTTTTTAATTTAGAGAAAAGAACATCTAAAGTAAGCGTGCTCATGACAGTTGATTCTCTAATGGATGTAACTTTCATCTCCCAAATAGACATGTCTAATGCACCAAGCAATTGTCTAGCATTAGCAGTATCATCAAAGCTAACTCCAACAGCACACAAATTGCTAAGAATTTTGTTGAAGCGTGCAAAGAAATCATCTAGCGACTCACCAGGTTTCATCTCAAATCGCATGTATTCTTTCTTATATATATCCTGATGAACCTCTTTGACAGTGTTAGAACCCTCATGATAATCACAAAGAGATTTCCATACCTCATATGCCGACTTGAGATGGATCACGCGGTCGAAGTCGCTTCTTCCTAATCCTTGGATGATCAAATTCCGTGCTCTGCTGTTTGCTTCAACATGTGCTCGATTGGTGTCATTGACTTCATCATTCTCAGGAACATTGTATGGCTTGTAGACCTTTTCCCAAATTGCAAAACCCTGAGCTTGAATATATGCCTCCATCTTTGTTTTCCAAAACTGAAAATCAACACCATTGAAAACACAAGGTTTTGTCGAATATCTATCCATCGCTACGGTTTCTAATCACCGGTTAAGATTAATTAGAAAAACCTTGCTCTGATACCACTTGTAGGATCGATATATACTAACGTAGCAATCAGAGGGGGGGTGAATGATTGCGCGGAAGCTAAAATCAAAATTTTCTTGATTCACAAAACCCCCTAAATTAATTATGAAATATTGCTCTCGGTTTCAACAAAAACTGATTAATAGATGTTCACTAAAACCATAATTCCTGAAGATCCAACCGTCGGATTGACGTGAAATTTCAAATGTACAAACTAGATTCAAATACGAAACTAACGCAACAAGAATCACCTCAATCGGATATACGGATCTAGAGTTATGACCTTTGCAAGTTGACTATATCAAATAATGACGAGAATAGATCAAACCCTAATTATAAGATTAAACAAAATCTACAAGGAATTAACTAATGAAACCTTTCAGATTAATTACTTAATGCCCTAGAAAGATATTTAATAGATCAAATCAAAATTATTATAGCAAACCAATGAATCAATCTAAAAATAAAATAGGCATGGAAACGAGGTGCGAAAAACGAAGAACGAAATTACCAGCACATCGATTTGCAAATCTTGAATTTTGTTGCCGAGATGTGTTCACAAAATGCCTCAAAAACAATCTTCAAAAATCTGATCTTGTGGCGCAATTCTTCTGGTCACCGGTCTTCACATGCATGCGAACCAATGTTCTAGTCGCCACTTCTTGCTGTCGTCGTGGAAAACCAACCAGCACCAAACACCAGGAAGTGATTCGACACCTGGAGCAATGCCAGGACTCATGCAAGCATGCAGCGGCCAGCTTTCAAGAGCAAAAGAAAATCGCCATTGCTTCTGCCTTCTAGCCGCAAGAATTGCAACACGAAGGATCACAATCAAGAAATTCACGCCTGCATGCAGCCGCACGTGTAGAACCAAGGATTGGCAAAGATAAAAACCACGAAGACGTCTCCTGCCGCACGGAAAACTCTCACGCATGCAAAAGCTAGTCACCGCAATGCACAGATAAATTCCAAGAACAATCAAGCCGCCAGGAGATCGACGCCAGGTGATCCTCCAGCACTTCTAGTCACCGGCTGCTAGTTGCCAGACATGCATGCATGCACCACAAAAATTATCTAGCCGCTGGAAGCTTTTTGCGCTAGCCGCCGGACAAAAACAATAGTCGGATGAAAAACGGCCGAACCAGCCGCCAGGAAAAAGCTCACTTCATTGATCAGGTTTCAAGTCCTTTTATATAACTCAAAACCCTAACACATGTATGCATATCCACCTGGCGCAATACACATGGCCCAATATATGCATACAACCCAAAATTCACACATGCACGCGTACGGCCCACCTGCCGCACTCACGTGACTAACCAGCCTCCGTGTGCACCGTTCTCTAGCCCGAACGTCCCGCATGACATCCGCGACCACCAAGACCTCGATTCCTCCCTGAACCTAGTCTCGAACCTCAGTTCCTCCATGAACCTAGTTCCGGTCCCGTCATCGACCACATTCGCCCTCGAGCAACACCTGCACACGAATAAACAACAACCAGTCCGAGCACAAGTCCACGACTTGACTCAAGGTTAATCCATGCAACCACTCACACGAGTACATTGCATCAAGCAAAACCATCATGCTATCACCAAAGATAATTAAATGAACATCCGAGCACAAGTCCACGACTTGTCTCAAAATCAATCCATGCAACCACTCACATGAGTGCATTGCATTAAACAAAATCCATCATGCTAACACCAGCATAATAATCATCTCAACATAGCACATGCACAAGTACCACACATGCTATAACCAAAGTCACTTTTCAATGCCAATTTCACCATTCAACCAATTTTTCATCACATGATCTCACAACTTTATTATTATTCCGCTGCGTATGGTTGTGGTACATTAAACCTGTTCACTTTGTGCACTAAGCGATCTGAAATAGTGCGAGAATACATAGAGGTCCGAATTTGCAATTTAGGAACGACATATATATATATATATATATATATATATATATATATATATATATATATAGTCTCCATCACAAATCCACATGACACAATCATAGTCTCCATCACAAATTCACAAAATCCACATTACAACCAAACAGGTTCATCATATTACAATCGCACACACATACAACAAGTTTACTTCACAAATTCAAATTTAATTTGGTGAAGTGTGGAAGTCGTGGCCACTACCCGCATCGCCGCCTGAGTTGAAGTATTCACCCACTGCTAGTGACCCTAAATTACTACCAATATCGCCTCTAGCTTCAGGAGGCGGTGGCAGCCCCTGTATGATGTATCCAAAAGTTTGCAAAAATTACCACTATTAATATGAATAACCAAACAATTGGAATGAAATATACCATATTTGTAGGTGCGAAGAAAAATGCAGGAGGTGAAGGAGGTTGAAATGGTGGGAGTGAGACAGCCGATCCCAAGTGAGCAGATAAAAGGTCCTGAAAAGTAAAAACATCAATTTCATTTGCAAATTTTAAACTTCACGACTAGCTAACAACTATACGATTCATGGAGCACAATTCAAGATATTTCTTTTAACTTAAAGCATTTGAATTCATAAAAGATCAAATGTACTTACTTGAATGTGTTGTTGTTGTGATCTCTGCCATTCAATCATGTATTGGTCACATTGTTTCATCCTTTCCTCTGCTTGTCTCAATAATTCTTCTTGTTGCCTTATTGCTGCCTGCTATCGCCTCAACATCTCTTTGTCCCGCCTAGCATCACAAGAACTTCGTGAACTACTTTGAGAAGAAGACAACCTCGCCTCAGCAAAGGCTTCGCTAGAATCGATGATCTCGTTGAACATGGGAAATCTGCCATGTTTCTTCCCACCACCACTTGAGTATAAAGCAACATTATCGATCTACTCTTTCCTCCAATCAAAGGCTTCTTCGTGGCGTTCCACCATTATTTCTCCATACTGAGCCTACAATATATGCAATTTAGGAGAAATCTTCAAAATGCGAGTTGGTAGTTTGGAAATTGTACTGACCAAATTTTGTGAAGTCAGAGAACTACAAAGCTGATCTGGTACGTAGGATCGCCTGTGGTAACCCAAGATACGTATCAATAGAGCTTGGTGCAATGCCACTTTGAGCCTCCTGTAATTCAATGTTCACTTGTATTAGTGAGTACAATTGTAAGATATAATCTAAAACTAGTACGATATAACAAACATACCATTAAGCTTAGCGAGACGAAGATGTCCATCAGCGCCATATCATTTGTGTTACCCTAGGCCTCTGCTGACGATTATCCTCTTCATCTCGCCCCACGGCTGCGGCGGCGGAGGCCCGATGAGGCACTGAGTGCTCGCCAAGCATCGGACACTTCCTCAGCCAAGGCAAGTCCACCTGTAGGTACTCATCTTCTCGAAGGTATATTTTAGAAGCGCCTAGCTTCTTGCTCATATCCTGGTGTTTAAACATTTTGTAGTACATGCATACTGCTTGGATACGAGCATTGAACATCAAGTCCTTCACCACCTTTTTTGCAGCATTCTCAAAGACATATTTCGCCTTAGCTGCCAATGCCTCCTCTTGTCCTTCAGGCAAACGATACCTTAACTAATTGTGGAAACACAATATTGTTAGACATCTTTATTATAAAACTAACAATGTACAAGAAAAATGAGAATTATGAATGTTACCCAAAAATCTGCCCACACCCACATGGCAACAATGCCGTGCTGGCCATCTGTAGCCAACTTGTAGTGCTCCCACTTCACTGCCGGTTGAGAAACACCGCCCACCAAGACCAACCCTGGATAGTGGTACCGACAAAGACCTCCCAAGTTAGCATTAACAGGTCGCAACCGGTTTCTTCCTTCCCACATAAGTCGCAACCAGTTTTTTCCTTCCCACATAAGATCAACTCATTGCCTGCAAATTACAAGCTTTTTGTTACAAAATAAGTAAACATAAAATGACAACAAAATTTGCATCATTTACTCACCATTCGCCATGTGGCACAATCTGTCTCCATGCACAAAGGTCCGTTGGAACCTCACCGATCGAGTTAGACCCTCTAAACCTAAACACAAAAAGCACCATCACCATCCCTTCATCTTCCCCATCCCCATCATCCCCTATCTCTTGGCCACTCCATCCCCATCATCCCCAGTCTCCTGTCCAACTCCATCCCCACCATCCCCTATCTCCTGGCCAGCTCCATCCCCATCATCCCGTGCCTCCTGGCCAGCTCCATCCCCACCATCCCATGCCTCCTACTACATAGCAAAGAAATAAGATGTGAGTTTAATGTTATATACTGGCGTAATATTTGGAAAAATATAACATTACCTCCTCTGTTCGAGCCTCAATTGGTGGAGCAACCTCATTTTCAGCCTCCTCAAGGCATCTCTCAAGCGCACTTAAATGCGACTTTTTGAGAGCTGCAGCCTCTAAAGAGAGAACCTTCTGATGAACCTTGGCCCTTTGAAGATGAAGAGCCATCTTTCTTCTTTCCTTTTGAGAGAAATTTGCTGCCGATATGAGTAAACGACCTCATCCTGCATGAAAAAATAATACAAGATATAGTTAACAAAAGAAGGATAACTAATAAATAAAACAAGATATTATTAGCAAAAAGAAGGATAACTAATAAATAAAACAAGATATTATTAGCAAAAATAATACAAGATATGTAGGCATACTTATTAGAAGTCCTCATCTTGAAGAGGTTCAATGGAAATGTTTTGTGCACTACCATGACGAGGCATGGATCTATGACCATTTTGCGAGCCATTTGAGCCACGATGAGAGCGTTTCTTGCTTCAAACATTTTCAACAATAACATCTGTTGTATCACCAACTATTTCGTCAATTCCCAACCCAAGATCAACCTGAAAGGAGCTTGGTAAACCATCTGCTTGATATGCTTCGTGAACGGTGTTGTCAACATCAGTTTCACCATAGTCGTCGACTCTAGGAGTTGGCAAACGACCAGGGGGATTAACCTTTTGAACAACCCACCAAGATGACAAGTTTTGCAAGGCACATGGATACGACAAATAATACACCTGTTCAACTTGATGAGCGATCACAAATGGATCATAGCCAGTGAGACATGATTGATGATTAACTTCGACCAGACCAACTTTGTTGTTATGCTTTATCCCTACCCCTGGTACTATACTAAACCAGTCACAATAAAAGAAGACTACTCTCAAGTCTTTAGCTCCCACGAACTTAAATTCTACTATGTTTTGAATCACACCATAGTACTCTATTTCGCGTCCATTCACATCATAGGCTTTAGTGACAACTCCGCTATTTGTTGTCGCTAATTGTGGATGTGTTGCTTCAAATTTTGCAGAGCGAAAGAAAAATCCATTTATATCATAGCGTCCAAAGCTCTTCGCTGTAATGCTTCCGTGGGATAGCTATGCTACGTCTTCATGAAC
The DNA here is from genome assembly GCA_036346375.1 of Guadua angustifolia. Lineage (NCBI taxonomy): Eukaryota > Viridiplantae > Streptophyta > Magnoliopsida > Poales > Poaceae > Guadua > Guadua angustifolia. The sequence continues at coordinate 35,704,013 of CM070512.1, forward strand.
GGTGTTGTCACTCATACACTGCAAGAGGTAGACCGTTTGTTCAACTAGATATTTAACTTAATGAATTATTTGTATGTGTTGAAAGAAATTTATATGTTGTCGAAACCACGTGACAAAATTAGGGCCTCCTCGTAAACCTTCATGTCGTAATTTGTCTAATTGTTTGGACGTAGGTTGTTGGGTTGAGAATATTGTTGATCAAACAACCTATCGAAAAATTTATTGAAGTTAGAATATTGGTCAAGAAAGAAAGTAGTCAAATGAAATGCTAATACTTACTCAAAATATTTGTCCATTTCCTCGATGTTCACATACATATACAACAACATGGCATTCCATTCCTCCGAAGGTAGGCGTGATTCGAACTTCCACCAACAACCTTGCCTTTCCTTTGGAATATTTTCGATTCTTGGCGGGGAATGTCTTGAGAGTCGTGATATCGTGGTATATGAATATTGATGTTGTGTTCATCAGCAAAATATGTGCTTGTGTAGTACGATATCTCCTTGAGATAAAATGCTTCCGCGATACATCCTTCAACTCAGGCCTTGTTACGGACGGTTGCCCGAATTTGTTTAAGATTTCGTTCTATTGGGTACATCCATCGGTATTGCATAGGACCACCAACCTCCGTTTCATATGGCAAATGCACCAACAGATGTTGCATTGCATTCATAAAGCCCGGTGGGAATACCTTCTCCATCTTGCATACAAGCACTGTAATATCCTTCTTCAATTTTTTCATCATTGTAGTGGATACTTCCTTAGCACATAGCTGTCTATAGAAAAAATAAAGTTCTGCTAATATTGTCTAAACTTCTTCTTTCAAGTAACCACAGAACATTAGAGGGAGTAGCCTTTCTATCATAATATGGTAATCATGACTCTTCAAGCCATTTAACTTACCAGTTGCAATGCTCACCGCATGCCTCAAGTTTGATGCGTAACCATCAGGAAATTTGATATTCTTCAACCACACAAGTATCTCTTTCTTTTCTGCCGGTTTAAGGCAATTTGGAGCTCGTGGTTTCCCTCTACGTCCTTCTTTATCTTCTCTCACCTCTAGGGTTGGACGGTCACATATCTCGGCCATATCTTTACGTGCCTTCATATTATCTTTTGTCTTATCTTTGAAGTCAAAACAAATGCTGATGATGCTCTCCGCAACATTTCGTTCTTGGTGCATAACATCAATATTATGCAAGAGAATTAGAGATTTTTTTCATTTGGAAGATTCCAAATGGAAGATATCTGAGTCCAATTGTGTGTTTCTTTAACCCCTTCAAACCCATCATTTGTTCGGACCAGCCGATTATGCCAAGCAACGATCTCATGGCCGGTACGACGCTTCGGTGGACCCTTCGTAATAATTGTGTCTTTACGAAATGCATTTCTCTGCGTTCTAAATGGGTGATCACGAGGCGTGAAACGCCTAAGGCAATCAAAGAAGCAGAACTTGCCACCATTTTTGAAACGAAATGCATCACTATCATCCATGCATATTGGACAACATAACCGACCGTGTGTACTCCATCCCGAGAACATGCCGTATGCAGGAAAATCATGTATGGACCAAAGATACGCGGCACGTATGGTAAAATACTCTTTTCTACTATTGTCATATGTCCTCACCCCATTGCTTCAGCTCATCAACCAAAGGCTGCATGAACATATCTAAGTGCTTTCCAGGTTGATCAGGCCCTGGTATGACAAGGGTTAGAAATACAAACTCATCCTTCATGCATAGCGAGGGAGGAAGATTGTATGGAATTGCAAAGACAGGCCAGCAAGAGTATGAGGCAGCACTTGTGTTGAAAGGTGTGAAACCGTCAGTGGCCAACCCAATCCGCACGTTCTGAGGTTCTTTGGCGAAATCTGGGTCATATCTATCTAATGCCTTCCACGCCTCTCCATCCGATGGATGACCCATAGAACCCTTGTTGACACGTACGCCTTCCATATGCCACCTCATATCTTTGACGATCGATTTTGATAAGTACGACCGTTGGAGCCTTGGTGTGAGAGGCAGGTATCGTAACACCTTGACTGGTACTCTTATTGGCAGCACAATTTCCTCTTTGTTCACTAGCTCCACATATCTAAATTTCTTTCAAGATGTATAGTGATTTGCATTTGCATTTTCTTTCCAGAACAACATACAATTATTGATGCACACATCAATCTTCTGGTAAGGCATTCCAAGGCCGAACAGAAGTTTTTTGGAGTTGTAGAAGTCCTTGGGCATCTTATGAGGCTTTGGTAGAATTTCAGATATCAAATTGATCAGATCATTGTAACAACCTATAGAGAAATTGTACTTTGATATGATAGCCATTAGTCGTGTCACGGCAGCAAGTTGCATAACACTTGTGTACTCATGCAAAGGTTCTTCCGAAGCTGAAAGAAGGCTAAAGAATTCCTTAATCTCCTCGGGTTGATCCTCAAACCGCTAAACAAAATCACCCATCATTTCATCCATCCGATCCTCCAGTCATCGAAAGCATCGACCGGATTGGACATATGTCCTTGTGGGGCCTCACCATGCTCATACCATGTCTGATAATCCGGCATGAAACCATATTTACAGAGGTGACGCTCCATATCAGACTTGACATGTCGAGCATAATTTCGACACCTAGAGTATGGACACTTTGCCAAACCGCCACCTGGAGATGAGGAGTACACAAGATCCACGAAAGCTTGTGTATTCACCCTCCACTCTTTTGTGGGCATCCCATTACTTCTCCAACCACTGTACATCCACGCACGATCATCTCCCATTTTCAAGCTATCAAAAAACGTGGACAATTCAGGACTGACAAAATTCACAATTTTGAAACTCTAGTGAGAACAGATTGACATTCCCACTGTAACATCCCGAAAAATTCAAAAATAGAAAAAATTAAAGTTTTGAAATTTAAAAATAGAATCAAATACAAATACAAATCTGAATCAAAATTTTAATTTAAAACAATGATTTTTGCTCATTTTCTTGCATTCTAAATTTTAAGAAAGGATAAATAGTATTATTAAAAACCATTTCTTCCAAAGCAAACAAACTATAAAAATAAATTTGAAATGTGATGTTTAATTTGAAATGTTCATTTCCTGGTTTTTCTTGTATTATTGGATTTTTTGAGCCTTTGCTTTTAAAAGAAAACCAATAAAGCTGAAAATAGCAATGTTAGATTTTTTATAATTTAATTATCAAAGATAAAAATCTGAAAATTTTACAGAAGAATTATTATCTCAAATAAATTTGAAAAAAAGTTTTAAAAATAAATAAAATTATTTGGACACTCTAATAAATCTAAAACAGAATAACTAGATATTCAAATATTGCATTGTCAGAATTAATTAAAATTCTCTGTCAGGAATTTTAATTTGAAATTTTACATGGACAACTATAATTACCTTTTCGACATTAATAAAAATTCTTATTAAATATAGAGTTAATCTGCCATTTGAATCATGCGGATTAACCTCTTATCCAGAACCTACCCTTGAGTTGTCCTGTTACTATGGCCTACAGGTGGGCCCAAGTCCTGTGCAAAGCCCAGCTGTCCCCTGACGACTTCTCCCGGCCAGCAGCGCCCCACACGTCAGCCCCCTCTCCAGTGCCTTCTTCTTTCTTCTTCTCTCTGCGTTCTCAGTCGACTTCCCCGCTCCGTCAAAACGCTGCCACGGCAAAGCTTCTAACCCCAATTCGCTGCCATGGAACAAGTAGGCACAAGCTGGTGACTCAACTTGCCGTGCTCCTCTCTATCAGCCCTTGCCAATCGTTGCCACGGCAAACATCTCCACTGGAATTCTCTGTCTCGGCAAGGATCTTTCTCCCGATTGAATCCAGCGGCAACCAGCTCCCAGCCGAACCACCCCATCTACTGATTTAAGCTCCTCATCATCCTCGTCGAGTACCTCAGAGCTCCCCTCAGCTTATCCCGTAGCCAAAACACCGCTCAGCCTCACCTTCTTCTTCAAACCTGGCAGAAACCGAATTTGGGGAGAAACCCAATTAAGTAGCTCCAGTGAACCACTACTCAAACAACTTGGCTCATAGCTACTCAGTAGCACCTAGAACCCAACACCACCTACAATCGAAGCTCATCTTCTCTAGTGAGCCACACACAGCACTTCCTCTTCCGCCATGGCCGCAAGCTCAGAGCTCAAAATCCAATTGCAATTCTTGTGTCACAGTCATCTATTTTCAAATTTAATTGAATCTTAGCATCACCAAGCTCTAAGGAGCAAAAGCCCTCAAAAGTATTCCCAGTTCTTCAAGTGAAATCGTGCCGCCACCGTGAGCTCATCTTCCCCACAACCGGCCACCGTAGGCGGAGCTCTCCGGTGAATTTCCACCTTGTTCGACCTCAAAAACGGAACTCCCGTGACCCCTAGAAGCTCAATCAGTAACCCATTCAAGCTCCCTCGCCCTGGTTCTTCCTCTTCACCGAGCCACCATTACCGCCACCGCCCTCCCTCGATGGTGCACCGTTTTTGCTTGTCGCCGATGGCCAAAAATCACTTCCCCGTGTGTGCAATCTCTTGCTCATACTCAAACCGGTACCGATTCATCCTCTTCGGCCTTGGTTCATCAACGGTGAGCTTCGAAAGTCGCCACTCTGCTTCGGGTTGCTACCGTCGGGCCCCGTCCGTCAGTCTCTCGCCTCCAAGTCGCTGCCAGGCGAGACCCAGTGATCAGTCTCCAGAGCTTACGCCCAGTCTCTGCCATCTGGGGCCCAGTCGCCTCTAGCTCAGCCCGACCTACCCGATTTGGAAGACGTAATCACAGTGGGAAGGCGTACTTTCCTCATTTGGTAAAAATCCCAATTTCCAGCATTTTCAATACCCTAGCCTATTCCTTTATTTATAACTTTTGAATCATCAGTCAAAATGAAATGAAATAAATTCCTAAATTCATCTAAATTTATGTAGATTCAGAATATGCAAAAATATTTTGAAATTCAACTCTGTGTATAATTTGAATTTAAATTTAAAGAAAGGATTCAAAATATGCCATTCATAGAATTTTTGCAAACAAGCTCAAAATTAAGTAAAATAAATTTTATCGAATCCTTATATTCCTTAGGAACCTAAATATGTAAAAATATTTAAGGTTCATCATAGGAAATATTTGTGTTTTTATATAAAGTAAAGAAAAGGCTCAAAATTAATCAAAATAATTAATAATTGTGTAAATATGCAATTTTGATAATAAAATACATGATCATAGAATTCGAAAAGTTTTAAAATAAAGAAATAAATCCATAAAACAAGAAACAATATTATTGCTAACTATATAAAATTAATTAAGATCTGAATACGTAAAATCATAAGAAACCAACTTTAAATCATACCGCTTTCTATGATTTATTTATATTTGGATTTCCATCTGATTTCTTTTGTCCTTATTGAAATCTCGTTATTCGTTATTTGTTATGTTCTTCATTCGCGACGTAGAACCCGATGACACTACTTCCATCGTCGACAACGCCGACATGACTACGACTTCGATGTAAACAACAATAAGCAAGGCAAGCACCCCCTTTGACCATGTTGATCATAGTTTTATAAATGTTTTCATTAAATGTTTTGATTGCATGCGTATATTCATTAAACTCTGCTATTTTGTGGGTAATGGTAGTTATACCTGTTGATTCCTGAAACTTCCTTGATATAAATGAATTTGTGAACCTTGATACCTTATAATCATAGTTAGACAATATATAATGTCACTCTGGGTATACACGATGTTTAATAATCTTGCTTAGCCATGCTTTAGACTTAGTATACATCGAATTGAGACATTGATCAAATGATATTTGGATATGCTGAGGCATGATGATGATTCTTAGACATGTTGAGACATGATTTTGGTTATTTTGATTAAAAATAAAAATAAAATTATAATATTGATGCGGGCAATTATTGGCAATAGCCTGGTGTGTAGAAGGGCTTGCACGTAGATTAGGGGGAGATTATTGCTCGTGTCGGATTAAGGACCGAACTAATTGTATGTTATATCCAAGTAATTTCCGTACAACCACAAGTGCTGGTATGGGACAGTCTTAACTAATTAAATTGCTTAAAACTAGCTTTGCACATTGTTAGGCTGGAGTAGTACGAGCTGTTTCTTAATGGATTGCTCGGAGGGGTGCCCACACCAAGTTGTTGGGAATCACGCTTCTCGATATAACGGTGTACGCCGCATACCGGGAAGTTCCATCATTTCTATGCTCGAGTTCTTCTACCAGGTATGGGTTTTCGTCTTTGGTGCAAAGTTAGAGTTAAGTAATTGAACAGTTATGTCATGACTCTCTGCGGCACACCAAAGGAAGTGTGCTAATGATCTGCAAAAAGAGTTAAGTCATGTCTTGTGGGTAAAGCTGTACACCTCTGCAGAGTGTAAAACTAATCGATTAGCCGTTCCCGCGGTCATGGGATACTTGGTGCGCCTGCATTAGTTAGTTGTTTTATTTTACAAAATGTGGATTTTGATATGTGCTGTTGAGCATCATGATTTGGATTGGATATCCTTGTTGGAAAGGAATTATTTCGGATTGACATGTGATGTCAACGATTGATTCATGGAGATGATCAAAGGAACTGAGGTTCGTGAAATTTACTGTTTCTATACTTGTATATTAAACTACTTTTATTTAAATTCCGTTTATGTTCTATAATTCAGTAAATTCTTTTACAAACTAGCTTTCTGCAAATTAACTGTAGAAGCCTTTCCTTTGTAATGGCCTGCATATATTGTAGGTTTTGCAAAAGTCTTGCTGAGTACGCAAGTACTCACCCTTGCTTATTTGTGGTTTTTAGGTGAAGAATCAGATTTGCTCGATGAAACATAATTGACGCAGGATTCGTGGATGTTAACGAGTTTTTCTAGGGATTATGCCTTGTCAGTTGCCTGAGGGATTGGATGGGCACACTACAAGACTTTCGATTCTTTCTGCTGCATTACTCTAAATTGTAAGATCTTATTGTGTAAATTACTATTATTATTTGTAATAAAGAGTATGGATGTGATATCAATTGTTGTAAATGTGCGTACTAGCTACTGATCCAGGGACTAGTACTGTGTGCACATGAGATTTCCATTTTTACATTTATGTAAAAATGGGAGTCACTACACCCACGAACGCATAGCTAGCTAACTCCTGATCCATATATCATGCACAATATTCCTAGTTATAAATTATTCACAACTCTAGCTAGGCTCGATCGGGCAGCTCATGGAATATCACTGTACCTTAGAATGTTGTCAGCTGGAATGAGAATATATATAACCAACGGAATGGCTTGCAGTTGTGGATGTTAGCCACTACAAGTGTGTTGTGCAAGTGAGAACTTTCATGTATGAACAAACTACTTGATACGTTACTATTCTTTTTGGGCGATGAAAATAACGTGGGTGACTAAAATAGTATAGATTCATGTAGTCTGAGTTACGTGAGCGTATACAAATTGTATTCCAAAAAAACATATATGTAACACACATACACACACAGAGACCCATCCAAACAATCAAAAGCGCTCAGATAAACTTCTATACATGCTATAATAGAGTTCGACTACAGTTTCATCTGAATTGCATCAACTGCAAATTTGAATCATTAAATGCAACTCTCTAAATAATACTAAAAATACTCATATATGTTCCTGTAAGTGTGAACTTGTCATTCCCGAACAAATAATTGAGAAAGTTGAGGGACTAATTTGTTACTAACCGTATGCATTTTCTCAAATATTGGAGTGAAGGAAGCATCACTTTAGTTAGTTAAGCAAAATGTCAGGGTATAACAAAGAAAGTAAGCTATTACCGCTTACTACTTTACTTGCTTTGGTTTATAGTAATTTATCCATCAAACAAATCTCTCAACTAAATGACAGTTGGGACTGCAAAACTAATCGTAGATGCATCTCACATCTCAAAGAATAGCCTTGTAGTTCACGTAAACTATGTATAGTTGGTAGCTAGCTAGGAGTACTACACATACATGTATATCCATCTAGCAATCAGTGGTCGGTATGCAATTTTTTAGTGTAGCCGAACCATGCTGTTGCCTCTCGAGGGACACATCCAAAAAAAGTTTAACTAGTGCATGCACACTTCCATGTTATGAGATCATTTGAGGTGAACTCATGTTTAGAGCAGCTCCTAAAGCGCATGCACTGTGCAGTGCATACCTAAAGGACCACCCTGCTAATTATTATCTAGTTATAGGATACATCTCCACAAATCAGTGCTTCTTTTTACCTAGCTAGCACACTTATATTAATGAAACTTATATCATTATGTTACTATCGTCGTTAGTAAGCTTGCTCAATTCTTCTCGTATACTTTCCTACGTTTTTTTACTTACGTTTTACCTGTACTAGGCAGTAACAACAATTCAACTGGAAACCGAGTGCCTGAACTCAACAACCAGTAAAGGACTAAAGGTTTTTGTTGAGTAAATACTGAGATAAAATTTCTGTGGTACAAACTACGAAGTACCAGATTCAGGAAACAAAAGGGAAATGCCAACAATACGGCGATGAAACATCCACGGCATTGCTATGTTAAGTGAAAGATTAAAGAAAAGGAAACATGGATGGTTTTTTTTCTTCAAGTTGCTAACGGTAAGGCAGTGATCTATTACCTAGCCTAGAAAATTTCACCTCGTCTCCAGATCACACCGCCTAAAAATCATGAGTCACCTGTCCCTTTATCATCTTCACTTTTGTGAAATTAAGGTAGTACACGCCGCTAATTAGCGGTGATCTATGCACAGCTCATCGATTCTCTGTAATGCTAATGCTCATGCTAGCTTAGTTTTTAGGGAGATTTAGAAATTTGCCACTCTTCAATTTCAATCTTCGACGCCATGTACAAATCATGCCACTAGAGTGGCATTTTTTGTACATGGCGTCGAATTTTCACGTTGAAGGGTGGCAAATATTGGATTAAACCTAGTTTTTACCGTGTGCTACATACAAGAAGTACCGGTACAAGTAGTAAAAGAAAAACAACAGGGCAAGGCACATCTATCCTGTACGAAGAGTATGAACCATGCACATCGATTCCAAGTAAATTAGTCATGCATACTCGTGGCGGAGCGGATCGAGGATGGCGCAGATTGGGGACGGCGGGAGCGACGCGATGAACGGCAACGTGGCGTGGGGACGGGCGGTGTCGGGCGGAGACGTCGAGGTGGGGACGGACGGCCGAGGCGAGACCAGAGCGGCGGCACTACTACTACGGCGTGGCGAGGGGGGGGGGCGGCGGCGCAAGGTGGCGCGGAGCGAGGACCGGCGGCGGCGACGCGACGGGCGAGGGGGGAAGAGGCGCGGCGGTGTGGTGTGTGGGCGGAGATGTAATTCGATCGGTCGGGAGGACGCACGCGCGGGCCTAGTTGGCGGAACCCTAAAGCCGTCTATTTTCGCCACCGAACAAGATTTAAAATCGGTAAATGAGGCCACGTGTCATATTTTCGCTTCGCTTCGCCAACTAAAATAGTTATGTCCATAATTTAAATCGGTCGGGACCGATTTAAACTAACTCCAAAAAAAATTCAAATTACCCGGGCGCGATGTGCTTTTGTATTTTCATCGGCCTTCTCAATTATACCGACGAAAATAAAGTTAATTTCATCGGTTCCTCATGACCGACGAAAATACGCGGTTATTTACGTCGGTCCGCTTTTGGCCGACGAAAATATTTTGAGCCAACGAAAACAGTGTCGATTCCTATGGTGGTAATAACACATGACACACCCTTTTTCATAAACATATTTTATATTCCATTAGTCAAGTTGATTTTGTTCTTTTAAAATGATATCAGTAACCCATTGCATGGCTAAGCAGACTAACTACGTTAGCATTTAATAGCTACCAACTAGTAATAAACCATCCTAAGATGACAAATGATCATGACATACAAATAACAAGGTGGGTGTACTTCAATTAGGTTAAATAACTACTCCCAAATTAAATGAAAAACATTGTACTTTGAACTGGTATGCAATAGTTTAAAATAGGGAGATTTAGAAATTTGCTACTCTTCAATTTCAAACTTCGACGCCATGTACAAATCATGCCACTGGAGTGGCATTTTTTGTACATGGCGTCAAATTTTCACGTTGAAGGGTGGCAAATATCCAATTAAACCTTTAAAATAATATAATTTTTAAAACATAGGCTCAACATGATCAAGACACAACTTACCTTAGAAAAGTTCTTGTTCCTGTTCTAGATATTGCTCTTGGATTAGTGCTTCACGCTCGAACACCTCGGGCACTTCAACTTCTACGTGTAATGAGAAATAATAGCATTAAATACCAAAATTAGAGAGCAAACCGTAATCTAAAAATTAAATAAAATTCCTCGGACATGCATGCAACTTTGAGCGATGAAGTCACACATCGGATTTGTTCAGGATCAGATTGCAGGAATGCAATTTACGAAATGCGTACGAATTTAGAGTGCAAAGCATAGATCAGTGGGCGCGCATGATACATAGAATTTGGGGACATGACTTGACTCAGTGCCCACTTCTTACGTACGTGCCCAATTGTCTGTCTGCGCGCATCAATCTAATGGAGTTGGCAAATACATAGTTACCGAAACAAGGTTCGTCTAAGTCGCGGCACGAGATTCAGATTCATGATTCATCACTTTACTTTCAATTTTTATTGCGAACACGAACCTTGTATACTAAACTAGATGTTTGCAATTTAGAGGTTTACAGTGAATTTGGTAACTATAACACAATAGCATAAAAAAAATGCTCACATGGCATAAAGAGGGAAGTAAAGAAGAACAATGATATACAAGAACATACAATCGGTTCCTCCCAAGATTTAGGGTGTGTTTCCATAGATGAACGAGGTGATACCTAGAAAGGATGGTTCGAGAAAAAACAGGTTGTATGTTCTTGAACCAGCTCACCCGTCACGAGGTCATTCTATTCGTCCAACCAAATGCTTGATGAGGACTTGCTGGAGCAGAGGAGGGAGGCAGTATTGACGGCGAGGGAGGCAGCGGTGGTGGTTTGCCAATAGGCATCGCCAGCGTCGCAGATGGCGTCAGCATGAAGATGGTTGTAGGATCAATGTTAGAATGAATATATATTTTACAATTTAGTACAAGATTGTTCGCAATGAACTCAATTTTCGGTTTCTATTGACCAACTTTTTGGGTGTGTCGTCTCACCAAATCTATCAAGTATTCAATCCAGTCCAAATATATTACTCACTTTTATGAATCAGTCCATTGAAAAGAGCAAACGCGTACGTGGTACAGGCTTAGGGTCTATTTGGGAGAGCTATAGTTTTTCTGAAAAGCTGTTTTTTAGTTTTCTAAGTGAAAAGTAGTCAGTAGCTTCCTAGTAATAAGCTGCAAAGCAGGTCTAGCCCAACTTTCATCTTTTGATTTTTATTAGTTATATATGGCTTTTGGTGGCGCTTAAAAATTGAACTGCTTGGAAAGGTAAACTAGCATTTTAAAAACTGAAGCTAGCTTTAAACCCCCTAAACAGGGCCTTAACACTACTACAAAAGGGGTTATATTAGATACATCATCACAGATGGTTTTTTATAAAAAAAAACCATCTGAAATGCCGTCTGTGGTGTTCTCCCCCTCATCATAGATGGTTTTTGCATGAAACCGTCTATGATGAGGGCCACATCACAGATGGTTTTAGCTAAAAATTGTCTGTGATGTTCTCCCGCTCATCACAGACGGTTTTGGGCTATAACTATCTATGATGAGGGCTATATCACAGACAGTTTTTAGTCTAAAACCATTTGGAATGAGGGGAGAACATCACAGACTGTTTTTTGGCTAAAATTGTCGTGATGTGGCCCTCATCATAGACGATTTTTTTGCCAAAAACTGTTTGTGATGACCATCTCTAAGTACATAAGAATAGAGAACCTCAACCTCCTCTATATTTTTAGAGTTTTCTGAGCTATTTTTGAGGTGGCTGCATTTGAGAGATGATTTGGTGAAAAGCGACCCTAGATTTGGAGGTGTAATTGTAGATCCTTGTGCTCTATGTCATCTAAGGTAGTAATTGGTTCACATTTGTATTGTATTTAAGATCTAGCTTGGTAAAGAGTGAAATGAAGATGGTTTCTAGATCTAGCTAGCTTGGTGTAGATCCATTTGTTTTCTGTGATGTAAAGTGGTAATTGGTTCAGATTTGCATTTTATTTAAGATCTAGTTTGGTAAAGAGGGAAATGAAGCTAGTTAATAAATGAATGTAGCTTGGTGTAGATCCATTTGTTCTATGTGACGTAAAGTAATAATCAGTTCTAATCGTATTATACTCAATATGTAGATAGTTACTTAAAGGAAGGTGACCTATGCTAATAATTGGTTGTAATAGTATTATATTCAAGGTATATACATCTAGCTTGGTAAATAGGCAATTGAAGATGGTTTTCATATAGCTTGGTGTAGATCCATTTATTCTTTTTGATCTAAAGTAGTAACTAGTTCTAATTGCATTACACTGCAGATGTAGCAAGCTATGTAAAGAGAGAATTGAAGATACTGAGTTTAAACGTAGCTTACATATATTTATATATATCCATTCGTTCTTTTCGATGTTAGGAGGTATATAAGTTAATCGGCAAGTTTAAATGTAGCACATGTGTGCATGTGCACTACTAGTGTACTTAATTCATTATTTAACACATTGTTACATTCATAGTATAGATGGACCGAAGCTGGATGTATGCTGAGAACCGTACGAGCGTCAAATACATTAATGATGTCTTCACTTTTAGAAGAGCTACAGGGGAAGATATGTTGAACAAGAGGGTAGAATTTATGCCTTGTCCATGTATTGACTGCAAGAATCTGAGGATATTTTGAAACCCAGGGCAGATCAAAGCTTCTATGGGCTTTCAAAATGGGTATACATGTTGAACCAGTTACGGTGATGAGCATATTATGTAGGGAGCAAGTAGTACTAACATTGTCGACGAAGTCAGCGATACTCTGAAAATTATCGACGAAGTCTATGATACTCCGGATGATATCAACTGTGCTTTCGATTAGGATAGGTTTTACGATGACAATCTGGATCAGATAGTACGGCATACAGAATGGAACCATGATGAGCAGGAGTATGTAAAATTACAGGATTTGATGGACGACTGAAAGAAAACTTTGTTCCCGGACTGCAAGTCCAAATACACAAGGTTGTCATCCATGATGGAACTGCTGAAATTGAAGGCAAGCAAAGGTTGGTCTAACAAGAGTTTCACGGTGCTGTTAGGTCTGTTAGTGGACATGTTTCTGGAGGAAAACGAGTTGCCAACAACCATCTACAAAGCCAAGAAGGTTCTTTGTCTATTGGAAATGGAAGTAGAAAGAATACAGGCCTGTCCAAATGACTGTATCCTCTACCGCAAAGAGTATACAAATTAACTTGCATGATGTCAAGTGTGCAACACATCCCAGTACAAGCGTAAAGATAAATCAGATGACGACGACGAGGGTATCGAGGTGAAGAAAGGACCTTCCACTAAGGTGGTGTGGTATTTGCTTGTAATTCCCCATTTGAATCATTTGTTTGCGACTCAAAAGAGGCAAAATTGCTTCGGTGGCACCAGGATGACCATAAGAACAATGGAATGATAAGGCACCCTATTGATTCCACCCAGTGGACAAACATCGATAGGAGGTTTTAAGAATTCACAGCGGATCTGAGGAATATAAGGCTTAAATTGAGTATGGATGGAATGAATCCTTTCAGTAATATGAGTAGCCGTCATAGCACTTGGTCCGTGAATCTCTATGTATACAACCTTCCTCCTTGGTTGTCTATGATGCGGAAGTACATTTTTCTGTCTATACTCATCCAAGGCCCGAAGCAACCTAGGAACGATATTAATGTGTACCTAGCACCTTTGGTGGAAGATCTGAACACATTGTGGGCTCCTAGGGTATAGGTATGGGATGCTCACAAATGATAATACTTCACTTTGCATTGCATATTGTTCTGCACCATAAATGATTATCCTGCCCTTGCTAACCTACCGGGGCAGAGTACAAAATGAGCCAAAGACTATACTCACTTCTTGGATGATACTAAGAGTGTGTGGCTGAATCACTCTCACAAAACCGTATACATGCGTCACCGTAGGTTCCTTCGAAGGAATCACTCATACCGCAAGATGAAGAAACAATTATACGGAATGACTAAAGACGATTTAGCTCCAAAGATTTTAAGCGGGATAGACATTCAAGATATAGTTAAGAACTTAGATGTTGCGATTGGAAAGGGACGTAAATCAAGGACCCGTGAGAAGAGCATGTGGAAGAAGAGATCAATATTTTAGGACCTACCTTATTGGGAGCACCTAGAAGTTCGGCACTGCATCGACGTGACACACGTAGAGAAGAATGTCTATGATAGCTTGATTGGTCTCTTACTGAACATTAAGGGTAAAACAAAGGGCGGTATCAATGCACGGCTAGACTTTATCGATATGGGCATCAGACTTGGGTTAGCACCGAAAGAGACCGATAAAGGCCGAACGTACTGTGAACCTACTTGTTACACTCTCTCTAAAGCCAAAAGAACTGAACTTTGCTAGTACTTGCATAGTGTAAAAGTTCCGTCTAGTTACTCATCCAATATGAAGAGACTTGTTTCAATGCAAATTTGAGTTTAACTGGCATGAAGTCTCATAATTGCCATGTGCTTATGACACAGATACTCCCTATAGCAATTAGAAGTATCTTACCGAGCAAAGTCTGGGAAACAATCACAAGGCTGTATTATTTCTTTAACACAATTGCTCAGAAGGTCTTTAATCCCGAAGGACTAGATGCTCTACAGGCCGAGGTGGTAATGACTCTATGTAATCTTGAGATATATTTTTCTGTCATTTTTCGATATCATGGTCCATCTCATTATTCACCTTGTGAGGGAGATAAAGATATGCGGGCTTGTATTCCTACAGAGCATGTACCCGTTCGAGAGGTATATGGGAATTCTTAAGTCCTACGTACGGAATCGATCTCGACCGGAGGGTACTATTGTCGAAGGTTATGTAACCGAAGATGTCACTGAATTCTGCTTGGATTATATGGCTCAGGTTAAACCAATAGGTGTGCCTCGATCCCACCATGAGAGGAGGCTCTAGGGCATCGAAACCATCAGAAGGAAAGCAATCATGCCTGATCCAATTGCGTGCACTAAAGCCCATTTCATAGTTTTGCAACACATTTCTGTTGTGGCCCCGTATATCGACGAGCACAAGAACTGGCTACGACAAGAGAATCCATCACGACAGAAGTACTGGACCATCAGATAGTATAACCTTCAATTAACAGATGGTTGAAGGAGTGACAACCGATTATTGGAAGCTCCTCAGATGAAATGCTGACATGGTTGGCAAAAGGGCTAGTATTTACTGTTGTAACATGGAAAGGATACGGCTTAAATGGGTACATATTTTACACGAGAGACCAGAATATGAAGAGCATAAACCAGAACAGCGGTGTTTACATAGATGCACTAAGTACTATTGGGTCAATGAGGAACTCATACTATGGCTTTATTGAGTAAATTTTGGAGCTCGACTACATACTTTTCAAGATCCCCTTATTTCAGTGTTGTTGGGATAACCTACAGCACATGAAGGTTAACAAGTACGATGTCACTACTGTGGACCTCGAACGTGTCAGATACCAAGACGAACAATTTATTCTCGCTAACCAAGTTGTTCAAGTCTTCTATGTAACCGACCCATCAACAGGATGCACCACATGGTTCTTCAAGGAAAGGGGAGGATTGTCGGAGTCAAGAATGTGGTAGATGAGGATGAATACAATCAGTTCAATGAGTTGCCTCCTATCAGTAGTTGCTTCATGGTCTAGGAAGAACAACATGACGAAGCTAGCTACACCCGTGGCGATCATCGTGAAGGACTAATTTTTATACAAAAGAATAAGCAAGTGGAGTTATGATTATGTCGTCATGTTTATTTCAAGTGTAGATGTTTGTGTTACACAATTAATGAGATGAATGTATTGTAATTAATGAGATGTATTTGGTAGGAGATGGAAATTATAAGCAAGGGAAGTTATGATGAGGTCGTCATATTTATTTGTCCATCAGTTGAAGTGATCCTCAAAAATCCTTCCTGTTATAGTGGTAATATGAATTAGAACAAAAAAGGATTTCATGAGTTAATTAGTAATAATAATTACTTGAACAAATAATATTAATAAGTAATAATAACTTGAACAAGTAATATTAATAAACAATAATAACTTGACCAAATAATGAGAAAATTAGCATTATACTCATCACAGACGGTTCTAATATTGAACCGTTTGTGATGACACTCATCTCATCATAGATGGTTCAATATTAGAACTATCTATGATGTCTTGTCCCAGTGCACTGCCTTTGTCCCTCTGCTTCCACCCTTTGTCCCAATGCACTGCCCCTCTACCTCACCTTGTGCATATCATCTCAAACGGTTAAATATGAAATATGTCTATGATGCAGTGTTGCACAAAAATTTTGTTTCCCTAGGATTCGAACCCGATACCTCACGTATGCAAGCCAAGCCGGTTGCCAACTGAGCCTAGTGTACCACATGTGAAACTTCACACGCATTATGCATAAGAGGTAAATTGCATTGTTGACGCTTCTATATTCGAATCATCTGTGATGTGGCTTCTACTACTTCACCTAGAAGACCTTTGTCCTCTGCTTGAAACAATAGCGCACATCTGGCTAGCTTCTTTGCCCCAAACCCTAGCAACCCCTGGTGGCTCCTCCTTGGCAGTGCACATCCCCCTTGCTGCTCCCCCATGTCGACACCCTCTCCCCTTCGTGGACCCCTCCACCTCGGTGGCTCCCCTCGGCAACCCCTACCCCCTCCGCGGTGCCCCCTCCCCTCTCTCTCCACGGCATCCTCTTGGTGGTGCCCCTCACCCCTCCGTAGCCCCCTCCACCTCATTGTCTCCCCATGTTGGTGCCCTCCCCTCCACGGCCCCCTCCCCTTTAGTGGCGCCTCCTCCTCCAAGCTGAATCGCACAAGCCCAAGGCTTACCCCCTCCACTAGCCTGCAACTACACGTAGGTAATTGTTTTTGAAGGAAGCTTTCTAAACAATGAGATAAAGGCAGTGATTATGGTTTTTTTCCTGGTGACATGTCTTGGCTTTCCAAAAAACCAACCATTTCCATTCTAACAGACTGCAGTATAACCTAGACATCAAAAACTTCTTTTTATATTGAATATTACATATGGTAGATATGTTCTATTAGAACTTAGAAGCATGTGGTTTGCACTTCTAACACCACAGATCTTCTAGAAATGAAGTGTGTTTGATTTTAAATAAGACACCAAAAATAAACGATGCATTTGAAGAGAATACTATGAAGCCTGATTAGGATGCCATATCATCTAAGATAGATGCGTGCTCATGCACAACATTGTTAAATGTGAACGTGGAAGAATGCTGTTTTCGCAATATATTATATGTTGTCATGACTAGCAGATAATATTTGGCTTGTGGTCTTGGTAATCCACCGCATACAGGGGAAGAAGGTTATGTAACATACAAGATTAGAAGGGCAATTTTTATCTAGTTCTGACCATTTTCCCTAGTAAACAAGATTTGCTGATGTTCCTGTTTTGGAAAAGAGTTAGATGGACATTTTGTAGAAGGATGTCACCTCTACATTCTATAGTGATTATCTTAAGCTTATTTCAACTCCATACAAATCTAAGACCATATATGAGACTTGTTTTCAAGTGTCAACATAATGTAAGCAAGTGAAGAAAATTTTAATGTAAGTCAAATGTAGAGGTTAGACCAAATCAATTCTAGAATTAGGTGTGAATGCAAATTTTTTCAGTGATTTCTTTATAACTTTGAATACATAGTAGGAAACTTTTTTCAGTCATTTCTTTATAACTTTGAGTACTACGATGCTAGGAGAGAATAGGTGATTATCAATGCATCTTTGACTAGTAACACAAAAATCTTTGTTGTCACACAGAGGGTATATATGAAAGATTAGTGACATGATTGCTTTACTCTGTTACAGATAATTTCTACACAAATGTCAACTTTGTTAAGTAAGAATGGATGTATTTGAATGTCTTTTCATTTTTGGCATGCATGTTAACATGTTGACATACAATTTGGATGCTTTTTTTCTGTTGTAGGCATAGATGCTGATGTGTGCATTCTTCTAGTTATCAATATACAACTTCTTCTGATTTTCAATATACATGTCAATGCTTCAATGTTTTCTTCTCGAGTTTTCTTTATAATGCTTTGTTGCTTTTTATTGCTCGATAATGCAAATTGGGTCAAATGATGAATTGGACAATTAAGGTTGTGAATTAGGCCTTGAACTAGTAGACTTGCTTGCTAGAAAGTATTGGTTCATTTCACTGTTGTAAAGCTTGTTCATTATTCTTTACCTACAGTAGTCCTCTTTTGATTATTGTCTGTTTTACTTTATTTGCCTATACACTACTCTATTGGTTCAATTGATTAAATAACTTACTGTCCAAACTAGTATTATGTTGAATTTTGATCATAAGAAAAGTGAAATTGACTAAAGAATACCTTAAACTATCCATAAGGAAGGTAAAGTTCAAGGCCTTCTTTACATAGTTAATTGTTTAGTTCAAATGAGATAAACTTGACCTAAGTGTAGATGAGGTAAGAGCTGGTCTCTACACCACATGCTTGAGAGCACTATCAATCAATTATACATTAATTTGGGTGTTTAACTTTGCTTGTCTTAATTTACCTTCTCTTAACCTTGTATATACAAAACAACTCTTAACTTACCTTCTCTTAACCCTATATATACAAAACAACTCTTAACTTGCCTTCTCTTAAATTTGCTTTTATTAACTTATCTTCTCTTAAATTTGCTTCTCTTAACTTACCTACTCCTAACTTTACATCATACAATTAGAAACATACTAAAGAATGCTAAAATTTACTTTTCTTTTCCTCTTCTATGAGCCTCTATGACTTTGTTGATTTACCAACTTGTCTCTTATACGATCTTCATTACAAGATGACGTCCCCTCATCTCTCGTCGCTGAATGGATCTGATGATACGTCCAACGTAGGAAATTAGAGGCGTGGTCCAAGAGAGCTTATTAAAAGGCCTCAGAGCTGATACACTATCACGACGATTGATTCGCGCGATGGGGCCCCTACCGCACCTCCAAAGGCTGGGTAGCTTTTCGGACAATATGCAGGATCGTTGGGTGTGGAAGGGTCCTCATCACCTATCCATCATGCAAGACACTGACAGATGAGGAGCGCGATAACCAGGTGATAGAAATATTTGCGTCGTTCGAGCTCTCACAAGACGCCATGCCCCGCACTGCGACGGTACGTGTTGCTAGTGGTGGGAAAGGCATAGAAGAACTTCAAGAGTATCCTCATCACTAATTACGTGAATAAGGAAATGACTCTGTTCCAGAAGTACGGGTTCATCACTGAAGATGTGTGGGGACGATTTGTTGAGTTGAAGACGACGGAAGAGTTTGTGCGTCAAAGTGCGATGCACAAGTCCGTCTAGTCAAAAAACACCCACCCACACAGACTCAGCTCAATTGGGTACGCGAGCAAGATTGCACAATGGATGAGGGAGGACGATGAGGCAGTCCAAAAGCAGGTCGCAGCATCGTTGGCCTCGATCATGGACCCGCGTGCTTAAAACTGGGTAAGACCGAGGTCACGTCCCACGTCTTCGGGAAGCATGTCCTTTGCCAAACCCGCCGATGAGGAAGTATCCCAACGCCTAACATCGTTGAGCACATAATCTTCCCAAGGCTCTTTCACTTTAGACAGAGAGAAAGATATACTCTCCATAGCCTTGGGAAACAAGGAGCAGCTGGGTCGCATCCGAGGTCTAGGTATTTTCGTTCCCTAGAAAATGGGATTCCCATATGACTCCGACACGTACCGGGGTAGAAAGAGAAGCAAAGCTGAGCATGAGGAACATTCAGAGCGCAGTTAGATATTTAGCTACAAAGTTTTGAGGAAAGGGTAGAGCAAAACATGGTTGTAGAGAGGCAGGCATGGAACGTGCAAGCCCAAGAACCACAGACGCAGTTCCGCCAGCCAACCATCAGAGCAGTTACTCGTCCACCCCTGAGAGAGACGTGGACAAAGCTAGATTTCCTCCGAACGAAACCGGGGTAATATACATGTCTGCAATGCTCCTTAGATATACCTATTTGACGTATTATCTAATTAATTGTGTACCCTGATGTAGATGGCCACACCGTGTAATCTCAAAGTGAGGCTTGTCAATGGTTTTGTTCCCCTGCAGGCTGCTTAGGGGCCCGCGTATTCATCCGGTGCAGGGGTATTAGTGCACAGTATTACTTTAGATTCGGGCTATGCAAAGGTCGAGGTCAACAGCGTATATGAAATTTGTAAGGCCATCACACTAGAGATACCCCCAAACGATGAGATCATCACACTAGGAGATGCCATCGGCACATTCATCCAGTGGCCCAAGAAAGACATCTCCTTCGATGTCCGCCTAGGAGCACCGAAGCTACAAGCACTACTGGAGCCACATGATGCACCGGAGCTACCAACACTACCAGAGCCATGTGCTGCATCGAAGGAGCCCGCCAAATTGGCTACCGTGTCCTGTTAGGCACAGGCTGATACTACAGTTCAGGCCAAGTCGTCTCCCGTGAAGACAATATTTGGTAGACTGCAAGGCGGCGACAAGAGCAAGTCGAAAGGTATAACCACGTCAGCCCATGACTTTCTGTTTGCCTTGTTGGCGCGGCAATTCAAGTTGGGATAGCTGTTCGTACCGAAAGAGTGCTAGGAGACGCTCACATTAGCCTGTGTTAGATTGCAAGATTGGTACATGAAACAAGGCAACAAGCCGGTGGCATAACGTGGATTGAATATCTTGGTCTACTTCAAGGAGTAGCATTTCTTACACCGGTTTTTGGATGGCTATTTTGTGGTCGGCTTCAACAATCTGTTCGAACTGTACAACCTCAACACCCTCGATGCATCACTCATGAGATGCTGGACATTGTAAGTATCTGTAATCACAGTGTACATTCGTGTCATACCGATAAATGTTCGATATATATGATACTTGAATTTGTATATGTAGATACATAATCATGGAAGCAGAAGTAAGGAAATAGCCGGTAGGTTTCCTCGACCCACACATGGTATCCAAGCAAACTATGGATGAAAATTAGAAGTCGTTCACGAGTACGTGGAAAAAGTATTGCTAGCTCAATGGAACAAAAAATTCATACTTTTACCTCACAACCCACAATAAGTGCTTCATCCAGTTGCTATACTTGTTGCTTTGTACTATATAATGCATCTTGAAGTTAGGTTCAATGACCATGGCGACATAGCTGTGTAGGTTTCACTGAGTTGTACTCATAACTATACTAAGACAGAACCAGATAATTTATCTTGATTCTAAAAAAGGCGGTACCCATGACTTGGAGCCTATCAAAGATTTACTCAACATGTCGTTCGACGTGTACAAAACTCGTGGAGGTCCACACAGGAAGAACCCAGTGACACTGAAACATATTTATAACTTTCCGGTATCCGCTAGTACATAATAATTCTTCCCACTCCCTGATAATACCTTCGGAACTAATTAGCCTATTATATTTTGGCAGTGCAACCAACAACTAAAGAGCACTAACCAATGTGGATTCTACGTTTGCCACAACATGAAACTCGTCATTGGTTTAAAAACGACCGATATTATAGAGGTTTATCAATCTTGCAACAATTGTTTCCACTTATTAATTTATATACACGCAAGATTTTACTCTTCCCATCACAGTTTTGGCAATGCAATGGATCTGGATTGGAACAGGCTGACTTACTAGGTATTTGAGGACAACTCAGTGCCTTCTTGATGCGTGAGGTTATTAATCTAAAAGACGAACACCGCTCAAGCCTCGTGTGAAGAGTTGTGAATTTGTTAGATACCGTTTCCATTAATTTGTGAACCTTGTGCTATGAATTTGTGAGTTGTAGTAACTATCTATTCAATTGGTTTTTGTATCTATGAGTTGATTTCTTAAATGGATGTGCTCTACATTGTAACGTGTGATCAAAGTTGATTTCTAAAATCGATGCGATGTATGTTGATATGTGATTGGATATTATTTCTAAAATGTATGTCATAATAATGCTGATGATACTCTGTATTTTGTCTTTTGTTTCAAAGGGCATGGCTAGCATTTCTGAGGCTAGCCAATAAATTAAAATTTACTAAAAATGAAAGTCAATATCATAGACGATTCCAAACTAGAACCGTTTGTAATGAGGGGCATCACAGACGGTTTCAAATTGGAATCGTCTGTGATGTGCCCCTCATCATAGACGGCTTTTATTTAGAATCGTCTGTGATGAGTATTTTCACTGGCGGTTGCAAAGTCGTCTATGATAACCTATTGTCATCACTGACACTTTAGTACAAAAGGTTCATAAAATCGTTTATGATATCTATTACGAACCGTCTGTGATGTGTCTGTGCCCAGTTACGTAAGCTGCCGGTGCAGTGTCATTTCATACTCTCGGAAACTTTCTGACGGTGAGGCCATTAATTTGTTCAAAATCACGCCGCCAATTTAAGCGCACCGTTAGCTAGCTACCACTTAATTTGTCGATGCGTTTGTAGCCTTGTACCCTCGTTTGAGCATCATATATACCGAGCCAAGGGAAGGGACAATATAGGACAAGGAAGTATGGCATTAATTCATCGACTCTCTAGTTAGTCAACAAGTTACAAAATTGTCGTGGATTAGGTTAGCTAAGTTTGCTACTTAGCTTGCAAGTTCTGACCCTAGCTTAGATAAAATCCTGCAATATCTAAAACAATCCATCGAGTAACGGTGAGAGATAGTCTGTTCTTGACAAATACATAGGTTACAAACGACATATATGCCTAATATCGCCTTTGGAGATTGGAATCCGTCAGAGGTCGTTGGGAGAACTTAATTTCGTCCACGTCCCGTGTGTAGCTGAAACGACCCCCGTTTTAGCACGAATGCCAAAACGGAAATCTAATGTGCACACAGTACTAGTCCCTGGATCAGTAGCTAGTACGCACATTTACAACAATTGGAATCACAACCATACAATACATTAATTAAGCGGAAACTAATAAACACTAAAATCTTACAACTCAGAGAATAGCAGCAAAGAGGCAAAGTCTCGTAGTGTGCCCAACCGAACCCGCAGGCAACTGACGAGGCATAAACTCCAGATAGAATACGTCGAAGAAGATCCCGCAACCTGCGGCGAAAAGAGACTCGAAGTCTTGCTAACTCATCTACCTACAATATAATTAAGCAAGGGTGAGTACTTTACGTACTCAGCAAGACTTGAGCAAAACCTATAATATATGTAGGCCATTTCAAAGGAAATGCTACTACAGTTAATTTGCATAAAGCGAAATTTGAATTTGTAAATCAAGTTATTTGCAAACGGAATTTACAAGAGCAAGATTTATTGATAACAAATAAGTAAAGCATAATAACACTCACAGTCCTCCATGACGTGAGCGGCGAAACATTCACATTCCTAAAATCCATAACTGTCGGCCCTTTGACATGAAGCACAGTTGCAAAAACAAATAGAACCAACCCTTTTGAAAATAATAAAACATCTAACTCGCATCAGTTCACCAAGACACCCATGACCGCTGATACAATGACTAATCGATTAGATTTAAACTCTGCAGAGGTGTACAATCTGTACCCACAAGACATGACCTTTTCTTTTGCCACACGCTTCACATCCAAGCGTAAGCGCGGTGGCGAATGTTCATGACAAAAACCTTTACATTACAGGTTAACTTTGCACCGGCCCGGCGTTAACCCATACTATGGAAAGAGAACTTCGAGCATAGAAATGATGGAACTCTCCCATAGCATGGCGTACACCGTTACCGTAAGTAGAAACCCTACAAGCAAACCCGTATGAAATGCATGCTAGCTCCGCCTTCCATAAATGCAAAGTTAAACCAGGTAACTTAATTGGTTTAAGGTTGCCCCATCCCAACACTTGTGGTTTGTACGGATTTTCTTGGATCATACAACACGATGTTCGGTCCTTAATCCGACACGGGCGATACTCCACCCTACACTACGTGCAATTCCTGTCGCACATCCGGCTATTGCCAATAATCGCCCGCATCAACACATAGTTTTCTTTTGGGTTTTTAATCAAAGTACCCGCAACCAACAGTGCTATTTTTCAATGGTTTCAGGAAAACAAATATTGATTTGATCATGTACATTGCTGATTCTAAAGCATGGCTAAGCAGGTTAATATGATCGTATATACCCAAGATGACATTAAGAGATGTCTAGCCCTATTCTGTGGTTATCAAGGTTCACATTTCCATAATCATCAAAGGGGATTCACGAGACAACAGGTATAACTACCAAATCCACAAGATAGCAATTTACATAAAGTAATCGCATGCATAAAACAATTTGATGCACAAAAGGAATATAAAATACTGGGATCAATATGGTCAAAGGATGCTTGCCTTGCTTATTTGACGTTTACGACGAAGACGAGGATTGCGGTTGACGACGACGATGGAGATAGAGACGTCGGGTCTACACGTCGATCAACGGAAAAATACAACGAAACTAAACTTCAATAAGAGGCAAAAGAAGATAGACAGTAAGAACAAATAAAACTCTGATAAAGGAACAGGGATTGCTCTTTCTGAATTTATTAATCTTATTTTACGAATTCAGGATGCAAAGATTTATTGGATTAATAGAATTAAGCATTAGTTGCAAGGTTTATAGATTTTACTATGCACAATATGAGTTCTGTCAATCTTTAATACTTATGAGTTTTGCTCTATGAGGATTCAGATTCAAAGCAAGATGAAATAGGAATATTTTCTTAGATTGCTGCAGATCATATCTTAGAGATCATTTCTAAGCTGTTGGACTATGAGCGATTAGTTCTTTATCTTTAAATGATTTCGCTTAGAATTAGCTTTACTCTGATTAGATCTATTGATTTGGGCCACTGGCTTTATTTACATGATATTTAAGAAGGTTCTGGTGATACAAATAACTTAACTACAGGTTCCTTCATTATTACTTAAAGTTTTTTCATTCATTTTAAGGTCTAAAGTAATGTGATTACTTAGGGTTATTCAGCTATTAAGATTAATATGCAAATTATGGTGAACTA
The DNA here is from genome assembly GCA_036346375.1 of Guadua angustifolia. Classification (NCBI taxonomy): domain Eukaryota; kingdom Viridiplantae; phylum Streptophyta; class Magnoliopsida; order Poales; family Poaceae; genus Guadua; species Guadua angustifolia. Next base: position 35,729,260 of record CM070512.1, read on the forward strand.
AGGTTATCTTTTCATAGCAGGGTAGTATATACTTTGGAGAGTGCTACAGGGTCAATTTCATAAGTTTTACGATTTAGACGAGACTTTATATTCATTGTTGAAAAGGCTTAAGTGGTATTGTAAAGTTTACACTATTCAAAATCGGCAGGAAAGTGAAACAAAAGGTTAACACTTAAGGGTTTTGAACTAACTTGATTTAAATGGAAAGCATACTTTAATTACGATGTTTTTGTAGAATATGGTAGCGCAAACTTTGTATAGTATTACTAAACTAGTTTTACATATTTTAGTGTTTAGACGAGTTATTTTATCTGCTATTGAATTAGTCTAAATGATCACGATGAATAACGCTAAATCGACCAACTTTATATTGTGATTGCAACTACAATATGCATGATCTTTAATTTATTTTTCAGGCATTAACAGAATACCATCCTAGAAATGTCTTAAAGTTGGTTTGGCATTATTTTGTCTTCCATGGCAATAGATTATCTATTTATTCATTGTCATAATTAATATTTCCTTTCATTAAAAGAATGCAAATTGAGTTTGATTTTAAGTATTTATGCATACATGGGTTCTTCTGTTTCCAGGAACCTATTCAAAGTGTTATTACCATTTTATGAGCTGTCATGCTATTATTTTGCTAATGGCCATAACATGGTTAATTAATGATTATGAAGCAATTATGTTAAATTGAGTTCAACATTAGATGATTTTACACATTTGAGTTTATTATGTTTCCAGAGACAAACAAGAATTTGTTTTGGGGTTTTGAAAGTTATATCTTTCACATGTGCCATAATGTTCATAATAGGGTTTATTCTATTCTTGACTTTAACAATTGTTCTATAATTCAAAGAATTGAATACTTTTGCATATTTGAATTCATCTCAAAGTCAGATCCACACATATGAATTTACCTTATCCTTTTATAGCTCATGGTGAATAACTTTTATTTAAAGTCCATAATAGGGTCATTAGAAGATTTAAATTCCTAAAATTCATCCGTAGCTCAAAAATTAAATATTTTTGTATATTTAGACTCTTTATGATTTTAGATGAATAATGAAATTTATCTCACTGAATTTTGATTAAAATTGCACAAGATATTCAATACTAAATTTCATTCGGTATGGAAATGAATTTGGAAATTCAAAATACATTTTCATATGGAGGAGGCGCCTTTTTACCATTTCATTTGGAGATCGGCTTGGTGAGGGATGATAGAAGGGTCTCCAAGGCAGAGAGAAGCGAGCTTGGCCGCCGTGGCCGACGGCGGCGGTCTTTCGGCGATCCTCCGGCGAAGGCGACGGCATGGGGAGGAAGGGCTCGGCAAGGAGAACTCGGGGGAGGTGTCGATTCGGCCGGAGATGCAGCAGGCAGGGGTGCAGCCGAGCTTGGGTGGTGGCTCCAATGGCGGACGGTGGAGGAAGCAAACAAGGGCATTAGGGTTAAAATCGGTGGCCTTTTAAGCATTAAAGGGTACTAGAGGTTCCGTTTTCAGGGTTGAACGAGGTGGAAACTCACCTGAGAGCTCCGCCCACGGCGGCCGGTTTTGGAGGAGAAGGGGCGCACGGCAGCAGCTTGTTTTTACGTGAAGAACTCCAAATCTTTCTGAGGGCTTTGGATTAATAGAGTTTGGTGATGCTCTGGCTCAAGGGAATTTGAGAATGGTTGGCTAAATCACAAGATTTGCGATGGGATTTTGAGCTCCAGGGGGCTTCGGCTATAGCGAGAATGGGGATGGAGTTCTGGCGACTCAGGCTGGGAGAGAAAGGAAGAAGTGAGGGGAATGAGAGAGGGGCTCATTGCGGTGCGGTTTGTAGCCAAGAATTGCAGGGAGTGAGTGGGATTCGTGGCGGCAATCGGCTGGCGTCTTTCGAGCTTGGAGTGTTCTCTGCGGTGGAGCTAGCGGAACTAAGGAGGCGATGAGTTCTTGAAGAAGGCTCTGGGACCACTGTCAGCGACTGGGAGCTTCTCCAATGCGCCAACGGAACGGAACAGCAACGGATGGCCCACACGTTGGTGACTGATCGAATTTTGTTTCGGATTTTGATTTTTGATTGAGATCAATTGAAGTCTATTATTTTTGAAACTTTGTTTTTCAAAAGGATTTGATCTCAGAGTGCTTCTATAAAATTTTCAAGACAAAATATGGTTCCATTATTTTATGTAAATTCTGACATTGCAATTTCCCTATTTTCATAGTTTCTATTTTTGAATTTTTAAAAGTGTTATATCTCATGATCAGTTCCTAGAATATTTACCAGAGGTAAATATCACTCTGAGGGTATTATGGTAATTTTCTTGGATTCAGATGATGTTTGGATGATCTCCATTCTTTAATTCTATTTGTTGGATTTTCATACAATACAAAACTCCAAGGAAATTCAATTAAAAACCAATGATGCTAAGAAACTCAGAAATAAATATTTTCAAATTTAAAATATTTATTTTTATATTACTTTACTTTTCAGGATGTTACAGTAGCCATTGGCTACATATGTGGCAACTGGCGCATACTTCTTCTCTAATCCACCAGTTCGTTTACGAAGGGTTCAACATAGTGAATCACAAAACTACCTTAAATATGTCAAGATGCTATAGTGCACAAATTTATTTTCTTTTCTACACGTACTACCTTTCTTCTTTCTTACTCGTTGTTTTGGACGGTGACACCGTCTACAACACAAACCTTTGAGCATTAGTTTTATAAATTATATGTTAGTAAAAAATACTAAAAATATAATGATATGAAAATACACTACTACAGCTAGGCTTATATCGACCTTACGATCACGAGCGGTTTTGAAAAACCGTCGTAATATGGAACATCCTGAGCGGTTATGTACTCAAATAAATCGATGCTAATATCACGAGCGGTTTTATATTACGGTACCGCCTGCGTGATGTAACTTTATCACGAGCGGTTTCAAAATATAACAAATGCATAATATCTACATACTCATTACGAGCGGGTTTAAAGTAAAACCGTCAGTGATATCCTGACGGTTATATAAGACAACCGCTCTGTAATATCTGATAGTCATTACAGACGGTTATATTTAGAAACCGTCTGTAATATTGTTTGCATTACGATGGTACGTAATATAAAACCGTCTGTGATAAAACCGTCCGAGGTCGTAAAAGCGAGCCTCGTTCCATCCACTTTGTTTGTAGGGTTTGGTTTCTATCCTAAGTGGCGGTCATGCGGAAGTGAGGCGATTTTTAAAAAAAGCCATTGATTTCAAGGGTGATATTAGATTCATTTGATTTTGGTGATCTAAGGTTAGTAATGAGTTCTCTAATTGCATGCATCCAATTCAATATCTAGGTTGGTTAGAGAGAATTAATTTAAAGATTGTTTGGTTAGATCTAGCTTAATTGTAGCTGGATCCATATGTTGTTTGTGATATTTGGTTAGTAATGTGTTTTAATTGCATTATATTCAACATCTAGCTTGATAAGGAAGGAATTTGATGATTTTTTAGATCTCGCTTGTAGAACCATGTGTTGGTTTTTTGATGAATAAGGTTAGCTAGTAATTGTTCTATTTGCATAATATAATATTCGATCATGATGTAGCTAGCTAGCTTGTTAAGGATAGAATTTAAAGATTGTTTAGATCTAGCTTATAGATCAATTCAAGTCTTTTGGTGATCTAAGATTAGTAATGGGTTCTAATTTCATTATTATATTGAAGATTAATTTGAATTTTGTTAATTATTTCTTTGTGATGTAATTAAGGTATGTAATTGCATAATTAGTTTAAGAATGTGTGCATCGCACTACACAGTGCACTTAATATTTAACACTAAGTGTTACATGTGTAGCGTAGATGGATCGAAATTTGGATGTCTGTTGAGAACCGTCTGAGTCTTGAGTACCTTAATGGCGTCTCCACTTTCAAAAGAGCTGCAGAGGAGGATATGTTTAATAAGGGGTGCAATTCATGTCATGTCCGTGCATTGATTGCGAAATTTGAAGATGTTTCAAACTTCGGTAGATCGAAGCACACTTGATTCAAGGGTTTCAAAAGGGCTATACATGTTGGACCACCATGGCAAAGAGCATAATATCTGAAGCGACAAGTAGTGTTAATATAAATCGGCGATGTCAATGATATGTCGGATGATCATATCGATTGTGCTTCCGATGAGGACAAAGTTGCACGATGACAATTTGGATCGGATGCTACGCGATGCGAAGAAACCTTGATGACAGGGAATATGGGCAGTTCGGGGCTTAATGGAGGACTCGGAGAAACCTTTGTTCGCGGGGTGCAAGTTGAAATACACAAGGTTATCATCCGTGCTTCAACTACTCAAATTGAAGGCAAGCAACGGTTGGTCCGACAAGAGTTTCACAACATTATTCGCCTATTGGCGGACATGCTTCCAGAGGGAAGCGAGTTGCCGACAAGCACCTACAAAGCCAAGGTGTTCTTTGTCCCTTGGGAATGGAAGTAGAAAGAATACATGCATGTCCAAACGATCAGATCTGTGACCGCAAAGAGTACACAAACTTGCATATATGTCCGTGTGCAACGCATCCCGTACAAGCGTAAGAGTTATTCAGATGATGATGGCGAGAGCATTGAGGTGAAAAAGGTCCTCTGCTAAGGTGGCATGGTATCTGCTGTAATTCCCGTTTGAAGCGCTTTGTTTGCGAACCCAAAGGAGGCAAAAGCTTGCGTTGGCACTTTGAGGAGCGAAGAATGATGGAATGCTAAGGCACCTGCTGATTCCATCCAAAGGAGAAACATCGACAGAGCTTTCAAGAATTCGGTGCGGATCCGAGAAATATAAGGTTTGGATTGAGTACAGATGGAATGAATCCTTTCGGTAACATGAGCGGTAGGCATAGCACTTGGCCCGTAAATCTCAGTATCTACAACCTTCCTCCTTGGTTGTGTATGAAGCGGAAGTACATTATGTTGTGCATGCTTATCCAAGGACCGAAACAACACAGGAACGATATTGATGTGTACCTAGCTCCATTGGTGGAAGATCTAAAAATCTTGTGGGTTCTAGGGTACACGTATGGGATGCGTACAAACGAGAGAACTTTACTTTGCAATCGCTTGTTGTTCTCGCACCATAAATGATTACCTGCCCTTGCTAACTCGTTAGGGCAGTACAAAAGGAACCAAAGCACGTGCACTCACCGCTTAGATGATACTGAGAGTTTATGGTGAATCACTCCCGCAAAACCGTGTACATGCGTCCATCAGAGGTTCCTTCGAGGAATCACCCATATCGCAAGATGAAGCAACTTTTCGACGGAAGGAACGAAAATGGTCCAGCTCCAAGGCGTTTGAGCGGAGAGATGTTCATGACATTGTTAAGGATTTGGATGTTGCGTATGGAAAGGGCGTAAATCAAGTACCCGTGAAAAGAGCATGTGGAAGAAGAGATCAATATTCGGGACCTACCTTCTTCGGGAGCACCTAGAAGTTCGCCACTGCATTCGATGTCATGCACGTAGAGAAGAATGTCTGTGACAGCGTGATTGGTCTCTTACTCAACATTAAGGGTAAAACAAAGGATGGTATCAACGCACGGCTTGACTTGGTCGATATGGGCATAAGACCTGAGTTAGCACCGAAAGAGACTGATAAAGGCCGTACGTACTTGGAACCTGCTTGTTATACTCTGTCAAAGGCCGAAAGAACTGAACTGTGCGAGTGCTTGCATGGTGTGAAAGTTCCGTCCGGTTACTCCTCCAACATGAAGAGACTTGTTTCGTTGGAAGATTTGAAATTAATCGGCATGAAGTCTCATGATTGTCATGTGCTGATGACACAGATGCTCCCTGTCGCAATTAGAAGTATTTTGCCGGTCAAGGTCCGTGAGACAATCACTAGGCTGTGTTATTTCTTTAACACAATCGCTCAGAAGGTCATCGATCCCGAAGGACTAGATGCTCTGCAAGCTGAGGTGGTGATGACTCTATGTAATCTTGAGATGTATTTCCCTCCATCATTTTTCGATATCATGGTCCATCTCATTGTTCACCTTGTGACAGAGATAAAGATATGCGGGCCAGTGTTCCTACGTAGCATGTACCCGTTCGAGAGGTACATGGGAATTCTCAAGTCTTACGTCGGAATCGATCTCGTCCGGAGGGTAGCATTGTCGAAGGTTATGCAATGTAAGAGGCCGCCGAGTTCTGGTCGATTACATGGCCCGTGTCGAACCAATAGGTGTGCCTCGATCTCGCCATGAGGAGGCTCCAGGTATCGGGACCATCGGAAGGAAAGCAATCACGCTGATTCGGTTGATTATGCTCGAGCCCATTTCACGGTTTTGCAACACATGGTCTGTAGTGTCCGCCTATATCGTCGAGCACAAGCAATGGCTAAGGCAAGAGAATCCAAAGACGGCAGAGTCTTGGATCACGAGACAAAGATAACCTTCGATTCAACAAATGGTTGAAGGAGCGACCTATCACTTTGGGAGCTCGTCGGATGACACTGTTGACATGGTTGGCAAAAGGACCAACTTTACGGCTTGTCACATGGAAAGGATATGACTTAAATGGGTACACATTTTACACGAGAGATCGGGATATGAAGAGCACAAACCGAGCGGTGGTGTCCGTGATAGATGCATTCAATAATACCACTGGTTGACGAGGAGCTCCTACTATGGGTTCATAGAGGAGATATGGGAGCTCGACTACGTGCTTTTCAAGATTCCCTATTTCGGTGCCGTTGGGTCCACCTCCAAAGACGTGAAGGTCGACAGAATGGCATCACTCGTGGACCTCGAACGTGTCGAATACCAAGACGAACCATTACGTACTCGCTAACCAAGTTGTTCAAGTCTTCTATGTAACCGAATTCGTCCCAACAAGAAGTGCCACATAGTTCTTCAGGAAAAAGGAGAATTGTCGGAGTTGAGAATGTAGTAGATGAGGAAGAGTACAATCAATTTGATGAGTTGCCACCTATCGAAAATGACATCCACGTCCCGGAAGAACAACATGAGGAAGCAAGCTACACACGCGTCGATCATCATGAAGGGCTAATTTTCATACAAAAGAATAAGCATGTGGTGGAGTAGTTATGAGAAGGGTGCATTGTCATCATGCTTACTAATTTTCATGTGTAATAATATTACATTAATGCTATTGTAAAGATGATACGACCCATCATGCTTTGTACATATGATTGTGATGATCTTTGTAAGTAGCTTGTGAAGCATCTGAATTATGTATATATGATTGTGATGATCTTTGTAAGTAGCTTCAGAAGCATCCGGATTGATGGAAAAGATGCAAGTATAAGAGCACGATTTATTCGTTAATATCAATATGATTCCAAATACATGATTCAAAGATGGCCATTCGGACATAATTGATGACAAGAATGTAATCATGACTACACTTTGGCAATATGGAAATAGTTGTATGTGATTGCTCTCAGATTTTAAGGTTTGAATTGAGGATTAGAATCTCCACTTCAACCACAAGATAGCCTATATTCTTAAAGACAACTTTCCCGTAAGATACAACAAAGTGGCATGATAAGAGTCGATCGAATCAACCGACAAGTGAATGTCGAGTGAGCAGATATATCACGAGCGGTTCTTTAACATAACAACAGGATAAAGTTATTCATCCTGACGGTTATGTTATATAACCGCTCAGGATATCTCAACATCGAGACGGTTATATTATATAACCGTCGTGATAATAAACATCACGAGCGGTTCTATTATATAACCGTCCGTGATGTCACCAACATCACGACGGTTCTATTATATAACCGTCGTGATGTCACCAACATCACGAGCGGTTCTATTATAGAACCGCTCAGTAATATCTAAACATCACTGCATCGTTCTATTATAGAACCGTCAGGATATCTCATCATGCACCGCTGTATTATAGAACCGCTCGTGATGTGCTCTCTCTATATATCTCCTTGCCACAGATCTCATTCACAGCAAGGCCAAACCCTAAACCTTTGAGACGTTTTGCCTCCCAGCGGCGGCCTCCCCTTGGCGTCCTCCCCTCCCGGCGTCCCGGCCTCGGCGTCCTCCCCTCCCGGCGTCCTCCCGGCCTCGGCCCTCCCTCTGCGTCCTCCCGGCCTCGGCGTCCTCCCCCTCGGCGTCCTCCCGCCTCGGCGTCCTCCCCCTCGGCGTCCTCCCGGCCTCGGCGTCCTCCCCTCGGCGTCCTCCCCTTGGCGTCCTCTTCTTGCTTCAACCGTGAGTATTTACGGGGACTAGCTAGAGGTCGCCGATCCGGAGGCACCGCCTGGCCATTTGCTCTATTTTTCGGTGTTGCTCTGCTAGTTAGTGAGTTACGGGACACTTTCGTGATTATTCTCGGTCTTGCAAAGGGCGGTCGTCTGCGGCTTGGGGACCTTGCGTGTGGGCTTAATGTTCAAAGATGATTTAGGGATGGAATAGACTAATTGTGACAACAAATCTTAGCAATCAATTTCACTTTCATATATATATATATTTGATTAGTGTGAGTTCGGCAAAGATGTTTGTTTTCCGTTGTTTAGAGCCCAGATGGCAAGAACTAGTTAAAATGTCTTTGTTCTGGTTGGCTAGGAGCGATGGTGCTATGGTTGTACATGTTCATATGTGAGATGGTGCTTTGTGGTTGTACATGCCGTGGTTTGCTAGGAGCGATGGTGCTTTGTGGTTGTACATGCCGTGGTTGGCTAGGAGCAATGGTGCTTTGTGGTTGTACATGCTGTGGTTGGCTAGGAGCGATGGTGCTGTGGTTTGTACATGCGGTGGTTGGCTAGGAGCGATGGTGCTGTGGTTGTACATGGTCCTGGAATAAATCAGGGGAAACCTTTTGAGTAGTGAATATGCATATAAGATAACATGTCTTTATATGCTTAGTTAGTGAATATGCATATAAGATAACCAATTGAGTAGCTCTATTGCAAACTGTCTTTATATGCTTAGTTAGTGAATATGCATATAAGATAACCAATTGAGTAGATTTATACTTAACTTTGTCAAGTATTAAATCATTATTGAGATAAAGTTGTCACAATCTAGTCTATTACTTGTCCATTGTGGCGAGGAGGGCCTTTAAGGCAACCCGACATCTCGAGAACATTCAAACAATCAATATGAGCTTTATGCTAATTGCTTTATTCGTAATACTGTACATGTTCATATGTGAGATCCTGAGCTTCTGTTCTATTATTCTGTTAACTATCAAATGGTTGAATCCATATGTATTCTTCTGCTTGTCTGCTGTGTGGATGTCCTAGTTTTAGGGGAGGTGCTGCTGAAATTTTTATTAAGTTCGGCAACCTCCTAGTTCGCTTCTTTTGCTAAAAGGCTAATAACAAGCCATTTAGGCTAGTTCTTTTAAAAGGCTAATAACAAGCCATGGTATCCACAAACTCATTCACTCTAATGTGATTTTATTTGTTCTTCACTTTTAGTTCGCCTGAAACTATTTTAACTTGTAAAGAAGATGTCGTCCTCTAATCCATCGTCTGAAGGACATGATGTGACCTCAAAAGAAGAATCGACCCGCGCTGCAAGAGGACCAAACAAAGGCCAACAGACCGATATACCATTACGAGAGATCGATCCAAATGATGGGGCCCTAGAAAGCCAAAAAAGGCAAATAATGCATTTGAGTATGTGTGGGATAGTAGCCCGGGAACGGGTTCCGATCACGCTATCTTCCTGGAGGTTGGTGACTATTGAGGCTCACAATGCCTTGCTAACGGAAATTCTTTCATCGTTCAACATTCCAGAAGAATCCGCTCCCCTAGTGCGACGGTATGCACCGCTAGCGGCAGAAAGGCATGGAAGACCTTCAAGCATACGCCAGAGACTACGCCAAGAAGGATCTGGTTCCATACTCAAGTATGGGTTCATTGATGAGGACACGTGGGGCGTTTTGTTGGGATGAAGACCACGAGCGCAATTAAGGCGTCACGATGAAGCAAACAAGGCCTTGCAAGCAAGGAACACTCACCCCCACAGACTCGGCACTGCTGGCTACGCGGGGAAGAGAGCACAATGGGACAGGGAGGACGAGGAGGGTATCGCGCCATTTCCATCGATCACAGATCAACGTGCCAGAGACTGGCTAAGAGCGAGAGCGAGGTCAGATGCCACGTCCTCCGCAACCTGTCTCCTTTGTAAACCCAGCATGACGAGGAAGTCCGCTAACGCTGTAATATATAAATCGAACTACCAATTTTACGTAATTAGTCCATGACTTCGTAAGTGAAATAACTTGTCCGGATCTTGCAGGTAGCGTTGAGTACACAATCGAGCGATGGCTCTTTTTTCCCGTGATAGAGAGAAAGATGCACCGCCCATAGCCTTGGGAAACAAGGAACACCACAGTCGAGAAGAGGCAAAGGGTTTTTGTTCCATGGAAAAGCTGGATTCCTGCATTTACTTCCACATATACCAAATAAGAAGAGAACTAGAGCCGAGCGAGTCAAATCTTATAAAGAATTTGGAGGACAAGTTGAGAGGAGAGTTGAGAGAAGAGTTGAGGGGAGAACCGAGAGAAGAATTTCATGAAAGGATAAGAATCCTCGAGGAAAGGCTCACCAATCAAGAAAGAAATCTTGCACAAGCCCCGTATATGTCCGCAAGTCACCCCATCGCCGTAAGAGCAGTGTGCATCCGCTCCTCAAGTGACATAGATGAACATAACGGACTTATCCTCAGATGTGACATTAAGGTGGCCACGCGTGCAATCTCCAAGTGAGAATTAGCAATGGCACCGTTCTTCCGACGGCCGCTTGGGGCATGGCGATCCATCCCCAAAGGGGACCATGGTGCACTGTACCATCATAGCACCGGTTTCACCAAGGTCAATGTGGACGGGTGTTTGATAGTTTCAAAATTGTCGATCTACGAAGCCGCCAAACGCAGCGAGATCATAAAACTTGGGGATGCCATTGGCACATTCATCCAATGGCCTAGCAAATGACATCTCCTCGGTCGCCTTCGTTATGCAACAACCGCGACGATCCGATTCGCTTATTGTATCGTCGTCGATCGATTGGCTACCAAATCAGCAGTCGTAGAGCAGACTCCACTTGATGTACATAATGTTGACCTCTTTCCTGCCCATTCCTCTCCCGTGAAGGGTTCATACAAACAAAGAAAGGCAAGGGCAAAAAGAAGAAAGAAGCCCGGCAAGAACAAGTTGACTATCCATCTGCTGAGTTGGCTAAACAATACAAGCTAGGAGAGCCATTACTAACGAAAGGCAGCGTAACTTCACTTAGTATACCTTGCCAACAATTGCATAAGTGGTACACCCAAGAAGCTAGAAAGCCAGAGCGTGAACGTACAACAAGTATCAGCGTTAAGTTCAAGTATGAACATCTATTCAATGACTCAGCGGGGGGCTTCTTCACGGTCGATTTTCTGGACTTGTTCCATCTCTACAACCTCGACGCCATCGACGCCGCACTCATAAGATGCTGGACCTTGTAAGTGTGTGCTATCACAGTCTACATTCGTCTAATAGTGATAAATGTCCTCTAATATATATATAATCCGCCTTTGTATATATAGATACATGCAACTTGAAGCGACAAAGAAGAAACTATCGATCGGTTTCCTCGACCCACATATAGTCTCAAAGCAAACAATGGATGATGATATAAACATGGTCGAGAAATACGTGATAGAGGTATTGCTAGCACAAAAGATAAAGAATTCATACTTATACCCCATAACCCGGGGTAAGTGCTACCACATGCTATACTTTGGTCTCATCTTGTGCACACAACTCGCTTTTGTTCATTGTCCATTGTGATATACCTGTGTAGGTATCACTGGGTTCTCATTGTAATTGAACCAGCCACAAACCGGGTTAAGTACCTTGATTCCGGACGTGGCGGAAACCACGACTTGATACCTATCGCAAAATTACTCACCAGGTAATCACGTTTCCTACGTACATGGTCGTGTAAGTTGTTCCGTGTTCATATTGCTATTGGAATGGCTTAGGCTAACTTTTGCAATCTTGTAGAGCGCTCAAACACGTGAAAGATTGGACTAAACTACAACATGATTTGAACTTTCCGGATCCGCTATACACAACAATTCTATATCAAACCCCGTAATAGTGACTCTAGAACTAACCGTAGGTTTTATTTGCGATGCCACCAAAGAAGGTCCGGAAATAACCTATGTGGATTTTATGTTTGCTACAACATGCAAACCATCGCCGCTAAAGAAAGTAGCAATACGATAAAAGCTGCTTGAGTCGGCCGAGTTGAGCAACATTAGAGGGAGAGTTTGTTTCTTCCCGCTCACCGGCAAGTAATACATAAAAAGGCGCGTTCCACGCAGCCTTATAACTTCTGAGTTGTACAATTGTCAAATGGTATTCATTAATTCGGAAAATATGTCAAAAACTTGCGGTTATTCTTGTTTGTACGATTCATTGTATTGTCACATGATATTATCCTTAATACATATTTGCTCATCTTGAATGCAACAACTTAACAATGTCTTGCTTGTTGAACTAGATGTTTTTCCTACACCCTCAAAGAGAACCTCCATTATTTATGGGTTGTTGTTCGAAATTTCCATCTACTTAGGTATTCCTGCATCAATATTTACGAGACACGGCCAGTTATAGATGTTGTAATTGAATATCTGCACTTCCTATATGCATTGAGGCAACAGTTTGTCCGATCAGGATAGACTTAAAATATAAACATTTGTAGCGCTTTTTCTCCGTTGTTATGATAAAGTTGATGGAACTCGACTAATAAATCAACCAAGACCGGCAGGCAGCATGGCGAGGCGACGGCAACCACGGTCTTCTCCATCGAACCGGTCACACTAGAGTGTGTGATTTGCTTCATGCCATACGAAGTGGCTTTGCGCAGGGTCACCGTAGTGCCACGGTGCAGAGTAGCCGAACGGCATGCTCTTGTGCAGGGTCACCGTCGTGCCACGGTGGGAGATCGAACATGGTACTTTGGTAAAAATTGTAGATGTACTTGATAGATTACTTTAGGTAGGGTAATTAAAGATTGAACAAATGTGATTGCAAGTCGGGTCTTCCTTGCCCGGAAGGACTTTGGAACACCCAACTTGAATGGAGAAGAGGAGCGGGAGGAAGCCGATGGACAGTGGTACGCGGAAGAAGACAGCCTTGGTTATAGATAAGGCATATATGTTAGACTGTGAGTAGTAAGTAGAGGGACTTATACGCTCCTGTTCGTATAGATGGAGCTCTGAATCTGATTGCACCGGCAGACATGTCCCACACTTTGTTTAGGTGTTCGATCTCGTCTTGGAAATAGAGAGAGAGATACAGCTAAAAAGAATTTACACCCAAAACAAACCAGCTAATTGTCGATTGATGTGATTAATCAGCTGCAGCAATCAGGTATAATCATGCGCACAAAACCGAGGGTTGTTAGCGAGTCCTTGTTCTGGCTGTTCAGCGAATTAAGCTAGGCAGCAGCAATGTGATTAGATAAGAAGGGATAAATCATTGTCCTGACGGGGGACGAAGTTAACATCATTTTGGTAGGAGCGATCAAATTCCAGACTACAAGTGGATGACACACGAAAGAAAAATCAGAAAAAACTAAAAATCTATTTTATCGTGACATGTTTGTTCCTATATGAACAATTCGTACTTTAATTTATCGTGGCACGTGTCCTCCAATCTAAAAAATTCCTTGATCACCACTATGCCATGGCATCGTGACTGATGCTCGACCTCCGCCGTCAACACCGGCCATGGCCTTTGCGAGCTCCACTATCGGCAATTAGCTCCGTAGCCATTGGGTGCAACCTCCGTAAGCATTGCCATGGCAAGTTGCCTCGGGTTCCTTTCTGGCATAGCCACAACCTCTTTCTCCAACTGGGTCTGCTACTCACCGTCCTCCACGTACGTACAAGGGTAAATTAGTACTACAAGGATAAAAAAGTAAAAAAATTAATTAGAAGTGTGTACCTAATTATCCAATAGTGCTTAAGCTGTACACCCGCTTTGTTTCTATCGAAGAAAAGAAATTGGAAGTGTATAAAAATGGAGAGGGTACTAGTGTGAAGTTATTATTAAGACGAGCGAAGCAAAAAATCATATTTGAATATCACGTGTAATCTAAATTGATATATAAATCGACGAGAGCAATAAAGTTAAAATAGCAAATAATTAAAGATAATGCATGTCTTAATGGATGGTGCATTCCAAAAGCTTGAAAATATGTACAAATGGCAATCTTAAAAATAAAAATAACTAGATTAGTAATGCACAAAATACCTAAGATAGTATAAAGATATCAAAAGTGCGACGAGTACAGTGGGTGCCCCCGCCGCCTTACCACTACTACAGAACCGACCTTTCCTACCGCCCATCAAGATTGTTGGAGTACGAACCGGACCGATATTTAGATCGATCCGGTTCAACGACTCTGAGCTCATGGGAGTTATTAGTACCGTTGAAGACACGAACCGGTAATCGATGAGATAACATCAAGACGGTTGGTTTCACGAACCGGTACTATTTAGCACCTACTAAATAGTATCGGTTCGTTACACCAACCGCATCGATGTTATATCATCAAGACGGTTCGGTCTTCAACCGCATCGAGTCCCAATTTAAACTTCTTCCTTCTCCGCTCTCGCGGACTCCAGATCATTCCAAATCCGCGAAAAGAACAGTGGAGCTTCGGCCAAGAGCTTGAAAGGAGGGAAGGTGCTGCCCAAAATTTCAAAATTTTGGTCATTTTACTCACAACCAAGGTAGCTAAGGTTAGTAATATCATTCCTCACTTCATTTGGTGTTAAATGGAGCCTTTTTTTGCTTGAATTATGAAGAAAATTTGATCTTTTCCCATGATTGATCAAAGATTATGAATGTAGAGGGAGGTGCTGCCCAAATTTCTAAATTTTGGTCATTTTACTCGCAACCAAGGTAACTAAGGTTAGTAACATCATTCCTCACATCATTTGGTGTTAAATGGAGCCTTTTTTGCTTGAATTATGAAAAAATTTGATCTTTTCCCATGATTGATGAAAGATTAATATGAATGTAGAGATCTAGCTTGATCTTTTCAAATAGGATACAAAAACTTGTTGTGTAAGCTTAGAATTTGCTTGGATTATAATGTAGCTCGCCTTTTAATGTGTGGATCTAGCTTAAATTTAGGTTTTAGTTCCATCGATCGATGAAGGATGAGGTTTGGTTTCACGTAGTCGGGGGGAGAATGGTGCATGGAAATCATGGAGTTTGGGATCTTCAAATGGCAATGGTTATGTGGAAAAGAAGAAATTTAAATTCATTTGCGAATTAAAATAATATCGAAATATGAATGGCTTTATAGAAAATATAAAATGAGTTCAATATTTGAGAAAAGTTTTCAAAAATACTTTGGAATATTTTAAACTTAGAAAATTACTTCTAGTATAATTTTGGTTTTAATTTCCATCAAGAAATTATTTTTGAAAACATCATTAATTAAGTGCTAGAGATTTAGAAAAAAATAAAAATAAATGATTGAATAATAATTTAGAAATTTTTAGGTTGTTACAATTTCAACAGAATTTGCAAACAATGTTGTCGTGAATTTTGTTCGAATTTTGAATCCGCACTGATCGACCAATTCTTTTTGTAGGTTGCAAAAACTTGTTGTGTGGGTTTATATTTTGCTTGGATTATTATTTAGCTCGGATTGAAGGTGTGGATCTAGCTAATATTTAGGTTTTGGTTCAACAATTCATTATCGGAAAATGAGGTAACAGATTATCTTGATGTAACATAATGTAGATGGACCGGCGATGGATGTACATGGATCGACGCTCCCTGAGTTCTTGTGGGTTTGCAAGATTTTCTTCGTCTTGCCGATGCACACACGACGTCGCCTACATATGCTGTCCATGCATAGATCGCAAGAATGAGAAGGAGTGGCCAAAATCCAGCCACCTTCACTTTCATTTGCTCACAAGAGGTTTCATGTCAAACTATACCGCTGGACCAAGCACGGTGAAGAAGAGATTATACAGAAGACGGTGAAGAAGAAGAGGCGGACAACAATATCCCGGACGGGTCAACATGGTTCTTTCAAGATACATTGGGGAGTGTGGTGATGATGACCTAGACCAGATGTCATGTGATGGAGAGGAGAATACATCGATGAAAGACATTACGAAAAGTTCCAAATACTTATGGAGGACCACGGAACACTTTGTTGTACCCAAACCGTCGACAGGCCATAAAAAGTTATGTACCACACTAGAACCGATGCAATGGAAGGCGACCAATGGATTGTCCGATAAGGGATTCGACGAGTTGTTATGCCTCATAAAGAAGTTACTTCCAGAGGGGAACACATCGCCGAAACTACGACGATGCCAAACAAGTTGTCCGCCTTTGGGGTTGGAGGTACAGAAGATACATGCATGCCGTAATGATTGTATCCTTTATCGCAATGAGTATGAGGATTCGGAAGCTTGTCCGGTGTGCAAAACTTGCAGTATAAGACCAGCGTGATGACCCGGTGAGGTAGAGGGCAGCAAGAAGAAGAAGACCTCTGCTAAGGTGGTGTGGTATTTCCTGTAATCCCCGGTTGAAGCGCTTATTTGCGAACAAAGCGCATGCCCGATGATGCTACGGCACAAGGAAGACCGTAAGGACGACGGAAGGCTAAGGCACGCGTTCGATGGCTCCCGGTGGAGGAAAGTCGATAGAACATACCCGGACTTTGCCGAGGATGCAAGGAACATAAGGTTTGGGTTGAGTACGGATGGGATGAACCTGTTCGGCGATATGAGCGAAGAGTCACAAAGACTTGGCCCGTGACTCTATGTATCTACAACCTTCCTCCTTGGTCGTGTATGAAGCGGAAGTACATTATGATGCCATTGCTTATCCAAGGCCCGGCAACCTGAAACGACATTGATGTGTACCTCAAACCGTTGGTTGAAGATCTGTTAACACCGTGGAATGATGGTGTACGGTATGGGATGAGTACAAAAGAGAGCACTTCACTTTACGTGCATTGCTATTCGTAACCATCAACGACCGCCTGCACTTGGTAATCTATCGGGCCTATCTATCAAAGGATATAAAGCCCGATTCATCGCTAGAGGATACGACAGCAAGTACCTAAAAACTCTCAAAGGTTGTGTACATGGGCCACCGTAGGTTCCTCCATATGAAGGACCCGTTACGGAGGAAGGGTGAGAATTTTGATGGGACAGAAGAGAAACGTAAGAAGCCCATGCATCGCAGTGGGACGCTTGTATTTTCTTTGGTAAAGGATCTGAAAGTAGTATTTGGAAAAGGTCCTGGTAGCAAACCTGTCCCGACTGAACAAGGTCACACGAAGGCCATTTGGAAGAAGAAGTCAATATTTTGGGACTTACCTTACTGGAAAGACTTAGAGGTCCGCCACTCACTGGACTTCATGCATATCACGAAGAATGTCTCGTGAACTCGCTAGGTTTCCTAGATATGTACGTAAGTCAAAAGATACACTTCAAGCACGAAAGGACCTCATGACTATTGGGACTCGTGAACGACCTACATCCGGAAAAGAGAGAGAAAGGACAACATTACCTCCACCCCATGAGCTACACTTTGAGCAAGGAAGAGAAAAAACATGATTAAGTTCTTGAACAAAGGTGAAGGTCCCTTGTGGATACTCCTCGAACATAAGGAGACTCATAAACATGAAAGAGAATAAAATCGCATACATAAAATCCCATGATTGTCATGTGTTGATGACACAGCTTGTTCCCAAAGGCGGTGCGAGGTATTCTCGCCAGATTGGGTACGAGGGACAATCATAAAGCCGTGTTCGTTCTTCAACGCGGTGTCGCAGAAGGTCATCGAGCGAATAAGTTATCTAGTCTGCATGATGACATGGTCAATATCCCGTTAGCCTTGAGATGATCTTCCCTCCATCCTTCTTTGATATTATGGTCCATCTCATGGTCCACATTGTTAAAGAGATAGAAATTCTCGGACTGTGTTCCTCCACAATATGTTCCCTTCGAGAGGTACATGGGTATCCTAAAGAAGTATGTTCAGAATCGGTCTCGCCTGTAAGGTGCATTGCGCAGGTGTCAACCTGAGGAGGTGATCGAGTTTTGTGTTAGTTACATGGATGATCTGAATCCGATTGGCGCCCCTCAGATCACGCCATGAGGGGAGGCTACGGAAAAGGGACTTTAGGGAGAAAAGAATCCTATAGCGACGATCTACTTGCATTTAAACAAGCACATTTCACGGTATTGAAACAAGCAACTGTAGTGGCTCCGTATATCTATGATCACGAGATGAGTCTACGCGCCCAATACCCAGAGAAGTCAGATAAGTGGATCGCAGTGGAGCAAATGGATCATTTCGGTAGTTGGTTACAAAAGCAACTGTTGGGCAAGGCATGCACGATGAACAATTGAAACTCTTGGCTCGAGGACCGCCCACAACAATCATATCATTTCAAGGGTATGAGATAAATGGGTACACATTTTACACGACAACCCGAGATAACAAGAGCACCAACCAAAACAAGGGCGTCTCAGATAGATGCCTTGGACAAAATGGAAAGATGGACACCTACTATGGTTTCATAGAGGAGATCTGGGAGCTGAGTACGGGCCATTAAAAGTCCCTCTGCTTTCGTGCCAATGGGTCAAACCGATACCGTGGATATCGATAAGTACGGTATGACAACTGTGGACCTCAAGCAAGTGGCCTATAGGGACGAACCGTTCGTGCTCGCTAATGATGTGACACAGGTATTCTATGTGATGGACATGGACAGCAAACCGAAAAAGCAGAAGGAGAAGACTAGCAGTAGCGATCAGCCAAGGCGCCACGTGGTTCTTCCAGGTAAAAGAAGGATTGTCGGAGTTGAGGGCGTCACGGACGAAGAAGAGTATAATCAGTTCGACGAGCTGCCTCCTTTCACGGTGGACGTAGACATTAGTGTCTTGAATGATACAGAGGAATCTCCCTACGTACGCCGCGATCATAATGAAGGATCACTTGTAAAAGCAAAGTATGTTAGCAAATAAGGATTGCTTTTGGTGTAATAGACTACTAACATACTAGTTTCTCATTCCTCTAGTGGTTTTCCTGTATTTTCTGTTCAAATTGTACTAATATTTGACTAACAATATTGTTCAAAGTCCTCTCAGACTAATATAACAAGGTGACAGCTTGCAATGGAATTATAAGAGTGCAAATATTACTTTATTTCTTACAATTTTCTATAATGTTAATTTATATTACATGGTTGGAAAAAATATTGTAAAGAATAACTTTAAACAAGACATATTTAAAAATTATTTAATGAAACAAGATTTAAACAAGAGATTCAAAAAAAGAAATCTTAAAAAAAGGCTAAATGAATCTAAAATTGTAAAAGCATTTTTAAAAATTATTTAATGAAATAATAGTTAAACAATACATTTAAAAAAGAAATCTTACAAAAAGGTTAAATGAATCTAAAGTGGTAAAAGCATTTTTAAAAATTATTTAATGAAACAATAGTTAAACAAGAGATTCAAAAAAGAAATCTTAAAAAAAGACTAAATGAATCTAAAGTGGTTAAAGCATTTTTAAAAATTATTTCATGAAACAAGAGTTAAACAACAAATAAAAGAAAAAGAAATAAAAGAACAAATAAAAGAAAAAGAAATAAAAGAACAAATAAAAGAAAAAGAAATAAAAGAAGAGCTAGGGGCACGAAGGGGGCTCGAACCCGAGACCTCACTTGGCCGATCGGAGAGCCTCGAACTCAAGCGCCACGCTAGCCAAGGGGGAGGAAGAATTCTTGTCGATTAGTATGGGCGCTAAATTGTTTTGAGTTTTTAACATCAGTCCCGGTTGGTGTTTTCAACCGGACCGATAAGTGCCTAGGGCTCCCTCCTCAAGGCTGAGAAATGACCATCATCCCGGTTGGTATATTCAACCGGGATCGATGTCTCACATCGATCCCTGTTGAATACACCAACCGGACCGATGGTCCACCTATAAACCCATCCCGCCTCCTCATCCCCAATTTTTCTACTCCGCCATTGTTCCCCAATCTCCTCCTCCTCCCGCTGCTTGCAAAGACCTCCGACGACCGGACGCCTCCAGCGACCCACCACCAGCTGCCCTCCCTGCCTCCGACGACCCCACCGCCGCCGTCCTCGCCTCCCAAGCCTTGCCTCCGCGCCTTGCCTCCGCCATTGTTCTCCTCGGCTTCGCCAACCCTAGGGTTTGTGCCTCCTCATTGGTGCCCGAGTGATTGGTTTTGGTTGCGCTTGCTGCGTTTGAGATGTCGTGGTTGGGGACCTTGCAAGAGTGGGATTATTGTTCGATGAAGATTGGGGCTGTATTGAGACCATTTGTGACAACAACAATTTTCCAAGACTTGACATTTAGTTGTTAGATCAATTGTGTCTGTGGTGTCGATGAACCGTAGACATACATGCTAGGAAGTTTGTTTATCGCTCATTGATATAATCAATCCTCAACTTGTTCGGGCTTGGTATATGTGCTTCATCAATGTTAAGTTTCTACCGAGTATTGAAAGAACTGATAGATCGTGGGTTGATATTGATTCCGATTTGTTATCTGTTAAATCTGAACATAGCAAACACTTTTATCTTCTCACCGATTAGAACATATTTGCTGATTCTCGTTGATGATCGCACTTGCTTGCCGATTTGTAGTCTTACCGTCTATATTCACCGATAGAATTGAGTATTGGTTTATAGACTTACGGTGGTTCAGCTTATAATTATTGTTTGGCTACTTTTTGAACTTGATCGGTGCGATTCTGTTAAAAAGTTGGCTTTGATTAGTTATACTGCACCTAAATTGGGAACTTGTCTCTGCTCAAAGGCTTAAATGACATTGTGAGATTTCTATGTATGTGTGAGATTTCTATGTATGTGTGAGATTTCTATGTATATGTGAAATGAATATGTATCATGTGAAATATTCTAAGTTGTCAAGTCTTTGGAAAAGTTGTTTCATTTTCACTAAAGTAATGTTGTCACAAATTGGTCAATGATCTTTGTCCCTACTTGACGAGGGACGGTCTTTAAGGCAACCCGTTATCCGAGAACAATACAAAATTGACAACTTGAGCACTATGCTAGTTGTGATGTCCCTTTTACTTGTCATTATTAGGCAAATCTTCAAATACTTATGTATGTGTGAGATTTCTATGTATATGTGAGATTTCTATGTATGTGTGAGATTTCTATGTATATGTGAAGTTTGAAATGTATATGTATCATGTGAAATGAATATGTATCATGTGAATTATTCTAATTTCTCGTGAATTTTGAAATTTCTATTTCTATTGATCGGTTTCTATGTATATGTGAGATTTCTATGTATGTGTGAGATTTCTATGTATATGTGAAGTTTGAAATGTATATGTATCATGTCAAATGAATATGTATCATGTGAATTATTCTAAGTTCAGATTCATTATATACCGAGAATTACAAAAAGAAAAATTCTCACAAGTTTAAAGATCTTAAACTTGTCCCAATTTTTCTCTTTTGTAACTCTCGGATATAATGATTTGATCCTAATGTACAAAATAATATGAAAAAATTCATATATTCTTAGAATATATTTGTAATAACCACTGAATCATTCTTATTCCACACTAAAATGATTTGAAAAAAAAAGACAGCAACTAAGTCCATGATAAGCTTTAGCATGCCTGTCATGGCTTCGCCTCTGCAATTTGACGCCTCCTCACATCCATGCTTCTTGAACTTGCAGGGGCTTTTTTTTTTCAAATCATTTTAGTGTGGAATAAGAATGATTCATTATTTTTTATTAAGCAAATATATTCTTAAGAATATATGAATTTTTTCATATTATTTTTTCATTTCGAGATGTATAGTATTTGGTCGATTTACATTAGGAACATCTTGGTATGCACGCCATCATCTCTCTACCGCCTTCCACGCCGCTTTTAGAGTAGTACCATCAGCTTTACATGAAATGAAATCTATTTTCGTTAATTTTCAGTGCTTCTAGCCTAAGAAACGCGATGGACGATGAAGCATTTCTTTAGTTTGATTGCGGGGAGTGATGGTCATGAGATCGGCGAGCTCGCACCCGCCACCGAGGCCAATGAGGCTACAGAGCACGATGAGGTCAGCAGAGCACGTTGAGGCCGGCGAGGTAACAATCAACACGCTCATGATTTTCGGTTCCACTACCATGCTAAGCCAACATCCCGACCTGCTCATGATTGTACCATGCTTTCAGATCGGTCAACCAGCAGCAATCACGTCGAGGTCCAAGCAAGAAGAAGAAGGCAAGACATGTTATCACCGGTCGGCGAGGACGGCCGACCTCTTGCACCCTCGGGGCGCTTGGGCTGCTTCAATTCAGCATGCGGCGCCCACGTTAGGGACCACGTGGCAATTAGCATAGCAAAATGGGATCAGTCCTCAAGATACGAAGAACATGCTTTGGAACGATGTGAAGGAGACATTCACCTTCCCCAAGGGACCGAAAAGAAGGTGAAGAGTTACACTCTCAAGAAGATGGCGGTGATTCCGACTTACAAAAAGAAGCTGAGCACGGAGTATATCAAGAAGAATCGAACGCCCGACTTCAACA
Organism: Guadua angustifolia; assembly: GCA_036346375.1. NCBI lineage: Eukaryota > Viridiplantae > Streptophyta > Magnoliopsida > Poales > Poaceae > Guadua > Guadua angustifolia. Next base: position 35,751,850 of record CM070512.1, read on the forward strand.
AGCACCCAAAGTTGCAAGATCACTGGGATGCGTTTGTGAAATACAAGACTTCGGACGAAGGTCAAAGTTTGAGTGAGAAGAATAAGCTGAATGCACAGAAGAAGAATTATCACCACCGACTCGGCCCTGGTGGTTACCGCCATGCAATACCAAAATGGGAGAAGAGGGAACAGGACCTGCTAGCGAAGGGTATCGCACCCGCAACAACGGATTGGCCCGACAGAGCAAAGCATTGGTTCTATGCTCATGGCGGCGCCCTTGATGATAACGGCAATGCTGTGTTTGGGGAGGTGCTAAGAGATGTGGCCAGAAGGCTTGTACAGTCCATCGAGGAGACTTCCCAAGGTAGCTTTGTGCCAAACAGGGAGAACGACGCGCTAACAAGGGCCTTGCAAAATCCAGAGCACCCTGGACGTACACGAGGCGTCGGCGTTGTCCCGTGGAAGGTTGGTTTCGCTCAGGACACCTGGAACTATAGGAGTCGGGGGAGGAGTAAGGCTCGACAGATTCAACAGCTTAGTGCGCTTGAAGAACGCCTGAATCAAACAAATGAGAGAATGCAAGAAGAGATCCAAGAGAGGTGCAATTTAGCCTTGAGCCAACAAATACGAGACGGGCCAAGAACCTCCAAGTAATCCAGACATCATTAGCCCCTCCGGGCAGCGAAGCAGCTGCGCTTCCGGTGGGCTGGCAGAAGCGGACTTGGACAAGTATCCCGTAGATGACATCAGGCAGCGGACACCTTGTGAGCTGCATATCCAAGCGCGGAACCTTACCTTCAAGGCGGCCGATGGTATGGCTCACCCATTAGAGCCGGGGCAGCTTATCCATGGCCAACAGATACCGTTAGGATACTCCAAGGTCTCGGTGGAGGAGGTTCCGCCCAGGTACGAGGACCTTGACCTCGAAATTCTTGGAGGTGACGGACTACGGCTAGGAGAGGCAAGACACAATTTCATCCTGTGGGCGTAACGGTACATAATTTTTCGAGATAACATGGACTTGTCCTCTCCGCTAAGAAGCCCGAGAAGAAACCCGCCTCCTCCCAAGAACCTCGCTCAACTCTTACACCACCTCCTGCGCATATAAGCCCGACAAGAAGCCCATCTCCTACACCATCTCCTCGCACATATAAGCCCCGAAAGAAGCCCGTCTCCTCCCAAGAAGGCGCCGACTCCTACACCACCTCCCGCGCACATAAGCGCCACAAGAACCCCTGCTCCTCCCAAGAAGGCGCCACCAAGGAATGAAGCCAGCTCGGCCAAGAGCTCCTAAGAAGACGGGTCCTCCACCCAATCCAAGAAGCTGGTGAACTTCCGGCGGCAGATGATATGAACGATGAGGAGATCAAGAAGGTGGTAAAAGGAGAGGTAACTAAATTTCTTAAACCCAAGTCACCAGAGAAGAAGGTTCAACTCGCATGTAAGAATTTTATAAAGGCTTAATGACTATTAAAAATTTGAAGGATAAAAAGGAAATGCCTCGCCAATCAAACTACGAGCGTACATTGAGTAAGGAATGCCCCAAGAAGAAGATGTCAGCTGAGGGGAAGACTAAGGCGATGCAAAAATTCTTCGAAGAAACTGGCCTTACTGCAAATCAAATATTAGGCACGGAAAAGATTGAGGTTGCCCAAGTAAAATGGTCATTTAAAATGGGTGGGTCATTGGTCAGGCATGAGGAGCTGCCCCAGCTAACGACAAAGATGCGGCAATTTCATGAATGGTACTTGGACGCAACCAGGCATGGTCTAGAGATGTTCGCTGTCAAGTTTAAGCAACAAGATTTTTTTCGCGGCGAAGGTCAATTTGTTGTCGACTGGGACTACATATATGATCTATACTGCATGAGGCGCCCTCGGCGTGAGCTTGATGGGTTGTCGGACTCGTAAGTGTCTTAATTATTTACAAAAAACTATCGTGCACTTCCTTGTACTATACTAACTTGCAAGCCTAACTAATTTCTTATGTAGCATGGAGATACAAAGATGCCGAAGGGATCGTATTTTCGACATAGGCTTCATGGACCCAGTAGTTATCAACGAGACAACCGTTAGAGACCACCCAAGCGAAACAGAGACTAACGCATTCAATGCGCTAATGGGTCAAAGATATAAGTCAAAGATATATCTAGCCTACTCATTTGAGTACGTGTTTTCGTACCACCTCATTCTACTCCTTTTTCATAACACGATGTTAGAACTAATTAGTTATCTATGTTGACACATCTATGTATAGTTTTCATCGGATTCTTCTTATGATCGAGCTAGATCGTAGCTCGATCACAATTATGGACTCATAAAGGAGACCAGTTGAAAAGTATCAAAACTTTATCGACATGCTCGACCGGTATTAATTCTTGTTCCTTTTATTATCGTATTAGCTCTATTTCCTTCAATTTGAAACAAATTCTAATCATGTACAATTCAGTAATCACATGTGTAGTGCATTCACACGGTTACGTGCTAAAAACGTATGATTCAAGGAGAAATTTGACATTACAATTGCCTCTCGTAATGCGATATCATAATGCTAGCTTTTAGTTAGTTAACTTAATTTCCTTGCATCCATTTCACGCTTTCAACTTTTTCCACTGCAGATCTTGACTCACCGCGGGTAACAATTTATGCGGCTACTATGTATGCGAAGTTTATGCACACCCAAACCGGAGCCGCGATCAAGTGCTAAAAGGCAACAAGGGGTGAGTAAATATAATTACTAGCTTTAATGATGTATAGGTACTCCTTATATCTTGTACAAGTTCAAGTATTGATTAGTTAATGACTTAACGATAGGTGCCTCAACATTTGGCGGAACAAGGTTCGGAACTCTCGCCGGCACGAGTGAGAGCAATCCAAGAACAACTCGTCGGCTTTATTTACGATGAGGTCGAATCCAAAAGGCGAAGTTTCACGAACCAATGTTTAACAGGTTGTGCCCTTCGATAAGGACCAATGAACTGTCGGGGTTGACATCTACGGCTAGCAAGAGCAATGCGCGTAAAAGATCCCGATGAACAGAAGGAAAAAAATACTCAAGTTGTAATTAAAGTTGTGTACATATATATTGATACATTAGACGATGAGCAGAAGAACAAATATGTGTACATATTTTAATACATTAGATGTAATTAAATTTGTTAATGAATGTTCAAGGATTTAATTATCGTGCAAAGTGCATGATTGATTATCTCAGGCTTTTAATTAGTTGTGATTTAACACACACACATATATAATAGCTAATGGAGAAATAGCACGTATATATATTAAAACATCAAGATCGCTTGGAGAAACCAACGGTAGTGATGAGGGTTCATCATCGATGCGGTTGGAGACACCAACCGCATCGACGAGGTCCTCGGGGTTCCAGCGCCCGTGTGGATTCGAACCGCATCGATACTCTATCAATGCGGGTGAAATGAACAGGATCGATGCCCTTGAGCATCGGGCCCCGATGGCTCTCTACGGTTCAAAAACCGGTACTAAATGCAGTTTTGGACCGGGACTAAATGCCCTTTCCGTAGTAGTGTACGCCCCACGGTAGGTCCGTCCCTGATTTGGAATCCTTCGACAAGAGATAAAAAAGGGAGTGCTGAATTGAACCTGTAACAACTTATCTTTTCAGGCCACATACATACGTGCATTTAAGTACCGGTACAAACAGGTTACTTTTTGTTTACTTTGTTCATCTTCAACACCTTTCTTACAAAAGTAGGTCGTTTAATTTGCAATAGTACTAGACACATCACCTTTGTTTGTTTTATACCAATATGCTTTGGCTCCATATTTGCAAAAGATGCATGGTGCCATGGTGCCTTACCAGAGCCGTGGAAAGAGTAGTCCCATCGAATGGCTTGTACCGACTTGTCCATCCATGGCCAGAGATGACTTTGAACAAATGTGCATGGGTCATGGTTTGTGACAAGCGGTGATTAAGTTATTGCGGCCGGTACAAGGTCATTTCCTCGGACATGCATGCAACTTCGAGCGATGAAGTCACACATTGCATTTGTTCAGGATCAGACTGCGGGATTAATGCAATTTACGGAACGCGTACGAACTCAGATTGCAAAGCGTACATAGGTGGGTGCGCATGATACGCAGAATTCGGGGACGCAATTAACTTGACTCACTGCCCCCTTCTTACGTACGTGCCCAATTGTCTGTCTGCGCTTACCAATGTGTTGATACCAAAAACGTGAAGAAGGGTTTTCGATCGCAACACACCAGACGAACGTCGGATTCAAGTGTACTGTGGGCGTGCCAGCCGATTTGACCTTGCAATCGGCAAGAAGATAAATGGATCTAATCGACTTATGCAAATCGATTCCGATCAAAGTGAACGCTAAGTCTAGTCGATCCGGGTGGAATGATTGGACGGGGTAAATAGGCCACTTCTTCCCGAAAAAGGCGATGCGCAGCAAGATCGGAGAAAAAGATGAACCAAAGGGGGTGTAATGCAACAAAGATCAATACCGGCGATGCGCAACTCGATTGATCAAAGAGTATTACAGATGAAATATTACAAGCTAAATTGGCTACTCCTAGTTGACAGAAAGTAAATAAAGTAGATGCGAGTTGATTGGTTGGCTCTGGGCGTCTTTTCTCCTCGCCTCTGGACCTCTTATATAGCACTCGGTCCGAACGTGTCCTCCTCGGTTTCCTCAATCACCCGTATTGGCCTCAATCTCTCCTTACCATGTTAAACCCAATCATATCCTTCTCAATCTCCTATCTTGCCCGTATTGAACTCGATTTCCTTGGGATCAAGGCCTTCCAATCTGAAATCGTATCAGCTTGCTATAACCGACATATCCCTTACCAAAATCGATCTCTACGACATCAGTCTTGCCAAATTTGGGTGTCAACATATGCCCCCCAATTTTGGGGTATGTTTAAACATGCCCCAAAATTACATGTCATATCGGCTTTCCAACCACGCTTCTCTTGGTAAAATGTCATCCCATTGCATCATCTTTTACTTTTGAGACCACCGCTTTCGGAATACTGCACTCATGAATCCCTCGGCAGCTCATGCGCGGTACCGCTCCATCTTCCTTGCTTCGTTTTACACAAATGACGCTTCGTTCCTTTGCTTTTCCTGGTCGGCTTCGCGCAATTCTTGCGTCCGGAGGCGTTGGAGTCGACGCCTCTGTGACTTGGTTAGCCCTGAGGAGCACCATCGCGGCATTGGTTCAATTAGTTTGCATATTTTATCAACCAACTTCGATCCTCCCACCTCCTTATGCTTGTCCTCGGGGCGTTCCTGTGCTTGGGTTGACTTGGACGTCCTCTCGCGAACCGGTCTTCTGTGATTTTTCTGATTGGCCTACCTTTCGTGCTTTTCTTCTGGCCGTCTGTGCTCCTGAATTGGCCTGGAGATCCTCTCGTGGATCGGTCCTTTGCAATTTCCTTGGTGTCAACCTTGGTACAGCTCCAATACTGGCTCCTCGAACCGGCATGTGTTCCCGACGCTGTCCCGGTAGTGTTGTATTGGGCAGATGTATGGGGATGGTAGCGCCAACCCGCGTTCCCAGCAAAATTGCCAAAAAGGGCACCGCTCGTGTGCCTTCTCGGTAGTAGTCGGCCGATAAGGCTCTATCAGCCGGTGTTGGGGTCTCTGCTGCGAGTTGATTCTTCGCTCATACTTAGCCAACAATTGAGAAAATGTGGGCTTATGCTTCAGATCGGCTTCCTCGGTAATGCGGATCTCTCACTTTTGTACCACTTGTCGACTTCAAGCTCTTCTTTTGGTTTAATTATCTTGGAGTGCTTGCCTTCACGGTCGGTCTCAATCCGAATTGAACCGACTGTGATTTGTATCATCTCCTTACCGCCGTCTGTCTTCATATCGGTTTGTTGACTGGTTTCAACCGATGTTAACAACTGTACTTGTCGACCAGATTCAGTATCTTGTATCAGCTCTTTCCCTTTTGCATAACAGTGAACCATGTTCACAGAAAATGGGCTGGGATCCAACTCAATCGTCGGCTCTTCTGCAAATTGTAATCGACCACCCTCTATAGCCGATTGTATCTCATTTTTGTTATTCTCGAATTCCTCTCTGAAGCCATCATTATTAGATAAACGACTTTCTTGAGCCGATAATCGGTGTAGGAGGTGACTCAAATCAGTGAATTCTTGCCCACCAAATCTTTCCTTTAATGGGGAAATTAACCCATGGAAAGCCAAATCGGCTAACTGATTATCGGGCAAAGTTACACCAAAACACCGATTCCTAACCTTCCTGAATCTCTTAATGTACTCAATTGCCGATTCTCCAGACTTCTGTCGGACGGAACTTAAGTCGGAGATTCACAACTCTAGGTTCCCGCAAAAGAAATATTCATGGAATCGGTTTTTCAAATCGTTCCAAAAGTGGACCGAATTTGGGGGTAAGTTTATGAACCATGTAAACGCAGTTCCTGACAAAGACAAAGGAAACAATCTAATTTTCAACCCGTCGGACTGGGCCGCCTCGCCACACTGGGCAATGAACCGTCCGACGTGCTCAAGGGTGGTGACAGAGTCATCTCCTGAAAACTTAGCAAAATCGGGGATCCTATAATTGTGTGGATAAGCCATTTGATCTATGTAATCTGGGTACGGCTTCCTATAGCCGATTACCTTGCCCTTGGGCAGCAAACCGAATTGATCTCTCAGCACGGCAGAAATTTGATCGGCCCAATTAACACTACTGGCTAACGCAGCGTTAGGGTTTTACCAATTGGGGTGACTGGCATCCTGCCCCCTGAGTGCAAACTCGGGTCGTTGATCAACCTGGACCGGCTTTTGTCTAGGCGGTCGGTCGTACTCGTTTTTCTTAACGGTTGGTAACTCATGTAAAGGAGCACAGGGTTCGGTGTATGTGAATACCCCAGGCGGGATCGGATTCTTTGGTGGAATCGATCCATGGAACGGGGGAACCCTATCTAGCTCGACCGGTCGAGAGACCGATTGAACGAAAGTGTTGGTTGGCATGGTTGATGATGGATCGACCATTGTGCTTACTCTAGTCGGCGCGACATGTGCAAGAGGTACTTGTTAGCCAGGCTCATGATAATGCCCCCCGAGTGCAAACTCGGGTGGTTCTTAGCGATGCCCCTCGGGCGTGAGCTCGGGCGGTCCGTGGCGATGCCCCTCGAGTGCAAACTCGGGCTGTCACGGTGTCCTAGGCTGCAACGGGTCCTGTGGTGGTTCATAGCCGGCGGGTATTTGTCTCATCGGCTCTGTGAATGGGATGAACGGCCCGAGTAGGTAACGATCCGATATGGGGGCGCACCTCGCCGCAATTGACTCGATGCATTGGTATTTTTGATCGGTACAGGAGCCGATTCAAGGTGCTTTGGGGTAGGTTGATGAACCTTTTGACCTAGCGCCGTCTGTATGGGCGAGTATTGCCCGACTTCGCTTGTACCGATCCCGGGTGAATCACGGTCCTCATCGAGATGAGGCGAACACCGGGGATGTGACCGATGATCTATTATCCACGATCGGTTTGGTATTGTGTGAGCTCTTCCCGATAGAGAAAACGGGGTACATCGGCAAAGGATGCGGTGACTCGTAAAGAGACCTAGCCACCACGAGCTCTTGTGCCAACTCTTTGACGCTATTTGATATTAACGCCTGCCGCCGTTACGGGCCGATGATTGGTCGAAAGGCACGCTTTATAGATCGTTAATCATATCTGATAACTCTGCTTGAGCAGGTAGGTATCGACTTACCAGTACCTTATCGGTGGAGCCTGGAGCCCCCTGGTCGACAAGGCCGATCGTCGGCAGCGCAGCCTTCTGAGTAACTCTGCGTTGAGTCTTCTGATAACAGCTGAGCATCATCTGTTCGAACGCGGCCTTTCGGTCTTCGACCTCCTTTCGCTGCTCCGGCGTTAGATCGGCCATTGAAGGTGCGATTATCGCGTCGGTGTTGATGTCGGATGTCGCTGTAGATCTCCCTGTCGAAGACATGCTTGATTGCTTCGTGTCCCACCGGGCGTGCCAAAAATGTGTTGACACCAAAAACGTGAAGAAGGGTTTTCAATCGCAACACACCGGACGAATGCCGGGTTCAAGTGTGTGGGCGTGCCAGCCGATTTGACCTTGCAATCGGCAAGAAGATAAATAGATCTAATCGACTTATGCAAATCGATTCCGATCAAAGTGAACGGTAAGTCTAGTCGATCCGGGTGGAAAGACTGGACGGGGTAAATAGGCCACTTCTTCTCGAAAAAGGCAATGCGCAAAGAAGATCGGAGAAAAGATGAACCAAAGGGGTGTATGCAACAAAGATCAATACCGCGATGCGCAACTCGATTGATCAAAGAGTATTACGATGAAATATTACAAGCTAAATTGGCTACTCTAGTTGATGTAAAGTAAATAAAGTTGATGCGAGTTGATTGGTTGGCTCTGGGAGTCTTTTCTCCTCGCCTCTGGACCTCTTATATAGCACCCGGTCCGAACGTGTCCTTCTCGGTTTCCTCAATCACCCGTATCGGCCTCAATCTCTACTTACCATGTTAAACCCGATCGTATCCTTCTCAATCTTCTATCCTGCCCATATTGAACTCGATTTCCTTGGGATCAAGGCCTTCCAATCCGAAACCGTATCAGCTTGTTATAACCGATGTCAGTGTACTCTACGCTAGGGTACCCTATCCGCCGCACAAAAGCGACACCCAACCCACGTGGCGGCCTGGCGAACGGCAGCGATCACGGCTCACGGCCAGGTGTTACCCATGTGGCACCCGGCGAAAGGTGGGCGAGCACGCCGCCGCTGGTGCCCAATTTCCACGTGGCGGCTTAGCGAACAGGCGGGCAATCACGCCCGCCGGCCGTGTGCCGCCCACGGGCGCCCGGCGAAAGTGGCGCGAAGCACGCCCTATTGCCGGGCGCCAAATTTCCGTGGGGGCGGCGAATGGGCGGCGATCACAACCCGCCGCCAGTGTGCCGCCCACGTGGCGCCCGGCGAGCGGTGGGCGAGCACGCCCGACGCCCAGCCCACGTGGCGGCTCGGGCGAAGCAGGCGGCGATCACGGCCGCACGGCAGTGCCGACCAACATGGCGCCAGCGAGCGGCGTGGCGAAGCACGCCCGGCGCCCGGCCACGTGGCGGCGGGCGAACGGCGGGCGATCACCGCACGCCGCCAGTGCCACGGGCGCCGCGCCGTGGCAGGTGGGCGAAGACGCTCGCCGCCGGCGTCCCACCGCGATGGCGGCTCGGGCGAACGGCGGCGATCACGGCCCGTCGGCAGTGCCGGCCCACGGGCGCCTGGCGAGCAGTGGGCGAAAGACGCTCGCCGCCGACGCCCGATCCACATGGCGCCGACGAAAGGTGGGCGAGGACGCCGCTTCGCTCTCGCCGCAAGGCAAAAAAAAGGGGTACGGTGGCTTCACCAAGTCTCCTTCCGCTACAGCACTATGTCGACAGGCCGCCTGCTATGTCGCCCATCGCCGCAAGGGTTTTCAACAAGCCCATTCCTCCGACGCCTCACCTACCTCTGCATAAAGGGGTCCCATCCGAGCGACCGCAAAGGTACGCGTAGGCATTTAATGAGGCCGGAGGAATGCGACAAAGACGGAAGGAGCATTAAATGTGTTAAGATCAAGATGATGACCTCCTTTTACCTACCCCCATTAGCCCGCCTATATAAGGGCCCTGCATGGGAAAGGGGGAGACCGATCCATCGGACAAGCAACACCAGAGAGCTAGTAAGAGAACTTGTAACCCTAGAACTCAGACGAGCTCGAGACATTTCATAAGAAATTTAGCAGATGTAAGGCTATTACCCTTCTCACGGGGGCCTCGAACTCGGGTAAAATCTTGTGTTCTTCCTAGTTCATAGACGCCGAACCCCTCAAGGGGAGTTTCTAGGGTTTTCACCCTCTAGGTTAGCTACCGCCAAGACACCCTCCTATCGAACAAAACCCTATCAGAGACTCCGGCCTGTCTGTGGAATACGCCGGCTGGGGGCGCTAGGTAGGGGGCTACCGGTTGGCTTTTCCTGCCAATCCTCCCATGAAGTTTCGCGTTCTTTGCCCCGGCAAGCCCGCTCATCTCGCCGATGGCGGGTTCTCATCGCTATGAACCAGTGGAGGCGAGTGGAGCCCAAGGCGCCACCCGTGAGCCTCACCGGCCGGAGGATCATCTCGACCCGCCTGCCAGGTGGCGGCTCGCCTTTGGAGCCGACGGCACCCTGCGGCGGCGTTAACTTGCCATGGAGGTGGCCACCCACCAAAATCTGCACGCCGTCTGCCTCTTGGACCACCGCCCGGGTGGAACTTGCAGAGACTTCTCCGCCACTCCGTGGCTTCGAGCATCACCGTCTCGTGGATGCGCCCACCGGTAGGGCTCTCGACCAGCGGCACCGCTGGTGCACTATTGCTCGGGCGCATGTTGAGCGCACTCAGCGCCCGTACCGCCTAACGAAGGTAGCTCCGGCCAGCGGGCGGGCCAAGGAGGGGCGTGTCGGCGCCGGTCCCGGTTCCTCAAGGGACCGTGGGGACCTCCGAGCGCACCTGGATGAAAGCCGCCGACAGCATGGCGATGACCTCCGCGTCGCTGCCACGCCGCCGCCCAGAGCGCCGCCACGGAAGCGATAGTCTCCGACGGTGAGAGTCGCCCCGTGACTCTCATTCTCGACCAAGGAGGAGGTTCACCTCGATTTCAGAGCTAAGCCCAGCCGCCCTAGCGAAGCGGGCCGGTTCCTCAGATGGCGCCGGGTGTCGCCTTTCGACGGCAGGCTGCGCCGCATGGCGTGGCTTGATAGGTTTCGCCCGGCGTCTATAGAGAAGTATGATGGCACCACCAACCCGGAGGAGTTCTTGCAGATATACTCGACGGGGGTGCGAGCGGCCAGTGGATCTGAAAAGGTCATGGCCAATTATCTTCCGACGGCCTTAACGGGCTCGCCTCGTTTGGTCGATAAACCTCCCTCGAGGGTCGGTGCACTCGTGGGAGGAGTTGTGCGGCCTCTTTGTCGCCAACTTTCAAGGTTCCTTTAGCAACCAGCGTGGAGGATGACCTCCACGCCTAGAGCAGAGAAGGGGAGTCGCTAGCCGACTTCATCCGGCGGTTTTGCCAACGCCGCAACACGATCCCCATATTTGGAGGCGCTCGGTCGCCATCGCCTTCGGAGAGGCGACGCGATCGCGAAGATGAAGGAGAAGATGGCCACCGCACCATCAACACCACCTCGAAGCTTTCCCTCGCACACAAGTGTGCGCGGCCGCATGAGGCAAGGGTTAGGGCCCGCCCCGCAGTGGCCGAGGCAGGATGAAGCAGTAACCTCGGGGTTCGCCATGCAACAGGAGGGCGCGAAGCGCGAGGCGTGAGAGACCAGCAGGTCTTGGCCGCCGAAAGTGCGGCGATGAAGACCAGCGCCATTTAAAGCGCAATCGCCGGGATCGGTGTGACGATCGCCGCGACCGGCGTGATAATCGCTGCGACCGGCGTGAGGACCGTCGTGACTGGCGCGATGACCGCCGCGGTCATAGGAACGACCGCCGCGAGCAGAAGGAGGGCGAGCTCTACTGCCTAATCCACAGGACCAACTCGCATGACCTGGACGGCTATCGGGTCGTGAATAGAATGGTGGAGCAGCGGCTCAAGGAGCGCCGCCCTGATGATGATCAAGACGAAGACCCGCCCACCGCTTTCCAAAGAAAGCGGATCATACAGTGGCGCACATCCATGGTGGTTCATCCACCATCCCTCCAACGCCGCTTATAAATGGTGAAAAAGGGAAGTGTGGCGCCACAATCAGCCCATTTCGAGGGGCGGTCGGATGTCGAAATGGTGCGAAAGGCCGCCACTTTCAGCCAGCCGACCACCACGGCGCCACCGCCCGGGGCATCTCCCGATCGTGGTGTCGCCCACCATTCGGAACGTGCGGCTAGGGCGCGTGCTGGTGGACGGAGGCAGTTCTATTAACCTCCTATCCTCTTCGGCATTCCTGGCACTCCAGATCCCGCAGCAGGATCTGCGCCCAGCTTTGCCCTTCTTCGGGGTAGCCCCGGAGTCTGGTCTGTTGCCCCTGGGTCAGGTGTGCCTTCCTGTCACCTTCGAGGAAAAAGACAACTATCGCACCGAGATGGTGGACTTCGAGGTCGCCGATTTCGACCTCCCCTATAATGCCCTGCTTGGCCGACCGGCGTTGGCCAAGTTCATGGCAGTAACCCACTACGCGTATATGGTGGTGAAGATGCCGGGGCCCGGTGGCCCCATTGTGATCCGGGTGGATAAAGCCGAGGCCCTGCTTGCTGCCACAAGCACGCTACTGACCTGCCGGTGCCACTGCTGCCGGGCGCACCGACGCCACTTCCTGGAGCCCTCAAGCTCGGATTCGCGCCTCACCGGCTCTGCCGGTGAGGTTAAGGTGGTCGCATACGAGCGGGGCAAACCCGAAAGATCGTCAACATTGGCGCCAACCTCGGCACCAAATAGAAGACGCGTCACCTTCCTCCACCAAATTTCGACGTGTTCGCCGGCAACCGTCCGACATGACCGGGTCCCTGTGGAGGTGATCGAGCACCGACTGGCAATGCTCCTTGACGCGCGCCCGATCCGGCAGAAGGTCCGGAGGCAGGCGCCGGAGCAGCAAGACACCATTCGGGAGAAGGTAGAGAAGCTGTTGAGCGCGGGGATAGTCAGGAAGTCTCTCATCCCGAGTGGCACCAACCCTGCGCTCGCTCAAGAAGTCCAACGGAAGTGGCGATGTGTGTCGATTTCACCGACCTCAACAAGGCCTACCCGGCGATCCTTATCCCTTGCCGCGAGTCGATCTCATTGTTGACTCCACGGTAGGGTGCAGCAGTAGCAAACAGTGCTTTTTGGATGCGCATCTGGTACCACCAGATTAGCATGGCGCTTGAAGATGAAGAAAAAACTGCTTTTATGACCCCAACCGGTGTATACTGTTATGTAAGGATGGCTTTTGGTTTAAAGAATGCCGGTTCTACTTACCAACGTGCCATGCATATTACTTTCCGCCCTCAGATAGGGCGCAACCTTGAGGTTTATGTTAATGACTTAGTGGTGAAGATCAAAAAGAGTGAAGAACTGATTCAAGACCTGGAGGAAACTTTTGCTAACCTCCGGAAGAATTGCTTAAAGCTCAACCCGAAAAAATATGTGTTCGGTGTGCCCTTCGGCAAGCTGCTGGGCTTCCTGGTGTCCAGTCGAGGCATTGAAGCCAATCCTGACAAGATAGCGGCCATCGAGCACATGAAGCCGCCAGCGCGACTCAAGCAAGTTCAGTGCCTGGCTGGTCGTCTAGCCTCCCTGGGGCGATTCATTGCTCGCTTGGGAGAAAGGAGCTTGCCTCTGTTCAAGTTGTTGAAGAAGACTAATCATTTTGAATGGACAGAGGAAGCGCAGAAGGCATTTGAAGACTTGAAGCGGTACCTCTCCTCTCCCCCGGTGCTGGTTTCTCCAGCGCCGGGCGAGCCGTTGGTCCTGTATATCGCCGCCACTCCTGAGGTGGTGAGCGCAGTATTGGTTGCGGAGAGGGAAGGCGTCCAGAAGCCGGTCTATTACATCAGCAAGGTATTGCACGAAGCAGAAACTCGATATCCTCAAGCTCAGAAGATGCTGTATGCGGTCCTGGTTGCGTCCAGGAAGCTGCGGCATTATTTCTAGAGGCGAAAAATCACCATGGTCACGGCCTATCCTCTGCGGGAAATCCTCCACAACCGTGAAAGCCAAGGTCGACGCTAAATGGTCAAGATGAGCCGGGGAGTTCAACATCAAATTTGTACCCCGCATCGCCATTAAGAGTCAAAAACTGGCGGAGTTTGTCGTCGAGTGGACTCCCGCCACTCCTGAAGCCGAAGAAACCCCTGCACCTTCTCCCTGGACATTATTCTTCGATGGTTCCTTCAGCCGGAAGGCGCTGGTCGGGTTGTCCCGTCTTTCCGACCGTGACACCTCCAAAGATGTGGTCGCCTCGACTTCAAGGCCACGAACAACATTGCCGAGTATGAAGGCTCACGGCGTGGCTGCACATCGCTCGGCCGCGATCCCAAGATCTCCAGTCAAGGGAGACTCCCTGCTAATCATCAATCAAGCGCGGAAGGAGTTCCAATGTTCTGACCCCACCATGGCGGCATACCTGGCGGAGGTCCGAAGAATGGAACGTCATTTTGAAGGATTGGGGTATATTCATATCCCCCGGCGCGACATCCACCTTGCAGACGGGCTTTCCCAGCTCGCGTCCTCGAGGGCTCCTGTCCCGGTCGGGGTCTTCGAAGAAAGACTATCGCGATCGCCCATCGTGAGCCACGATTCGTGGGGATTATGGTGACATTGTCGCAGCCCCCGGCCGTGTGGGGACGACGGCAAGGTTGCTATGGCCTCGGCCAGGCGGGAAGGCGGCACCGCCACGGCCTCCGATTCAGGAGGAAGGCAGCGGTTCGCCCCCAACCCCTGTGTCCGGAGGAAGATTGCGGTCTTCGAGGCGCGCCAGGGAAAAGCTTGGCCTAACGGAGTACCCGGCGAGCACCGAAGTGTTCGCCACACTTGGCCGAAGATCGATGGATGGATCCTATCCTAGCCTTCTGCTAGCGACCAAGTGATCCCGACGATGATGCCTCAAATGAGAAGATTGCACGAAGGCCAAGTGCTATACTCACGGTAGGTGGGGACCTATATCGCCAGAGCGTAAATGGAGTTCTCTTGGTGCATCACTTGGGAAGAGGGAGCACCTGCTCTCCGATATCCATGGAGGCGCAAAGGAGCCATATGTCCAAAGGACTCTAGTTGGCAAGGCGTTTACGCAAGGATTTTATTGGCCTACCGCCCTCTAGGATGCTTGCGAGTTGGTGAGGACGTGCGAAGCTTGTCAGTTCTTCGCCAGGCAAACCCACCGACCAACCCAAGCTCTGCAAACCATCCCGCACTCGCCGTTCATGCGATCCGGGGTTGATATCCCGGTCCGCCTCAGGGCCATGTGGGCTTCACCCACCTCTTCATCGCCATCAACAAGTTCACCAAGTGGGTTGAAGCCGAGGCAGTGCGTGCCATCACGGCCACTGCCACTGTCAAGTTCATGCGCGAGATCTTTACCCGCTTTGGAGTCGCCAACCGCATCATCACCGGCAATGGCACTCGGCCCACCGGTAGCGGCTTTCCGGAGTTCTGTGGAAGAAATGGGCACCAAGGTATGTTTCGCCGGTGGCCCATCCCATGAGCAATGGTCAAGCAGAGCGCGCCAACGCGCTGGTATTGAAGGGCCTCAAGACAAGGGTGTTTGATCGACTCCACAAGCGGGGCGCGAGATGGACAGAAGAACTCTTGGCTGTGCTGTGGTCGCTTCACACCACACCCAGTCGGGCGACTGGCAAGACACCCTTCTTCTTGGTGTACGGCGCCGGTCTGTTCTTCCTCCGGCTGCCGCCGGCTCTCCGCCAGCGCTCAATGAAGAAAGCCAAGAAGACCTCAAAGTGAAGAAGTTAACCTCCGGAGGAGGTGCGGATTGGGTCGCCTTGCGCGCCCTTTGCTATCGACAAAGCCTCGGCGTACCATGCCACCTGTGTCTCCGAGAGAACACTAGCAATGGGTGACCCGCCTTGCGCAGAATCCAGATGCATGCCGGGTTGCATAAGTTTGTCTCCCGGTGGGAGGGCCCTTCAAGGTGGTCTCGAGATCTCGACCGGGCGATTCGGTTGTAACGAGGACGGCGAAGAGTCACGAACTCCTACACCATTGAGTGTTATGGAAGTTCTACCCTTAAGGGAATTGTAAGTACCAGCCAGCTTTGTTCCGGCCACCTTGAGGTAAGTCCCTCTCTGGTGATCGGCGCCATCTAGCGATCGATGAAGGTCATGTCTAGAAGGCTTTTGCTTTACCATAAGTGCCCCTTTTTATGCTCTGAATGGCAATTTTTCGCATGTATGTCGCTGGCCCCGTACGTTTGCTAATTCCTTCGTGAATCCATGGCGACCCTCGGTGTCTGTGTATGCTTAGCACGGGCGACTGGGGGGCGAGTTGGGTGCGGTGCTCAAACGCGGCTCGCATGCCTCGGGTTGGCTCCCTGAAGCACCACCGTCGTCACCAAAGCACCGTCGACTGATACCACCCCTGTAAACTTCGCCGCTGACACACAAAGACCGCGTTTGATTTCCTGGAGGATCACATGGACTTAGAAACCAAACAGGGCGGACCAGGGCACCTCATGCAGGGACTTAGAATATTTTGGGCTAACCTTGTGTACGCCCTTCCAAGCGTTTGCTTATCCTTCTGGTAGCTATCTGTACACGCAGGATAAAGCATAAAAGTGCTGGCCTATTTTTGCGAAAAGCCCCGGCACCTTCGCTGGTCGCCCGGCGCCCAGTAGGGTGGTCGCCCAGGTGCTTGGGGGCTACTCGCCCGGACGCCTGGGGGCTGCTCGCCTAGGCGCTTGAAGGTCGCCGCCCAAAGACTCTAAGTGGCCGCCCGGGGTGCCCTCTGGTGGTCTTGGCGCCAAAGAAGTGCCCGCCTACTAAGCGCTTAAGGGCTTCTACTTTGGCGCCCAGTGGCTGGTCGCCGGACGCTGGGGCTGCTCGCTTAGGCGCTTGAAGGTCGCTTGCCCAAGACTCCAAGTCGTTTAGCCCGGACTCCAGTCGTCGCCCTACGCACATAAAGCGAGATAAGTGCTTCGTGTTGCATTTCTTGGCCATTTCCCTATGAACATATTCTAAGATGGGTCAAGCTACGCGTGATTGTCGCAAGCGTTAGAAACCAACGGCCCCTCATGATAAAAGGAAATGTGCTAAGTGTTAACGTCCAGCGAGGCCAAGTCACCGGAGTGCCGCTTAGGCCTGATGCTCAAAGACGGCTCCTCAAGCACCACCGTCGTCCACTGCCGAAAGTGCCGCAGCCTAAGAACACTCCCGGAAACTTGCTGTCTCACCGCGCTACACTGCAGTACACTTCCAGGCGATCATCAGGGTCTAAGTTCCGGAAGGTTGAACCAGCGATAATCTCGCGCAGAAACCTGATGCTAAGGCTATGCTATGTCTTGCATTTCCTATTAGACTTAAGGCCATTTTCACCTACATTCTATGTGGCCCGTATAATCTGTGCTTATGGTTGCAGCGAACACATAAAATTGTTGGCAGGACTCAGGAGCGCTGCCCTAACTTAGGTGTTTTCAAGGCGTTCCGACTAAAGTTGAATATTGGCCGTCTAACAAGTCAATCCAGTGAATTCAATCACACAAAAATAAGCAAACATACGGATAACATTAAGCAATGAACATTCATTTCATCTAAAGGTTGTCCAAGTGTTTCTGACGCAGGTCAATCAACGAAAACAAACAAGACAAAAGAACAACAAAAAAGGAAGCTGCCTGCCCTTCACCTCGCCCTTCTCAGGTCGAAGCTCGTCGTCGCCGCCGCCTTCCACGCCAAATGAGTGGAGGCGCCCATGACCGGCCGCTCCACTTGCAAGATCTCCAGCCACGTGCTCAAAGAATGCACCAGCGCCTACTGCTGAGCTGCCGCCAAGCGCCTCCTTCAATGCGGGCCGCCACCACCGCCATGGGATCGGCGGCGTCGTCGGGCGCAGCACAAGCCAGCCGTAGGTCGCGGTCATAATGCGACCTCTCGCCTGTCTCTGGCGAGCGGGCGGCAGGCAGCGAGAAGTCCTCGAGCGCCTCGATTCTCGGTTGGTCGCGTGGCTTAACCGGCGCGGAATCCTCCAAGGGCGCGTTTAGCGCCACCCCCAAAGGCTCCAGGCACCTTTTGCTGCGCTGGAACACCTTCTTCAGTATGACGGCGAGGTTGCTGCCGCAGCGGAAGGACTCGAGCCCGAGGTCTTCAACGCCGCGGTCCTCTCCGCCTGCAGCCCCTCTCCGCCCACTGCAAAGATGGCGGCCGTGTTGGCCCTCTCTTGCGCCAACTCCGCCGCTTCTTCCCCCTCTCCGCTCCACCGAGGCAAGTCGCCGCTGGCCGTCGGGCTTTGCTATTCTGGGCTGGCGCCATGCAGGACGGTGCATGAGGCAGTGCCAGTATGTGCATGCCAATCTCGGTGAAGAGTTCGGCCGGCACGCGGCGGGGCAGCGGTGGCGCGAGAGGCAGGCTTCGGCGGCACTAGTGCCGGGATGTCTTCGCCCTTCGCACGGGCGGCGGAGGTGCTGGCGGAAGCCTCCGCTGCGTCTCGGTGGGGCGGCGTCGCACCCTTGGCGCGTCCTGAGGGGCCGCCCTTGGTGGCGCCCTCAAGCTGCCAGCCATCGGGAGCATGAGGCCACCTTGTTGAGTGGTGGCCTGGGCTCCCGTGGCCGAGGTTGTTGGCGCCGCATCGTTGGGCCGCCACGCCGGAGGAAAAGAGTTGGTGAAGGCTCCTGAGCCGGGCCAAAGGAAGGCGGTGTCGGAGGTGAAGTCGCGGCGGGGGCGTCCTGTGCCCCCATCCCTTGAAGAGGTGCCGCCGCGTCGAGGCTGGCGGCGGCGGTGCTTTGATCCGTGGCACGGACCCTCTTGGGGTCTGAGCCCGTGGCGTCTGGCGCGAGTGATCGCTGCATGCGTCCCGATCACGACGGCCGGTCGCCCACGATCATCAAGGGCGTGGGGTGGAACCTACAGGCCCGTGGAGTCCATCGGTGGGAGTAGCTGACGACCGCATGCAGCTCACAGGCTCCAAATCGGCGAAGGCCGGCATCCGCCGGAAAAAACAAGGCCATTGGGATCGGCCAGATCGGTGCGGTGAGCCACCTGGCAAGGACCGGCTCTTCCAAGTTTCCCGCGCCTGGCAGAAGTCAAGAAGAAAGGGTTGCTGGTTGGTAAGGAGCCGCAGAAAGAAACATGTGCATGAAAGAAGCTAAAAGAAGACAAGGGCTTACGTCCGGGCCACGTGCGCGTCAGGTCGTTGTTGCCCGTGTATTGCCATGCAGGATGAACGCGTCGGCGAAGAGGGCTGATCCTCCGGGACATATAGTCCCGGGCCACCAGCCCCCCGGTCAATCCGGCGTCCCGCAGTCTGAGGACGCGGGTCGTCTGAAACGACACCCATTTTAGCACAGAATGCCAAAATGGAAATCTAATGTGCACACAGTACTAGTCCCTGGATCAATAGCTAGTACGCACATTTCAACAATTGGAATCACAACCATACATTAATTGAATTAAGCGGAAACGAATAATTACATAAATATTACAACTCAGAGCATATAGCAGCAAAAGAAGCAAAGCCTTGTAGTGTACCCATCCAATCCCGCAGGCAACTGACCAGGCATAAATCCTTAGAAAAGATCGCTTCAAAAAGAATCCCGCAACCTGCGACGAAAACAAACCTTCGAAGCATCGCATTCTGATCCACCTATAAATAATAAATTAAGCAAGGGTGAGTACTTTCGTACTCCGCAAGACTTGGAGCAAATGCATAAATGCAGGCAAGTTCAAAGGAGGCTACTATAGTTAATTTGCATAAAGCGAATTTAATTTGTAAATCCAGTTATTTGCAAACGGAAGTTATAAGAGCAAGATTGATTGATAACAAATAATTAAAGCATAATAACACTCACAGTCCTCCATGACGTGAGCGACGAACAACGAATTCCTGAAATCCAACAATGTCAGCCCTTCGACATACAAAGACAGTTACAAAAACAAATGGAACCAACCCTTTGAAAATAATTAAACATCTAACATTGGAATGACTTCACCAGTGCCCATGACGCATGGCGCGCTAATTAATTAGATTTAAACTCGCAGAGGTGTACAATCGCACCCACAAGACATGACCTTTTCTTTTTGCCACACTTCACATCCCATGGTAAGCGCGAAGGCGTAATATTCATGACGAAAACCTTTACATTACCTCGGTTAACTTCACACCAGCCGGGGCGTTAACCCCGCCAGAGAAAGCGAAACACACACCCAAGTCGTGGATCCACTTTCATCACACCCAACACAACATTTACGAACACGGCAAGGCGTACAGATTCTTGCCGATTATGCATTACCCACACGAACCGTGGAAGCCCCTAACAAGCAAACCGAATCGAGTGCTTCCGCTAGCTCCGCCTACCATAAATGCAAAGTTAAACCAGGTAACTTAATCGGTTCAAGGCTGCCCCATCCCAAACTTGTGGTTTGTACGGATTTTCTTGGATCAATAGCGTCCCATTGCTCGGTCCTTAAACTGACACGGGCGACCCTTCACCCTACACTACGTGCAATTCCTTTCACACCTCCGCCTATTGCCAATAATCGCCCGCATCAAAACCATAGTTTTGTTTTGGGTTTTTAATCAAAGTACCAGCAACTAACAGTGCCATACCCAAAGTTTTCAGGAAACAAGTTTTGATCTGATCATCTGCTTTATTGATTCTAAAGCATGGCTAAGCATGAATAATATGAACGCATATACCCATGATGACATTAAGTAATGCCTAATCCTTAATCTATGGTTATCAAGGCTCACATGTTCATAATCATCAAGGAGATTCACAAGACAACAGGTATAACTACCAAATCCACAAAATAGCAATTTACATAAAGTAAATGCATGCATAATACAGTTACAAAAACAACATATTGTAGGTAAAGTACTGGGATCAATATGATCAAAGGGGTGCTTGCCTTGCTTATTTGTCGTTTACGACGAAGACGAGGATTGCGGTTGACGACGACAATGACGAGGCTAGAGACGTCGGGTTCTACACGTCGAACAACGGGAATAAAGCAAATAACTAACTTCAATAAGGGCAAAAAGAAAGTAGATAGCAAGAACAAGTAAAATTCTTCACAAGAAATAGGGATTGCTCTTTTATGAATTTATTAATCTTATTTTATGAATTCAAGATGCAAGGATTGTTTAAGATTAAATAGAATTAATCACTAGTTGCAAGCTTTCATTGATTTTACTATTCACAATAGATTCCGAGTAACTTTGTTACTTACGGGTTTTGCTCTATTAGGATTCAGAGTCAAAGCAAGATGAAAAATAAGAATATTTTCTTAGGTTACTGCAGATTATATCTTAAAGATCATTTCTAGGCTGTTCTTTACTAAATTCAGATTTAGATGAACCACTTTGCGAGTTAATGAAAAGGCTTAAATGATCATATTAGACTATCAATGATTAGTTCTTTATCTTTAATTGATTTCGCGTAGAATTAGCTTTACGCAAGTTAAATCTACTGATTTGGGCTACTGGAATTATTTCCATGATATTTGAGAAGGTTCTGGTGATACAAATAACTTAACTATGGATTCCTTCATTATTACCTAAAGTTTATTCATTCGTATTACGGTCTAACGCAATGTGATTACTTAGGGTTATTAAGCTATCAAGATTAATATGTAAACTCTGATGAAATAAAGTTATTTCTTTAGGATATGGTAGAATGAACTTTGCCTAGTGATTCTAAACTAGATTTATAAGTTTTACCATTTGGATGAGTTATTTTATTGATCGATGAAATTGCCTAAATGATCATATTTGCAACCTTAAATCGGCCATAAGTGAATCACACGATTAGCGATTTAGGGTTTTGAACTAGCTCGATTTAAATGGAAAGCATACTGTAATTAATATGTTTTTGTAGAATATGGTAGCACAAACTTTGTAGAGTGTTACTAAACTGATTTTCTTGAGTTTAACATTTGAGCGAGTTATTTTATTAGCGATGAAACGAGTCCAAATGATCACAATGTTTACGTTAAATTGGGCAAGATTCATTTTAAGTTTGTAGCTACATGGAACATGATCTTTAATCCATTTTTTCAGGTATTAGCAGAGTACCATCCAAGAATTGTTTTAAAGTTGGTTTAGCACTAATTTAACTTTAATTATAATGGATTATATATTTATTTGATGTTGTTGTTTGCACTTTCTTGCATCAAAGAATGCAAGATAAGTTTCACTTTGAATGTTTTTACATAATTGGTTCTCTATTGACTCCGTGAACAACATACAAATTATTTCATCCTTTTATGAGCTTTTATGCTTTTGTTTTCATTAATGGCCATACCAAGGTTTAATGATGATTGCAAAGTAAGTAAATTAAACATAGATCAAGAATTAAATATATTTTCATGATTGAGTTTATTATAATTCGAAGCATATTCATATTTATTTTATGACTTTAGGAGTTATATTTTCATGTGTGCCATAATGTTCATAACGATCGTTTATTTCATTCTTGATGTTAATAATTGTTCCATGACTCATAAATTAATTATTTTTGCAGATTTAAATTCATTTTGGTCTTATAATCACATAGAAATTTATCTCATTACTTTATAACCTATTGTGCACAACTTTTTATTAAAGCACACAATGCAACTATAATCATGGATTATTTAAATTAATTGCTCTGTAGTCCAAAAATTAAATACTTTTGAATATTTGGATTCTTATGGATTTTAAATGAATATAGAAATTTGTCCCACTAAATTTTGATTAAGATTGCAAAGGATATTCAAAATTGATTTTCAATCGGTTTGGGAAATGACTGGGAAATTTGAAATGCGCTTTCATATCAGAGAAGCGCCTTTTACCATTTCTCTGGAGGAGCTAGCTTCGGCTGACAGGATGACCCCATGCGACAGAGAGACAGGAGCATAGCAGCGGCTAGGGCTGGCCGGCGAAGGTCTTCCGGTGAAGCTCCGACGACGGCGACGGCACGGGGAGATGGATCTCGACGAGGCGCATCCAGGGGTGTTACCAATTTGGCCAGAGGAGCAGCAGAGAGGTGCGCGAGCTTGCACAGGCGGCGGCCATGGCGGTGGCAAACCGGAGAAGATGAACAGGGCGATTAGAGATCGAATCGGTAGCAATGTAAGCATGAGAAGATGCCAAGGGTTCCATTTTTGCGGTCGGACAGGGTGGAAACTTACCGGAGAACTCCGCACACGGTAGCCGGTCACGGGGAAGATGAGCTCCACGGTGGCGGCACAATTTCGCATGAAGAAGATCAATTATTTTTGGGGCTCTTGATCCTTATGAGCTGCAGATACTAATGCTTGAAGGAATTTGGGTTTGATGATCTGTGTTACAAGATGTGCGATTGGGTTTTGAGCTCCGAGGTATGCGGCAATGGCTGAAAAGGAGTGATACTGGGGCGTCTCGGCTGCAGAGAAGAAGAGAGAGCAGAGGAGTTGGGCGATGGTTTGGTGTGGAACGCAAGTGAAGACATGTGGAGTAGAAGGACTAGACTAATGCTTCGTGGCTTGGGCTCTGAATCGAACGTAATGAATGTTGAATCCAGAGAGTTCGGTTCTTCTTTGATGCATCGGCGAGAGGAGGAGAAGACGACACAAGTCTCAAGAGTGGGGCTTCGGTCCAGCAGTTAGTCTGCGATGCATGCTCTGATCGCGACTAGATAATGGATGTTACAATTTGTACATGAATCTGACGTTTTGGTCACGAGTTTAATTAGCTCAAAAGTAGTTTTATCTCTTCTGAAATTTTCTAGAAATTTTTATGTAGAGAGATTAAGGTATGTAGTTTCCATTTTCTTTGGTTTCGCTCAATTAAGCTACTTTGGTTTTCATACAATAATTCCTTAAAGTTAGCTAGTTTTCAAAATGATTTTGAATTTTTCCTTGAGTGAAATTGAAGTCTATTATTTTTAAAATTTTGTTTTTCTAAATTATTTGATCTCGAGAATGTTTTTGTAAAATTTTCAACTCAAAATATGGTTCCATTATTTTATATAAATTCTGACATTAAAATATCTAGATTTTCGAGTCTCGTTCTTAAATCGGAAAAATATTAAATTATATCATTAATTTATGAAATTTTAACCAAAGGTAGATATTGTATTGAGGGTTTCACAATAAATTTTCAGCTCCATTTGAGTTTTATAAATATTTTATAAATTCGACAATCCATTATTTTGATTTAAAAGTTGTCTTTTCATTTTATATCTTCATTTGTTTATGCATAAAATTTCAATTCTTTGGCTAAAATGATTAAATTGAATGATCGAGGTTCTCATGGCAAATTTTATAAATTTTTACTTTTTACATTTTGCCTTTTCTCCTTTTCATTCTTTATTTCCATTTGTTGAATTTTTCTTGCAACATGAAAATCCAAGAACTCCAAATAAAAATCAATAATGCCAAGAAAACTTCGAGAAAGATTAATATTCAAATTCAAAATATTGATTTTTATTTTATTAAAATTTTGGGATGTTACATCGTCATAGCCGGAGCTCGCTGCTCCTCGGCCGGCGAGTTCGATTCTCGAGCCTCCGCTGGCTCGTGGGCACCTCCAAGCGTCGATGCATTGTCATCATTGATATCTGACCATTCATTGTGCCATGCCTTCGATTGGATCTGGCCGAAGGCGATGTAGCGAGGCCATCCGTCCGAAGGTGGAAATAAAGCTCCCCACTACCTCATCGTCGTTGGTGGCGCAGCAGATAAAGAAGTAGCGGAAAAGAGGGAGATTCGGCATCACCCCCATGAACATTTCACAGAGGTGTGCGAAGATGGCGAGGAAGACAATGGAGATGGGGGTGAGGTGAAGATGGTGGATCCCATAGAAGTGGACGACGGTGAGAAAAAATTTGGAAAATGGCGGAAACAAGCCCGCCATCATCGCCCAGGTGTGGAGGACGATCTCATCGGAGAGGCACCGTGGCGTAGCGGTCCCCGCTCGAAAGCGAAAAGTGCTCTCCGGTGCAATGATCCCCATCCTCTTCGCTGTGGCGGAATCAGCAGTGGAAGCGGGGATGGGAGAGGCCATGGCGTTGAAGAAGGCGAAAGGCTTTAAGCAAGGAAGATGAAGAAGCAAAGAACAAAGTGCGCAAGAAAGCAGAAGACGTAAACCGCTCGATACAGATGCATCTATATATGCGTCCCCCACGTCGACGGTTCGTGAAGAGACAAGATCGTGTGCCGTTTCGGCTCCCAAGAAAAAACTGCTGCGGATACGCGCGGGAACCAAGGCGGTCGTATCCTCATGATTGGTGGCCCCGCCCGAGAGCTCACTAAGCATTAAAGGCATTAAATGAAGGTTCCAAAAAGGCTCTAGGCATGCGCTCTAGGGTGGGCCCGGGGGCTACTGTCAGCGTACTCTACGCTAAGGTACCCTCTCCGCCGCACAAAAGCGTAGCCCGGCCCACATGGCGGCCTGGCGAATGGGTGGGCGATCACGGCCCGCCCGCAAAAAGCCGCCCACGTGGCGCCCGGCGAGGTGGGCGAAACGCTGCGTCTTCGCTTCGGCGCCAACCCGTGGCGGCTGGCGAACAGGCGGCGATCCGGCCCCGGCAGTGCGGCCCGTGGCGCCCGGCGGCGGTGGCGAAACACGCCTTGCTCGCCCGGCGCCCGGCCGCGTGGCGGCTTTGGCGGCAAGCGGCGATCACGACCCACCGGCGGTGCAAGCCCACGTGGCGCCCGACGGCGGTGGCGAACACGCCTGCTTCGCCCGGCGCCCGTTTCACGTGGCGGCTTTGGCGAACAGACGGCGATCACGCACGCCGGCAGTGCGGCCACGGGCGCCGACGAGCGGTGTGGCGAAACACGCTTGCGCCGGCGCCCGGCCCCACGTGGCGGCTTTGGCGAGCAGGCGGCGATCACGGCCCGCCGGCAGTGCCGCCCACGTGGTGCCCGACGAGCGGTGGCGAAACACGCCCTGCCGCCGGCGCCAGCCGCGTGGCGGCTTTGGCGAACGAGCGGCGATCACGGCCCGCCGCCAGTGCCGCCCTCGTGGCGCCCGGCGGCGGTGGGTGAAACGCTCGCCTGCGCCGGCGTCGGCACGTGGTGGCTGGCGAAGCAGGCGGCGATCACGACCGCCGGCAGTCGCCGCCCACGTGGCACCCGGCGGCGGTGGGCGACACGCCGCCCGCCGCGGCGCCCGATCCACATGGCGGTGGCGGCAGTGGGCGAGGACGCCTGCCGTCGTCCGCCACAAGGCAAAAAGGTGGGGCACGGTGGCTTCACCTTGAAGTCTCCTTCCGCTACCGTACCATGTCGACGCGAGCTGCGATGTCGTCGCTCATCGGCGCAAGGGTTTCGCAACAAGCCCATTCCTCCGCGCCTCTCACCTAATCGTCATAAAGGGTCCCATCCGGTGACGGACCGCAAAGGCACGCGTAGGCATTTAATGAGGCTAGAGGAACGGGACAGCACGGGAAGGAGCATTAAATGTGTTAAAATCAGCATGATGACCCTCCTTTTACCTACCCCCATTAGCCTGGCCTATATAAGGGCCCTCGGGTGCATGGGAAAGGGGGGGAGACCGATCCATCATACAAGCAACACCATAGAGCTAGTAAGAGAACTTGTAACCCGAGAACTCTGTACGGGCTCGATAGGAGGGCGTCATAAGAAATTTAGCAGGACGTAAGGCTATTACCCTTCTCACAAGGGGGCCTGAACCTGGGTAAAATCCTCGTGTTCTTCCTAGTTCATAGACGCCGGAACCCCCTGCGTGGGAGTTTCTAGGGTTTTCACCCTCTAGGTTAGCCAGCCACGAAGACGCCCTCCTATCGAACAAAACCCGGTCTGTAGACTCCGGGCCTGTCAGGTGGAATACGCCTACAACCGACATATTCCTTGCCAAAACCGATCTCTACGACATCAGTCTTGCCAAATTTGGGTGTCAACACAATCTAATGGAGTTGGCAAATACATAGTCATCGGAAGCACGGTACAAACAGGTTACTTTTTGTTTACTTTGTTCATCTTCAATACCTTTCTTACAAAAGTTGGTCGTTTGCAATATATAATACTAGACACATCACCTTTGTTTGCTTTATACTAATATGCTTTGTACTTCTTGTGGATCGGGCATGCACAAGCGATTGAAACCGCTTTGAAGCGGTTTTAGAACCGCTTGTAAGCAACATGAGTGATACCCGTCGGGTAACACAAGCGGTTCCCTAACCGCTCGTTAAACACTTTCTGGCGGTTGGTGTTACCAACCGCTTGTGGAGAGGATCTCTCCAAAAGCGGTTGGTATTACGAACCGCTTGTGGAGAGGCTCTCTCCACAAGCGGTTGTAGTTACCAACCGCTTGTGAAGAGGCTGACAGCACAGCGTTTTGATTACATTCAATATAGAATATGTTTTCAGAGGTGTTTTTGATATAGATTTTGACAATTAAAATAAATAGATCTGCAGGAGTTTTTTTGACACAATAATTAAATATATATTATTCATGCGTACTCATTCAGATAATTACAGGGTTCATTTACGAAAAATCTGAACTTAATAGACTAAAAATGAACAAGTTGATGAACACACATGAAATAATAAGCCACTTTTACAAGTTTCAAAGAATAAAAGGGAATCTTGAGCTCATTTCTTGCATCGTCGCTCTTTGTGCCCTTAGTCGATGATGATGTCAGTTCACATGTCGTTGTTTGAGACATGGTCTCCAACCATTTGCGTGGAACTCGCCTTTGGTGGATACAATCTAAATCGATAATAAAACCGATGAGTTGTTCTTGGATTGCTATAACCCTCTTGGCGGGATCACGCCTTTGTTCATCGATGTTGGGGTGACAAAGCGGGAAGTAAATAAATCTCTGGACATGTAATTAAAGTGTAATTAAGTACTAAGATATTGACATGTTCACACTACCTCGGCGTTGGTTGTCGGCACATCGCCGTGGGTAATACTTGCATATAGTGGCACACATAATAGCCACATAAGTTGTTTCCTTCCGTGCATTTTTAGAACTGCGATGAAATTTGAAAAAAAACAATTATTATTGGGATGAAAAACTGTTACGGCATATTAATATTCTTTATCGTTACTCGAGTGCTTATTTGTACATCAAATTCATTCTCGAAATCTCCTTGTTCCTTCTTTCTAACCTTGCGAATGCCCCGAGTGATGCGTTATTATATACGAGTAGTAATTATCGAGTTGGAATTAGCAAGGTATTTCAATATATATAATAAGGAAAACTATCGTATATATATGTGCTATATACACGCTTAGGGTGTCAATGATATATTGATAATTTTCCATACGAGTCCTTTTGAGTCTTGAACAACGATCCGTCGCTATCAAGCTTGATGACAAGAAGGATCGATGATACTGATCATGTATTGCAACATATATGTAACTAGCTAGTAGTATTATCAATGCCTTGGAAAATATAAGAACGAGAGGTTGTATATATATGTACCCGAAGTTGAAGGGCAGAAGTATGTACGGTTTGTAGTCTTTGTCCCAAGAATGCATTGAGAATGTAATCTTCAACATCCTTTCGGCCATGGTTCAATCCAAAGACGTGCTTCGTTAACAATCTACGGGTCGATGAAGCCCACATTGAAGATGTTCTCTTTTCTACATCGTTGTATCTCCATTCTACATAGAAAGGTATAAGTTTAAGAGTTGCAATTTTTTGTACGAGGAAACACACGGTAAAGGTATGAGGTTGACACTTACGGGCACCAAAGAAATCATGAGAGACACATTGATGGAGTCGGCATGGTAAATATTGTAGAAGTCGTCGAATTGAGCCATATCTTTGTCGTCCCGTGATAAAATCTTCTTCTTTGAAGCGGAGGAACATCGTTCTTCCTTGAGCGGACTCTGTCATGTACCATTCATGAAATTGCCGCATCTTGGTTGGCGATCCTTTATCTCATTAGGGTCAATCGGCTCCCGCCCAACTGATATTGCCATTTGACCTTTGCCATTGGGAGATCATCTGTTAATCCAAGAGCTGCATCATGAACTGAGTCCTGCATCCTTCATAAATTTCTCGAGGTTCTCCTGATCTTGGTCTCTCTTGTTCTTTGCCGCCACCGCATGACCCGTTTATTCTTACGTGTAGCCTTCATTATTGTCCGTTCATAGTTGGATGGCACAGAAGGGTTTTGCTTTGGCATGTCACGAAGTGTTCGCCGCTTTTGGATCAATTGGTACCTTCTTTGGCTCTGGCTTCTTTTTTGCGAAGTGTGCAGCCAATTCTGCTTTCATGACCGCGTCACTCTCCTCCTTAGTCATATCATATGGCCTCTTTGGAGGTTCTTTTGTCTTTGTTGATCGGCTGGAGGAGGCCTTCTTGGGAGCGGGTGGAGGAGCCTTTCTGCTATCAAGCTTCTTCCTTGGAGGAGATGGTGGAGGCGTGGTTTCCCTGGGGGGGTTCGTTTTTGTTTGAGATGGTGGTGGTGGAGTAGGGCTTCTGCGTGGAGCGGGTGGTGGAGGAGGCGTGCTCTGTTTTTGCTTGCGAGGCATTGCGTGGAGGTGGCGTTAGAGGCGTGGGTTGCCGTGGTGGAGATGACACCTCCACACCATCTGGAAATATGATGTACCATTTGCTAGAGGATGATCTTGTGGAGGGCTGTCAAGCTTGGTCACGCCGTCGCCTCCGGCAATATCGAGGTTAAGTTCATCAAATCCGCTCAGCACCTCCTCCACCGTGACCTTCGAGTAACCCGGGGGTATCTCGTTGCAGTGGAACGTCTGGCCCTACTGCACCAGAAATGCCATGCCGTAAGCCACCTTGATGGAGAGGTTACGCATCAACGTGTAGCTCACACCGGGCGGCGAACCCTTATGTCATCCACGGGTAACAGGCTAGCAAGTTCTCGCTTGAGGCCCCGTGGGCGCTGCAGCTTACTCCGCCAGCGGAGGGGCTGATCACGGCGTCCGGTGATTACTCGTACCTAGTCCACGAAGGTTGCTTTGAGGGCAATTTGTACTTGTTGCGCAATTATATCGCCGATGCTAGCTTTGGGTTGCTCTCGGCTCTTGTTCCAATTGGTACACTTTATATGATTCTCTTGTTTTGCTTCTCTGCCGGCTCCTATACGTATTCGCATCCTTGGCGAAACCGTACTTCCACGGCGTATGCTTGCCCATACCTCGTGTCCGTCCCGGATGCTCAGGGTTTTGAAGGGCATGTGTTAGCACGTCATGCTCCCTGTCTGGCATGAACGTACCTGCCTGAGACTGCTCGATAGCTTGTATAATCCTTTGACCAGGCTCTTGCACTCTTGGTGCCATCACCAAGCTGCCATCATCTGAAAGGCTCCCCCCGTGACCCATAAACCAATTCGCGCAGCTCATCCCTAAAGTGGTAGCGGTGTGGCGTCATTCGCCATTAATTCTTCTTCCCGCTCTCCCATTTCGGCATGACCTTGAGGTAACCACCGGTGCCAAGATGGTGGTGGTATTTCTTCTTCGTGAATTGGCCTTGTTCTTGACTCATGATCGGCCTTGGTGATAACTTGTACTCCTTGAATGCTTCGGTGATCCGCCACTTAGGAAATTGGTTGAAGTCGGGTCTTTCTCCTTCTGGACATACTTGTGGGTGAGAGCGTCTTCCACGCTGAAACATTGTTGCCATCTTCTTCAGAGTGAATTTCTTGGCCTTGTCTTGGACCCTTGAGGAAATATGAAATTTTCCTTAATATCCTTCCAGAGCAGGTCCTTGGTAACTTGAGGAACTTCGACCCATTTTCTGATGCTAATTACGACGTGATCCCTCACGTGATAACCGCAAGTGTTGTTGTACGGCCCAACTGTTGAAAGAGGGGCCACCGGCATCCTTCGTTGTTAACGTCCGTAAACCGTGCTTTGTGGATGGCTTCTTGTTAGGTCCCGATGCTTGGGTCTGTTGCTTTCGATGTCGGGCTTGAAATACACAAACATATGTATAAGCGTGTCGAGTGTATTATATTAATGAATTGCGATTAATTAACATGTCCACGGGATTATATTCTTACGGCTATACCTCATCCTCGCGGAACCGGTGTTACCGGAACCGATGGCTCGGCATCGATGCCTTCATCATTTTGCGACCTCAGCGGCCTCACCGGAACTAGTGGCTCCAGCGTCAGCGGCCTCACCGGAACCAACATTAGCCTCGGCGACATCAGCTACCAGTAGCGATGGAGTCCGACAAGCTGTTCTCCAAGCCGAAAGTAGGGTCACCACGTCTGGTTGCTCCATCTATCCTAATTCGAAAAAATGTTGACATAAACAACCATATTCTGATTACAACACAAGCACATTTCACATATACTTACACATTTCACATGATATATATACAATTTGACATTTCACATATACTTACACATTTCACATATACTTACACATTTCACATATACTTATACAATTGACAATTCACATATTATTGTTATTTGCTCAATAAAAAATAATGAATCACACGGTTTCCACACTACATGTCATCATTTCCAAAAAAGAAAAAAGGTTATAAATCCACAACTAGAATGTTAGTAGTCTATTACACAAAAAAACAAAGCGATCATTCCATGTCACCTAAGTATATGTGAAATGGAATGATTCATTATTTTTATTGAGCAATAAGCAATAATATTCTAAAAATATATGAGTTGGGCCCCTGTCTCTTGGGCGCCTGCCCCTGCTGACGACACTGCAGTTCAGCAACATTATGTCATTCATATAATGAATCATGACTAATACATGATTAAGAAACACATAACACCTAAAACTAACATAGATCACATAGCCAAACTTGCAGCATAAGAACTTTTTGGTGCTAGCTCAATAGACAGCTTGGTATATACCTTCTAAGAATAGTAAATTAAAATTCTCTCATATTATATAACATCTAGGTCTTAATTAACAAACTCAGGAAAGAACCAATGACAATAATGCATATATATAAATGAAACATCAATGAAGACTTAACAAGCTGAAGTATCCAGTACGAATGGGACCCGAATTAGGTAAAGGTACTGGTGAAGAAATTAACAAGTGTGTGGCCAGTGCACGTCTCTCTTCCCCCCTCCTGCCACTTAATTTCTTCCTAGACATCAAGCTAGCTCTAGACAGATTTCGCTCTGACCATGGCACTCCACCCTTCTTCCTCCTCCCTCCTTCTTCTTGCTCCAGGCCTGGCGCCCATCCTAGCCGGACCACTCCTCGGGCATTTAGCACGAACACCTTCTTGAGCGATGGGATTAGAGAGGGAGGAGGCGTCTTGCAGCTATACCTCGGTCCTCGGGGTGGAATGGTGGGGCAGCGTCGGCGGTGGCGGAGGAGGCGATGGTGAGGTGGCGGAGGAGGCTCTGGCGAGGTGGTGAGGAGGCGGCGGCGAGGTCTGAGAGCGGGGACTTAGAAAATTTTTGGTGCGAGGCGGGGACTTGGAAATTTTGGTGCATTGGCGTGCTTATAACGTCACCTCTACAAGCGGTTGGTAGTAAAACCGCTTGTGGAAGAACTTTACAAGCGGTTGGTATTACCAACGCTTGTAGTAATACTAGGGCTCCCTTCATGTAGCATCAAATATGAGCCATCGATCTGGTTGGTGTATTAAGCAGGGTGATGAGTCATCGATCGGTTGAATACACCAACCGGTACTGATGGCTCATATTTGGCGCCCGCATTTACTGTGGGAGCTCTAGGCATTATCAGTCCCGGTTGGGGTATTCATCCGGGACTAATGTCTCACAGTGCTTGATCGTTTCGTCTTCCCACTGCATCATCAGCAGAACAGAGAGGCGTTTCATTTTCCAATACAAATTCGCGCCTATAAGAACAGAGAGGCTTTTCGACTTGATCGGTTCATTTTCCCAATGCTTGATCGTTTCGTCTTCCCAGTGCATCATCAGCAGAACAGAGAGGTGTTTCGCTTCCCAACACAAAATCGCGCCTATAAGAACAGAGAGGCCCTTAATTTTCAACGCCATCATCAGCAGAAAAAACTCCGACGCCATGAGCTCCACCCCACCGAGTTCCTCTTCCTCCTCCGATGGCTCAAAACAGCTCCTCCGATAGCTCCACCCACCGACGCCGCCACCTCGCCGCCCAAACCCGCCAAAGATGACCTTGCGCCAATAGGCTGCGGCCTTCGCCGCGCCATCTCCTGGCTGCTCCGCTTCCTTCTACAGTGCCTCGCCTCCACCGCGCCCTCGATCGACCGCCTCCTCCGCCCCCTCCGTCGACTCCGCCTCCTCCGTGCCCCTCCGGCGCCTCCGCCTCCACCCTCGCCGGGAAAAAGCGCCCCACGCCGTCATCCTCCTCCTCCGGCAGCAGCTACGACTCGTCGGAGGGATATCGCGGCAGTTTGGGAGCCGGAGGATGACCTGACCGAAGCCGGCTCGGCGAGGACCACGATGGCGCGGCGAGGACTCAAGCGACCCTCGGCCTCCTCCTCCAGACAACGAGGGTAGCTAGTCTTTTTAGTTAAAGTATTTTTGTAATCTTTGCTTATAATGCAATCTATAAAGCATTATAATGCTTTCTATAATACTTTTGTAATTATCTCTTATATATATAATGCAAGCTACTACTTCTCATGCAATCCGATGATACATTTTCAAACCGCGCATTTGTGATTTCAATTGATCATGAAAGATGGTTACATGTCATGTTTTCAAACAGCGCATCACTACGGTTGGACACACCAGCAGGGATGATGACTCACATCGATCCGGTTGTAAATCTCAACAAGGATGATAACTCATATCGATCTGGTTGAAAACACCAGCCGGGGCTGATGGCTACAAGTCAAAGACATTTTGGTGCCCTTCTTGGTTAATAATAAAATCTAAAAATTCATAAAAAATATCGAATTTTTAGAATCAAAAATATCGAATAAAAATTGAGGATTTGTAGAATTCATAACAAAAATCTAAAAATTCATAAAAAATATCGAATTTTTAGAATCTGAAAAATATCGAATAAAAAATTGAGGATTTGTAGAATTCATAACAAAAATCTAAAAATTCATAAAAATATCGAAATTTTTAGAATCTGAAATAAAAATTGAGGATTTGTAGAATTCATAACAAAAATCATACAAAAGGAGCATTAGTTCATTATGAATGTTTCATCTGATAGTGGTACACATACATAGTTCATCACGAAGAGTGGTACATCTCAAGTAGTCACATACTTTGTCTTTACAAGTGTTCCTTCATTATGATCGTGACGTATGAAAGGAGCATCCGCGTCTGTGTCATTGAGGAGGCTTACGTCGACATCCACAATGAAAGGAGGGAGCTCATCGAACCGACTATACTCTTCCTCGTGCGTGGCGTCCTCAACTCAACAATCCTTCGTTTGCCTTGGAGAACCATGTGTCGCTTTGGCTTACTACTACAATCTTTTGCTTGTCATTCGCTTCTTAGGTTTGCTTGACATGTCCATTCGTGAAGACACATCTCACATCATTCGCGAGACGAGCGGTTCGCGTCTGTAGCCGACTTCGTCGAGTCCACGATTGTCATACCGTGTTTATCGACCTTCACGCCGCTTGAAGTCAATTTGACCCATTGGCACTTAAATAGAGGACCTTCAAGGTCCATAGTCGAACTCCCATATCTCTTCTATGAAACCATAATATGTGTCCACCTTGCCTTTGTTGTCTTGGCATCTATCACGGACACGCTATTACGGTTGGTGCTCTTGTTATCACAGGATCGGTGTAGAATGTGTAACCATTTATCTCGTACCCTTGAATATCACGATTTCACTAGATGGTCCCAGAGCCAAGCGTTACAAGCTGTTCATTATCCGCCCTTGCAAAGGATGTATACAGTAACCAAGCGCAGAAAGAATCCATGTGCTTCATGTTATCAATCCTCGAGACCTCCCGGAAATCGCGGCGTAGAATACTCTTGTGCTCATGGACATACGGGGCCCTCTGAGTTGATTGTTTCAAGACCGTGAAATGTGCTTGCTTAAATGTAAGAAGATCATTGCATGCAATTGCTTTCCTTCCTAGTGTCCCTTTTCCCGTAGCCTCCCCTCATGTCGCGTGATATAGGGACACCGATCGGGTTTAGATCATTAATGTAATCCACACAAAACTCAATCACCTCCTCTGTCCCATAGCCCTCGGCAATGCATCCTTCGGGCGAGAGCGGTTACGGACATACTTCTTTAGCACACTCATGTACCTCTCGAAAGGAACATGTTGTGCGATACACGGTCGAGAATACCTATCTCTTTGACAAGGTGAGCAGTGAGATGAACCATAATATCAAAGAATGCGGTGGAAAGATCATCTCAAGACTAACCACACTTTGTACCCGTCATCCTGCGGCTTACTTAGTTTATCCGGGTCGATGACCTTCGTGAAACAGCGTTGAAAAAAGAACACGACTTTGTGATTGTCCCCGTACCCACTCAGGCGTTATGCCTCTCACGACCCTTCGGGAGCAAGCGTGTCATAAACACAAAACAGTCATGGGATTTCATGTGTACGATTTTATTCTCTTTTCGTGTTTATGAGTCTCTTTACATTGGAGGAGTATCAGGAAGGACCTTCCTGCTGTTAGGGAACTCTATCATGCTTTTTTCTCTTCTTTGCTTAGAGTGTAGCTCATGGGGATGTAAATAATGTTGTCCTTTCCCTCTTTTTTGGGATGTAGGTGGTTCCTCGGTTCCAAGAGTTTAAGGTCCTTCCGAGCTTGTAGTGTATCTTCGATTTTACAGTACATATCTATGTAGCCTAGTAGGTTCAAGCGAGACATTCTTCGTGATGTGCATGAAGTCAAGTGAGTGAAGAACCTCCATGACTTCCCAATAAGGCAAGTCCCAAAATATTGACTTCTTCTTCCACATAGGTGCTTGACCATCCTCATTCTGCACATGTTTGCTTCGAGGACCCTTTCCAAATACTACTTTCAAATCCTTTACCATAGCAAACATCGTGTCCCTATGCTTTGAGGCCTTGCGAAGTCTGGTTGCAGATTAAATTTCCTGCCTTTCTTCCGCAATGGGTGACTCGTAGGAAGAAACCTATGGTGACCCATGTACACAACCTTAGAGAGTTTTTCGGTACATGCCGTCCGTTTCATCCAAGCCTTGCATCACGAGCTCTATATCCTTTGACAGTTAGGTAGGACGGAGTTCTGAGAAGCGAGGCGATCGTTGATTGTTACTGATGTGTTCGATGTGGTACACAGCTTTGTGTAGCCCTCCTTACAGTTTGGGTACAAAGGAGTTACTGTGGTCCTCTAACATGCGGCTGGAACTTCTCGAATCATCTTTCATCTGTGCAGTCTCCCTCTCCGTCATGCAGCATCTAGTCTAGCTCATCATCACCAAAGTCACCAAGTGTTTCTTCCACGGAATAGTATTGCGTGCCGTCCGTGATACTATTGAATCCATCTTCCTCTTCCTCGCCTTCTTCATCATCTTCCTCGCTAATCGCCTCAACTTCGCCATGGTTGATCCAACAGGTATAGTTTGGCATGAAACCTCTCATGATCAAATGGTTCATAACTTGCCATCGCTGGGAGTGCTCCTTCACGTTCTTGCAATCTACACACGGACAACATATGAAGCTGCCTGGAGGCAAAAATGCAACGGTCTCATCGAGAAAAGCACGACGCCATTAATGAACTCTCCCGCGCGACGGTCGCATTGTACATCCATTGCGATTCATCTACACCAAGTTATAATTTCATTAAAAATTATAACAAATTTAGATACAAAAATTATAACGTAACTTATAGATACATTTAAAAATCTAAAGCTCACAGACCACTTAAACCCAACAAAAAACCTCCACCTACACCGTCATCCAATTAAAGACCTACCTTTCTAATTATTTTGTATCCTTCCTACCTTTGTAATTATTTTTTATCCTTCTACACATGTTTTTCTATTTTATTTCATACACCAATAATTACTTCCTTACAATATTGTGATATTTAAGATTCTAAATCTAACAACCACCTAGATCTAAAGCTTCCAATCACCTTTACCTTGTGTAATGTCATATTTTGAACTAGATCTCCACCCTACATCTTCATACAACAATAAAAACAAGCATACAAAACTAATTTTTGATCATGGTGACCTTGCTTAAAAAGTTCAAGATTTCTCATCCATTGAAAAAAATAGCAATCTCTAGGTGAGAAGGATGTTCACATGATGTTACTAACCTTGAAACACTTAATTTGGAGCTAATCACCCCAAATTAAAAATTTGGACAGCACCTCCCCAAGAAACAGCGCATTGCTGGGCCAGCCCTTCTCTGTTCGATCGTACTCTGCTGGCTCGGGGAGGAAGAAGGGTTTAAATAAGGCTGCTGCGGGGAGGGCTTCGAAGCGGTTTGAGACACGAACCGCTTACAGATGTTAAGTTCTAAAGCGGTTCTTGTCTCAAACCGCTTCTAAAAATCGAAGCGGTTTGAGACAAGAACCGCTTCTAGAACTCAACATTGAAAGCGGTTCGTGTCTCAAACCGCTTCGAAAGCCCTCTCCGGACCGTTGCCTCTGAACCGCTTCAGTGCGAACATCTGTGAGGGTTCGCACCAAACCGCTTCTAATAGGCCGGTTGTGATGCTCTATCCCGTAGTAGTGGGCGCTCCATATTTGCAAGAGATGCATGGTGCCATGGTGCCTTACCAGAGCCGTGGAAAGAGTATAGTTCCATCGAATG
The DNA here is from genome assembly GCA_036346375.1 of Guadua angustifolia. Classification (NCBI taxonomy): domain Eukaryota; kingdom Viridiplantae; phylum Streptophyta; class Magnoliopsida; order Poales; family Poaceae; genus Guadua; species Guadua angustifolia. Next base: position 35,789,119 of record CM070512.1, read on the forward strand.
GCTTGTAGCGACTTGTCCATCCATGGCCAAAGATGACTTTGAACAAATGTGCATGGGTCATGGTTTGTGACAAACGGCGATTAATTAAGTTATTGCGGCCGGTACAAGAGTCATTTCCTCGGACACATGCATGCAAGTATGCAACTTTGAGCGATGAAGTCACACATTGCATTTGTTCGAGGATCGGTTGCGGGATTAATGCAATTTACTAACAGCGTCTGAACTTCAGATTACCAGCGTAGATCAAGGGTAGGTGTGTGCGCATGATAGGCGAGAATTCGAGGCGACTTGACTCCCCGCGCATCAATCTAATGGAGTTGGCAAATACATAGTTACCGCAAATATGGTTTGTCTAAGTTACGGTATGAGATTCGGGTTCACGATTCATCATTTTTTAAAAAAAATCACTGCAACTACGAACCTCATACCATAAACCGGATGTTCGGGATTTGGGAGTTTACAGCGAATTCGGTAACTAAAAATCAATAGCATAAAAAATACCCACATGTCATAAAGACGGATGTAAAGATGAACAATGATATACAAGGACATACGATCTGTTATTCCCAAGATTTTGGTTTTGTTCGGATAGATGGGCGAGGTAGTATCTGGATAAGATGGTTCAGGAAAAAACAGGTTATATGTTCTTGAACCAGCTCGTCACGCACATATAGACATTCCATTTGTTCAATCGAATGCTTGACAAGGACTCGCTGGAGTAGAGAGGGAGGCAGCGTTGACGGCGGGGAGGAAGGCAACGGTGGTGGTTCGCCAATAGGCATTGCCAGTGTTGAGGGTGGCAACGGCGTAGAGACGGCTAAGATGGGAGATGGCTAGATTCTAAGGAAGAGGAGGGGAAGGTGGCTTTTATATAATTTTGAAGAAAAGATGATGTTAGATCTAATGGTTGAAATTTTCAGGTTCTCTAGCTAATAAAAAAGTACTTACTTGTCACCTAAACACGTCTATAAAAATAATGTCTATGGTAACACTACAGTAAACAGGGAAATTAACGTCGACCATATTAATTAACGTCGGCAAAAGAATAAGCCGACGTTAATTAATTAATTAACATCGGTAATTAATTAATTAACGTCGGCTTATTCTTTTGCCAACGTTAATTAACAAGTAAATTAACATTGGCCCGAAATGCCGACGGTAATTAGTTAATTAACGTCGGCCTAAAGCCCTGGCCGACGTTAATATTTGGGATAAGGCCCCGTCTTTTCGCTCGCCCGCGCCCACCAGCCGAAATTTTCTTGGCGCCCGCCCGCCCGCGCGCCCATACGCCGCGCCGCATTCTCGGTTTGCCGGTGCCCTTCCTTCAGCGCGCCGCCCGGCGTCCTCCTTTACCGGTGGCGACGTCCTCTCCCACAAGCTTGAAGGTATGGACCGGTTGCTCTTCTTCAGCTCGATTTCGGATGATGCGGCGCTAATTTGAGTAGAATCCTTCTGTTGTTCTTCTCGGCTCGCCCTTTGGTCGATGTCTGAAATCTCTTGCCACGCTCGCTGGCATGCCTCAAAAGGTTCACCTTTGTGAGTTTGCTTAGCTGGATTAGATACTTCTCATAATCTTGATCTGGAAAATAAGATCGAGAATGCATTTGCTCTCTCTTTTAATCTTGGCGAGAATCCCCTTTTCGATGCTTGCCGATTACTCAACAAAAATGAAATGAAAGGGTAAACAAGTTGAAGCTAAGCGATGTCATATAAAACATAAGTATCAATGATGTATTTATGTAATGAAAGCAGACCTCTGAACTAGAGCGAAGTTGTAAAGTGGAAGCGATAAGGAGACGCAAGTTTCTTCTGCCGTTTAAAACTTGAGATCGGTATGGATTGCTTGGTAGCCCTTAGGTGCAATCTGAGACTTTGACATCTTGAGTCAAGAGCTTGTAGAACTTTGCGATCAATTTCAAAAGTGTTAAAACGAGAATCTGAGAATGCAAAGGTAAAATCAGGCTACATGTAGGAATTGAATATAAGACACTACTGAAGCAGAAGTGCGTCGGCCATATTAACTCTCCACTTACATTGGGTTGAAGAGCGCATACATAGTCGGGGATATGGATGTAAAAATTTGAGTACTTATGGGTTAACGTGTTACGAGTCATCCTAGAAATTGAGAAGTAGTTGAATATTCAAACAATGGCGCATTAGTTGTTGGAACAAAATCTAGTAGTCCCTCGGCTAGCTCTCAATCATGTCATTTGTAGATTTCAATTTTTTTCCTAAGCACATATCATTGTATGATTTTAAGATGCTTTGTTTCACTATTTTTCATATATATCACTCCCATTCATTTACTTTTCACCATGGCTATTTTCAAGGTAATTTACTCATGCATGTGTTAAGACATTGATTATCAATGAAAACATTGAATGGGGTAATATGATAAATCTATAGACATGCCATTGTTGTCTTGCAAGATGCTTATAAATATATATTTAAATGTCGATTATCGTCGATTTTTATTTTTGATTTCAAATCACATAGTGTCCACGAAACCTATCGTCACCCGTTTAGGATCGGCATGTCTCACATGTGTCACATGTGAGATGTCTTTGATCGGTATCCTTTTGGATAGCCTCGAGTGGATGACAAAGTCACGGTATTTATGATGAGCCAAGGAGTGCGAATGAAATTTGGTGTCATAACCTGTTGTTCTCCCTGCACCATATCCGAGTGCGGTGGAGAACGATGGGGTATCTTGCCAAAATTCATTTGGACTCTGAGCTAAATCATAAATCCACTTTGTCGACCACTCTTAAATGAGTTTAGAACATATCCTTTCCTATAGAAGTAGGGTCGTGATATATAGAAACAAAATGAACCTTATAGCTGTTGATTTAACCTATATAGCCTCAAGTATGGGTGGCGACCGCCCGATGGATGTATGAAGGTTGGGAGAAAAGTGGGGCTCACTTTCGAATGAGTGGACGGTCAAAACTACCACTTTTGTCGTAGTGCCTTCTCTATGTCTAATCTTTATTAAGGTGAAGTGCCCATGCACCAAGTGCCGTAATTTCCACCCCGGGACAAGAAATCGATGTCTCTCGCTTTTGTGTGGTTCGGTTTCATACCAAGCTTTGAGTTGTGGGTACATCATGGTGAGTCACGTGCTCAAGGACCTCAAGTTGCGGTTGAAGAGGAAGATGATAGAGGCGGGCGATGATAGGATGGATGAGATGCTAGAAGTTTTGCGTCGAGATTAACCTAGACTCGGAGGATCCGCCAACATGTGAGGTTTGAGAGTTCTTTGAGCTACTTAAAGCTTTACGAAGAGGCATTGCCACGAACACACGAAAGTGACCCAGCTTGCTTTTGTGTGCGCTGCTCATGGCCATTAAGTCCAAGTATTTCTTTTCCAATAATTGTTACAATGATCTCGTGGAATTGATCTCGATATATTGCTTGATTTAATCATAAGATGCCTAGAGACATGTACCGTCTAAGAAGTTGTTATGCGGTCTCGGTATGAAGTATGAGAAGATTGATGTATGCAAGGATAAGCGCATGCTTTTACGGAAGGAGCATGAGAAAGAGAAGCATTGCTTAGTGTGTAAAAAGCCAAGATTTGTCGAGGTGGTGAGCGAAGAAGGTGAAAAGGTAACGACCGATGTTGCACACAAGCAACCCGTGCATGCCTCTCACACCTAAATGAAGCGGTTGTTTATCTCAAAGCGAAGTGCGGGCACATGAGGTGGCACAAAGAAGGTGTGCGTGAGAACGAGCAGATAATGGTGCACCCGTCGGATAGTGAGGCATAGAAGGCTCTAGATAGCTTTGATGAGGACTTAGCGAGGATCGAGAAATGTTAGCATTGGGTTGGCGGCAGATGGTTTCACGCCTTTCAACACAACCGCAGACATCATACTCGTCTTTGGCGATCTTTGCTATTCCATACAACCTTCCACCTTCCCTTTGCCGCGAAATATGAGTTTATGTTCACATGCCTCATCATACAGGCCCCGAACATCCTAGAAAGCGTCTCAATGTGATGCTCAAACCCTTGATTGAAGAGCTAAAAATTATGGACGGGGGGTAGGCGTATATCGCTACAGAAACAAAAATTCAACCTTCGTGTTGCATATTTGTGGTCATCCATGATTTCATGGCCTATGGTATTTTCTTTGGTGGGTGTCATGGAAATTTGACATGTCCGATCGTAGTTCGAACAACGATTGTTTTCGCCTTGTAAATGGTGGAAAGATCATTGCTTCGATTGCCATAGGCATTTCACGCCCCTAAGACCGCCTTTAGGTTCGAGAGGAATGCCTTCCGTAAGGACACGGTTGTCGAGAAAGGGTCATGAAAGCGTCTAGCTGGGCGAAATTACGATATCTTGAGTAAATTGGTGGAGAAAGAAGATGGGTTTGAAGGGTTTGGAGAGGAGCACAATTGGACTCACATTTGTGGATTATGGGAGCTCCCATATCGAAGGCCTTGATTACGATGCACAACATTGGCGTCATGCATCGAGGCGTAGCGTTGGTGAAAGCATTATAAGCATGGTCATGGATATGACGGACAAGACAAAAGACAACCTAAAGGCCGAAGAGACTTAGCGAGAGATCTGTGGCGCCAACACTTGAGCTCACGAAGCGGGGGTAAGCCAGCGCTCCATTTTGCCTTAAACCTAAAGAAAAGAAAGAAGTGTTGAGGTGGATGAAGAAATTGAAATTTTCCGATGGTTCTGGCGGGATTGAGGCAGCTGTGAATGTAAATCTGGGAAGCTAAATGGGTTGAAGAGCCACGATTACCACATAATCATGGAAAGACTCACACTGTAATGTTTACGTGGGTATTGTCGATGGTTACTACCGAGCAATGAAGAAAGGGGAGTGGGGAAGGCGGAAGATCCTAGCCGATGGTAGGCGGAACACAGGAGGATTTTTTACCCAGTTCGGGCTCTCAATGGAGATAATACCCTAGTCCTGCTCTCTTCGTTGATCTTGAGTGTCTTGAAGTTCTTGGTTACAAGGAGGCTCTCTTTCACTCTGTCTGAGGTTCTCTCTATATACATCGGGACAGGGCACCCCACAGCACAGCGAGGATTCTTTGGCGCGTCAGTCGAGCAGGGCTGTGGAAGGCTGTTGGAGATGGCGGGGAAGAAGCATCTGTAGTGCCGACAAAGCAGTGCCATCTGAGCGGCGCCACCGTCTGAGCGCTTGTTGTTGCCCACTGCTCTGGCGCCCGCGGTTCCGCTCTGCTTTCTCTGCACCCATCCGGCTCCTTCTAGAACTCCCTCCCTTTGTCCGGTGGGCTTGGTCCATCTTCATGGGGTGTCGGTTTAGCCCTTGACACCCGACCCCACATCCGTGACTTCCACAGCAGCCCCCGAGTGCTTCGAGACCGGGCCGTCTTATGTGGGTTTGCCATTCGGCTGCGAAGGCTATTTTTCGCCGTTGGGCGCGTTGACGGGGAGGTCTCGATGGACTCAATTCCCTTGGTAGCTTCATCGTACGCTCCCGGATTTGATAGGAAGATGTCTACACCTGGTCATGCCGGGACTCATCGTGGCTCGCCACGGAGCAAGCCGCCATTTGGCCCTTGGCTGAGTGGTACCCGCAGATTGTACGGCAGTCGGCTCATCATGGAGCGTACCTTGGATTTAGGTTTGGTGATGCCTCGCGACTATCTTGGGCATAGCGTGGCTCATCATGGAAGCGCGCCACCATTGGCTCTTGGCGATTGGTACCGTATATTATCGGCGATCGGCTCATCATGGGCGTACCTTGATTTAGGTTTGGTGGCGCCTCGCCCGGTTATGCGGGGCATAGCGTGGCTCATCATGGAGCGCGCCACCATTGGCTCTTGGCGATTGGTACCGTATATATGTCTGGCGATCGGCTCATCATGGGCGTACCTTGGATTTAGGTTTGGTGGCGCCTCGCCGGTTATCTTGGGGCATAGCGTGGCTCATCATGGAAGCGCCACCATTGGCTCTTGGCGATTGGTACCGTATATGTCGGCGATCGGCTCATCATGGGCGTACCTTGGATTTAGGTTTGGTGGCGCCTCGCCGGTTATGTCGGGGCATAGCGTGGCTCATCATGGAAGCGCGCCACCATTGGCTCTTGGCGATTGGTAGCCGTATATGTGCGGCGATCGGCTCATCATGGGCGTACCTTGGATTTAGGTTTGGTGGCGCCTCGCCCGGTGATCTTGGGGCATAGCGTGGCTCATCATGGAAGCGCCACCATTCGGCTCTTGGCGATTGGTAGCCGTATATGTCTGGCGATCGGCTCATCATAAGCGTACCTTGGATTTATGTTTGGTAGCGCTCGCCCGGTGATCTTGGGGGCATAGCGTGGCTCATCATGGAAGCGCGCCACCATTCGGCTCTTGGCGATTGGTACCGTATATGTCTGGCGATCGGCTCATCATGGGCGTACCTTGGATTTGGAGTGCGGTGACCTATATTTGATTCCATCCTCATTGATGTCACGATCCGGCAAGGGGCGGCGTGGCGGAGCCTTGACCCAAAATCTGGTAGTCGCGCCCGGTCAAACTTGGCAGCGGCGGGCCCTACCTCTGGCGAGAATTGTCGCCCTCTATAGTCCCCTGGAACTGCTCCAGATAAATTCATTCTCACGCTCCACGCCTTTCGCCTCTTCGTCTCCAGAAACCCGTCGCCTTCCCCACGAGCTCCACCGCTAGGGTTAGCGCGCCGCGCTTTACTGTTCCTTGCGCGCGATGTCATCCCGAAATGCGAATCCACCACCCGGGACCCCATCGCGCCACCGGCCCATGATTGGGTCCCTTCCACGCAGGAGGCGCATTTGGATCACGATGGTTACCATGGGGTGATGATGCCGCGCGACCACGATCGGCCTTGCTTGCGACTGCGGTGAGTTCTATCCCACCCCTCATTGCGAAGAGATCATCGTCTTGAGTCCTTCTTCAGTAGCGGTTGGGCTTCGGGGCGGTTTCTTCGTGGTCTCCTTTCCTACTCTGGCGTCGGGTGGTTCACTGAACACCAATTCCGTCCTTCACATCGCCGTCTTCATCCACCTCTGCGGCGTTTCTTGGGATCGCCGCATTTCAACCTTCATACACCTTTTCCTTCTCAAACCCTTTCGGCAGGAGCTCGCCAAAGCGATTAGGCGCCGGCTTTCGGTGAGGGCAGGCGAGGAAGATCTATTCGCCATCCCTTGGGACCTCCAACAAGGGGTGGCACATGATCAGTTCTCTGCGCCAACCTCGAGCCTTGCCTTAGTCCTTCTCAGGAGAGCCTGAGAGTGTCCCTTCTTGGACGCGGTACCCCGAGCATGAGATGGGGCGGTGAGCGAACTTCTCGCCAGATCTCGACTTGAAGGAGGCGGGTCGGCGAGGCGTGGGGATCCTTTTCACCCATTGTTCGTGTGTCAGACCCATCATGGGCGGGTATTCTTGAGGTATAGTCACGGAGGATGACCCCACGGGGAGGTTCTTAGGGGCAATCGATCGGGAGTTGCTCGTGATCCGGATGAAGCGACCTCGGCCCGGACGTCGCCATCCTTAGTCCCATACTCGGCGCCTACAGCTTGGCGAATCCGCCCCCCGCGGTGAGTGCTATGCCCTCGGAGTGGTTTCTGCATCTTTTCGCCGTTTGATTGCTAACGGGTTCACCCCTTGGCTCGTCGCGGGGCCGGGTGGCCTTTTCTTGAATCCTCCTCTGCCGCGCCTCCTCTGCCCGGCGCCCAGTGGCGTCGATCCGCCCGGCAGGCCAGCGGGGAGCCAAATGCCAGAGGAAGGGCCGAGTGCCAAGAGGAAGGGCATGTCCGAGGAATCGGCGGCGGGAGCCGTCACCGCTCCGCCCGCGAGGCCCGCCCCTCGGAAGCCACCGGTGCGTATATCAAGAAGTCGGCGTCGGCCGCCGAATCCTAAGCGGCCCGGACTGTCCCAGTGGTTTAGCCACTCGGAAAAAGCAACAAAGATAAGGAGGTCGAGCAGGTTAGCTTCTCCTTTCTCCTTTGCCCTCTTTTCCTTGCCACATGCTCAAAATTTGTTTACGGCGTTCGGGCGCCGGGGTGGGAATTCTCTGAAGGTCCTTCAGCCACACTCCGGCGAAGTGGGCGAAGGAGAGAACATTTTGCCACCGAACCCAGAGTCGGGCGGTGGTGATTCTGTGTCGGGGCTGGCCGATGCCGGCCTGACTGCGCCCGTCGATTCCGATGGTCCCAGGGCAACCACTTCACCTCTGCGGGGCAGCAAAGCCGTGACATCAACCCTTGCCGCCGCAGAGAGAGATCCCCGCAGATCCCCGATCGCTTCGATTCTCAGCCCTCCCGGATCTCTTTCTGTCATGAGGACGAATGGAGAACTTTCGGCGAGAGGGACGAGAAGTTAAGAGAAGAGCTTTACCTTCATGCAGTCAAGGGCGCCCAGCTGGTTCAGGTGAATCGTCGTCCCTTCCTTATGCTTATGGCGGGTGGCATATATTCCTCATTTTTCCTGCGTTCTCCTAGGCACTTGGAGAACGCTCCGAGGAGAGGGATGCGCTCCTCAAGAAAATGCTTCCCAAGGTGAGGGAGCACGAGGAGCCTGGCTTGACTTGGAGGCGTCCGTGAGGCGAGACTAAGCGGCTAGAGCTTTGGACCCAAGTTCAATCTCTAGCAAGGCGATCCAAGGTGGGCGTCTTATCCTCCTTCGGTTTGCATTGGTTCCCCATTGTTCCCCGACTTTGCCTCTGGTTTGAGTTTCCTTGATCGGGCCCAGGCTTGCAAGACTCGAGTCTCGACATCTTGGCCAGACAACTCAGTAGCACGGAGGTGGAGAGCATTCATCGTGAGCAGATCCAACCGTTGAAGGACTCTGGCGGGCCCTAGCCGACAACACCGGCTAACTGCGAGGCGGAAGGTGCTTATCTCCCTACTCGGTGCCGTGTCCGGGGTATCTGTGGTCAAGAAGGAGTCGGGGAGCAGGTTAGCGCCCTCAAGAGAGAGTAGAGGCTGCTCATGAGCCGCGGCGACAGTTCGTGACTCCATCAAGGGATGGCCAAGTTCTTGAGCCGGAGGAGCCGAGCCGGACAGCGATGGCGAGGCTCTTCGTTGCTATCGGCCCGGGTCTGAAAGGCTCGGGCCCACATCGAGAAGCGTCGATGTGGCGCCCGACCAGTGCTAGCTATCGTGAAGTCGCTCTATCCGGGGTGGAGCTAGAGGTCGTGGAGGGCCGCTGTCTGGTCGGCGATGACCAAGCTGCGCCCTTTTTGAAGAAGTTGAATGTGGCCTCCTCCTTGGTGGAGAATTTAGAGTTCGACCCTTGAGTAATGCTAACTTGGACTTGTAATTATTACTCTTCTCTGTATTTATTCTTGTTGGTCACGAGTGGTATTACTATGGTGAGAGGATTATCTCTTGCGTCATGCCCGCGGGCACCTCGTTGACCCCGGGCGCTAGTGGGTTTTAATCGCCGCTTCGTGCCCTCGCTTGTTTGTCGGGGCATTCAACTTCCGTAATGAGTGCGGCGAGTCTGTTTGTCTTCGGGCTTATACTTAAGGGCGTTACCGCTATCGGAGCGATCGCCCATTCTTCTCGCTTTCGCCTTCTCGTCTTCTTGCTTCGATGGCATCTCCATCGAGGCTCCGTTGCTCTGATGAAGGTGCTCTGGCTGCTCCCCTGCCGCTGGTCTTCAACTTCGGGGACGACGATCCTGCCCTGGAGGTCACCGAAGAGGAGCTTTGGGCGGACTACGACCTGATCCTTGCGAAGTTGGCCGCGGAGGAGGAAGCCGCCGCGCGCGACGCCGCCGCCCTAGAGGCCTTCCTCGAGGTTGTTCGGCTCTTGCTTGAGTCGTAAACGATCCTTGCAAGGGCTTTGGCTCGAGCCCGCCATCTTTGCGTGAGGTTTGGATGCTTTTAGGAAGGACTTTTGTAGGGAAACATGCAATCAGACCTAATGTCTGATCTTATGGCGATGTATATATATATATATATGAACTATGTATGTGAATTATGGTCTTGATTTTTATCGATGTGCTTAATGTCTTTTTGTTTGAATATTCATACGATGACTAGCGTAGCCAGAGTGTATGGCTAAGCGTTAGGCATGTACTCAAGCGACTATGCCCATCGTTCGGATTTTGCTAAAGGGTTTTAGAATTTAGTCACGAATGCCAAGGAATATAGCAACAGATTTTAGTCATGAAATCGGGGAGAAAGCGTTTGCATCACGGAACAACGTTAGGTGATTGGTAGCCCAGACTTCTTTGCTCACTTGAGTATCGGTGAGCAAGAAGTCAAAAACGGCATCAAATTACAACGATCTGATGGAAAGCATATTTCAAGTGAAAAAGCGGCGTGGTGTTCTATGTTCAGTGTGTTGCCGAGCGCGACGCCGTCTTCACGTTGGTCGGTAGGCACCGGGGTGCACTACCTCGTCAATGATGTAAGGACCTTCCCAACCCGGGGAGAGCTTATGCTCAACTTTCGATTCTTTCTAAGAACCGAGGTCCCCTTTAGAGCCCGGCCCGAATGTTTGATTAAGTGGTAGCGTCGGAGGCCTTGGAGGTATCTCGGCCGGATGGATGGATCACGATGTCTCTAGCCTCTTCGGCTTGTCGAGGTCCTCGATCGGCTTTCTTCGACTCGGCTTCTCTGTAGTCCGGACCGTTGTGATCTGAAAGCTAGTTCGATAGGTAGGACCGCCTCCGAACCGTATACCCGACAAAAAGGTGGCGCTTTCGGTAGCCTGTTTGGGGTAGTTCTTAGCCCCAGTCAGAAAGGCAATTCTTTTACCCACCGTGCGCATATGGCTTTAGTCGGTCGAATATCAGGCTTCGGGCCTTGTAGCACCATGCCATTGGCTCGCTCGACACCTGCTTGCTCGTGGGTGTCCCACGAGAGCAAAGCGATTTTGATCGAGATCCTCGCACTTTGATCTGGAATTCCTAAACCTACGAATTGGGCGCCGTTAGTCGGTGATGATCTGTTTGGTACCGAACGGCGGCGATTTCTTGAAAGAATTCTCGGCTTTGACGCGGTGATGGTTGCAACCGGCAGCCTCGATCCATTTGGTGAACTTGTCGATGGCGGCGAAGAAGAAGGCGAGGCCACCACAGGCCTTCTTTAGTGGCCCGGCGATGTCAAGCCCGGACGCAAATGGCCATGTGATCGGGATGGTTTGCGACTCTGCTGGCGGTATGTGAATTTGCCGGGCGGCGACATCCTTCACAAGTGCGCCACGATATCCTCGGCGTCTGTGACAGCGGTTAGCCAAAAGAATCCTTGCGTAGGCTTTGCCGACGACAGTCTTGGGGCGCCGCGTGGTGTCGCAAATTCGAGTGAATCTCTTTAGCGAGGCCCTCCTTCTTGCTCGATATGCATCGCCTTAAGATCACGGAAGCGCTCTTCCGAAAAAGCTCCTCCCCGACCACCGCGTAGCTTTTGCCTCGCCGCGCGATGCACTCGGCCTGCACTCGATCTTCGGGGAGCTCATCTCTCAAGAGGTAATCCAGGTAAGGCTTTGTCCAGTCGGGATTAACGACCAGCACTTCTTCGCCGACTGGTTTCTCCTCCGGTGGCGGACTCCATGCGTGCGTGATGGTCGGCTTGTGAAGTTCCTCCACAAAGATTCCAGCCGGAGCCAGGGCCCGACTGGAGCCTAGTCTGGCGAGCTCATCCGCCATCTCGTTGTCCCGACGCAGCACGTGGGTGAGCTCGAGTCCGTCGAACTTGTTCTCTAGCCTGCGCACCTCCTGGCAGTATGCCGCCATGTTGTCATCCGCCACGACCACTCTTTTTGCACTTGATTGATTACAAGATGGGAGTCCCCACGAATCAAATCAATCGCGGGATCGCGGCGATATGGCGATCTGAAACCCATGTATGGTAACCGTACTCGGCGGCGTTATTTGACGCCGGGAAGTGGAGTGAAGGACATACTTGAGGTTTTTACGCCGTCGGAAGTCGGACTGCGCCCGCCCCACCATTCAGCGTGAGGGAGCCGTCGAAATGCATCGCCCAATTACTCGAGGTCCCTGCGGTGCGGGCTCTTGTGTCTTTATCCACTTTCGAAGAGCGAAGTCGGCGGTAACGAGAGACTTGATGGCGTCCGGGCTTGAAGGAGATTTCAAAAGCCGAGCTCGGCCATACTTGGCGATCCTGCCGATGGACTCCGATTATCGCGGCACTTCCCGATCGGAAAAGATGTTACCACCGAGGCGGGTGTTCTTGAAAATAATGCCCGAGCTTCCGAGAGGTGGCGATCTGATGTCTGAAGTTTACGCACTTGAGGTACCGCCTTAGACTTCGCCTAATACTTCAGACGAAGTAAACCGGACGTTGAACCCTCTGCGAGTGCCTGCCTCTTCCCTTTCTATCTGTCGCGCGACCACATGGGTCGTGGCGCTATGTAAAGGCGGCTCCCACGTGTTGGTGCAACTAGAATCGGAGGAGTGGTCGGGGCGACTTTAGGTCTTGAAGGCTTTTTGCGCTTCAGGGTCGCGAAAGTTGTCTTGCTTCTTCAAGAGTTTGAAGAACGGCATTCCCCGCGCTTAAGCGGAAGATGAACCGGCGAGTGCTACTATACATCCGTGAGCTTTTGGGCGTCTTTTTGGCAAGTCGGCGGCTTCATCTTGAGGATGGTGTTGATTTTCTTGGGATTTGCTTCAATGCCACGGTGTGATATGATGAACGAGTAGTTTCCGGAGGAGCCGAAGACGCACTTTTGGGTTAAGCTTCATCGGAAGGCTCGCAAGCTCTCGAATGTCTCGGCTAGGTCGGCGGTGAGGTCTTCTTTCACTCGGGTCTTGACCACGGCGTCGTCTCGTATGCCTCCACGTTCGCGTCCGAGTTGGGTGTGAAGCACCGAATAAGCGTATTTGATAAGTCGCGCCCGGCGTTTTCAACCGAATGGCACCGTGACATAGCAATCTGGCGCCGAGCGGTGTGATGAAGGATGTCTTGATCAGATCCTCCTCCTTCAATCGGATCTGGTGATACCGATGCGCATCCGGGAAGCTTAGGAGTTCACACCGGTGATGGAGTCTACCACTTGGTCTATCGGGAGTGGCCGAAGGGGTCTTTTGGGCACGCCTTATTGAGATCCGTGTAGTCAACACACATGCGCCAACTTTTATTTTTCTTGCGTACAAGGACCGGATTTGCCAACCAGTCGGGATGATAAACTTCTCTTATAAATTTAGCCGCGAAGCTTGGTGATCTCCTCTCGATGGCATCGCGCGGTCTTATGTGAACCTCTGAGCCGTTGCTTGACGGGCTTAGCTTTGCTATCCACATTGAGTGAGTGCTCGATCACCTCCCTAGGGACACCGGGCATATCGGACGGTTTCCAGGCGAAGATGTCCCGGTTTGCCCGAAGAAAAGTGACGAGCACCTCTTCCTATTTGGGGTCGAGCCCGTCCCCAATCGGCGACTGCTTGGAAGTGGGCGGAGTCGAGATCACACGCTTGACTCCTCGTCGGGCTTCATGCCGGACTTGGTTTGCTTTGCGGTCGGAACATCGTCTTCGCCTCGTGGGAGGGCTGCCGCTTGCTTCATCATCTCGACCTCGGCCGAAACCACGATTACTCGGCCGGTTGCGACTCTCCTGTCGCACCACGAAGGATTTCTTGGCGTCCCCGTATGGTGATGATGCGTTTGGACCCGGCATCTTGAGAGCTAAATGCGCATAGTGAGGATAGCCATGAACACAGGCTAGCCCGGCCTTCAAGATGGCATGGTATCTGCGTCTCGAAATCGACCACCTCGAAGTTTAGGTACTCCGTCCGGTAGTTCTCCTTGGCTCTGAGCGTTCACGGGGCGTGATTTGCCTAAGCGGCATTGTCGGCGTCCGGGATCACCCGTGGAGCGGTGGCGAGCCCGCTTTAGCTCGGGCGTGGAATCTTCATATCATCGAAGGTCTTGGAGAAAAGGGCGTTGAGCCCGCTCCCGTCGACGATACCCTCTTAAGCGGCCTTGCGTATGATGGGGTCGGGGCGAGGATACCTTCCGGGAAGGGAGCGCGATCGGGATGATCCGAGCGATCGAATGTGATCAGGATCTTGGACCACCTCAGGTATCGAGGTGTGGCTGACGTTATCGCATTGATCTCCGGCGGTAAGCTACGCTTCGCTTGGACTCGTATCTTGTTGAACCCCCAAATATGTAGTTAAGTTCACGCTCGGTCACCTAGTAGTCACCTCCATCCTCCCGGGGTGGGTCTTGCCTCTTCTCCGCCTCGCCTTTGCCCTTGTTCGCTCTGTTGCAGCTCTCTCGGGCAAACCTCTTCAGGGTGTAACAGTCCTTGGCATATGCCTCCCACAGGGAGTGGAAAGGACATATGGCGTCCATTACCTCGTCATAGCCGCAGGCCTCACGGACGAGCGCGCTCAGCCGCCGCGACCAGCTCTCCCGGCCCACGCTTCCTGTCCCTCGGCATGGAGGACTCGGCGTGGTCCTTCTTGTCCTTTGCATGGGCGGTCTTCTTGGCGCTCACTTGGCGTCCGCGATGGCGTAGCGATCACCATAGCGAACATCTCACGGCGGTAGTCGGCGGCCTTGAGACATTTTCTTGATTAAGTCGGGTCGGCTGACCCTTCTGAAGGCGGCTATAACGACCGCTTCAAAACATCGCGCCGGGTATTCTTCTTATGCATGAAGCAGGGATGAACTCTCGCGAGACTCACTCTTCTTCGGTGAAGGCGATAGAGGTCCCATGCCGTCCCGGTCTCTCGAAAGTACCACAGGAAGTTTGAGATAAAGCGCTCACAAAGATCACCCGGGAATCTATGGAACCCATTGAGTCCCGTGAGCCAAGCTTGTGCCGATGGGGGCGGCGTGTTGGCGGTAATTAGCCATCACGTTACGGTGGCCCCATTGCCTAACGGGCGTATACCTGCAGCCACGCCTCTGGGTCTCTTTCGCCGTCGAACTTGACGATGCCCCTAGGATTAAAACCCTCGGGCCCACATCTTTCGGCGGCGGGGCGTGGCGAACCCCATCAATAGGCCTGTTGCGCGTCGAGGCGGCAAACGCGAGGGTTACGTCCGGGGTTCCGTTGTCACTCTCGGCCGTGGCCTGTGGCTCCCGCGGTCGGCGTGATCCTCGCGCCGGCCTCCGCGATCGGCGCGGCCGTCGCAACCAATGCCGAAGCGCTCGTACTCGTCCTCACACCGGCGCCTCTCGCCTTCCGCCCGGTCGCGGCGTCTTGCGGTGAGATCGACGCGGAGGTCTCGGTTGAGGCTCCGGCGGGCGTCTTCGCCCCGACGGAGCTCCAGCCGACTGCCTCTGGTCGACTGCTTTTGTCCATTCTGCCGGTCTGAGTAGCAGCGGATCTGAGTGTGTCTTCTCCACAGGCGCCTCTTGGTTTCTTTGGACCCCTTGCGCCGCCGTCACCATAGCTTTCACTTGAGCCACGATCGGGTCGAAATTTGTCTGGGCGAAATCGGCCCAAAGGGTGTCAGCAAATGTTTTGGAAGCGGCGATGTTACTGCTGCGGTGTGTGAAAGATCAACTGATCTCCCTCTTCACTGCGAGGAACTCTTCATTGACGTTCGCCCCGATCTTTGGAGGGACTTGGCGCGCTCTTCTCGCGCCGCCACGGCGTTAGCGATCCGCCTCGCCGTGTCGCCGCCTCTATTTGGTGCGGTGTCGGTCGATCGTCTTCAATCGCGAAAACTCGCGCTGAAGGCTCCTTGAGCACAAACGCCATGGTGCCACTTGATCCGACTGAAGCTCTGGCGAGAGGGCGGCTTGCCGGCCGTCGGCGATGAAGTCGAGGCTCCGGCGGAAAATGCGGCTAGGGCGAAGCAGATGGTGATTTCGTTGAGAGGTGCCATCGGACTCAAGAGGGTGATCTTCACCTTGGCCCCTACTGCGCGCGCCAACCGATGGTTACTACCGACAATGAAGAAAAGGGAGTCGGGAAGGCGAAAGATCCAAGCCCGATGGTAGAGTGGAACACCCGGAGGATTTTTACCCAGGTTGGGCTCTCCAATGGAGATAATACCCTAGTCTGCTCTCTTCGTTGATCTTGAGTGTCTTGAAGTTCTTGGTTACAAGGCTCTCTTTCTCTCTGTCTGAGGTTCTCTCTATATACATCGGGCAGGGCACCCCACAGGCACGGGCGAGGGAGTTCTTTGGCGCTTGTCAGTCGGCAAGGGTCATGGAAGCCGTTGGAGATGGCGGGGAAGACTCATCTGTAGTGCCGACAAAAGCATGATGCCATCTGAGCAAGCGCCGCCTTTGCTGTGCAGCGCTGTTGCTGCCCACTACTCTGGCGCCCAGTTTCCGCTCTGCTTTCTCTGCACCCATCCGGCTCCTTCTAGAACTCCCTCCCTTTGTCCGGTGGGCTTGGTCCATCTTCATGGGCTGATCGGTTTGGCCCGCCAAATAGACCCCGTCACGTGACTTCCACAGTATCTTAATGATAATGTGTGGAAGGTGCTAAATTGAGCTAAGTTATTTCTATAGACAATTATGTGCTAAAGAAATATCGAAAGACATGATGGAGAGGTTGGAGAAAGAGATACGGTGCTTGTATGCAAGATGGAAAAATATTCCTCAGGGTTTCTTCAATCCAATGCAACATCTACTTGTTCATCTACCTTCTGAAGCTAAGGTAGGTGGCCCCTGCTCGATATAGGTGGATGTATCACATTGAAAGAGCTCTAAAGAAACTTGAGCTATGGTTGGCAATAAGGCAAGAGTTGAAGGGTGCATTGCGAAGCATTTTCTCTAAAAGAGATATCATACTTCTCGAGTGTATACTTTGCGAGAGGAACACAAAGTCAATGCTCTCTGTCTGCGGTACCATGTAGATGAAGAGACACCTTGTAGTGACCTCTGATTTTCAATGGAGAGGCACTACCGTTGGTAGTTACTGCTTACTATTACACTTGAGGAAGAAAAGAAGTGCTTTGTTGTACATGTACTCCAATATGGAAGAGATGGAACAATATTTCACGTAGCGTTTACTTTGTACATGTCAATCAAGCTATCTTTGCCGAAGACATCATTCATTTATGTATCCATTTACGTTTTCATTTACGATGAATTCGATAAGCGAATTGGGCGTCTATTAGTCAACCAACTACCAAGCGACTTAATACGATGCATCGGGATGGAATAAATGGGGCCCTAATTTCATCACTTGGTTCGAGATCATGTAACACCTTCACATCCTATAATATTCTGTAATATTACGTTTCAATATATTATAAATCTTATACAACCGAATCGTATTTTGTTGGCGGTCGTGAAATATAGGAGCGTCCATGAGGACTTGCTTCAGCTATCCTATGGCGTATTTATTAAAAGCTATAGGCGTCTGACGTGAGCGGGTTTGGTTCCGTTCAACCAAATTTGAAGTGATGTCCCCTTGCGGTCACAACAAATACTAGAGTTGTAACTAGGGCAATCGATGCACAAGGGATCGAAACAAATTTCTATGGAATCATTCAAAACATCCTCGAGTTCAAGTTTGTAGGGAATAAGGAGCTCAAAGTAGTCTTTTTCGATTGTGTTTGGTTTGATAACAAACATGGGACTCATCAAAACGAGTATGGGATGGTAGAAGTCAAACACAACGAACAGCTACATGGCTATGACAATTGTATTCTTACTCACCAAGTTGAGCGGTGTATTATATGCCATATCCATGCACAAGGCCGAGTGCTTGGTGGGTTGTGTACAAAGTTAATCCCGAGAACGGTTACATACTCTGGTGATCTTTGGTTACCTTGATAGCCGGTGGAGGCCATGGAGGTTCTTGAGGTTTTCAAGATGAAGAATTGCCAAGCACTTTTGATATAGAGGCGGTCAGTCTCAATTCTTTAGTCGGAGACCATGGAGATATAATGATTCTGAGAAAAGGAAAAGACAACCAATCAAGAAAAAAGTAGCATATCGTCCCTTAGAAAGAAGGAGACTACATCATGTGACATTGATGAATTTTGACAAGTAAATTTAAATTTCTGTTTTTAATTCTCTAATTTTGTGTGTTTATTATCTTGTTCATTCGTTCATTAATATTGTTGTTGTACTAACTTGATATTTTTCTTTCAACAGGATGCCCCGATCGATCAAGCAGCTGGCGAAGGGACTCCTCGGTGGTAGGAGGAAGTCCAGTAGTTTGCGCGATGAGGAGGCCTTGTTTCAGGGTAGCGCTTCAAGCGCAAGTAGATGGTGTGCTTTGTTGAGTCAAGTGAATCCTGAGGTAACTAAGCTTTTGATGTTTACTTTGTGTCAAAACATAAATATGACATAAATATAACTGTCTTGTATTATTTCGCAGGATGAGACATCGCCGGAGGAAGAAGTGGCTGCTGCCATGGATGTTGATGAGGGTCAGGAGGCCGATGTTGATCTTGAGTAAACTAGAATGTTATATTCTCTTAATTTATTTGATTATTATCTTCTTTATTCATTCATTATTATTGTTGTTGTAGGTGGGATCGATGAGGATCGGGATGCCGATGTGGGCCAAGGGATTATGCAGAGAAAGAGGACCCAATGGGTGGGGATCTGACCAGAGTGTTCTCTCTGAGCCCGCTTTGAGGTTTAGGAGGAGCCATCTTGTCGCCCCCCTCAAAGCGCCAGACGGAGGAGGACAAGGTTGTGATCACACTGTTGGCGATAGGTTTGTATTTTCTAAACCATGTCTTATTTCATTTCTTTCGAATGGAACTATATCATTTATATGTCTTGCAGTTCATGGGATGACTTCGGGGTTTGTGGCGAGAGGACACCATAGGCGGAGTTAACTTCGTGCTAGGTAACCTCTGCCGTTTACTACCGGGTTAGTCCGTCACGACCAATGGCAAGCGATTTGTTGCTACTAGTTGGGATCATTACCTTGCTCCTAATGCCGAGCACTTGAATGCTCGAGGCGCTTTGGAGTGACTTTTGGATAAGATTCTCTGTGCGGTTGGTATTGGTTTAAGCTGTCGATTCTTTACTATTCTAACTATTCTTTGTGATGAACAATTGCGAGAAGCGTTACCGTTTGGTTGGCCGGTGCAGACATGGAGCATGCTCGTAGAGTTTTCCATGTAAATGCACGTCGGGTGACCAAAGATGCATTGTCTAATGCTCGGATTCAAGCAACAAATCTTTACTTGAGATCTATTAAAGGGCAACGGATTAACAGGACTCACGGGTCTTCAGAAAGTTACTTGACCGAGGAAGAGTACGCGCAGGTTGGCATTCAGCCGAGTGATATTGAAGTGTACGTGGAAGGTCATAAAGGTCGAGACCCGACACACCCTGAGCAGCTGTGCAGTTAGACAGCTATTGATCGGCTGGTTAGTGGTCACAATTTTGATCCAATTCAAATTAAGTTGTTTGATTTGCAGTTCCCATTTAAATTGTCTGATTTGGTTATGTAGGAGAAATATGGCGAGGAAATAGTCAAGCGCCATGGTGAAGACTATGATTGGAGGAAGGAACCGGTTGACGGCGTAGCTGTGCATGCTAGTGGAGGCGGCAAGGCCCATGGACGGTGAGATGTCATACCTTCTAAAATTTCATGAAGTCATAATTTCAAGTGCTAAAGCCTTTATGGTCACGCATTTTGAAGGTACTCCATGTTCCTTTGGAGTGATCGACTTAGCGGTGGTCTTGGTGAGGGATCTTCTTCGTCCCGAGCTCGGGGTTGGTAGCCGTCGCTCCTCGAGCGAGTTGGAGGTTACTAGGCTGCGTGAGGCTGCGCCAGCGTGATGATTATGCAAGGCGCGACAAGAGTACTACATTTCATACAATGCACAACAGTAAGTGGCGATTCAAGTAAGTCCGAGTCTTCAATCTATTGCATTTAGAGAATCTATTAATTCAAAATACTTATACATTGTATTTGTAGGCAATGTTCCAGGCGATGGGGCAAAACATTGTCTTTCCACCGTTCCAGCCGCCGCCGCCGCCACAATGGGGGATGTATCCTCCGGCACCTCCTGCAGCTCAGGTATTCTTGCTAAACATTGTGAATCGAGTTGAATTTAGTCAATCTAGCTAATATTAGTTTGTTGTACCTAATCTTGTTCAAACTAGCCACATTTAGTCTATCTAGCTAAACTTAGTCATTTCTAGCGAGACTTAGCGAATCTAGCAAGACTAAGTATCTCTAGAGTTAAGTTTGATGAATTTAACGATATTTAGTTTATTTTTGCTAAACTTGGCCCGTTCTGGTTAAACTTTGTTAATATAGCTAAATTTACTCAATATAGCTACACTTACTAATTTCTAGCTAAACTTTGTCAAACCTTGTAAATCTAGTAAAATTTGATCAATCTAGCTATAATTGTTGCCTTATGTAGGGATCATCGACACATGGGTCCTCGTCTTCTGATTACTCACTTTTACTACGCTTGTAGCACCTGCAGATCCGTCGGTTCGTTTCTTACTTGTTTCCTTATGGTACATTCATTCTTATATTATTGTCTAATCTTGCATTTTCTTGTGTAGGGAACCGACGGTGCAACTGCTTTTGTCAACGCGCTCTTTGCTTCCGGATCAAGCGGCTAGAACTCCAATCAACCAGATGGCGGCCAGTAGTTGTAGATTGTTTGATAGTTGTGTCACTTTGGATGTGTATGATTCGAGTTGAATTTTGGATGTGTTTGTAGTTGTGTCACTTTGGCCTTTTTTGGATGTTATGACAATTTGGATATTATGATGGATCGATAACTTGATTATATGCATGTTCTGTGCTGGATTGATTATATTCATGAATTGTATGTGTTGATGTGTGAATTGCTGTCAATGTTGATTATATTATGTATTGAATTGTGTGCCCAAACATGAAAATAGGGGAAAAAAGTTGCCCCTGATATGGCTAATTAACGCCGGCCTAGGTTTTGCCGATGTTAATTAAGGATTAATTGACGTCGGCCTTGTGGCGGCCATATTAATTAGGGCTTAATTATCGCGACCTTGTGATAGCCGATGTTAATTATCGCGTAATTAACGTCGGCTTTGGTGTTGCCGATGATAATTAGTAATCCTGGGATTCCTGTTTTCGTCCGACAAAACTACGGCAAATCGTTAATTAACGTCGACCAAATTTAGACCAACGTTAATTATCCCGACGAAGCGGCCTAAGCCGACGTTAATTACTAATTAACATCGGCTAAACAGAGACCGACGTTAATTAGTGGGGTCACGGCAGTAATTATCGTCGGCTGCATCAGGCCAACGTTAATTATGCTAATTAATGTCGATTAACTATCGTGGGCTAAAAGCCGATATTAATTAGCCATTTGCCGACGTTAATTACAATTAACGTCGGCAAATGGCTAATTAACGTCGGCTTTTGGCTGATGTTAATTTGCTGGATTACTGTAGTGTAATCACACCACCACCAAGAGAGAAGTTATTAGAACCATCTTGAACCAACCTTATCACTCCAACGAAACACCAACTTGAACCATCTTGCATCGTTTCATACAAACCAAACACAACTCTGTACCATCTCATACAATCAACCAAAACACCCTACCTCATACAATCAACCAAACATCCTACTTGAACCATCATATTCAGAAATATTATCCCATCCCTCTAACCAAATATACTCTTATTGTAGGACCATTGTTAGCATGAATATATATTGTACACTTTTAGTACAAGATTGTTTGCAATGAACTCATTTTATGGTTTCAATTGACCAGCTTTTTGTGTGTGTCGTCTCATCAAATCTATCGAGCATTCAATTAGTCCAAATATATGACTCATTTTTATGAATTAGTCACTGAAAAGAGGAAGGCGTGCAGGCTTAAGCTGCTGGTGGAGTGTCATTTCGATACTCTCCGAAACTTTTAGACAGTGAGGCCATTAATTTGTTCAAAATCACGCTGCCAATTGAGTACAAACTTCAATCAAAGCTCGTATGAGTAAGAATGGGCTCATCAAAGTTTGAAATAAGAACATATTGAAAAAGAATAAATCCTAACTTATTGAATTATTTGTTATACTAGAAATTCTAATTATTATGCAATGCTGACGTCACATATAATATTGAATTTTGTTCAAATTCTTTTACTAAAAGAAAGATCTAATTATGACATCATGCTGATGTTATAAACATAAATTACTGAATTAAAATAAATCTAAAACTAATATATCTCACTAAAAGGTGAGACCACTAGTCTATGGGCCTGGTTGACGGATCAACGCGAGTCCATGGGTCTATGGGAAGGTTGACCGCGGGCAACGCTAACTCAAGAACTATCGTCACGCGATGATGCAAGCAACGACGCATGTCGCAATGTGACGGCAACAAGCGGCGGACTATGCGCGACTACACGTGGCATAATCCCAGCCATCCACATTAGATTGGATGTTCAGGATTACGGTGAAGGGTAGCGACAGTGATGATATGTGGCAGACTGACATAGTGACACATGTCTTGATCTGGACTGTACACACCAGATCGGACGGATGCGATTGCGCAATCGATGGCAACGGCGACACGAACACATGACAGACAGAGGCGACATCCATGCTACGTAATCTAGGCAATTCAGTGCAGATCCAACGATAGCGATAGAACGATGGTGAGGAATGACTACACGACATACGGGCACGGTACTTACGTTGCATAATCCTGGCCATTCATAGTAGATTAGATGGTCAAGGATACATGAGTGACAGCAATGATGGCATAGCGGCGGGGTCTCACTGGAGATGAAGATGACAACACTGGCCACGACACTCCGCAGCTCCTCCGGTGATGAGACTATTCGGATCCGAGGCAGCTTAACATGGCGAACTAAGATTTGGCCACGGATAGGGCTAAAGGGGCTTAACGGTGGCGGGCATGGATGAAAAATGTGGTTGTGGAGTACATAGACCCCGGGTATCCGCAAGGCAGGCCCGTGAGGCCCACTCAGTAGGAGATGGGCCGAGACGACTGCATAAGGACGGATATCACTTGGGCTGCTTCCTACGTGCGCAACAAGAAAACCCTAAAGATAGTAGCTAACCTTAATTAGGTAGGATACGATTGTAATCCTAGCCATTACCATATTCGGTAAATAAGGATAGAGATAGAATCTCCATCTCGTAACCGATTGGGACTCTCCCTTGTAACCGCACCTCTCCGCTATACAAAGGGGGCAGGGAAACATCATGATCAGATCATCAGCAATAAGCTAGACACACATAATCCCAGAGCACAAGACTAGGGTATTATCTCCTCCGCAAGAGCCTGAACCTGTATAATTCTTTACTCTTGTGCTACCATCAAGTTAGGACCTAGCGCCTAGCCCTGTTTTCATTATTGCCGACAACAAACGTCGACAGCGGCAATACGACCTTCCAACTCCGGTGGTGCGACCTTCCAACTCAGGCGTTGGTTCATAGGGCAAAAGGGGCGGCGCGAAGTGGAGATCATGATGCGGGGGTCAGCACATTAAATGGTGCCCCTGGCTTCCGTGTATAGCGTGGAAAGTGTGGCAGATATTGCAGCGACGGTGGATTTCGGTTAGGATATGATGAGGCATCATGGCATGATCTGGGCCATCCACGACGACTCGATCCGATGGGCAGCAACGTGTGGCTACGCGGAGAGATCTCAACTGTGCAATCAAGATCAAACGGACAAGGTCTAGGGTTTGCATGGCTTGGCTACTGTGGTAAGTGGTAATGCGTCTTCATGCGGGTTTTAGGCGGGCCGACTTGGGTTTAGGCCATTAGGCCTAAATCATTTTCTAAGCTTTTCTTAATTAAAATAATATAGAAATTAAAATAAGTCGAAATAAATATTAACAACATCGAAAAATTCCAAAAAGTTCTAAAATATTTTGAGACATTTGGAACTCAAATAAAATACTTTTAACAAAAGTTTATTTAATATTTTCAAATATTTAAATACTTTTCGAAAAAGCTTAATTCAAATATATTATTTAAAATCCAAATAAATTTTAGAAAATTTTCAAAAATATAAAAGGCACATTAAATCCATAAAATACAAAATTTGGGATGTTACACTTTGCTACTTACCTTGCAAGTTACTGCCCTAGCTAAGATAAAATCTTTGCAATCATATAAAACTCTATATTGTTGGGGAGGTACGGCGCGCACCCCGTCGTCCCGCCACATGTTGCTTTTGTACAGTAAACATCTAAGTAGACTCATATATATGTTTTTGGTTCCATTTCATGTGAGTCTCTTAGCTCGGTTGGTTAAAGCCGTTGCTCGCTAACGGTAGGTCTGCACTTCGAGTCCCAGGAACTGCAGTATACTATAGCACCTCTACAGTAGTAGCTACAATATTTTTTTGAATCAGAAAAGATAATAAGCTTCACTGGTTTGATTGAGCTATTAGATCATGTCGTAAATTTTTGAAACTTTTTTTATAATGATCCTCAAAGCATACCTAACTTTTTTATAATTTTTGAAACTTTTTTATAATGGTCCTCAAAGCATACCTAACTTTTTTATAATGGTCCTCATGTCATAAATTTTTGAAACATTTTATCAAGTCGTAAATTCAGATCATGATCAAACTTGTGCATTTTTTTTAAAAAAAAAACTTGCGATGTTACTAATACATTTAAAGCAACTTCGCTGATTTAATTGAGCTACTAAATTTGAAAAAAATTTAGAGTAGTCTTGAGAACATGCCTACACTACAGTCAAAATTTTAGATCATTATCAAACTTTTACGATTTTTAAAAAAATCTGGCAATGTTGCTGGTGCACTTAAAGTAAGTTTATTGATTTAATTGAGCTACTAGATTTACAAATTCTACTAAATTTGCAAATTATTGAAAAAAATTTTAGAAGGGTGCTGAGCGCGTGCCTATGCTGCTGTAAAAATTCTGGATCATGATCAAACTTTTACAATTTTTAAAAATTCTTAAAATGCTGCTGATGCACTTAAAGCATGTTCACTGATTTAATTGAGCTATTAAATTTGTAGATTCTTTAAAATTTGTTCAAGAGTCCTGAGAGTATGCCTGAGCTACCATGAAAAGAATCATGATCAAGCTTTTATGGTTTTTAAAAATTATAACAATTTGGTTTCTTTTTTCGAGGTGTTTCCAAAAAGATTTCCTTTACTTGTTAGAATCTATGTCTCGTATCGGTGATTCCCGCCTAGAGGAACACGCGGGCCTATTGCAATCTAGTTTCTAAAAACAATCTATCAGAGCAGTAGGTATGAAAGTATTTTTATAAACACATGTTGAGAATTTTCAAATGACGAACCTAATAATTTTATATATGTTAGCTGTCAAAGTTTCAAAACGGTTGACTGTACGTATTCTGAAATAACATATAAAACAGAACAGAGTATGAGTTTTAATGTGGGTCTACGTCGATGCTGGTGACGCACTGCACAAATTAACTAAGAATACGATAGAATGAACAGAGTATATTAGACTGTGAGTAGTGGAGGGACTTGTACGCTCCTGTTCGTATAGATGGAGGTCTGAATCTGATTGCACCGGCAGACATGGCCCACACTTTGCTTTGGTGTTCGATCTCTGGTCAAGGAAATATATATATCGAGAGAGAGAGAGTTTACACCCAAAACAATCCAGCTAAATTGTCGATTGATAAGATTAATCAGCTGCAGCAATCAGGTAATCATGCGCTGTAATGCCATAAACTCACAAAACCGATGGTTGTTAGACCATCTCCAACAGCGTTCCCTAAATCTGGATCCCTATATCCTCATATACAGAATTCCCTAAAAAGATTCCTTCCCTATATCTCTTCTCTCTCCAACAGCATTCCCTAAATCCCACTCTCTATTTTCTCCCTCCTATATTATAATAATATTTCATAACCGCCATATGAGACACGTTTGTTTTTTACCAGGCCAAATTTGATGGGCTATATATTTTTAATTGCGGGAATCTAAATTTGAAATTTATTGTAACAACTATATTGTAACGGCTATATTGTAACGGCTAGCATAACGGGCAATACTGATTACTGAAGAACTCAAAAGAAAACAACATTCTATTTGCAAGTCTCATGGTTTAACTAAATGTGATACATTTGATAACTTTCTGTATTCAACATTAGGAGAGTTGAGTTTCAGACTAACTGCAGGAATCAAACAAACATTGTGTTACGCCAAATAGAGGACGGGAGTTAAATTGGCTGCATTTTAGTAGAAAGCCAGATGTTCTCGAGACTTGGAAACCGTCTTCGGAGGCTGGCAGCCAGCTCCATGTATTTCTCAAAGCCAACCACTGCCATTTCACAAGCATTGTCTCCCATCCTTGCATGCATGCTGAGAAGAGGCCTGGGTATATATGGTTTATGCTCCGACCACACAAGCCGTTCAATGCCAGATTCTGTTCTAGTAATGCTAGCCTGCGAGTGAAATCTTTTGGTTACATATTTTAGAAGCAACATTCATAATGGCCAATCTGATAACCAATTTTCAGATAGCACACACCTGTGGTTGATCATTCTGAACATTTTCAAAAACCAACTGTGCTGCTTGCATAACAAATGCACAATGTCTAGCATTCAGTTGAAAGATTGATGCATTGACAATCATCATCTATCCCTTCTCTTCATATCCATTATGATCTCAACAAAAAAAATTAAAATTAAGTTCCACCACCGCATCCCAACCAATATCCTTCCACTGACATTCTTCACCACCCAGAAGTTAAGCACTGCAAGGAGCACGGTGATGACGAATATGATAACGAAGTTGTTGACAGTATGTAGAATGTCAATGCCCCCGCCTTCACAGACACGGTCAAATCAGCTAAATGCTAACTACAATGTTGCATAGATGATTACAGAGACTGTAGAAGAAACAGCAGGCAGGGTACCTTGAAGAGCACATGGAAGAAGCACGTCTTTGGATTTGCATAATTCTCAGAAATCTCCTGCATCATCAAAAACATAAATTGTCATGCTAGAACTACCTCTACTTCCCTTAAATCTCAACTAAGCAGAAGATGAGTCGAGCAGAAGTAATCCAATCCAAAAAAAACTAAACAAATTGCATCCACTTGCGCTAAAACTAAATTGTGATGACCAGGCCGGATCTCGGGAGAACAATTTTGTGATTCATTCTTGTGGAAGAATTAGCGGACTAGCTAAGAGCCTAAGATATACACGCTGTTGCAAGAAAACCCTAATATGGGCTCCAAACCAAACCCACGAGTCCAATCCAAGAAAATGATAGATAGATCTGGAGCAATTCCAACCCCCAAACCAAATCCTAGAGGTAAAACAGCGGAATCAAACAGCTTTGGTCTGAGTCTTGTGTAGGAAGCAAGAAACGGGAATGGAACGGATCTATTACCAAGGGTTGATGTCGATCCATCGGATTCTTCCTTCTCTCCACGCCCTCTCTGTGTGAGTTTCGGCTGCTGTTGTTTCACAGGAGTAGACGGTGGCGTCCAGATGCAGAAGCAGACGGCGGCTCGGATGGCACACGAGCGAGAGAGAGTCCTGCGCTTCCTCGCCTTCTGCTCGCTCCGGCTACTCGGAGCCCTGCGCTTTCTCGCCTTCCGCTCGCTCCGGCTGCACGGAGTTCTGCGCTTCCTCGCCTTCCTCTCACCGGTCGTCGCGAGCGCGGGAGCGCTGCAGCCGTTGCTCCGATCGGATGGGGAATCGGATGGAGAAGGAGAGAGATTCCTGTAATTTCGGGAGCCGCTCACCGTTCCTCAAAAATAGGGAATGACATAGGGAACCTGTTGGAGCTGGAACAGTAGCACTGCTTCCTCAAATTTTAGGGTAGGGAACCGGATGAGGGAGCTGTTGGAGCTGCTCTTAGCGACTCCTTGTTCTGGCCGTCCAGTGAAGCTAAGCAGCAGCACGTGATTGGATAAGAAGGGATAAAAAGAGGAGCACTTTTTCAATACTTAATATTAAATATTAGTCGTCCATTCTATTTAATCTAATAGATCATATTAAATAGGATTTTATTATACTTACGCTAGTAGTATTGATAGCAAAAATCATATAGTGGTAGTATTGTAATTAGCTATTTTTAAAATTTTAAATTTTAAATGTATGTGTATTTTTTGGTGCTTTTATGTAAAATTCAGAACTGATTCGTAGGCCACGCACAACAAAGCGCTCGATGTGTTAGTGCGAGACTCACTACTACAGAAATCATCATCACGCATTTTAAGAACGTCATCGAGACGGTTTTGTGAACCGTCAAGAATAATAAGTCTGTGATGAAAAAGATCATTAGAGACGGTTTTCCACCCTTTGAAAAATATATATCACGAGCGGTTCTATTAATAAACCGTCGGTGATATTTAATTATCACGAGCGGTTCTCATTTTAAACCGCTCGTGATAATTAAATATCACTGATGGTTTCAAATCATAACCGTCTCAGTGATACGGATTTATCACGCGGTTTCCAATAAGAACCGCTGTGATGACCTTTTTCCCACACCCAGAGAACCTCCATTATTTATGGTGTTGTTCAAATTTCCATCAATATTTCTATAACGATATTTATAAGGCACAACCAGTTATAGATGTTGTAATTGAATATCTACACTTCCTATATGCATTGAGGCAATAGTTTGTCCGATCAGGGTAGACTTAAAATATAAACATTTGTAGCGCTTTTTCTCCCTTCTTATGATAATGTTGATGGAACTCGACTAATAAATCAACCAAGATCCGTGACGCAAAGATGATTGAGAGCGACGCAACCACGGCCCGCTTGATCGAACTGACGACACATCGAGTGTGTGATTTGCTTCATGCCATACGGTGGCCTTGGCGCAGTCGTGAATCTATGAAGTACATCTACAATTTTTTCAAAGTACCATGTTCTCCCACCGTGGCACGACGGTGACGGCTGCGTCAAGAGCATGTCGTCAAGGCACTCTGCAGACCGTGGCACGACGGTGACGCCGCAAAAGGCCACTTCAATGGCATGAAACAAATCACACACTCCAAAGTGTGTCGTTCAATCAAGCGAGACTATGGTTGCCGCCGCCACCATGTCAAGTATGGGTCTTGGTTGATTTATTAGTCGAGATCCATCAACATTATCATAAGAAGGAGAAAAAGTGCTACAAATGTTTATATTTTAAGTCTATCCTCGATCGGACAAACTCTGTCTCAATGCATATAGGAAGTGTAGATATTCAATTACAACATCTATAACTGGCTATGTCTCGTAAATATTGACGCAGGAATACCTAAGTAGATGAAAATTTCGAACAACAAACCATAAATAATGGAGGTTCTGCTGAGAGTGTAGGAAAAACATCTAGTTCCAACAAGCAAGACATTGTTAAGTTGTTGCATTCTATGTATTAAGGATAATATCATGTAACAATATAATGAATCGTACAAACAAGAATAACAACAAGTTTTTGACATATTTTCCGAATGAATACCATTTGACAATTGTACAACTCTAGAAGTTATCAATCTGCGTGGAGCGCGCCTTTTTTATTTATTACTTGAAAGGAGAGGAAGTAACAAACTCTCCATCTAATGTTGCTCAAATGGGTTTCAGTCAACGTAGCTGCAACCGTACTGCTATTTTTTGTATGGACGATGGTTTGCATGTTGTGGCAAACATAAAATCCACATAGGTTATTTCCCTGACCTTGCTGGTGGCACTGTAAATAAAAAATAGGTTAATTCTAGAGTCACTATTACGGGGTTTGATATAGGATTATTGTGTATAGCAGATACAGGAAAGTTAAAATCATGCTGTAGTTTAGTCCGGTCCTTCAACACTTTGAACGCTCTACGAGATTGCAAAAGGTTAGCCTAAGCCATTCCAATGCAATATAAACCTGGAACAACTTACACGACCATGTACGTTATGTACGGAGGAAACGTGATTACCTACTGAGTAATTTTGCGATAGGTACCAAGTCGTGGTTTCCACCACGTGCGGAATTAAGGTACTTAACCCGGTTTGTGGCTGGTTCAATTACAATTAGAACCCAGTGAAACCTACACAGGTATATCACAATGGACAATGAATGAAACAGAGTTGTGTGCATAGTACAAACCAAAGTATAGCATGTGGTGTAGCACTTACCCTGGGTTATGGGGTAGAAGTATGAATTCTTAATCTTTTTGTGCTAGCAATGCCTGTGTCATGTATTTCTCGACCATGTTTATATCTTCATCCATTGTTTGCATTGAGACTATATGTGGGTCGAGGAAACCTATCGATTGTTTCTTCTGTGACGCTTCAAGTATCATGTATCTATATATACAAAGGCGAATTATATATATATTGGAGGACATTTATCACTATTAGACGAATGTAGACTGTGATAGCACACACTTACAATGTCCAGCATATCATGAGTGCGGCGTCGAGGGCGTCAAGGTTGTAGAGATGGAACAAGTCTAGCTTGTTGTACGTTCATGCTCTGGCTTTCCAGCTTGTTGGATGTACCAAAAATGCAATTGTTGGCAAGTTATACTAAGTAAAGTTACGCTGTCTTTCGTTATCATCTAAGCAGTGAGTGCAGGCTTTGGTTCCTTTTGTACTCCGCCCGATTGTGTTAGCAAGGGTAGGGTAATCATTTATGATGCGTAACAACAAGCGATGCAAAGTAAAGTTCTCTCGCTTGTATCGCATCCCATACGTGTACCCCGTAACCCACGGTGTTTTTAGATCTTCCACCAATGGAGCTAGGTACACATCAATATCGTTCCCAGGTTGTTTCGGTCCTTGGATAAGCATAGATAACAAAATGTACTTCCGCTTCATACACAACCAAGGAGGAAGGTTGTAGATACAGAGATTTACAGGCCAAGTGCTATGCCGGCTGCTCATGTTACCGAAAGGATTCATTCCATCTGTACTCAATCCAAACCTTATATTTCTCGGATCCGCACCGAATTCTTGAAAGCTCCTATCGATGTTTCTTTCTTGGATGGAATCAAAGAGGTGCCTTAGCATTCCATCATTCTTACGCTCCTCAAAGTGCCAATGCAACAGCTTTTGCCTCCTTTGGGTTCACAAACAAACGCTTCAAATGGGGAATTACAGTGATATCATGCCACCTTAGCAGAGGTCCTTTTTCACCTCAATACTCTCGCCATCATCATCTGAATGACTCTTACGCTTGTACCGGATGCGCACACACGAACATATATGCAAGTTTGTGTACTCTTTGCGTGTACAGATATCTGATCGTTTGGACATGCATGTATTCTTTCTACTTCCATTCCTAAGGGACAAAGAACCTTCTTGGCTTTGTAGGTGGTTGTCGGCAACTCGTTTCCCTCTGGAAGCATGTCCGCCAATAAACGTAATAGCGCTGTGAAACTCTTGTCGGACCAACCATTGCTTGCCTTCAATTTGAGTAGTTCAAGCACGGATGATAACCTTGTGTATTTCAACTTGCACCCTGCGAACAAAGGTTTCTCCGAGTCCTCCATCAAGCCCTGGAACTTTCCATATTCCTTGTCATCAAGGTTTCCTTCTGCATCGCGCAGCATCTGATCCAAATTGTCATTCTGCATCCTGTCCTCATCGGAAGCACAATCGATATGATCATCCGACATATCATTGACTTCGCCGACGATATTAACACTACTTGTCGCTCCTCAGTATATTATGCTCTTCGCCATGACTAGTCCAACATGTATAGCCCTTTTGAAACCCTCCGAATCAAGTGTGCTTCGATCCATACCGAAGTTTCAAACATCTTCAGATTTTTGCAATCAATGCACGGACATGACATGAATTGCACCCCTTATTAAACATATCCTCCTCTACAGCTCTTTTGAAAGTGGAGATGCCATTAAGGTACTCAACACTTGTACGGTTTTCAGCGTACATCCAGCTTCGATCCATCTACGCTACACATGTAACACTTAGTGTTAAATATTAAGTGCACCAAGTGTAGTGCGTATGCACACATTCCTAAACTAATTATGCAATTACATACCTTAATTACATCACAAAGAAATAATTAACACAATTCAAATTAATCTTCAATATAATAATGAAATTAGAACCCATTAGTAACTTTAGATCACCAAAAGACTTGAATTGATCTATAAGCTAGATCTAAACAATCTTTAAATTCTATCCTTAACAAGCTAGCTAGCTACATCATGATCGAATATAATATTATGCAAATAGAACCATTACTAGCTTGTAACGACTCCCATTTTAGCACAGAATGCCAAAAATAGAAATCTAATGTGCTTGCAGTACTAGTCCCTGGATCAGTAGCTAGTACGCACATTTCAACAATTGGAATCACAACCGTACATTATATTAATTAAGCGGAAACTAATAAACACATAAATCTTACAACTCAGAGTATATAGCAGCAAAAGAAGCAAAGCCTTGTAGTGTACCCATCCATCCCGCAGGCAACTGACCAGGTATAAATCCCTAGAAAAGATCGCTTTAAAGAAGATCCCGCAACCTGCCATGAACAACTTTCGAAGCTTCGCTAGCTTCACACCTAAAAACAACGAATAAGCAAGGGTGAGTACTTTCGTACTCCGCAAGACTTAAGGTGGTATTTGCAAATGCATAAATGCAAGTTAAGTCAAAGGAGGCTACTACAGTTAATTTGCATAAAGTGAATTTGAATTTGTAAATCAAGTTGTTTGCAAACGAAATATGTAAGAGCAAGATTGATTGATAACAAATAAGTAAAGCATAAATAACACTCACAGTCCTCCATGACGTGAGCAACGAATCATCAAATTCCTG
Source organism: Guadua angustifolia (assembly GCA_036346375.1). NCBI lineage: Eukaryota > Viridiplantae > Streptophyta > Magnoliopsida > Poales > Poaceae > Guadua > Guadua angustifolia. Next base: position 35,821,700 of record CM070512.1, read on the forward strand.
AAATCCAACAATGTCAGCCCTTTGACATAAAGCAACAGTTGCAAAACAAATGGAACCAACCCTTTTGAAAATAATAAAACATCTAACATTGGAATGACTTCACCAAGTGCCCATGACCGCGAGCGCGGCTAATCAATTAGATTTATACTTTGCAGAGGTGTACAACTTCACCCACAAGGAATGATCAACCTTTTGCTCGACGCACTTCCTTAGGTGCGCCGTCCAGGAGATCATACATAACCGTTACATTACTTAGACATGACTTCGATCCAGTCCGGGACGTTAACCCCCGCCATAGAACTAGAAACACATGCACAAGTCGTGGATCCACTTTCACACACCCAACACAACGTTTCTAAACATGGCAGGGCGTACACCGTTGCATTAGCAAGTAGAAACCCCATCAAGCAAACCTGACCGGAATGCCTGTGCTAGCTCCCGCCTTCCAAAGAGTAAAGCCATGTCTAAATAACTTAATAAGCTATGACCGTCCCATACCGGACCTCGTGGATGCACGAAATTCTTGGATCAATAGCATCCCATTGCTCGGTCCTTAATCCGACACGGGCGATACTCCACCCTACACTACGTGCAATTCCTTTCGCACATCCGGCTATTGCCAATAATCACCCGCGGCAATCCATAGTTTTATTTTGGGGTTTTAATCAAAATATCCGCAACCAACAGTGCCATTTTCAATATTTTCAGGAAACAATTTTGATCTGATCATGCACATTGCTGATTCTAAAGCATGGGTAAGCATGAATAATATGAATGCATATACCCATCATGACATTAAGTAATGCCTAACCTTAATCTATGGTTATCAAGATTCACATGTTCATAATCATCAAGGAGATTCACAAGACAACAGGTATAACTACCAAATCCATAAAATAGCAATTTACATAAAGTAAACGCATGCATAAAATGGTTTAGTAAAATAAAGAAAATTAAATACTGGGATCAATATGATCAAAGGGGTGCTTGCCTTGCTTATTTGTCGTTTTACGATGAAGTCGAGGATTGCGGTTGACGATGGTCATGACGAAGTCAGAGGCATCGGTTTCTACACGTCGATCAACGGAAATACAGCAAAATACCAACTTCAATAAGGGCAAAAAGAAAATAGATAGCAAGAACAAATAAAACTCTTCACAAGAAACAGGGATTGCTCTTTTATGAATTTATTAATTTTATTTTACGAATTCAAGATGCAAAGATTGGTTGGATTAATAAAACTAATTATTAGTTGCAAGTTTCATTGATTTTATTATTCATAATGAGTTCTGACAATCCTTATCACTTACGAGTTTTACTCTTTTAGGATTCAGAGTCAAAGCAAGATGAAATAAGAATATTTTCTTAGATTACTGCAGATTATATCCTAAAGATCATTTCTAGACTATTCTTTACTAAATTCAGATTTAGATGAGCTGCTTTGCGAGCTAATGACAAGGCTTAAACGATCATATTAGACTATGAGCGAATAGCGCTTTACTTTTGATTGATTTCTTATATAATCAGATTTACACAGGTTAGATCTATTGATTCAGGCTACTGGCCTTAATTACATGATATTTAAGAAGGTTCTGGTGATACAAATAACTTAACTACAGGTTTCCTCATTTACAACTACAGTTCATTTATTCATATTACGGCTTTTAGACACGTGAACACTTAGGGTTATTAAGCTATCAAAATTAATATGTAAATCACGGTGAAATGAGATTATCTTTTTTTAATAGAGTAAACTATACTTTGGGAAGCACTACTGAGCTAATTTCATAAGTTTTACGATTTAGACGGGACATTATATTCATCGTTGAAACAACTTATATGGCATTATAAAGTTTACGCTATACGGAATCGGCAAGGATATGAAGCGCAAGGTTACATTTAAGGGTATTGAGTTAATAAGATTAATATGCAAACCTTGATGAAATAAGATTCTTTTTATAGAATTTGGTAGTATAAACTTTGTAGTGTGCTTCTAAACTAGTTTTACTGATTTTAGTATTTAGATGAGTTATTTTATCTATCGCTGAAATAGCCTAAATGATCATATTGGTAACATTAGATCGGCCAAGATTCAAACTTAATTTCCAACTACACTATACATGATTCTTGATTCATTTTTCAGGCATTAACAGAATACCATCCTAGAAATGTTTTAATACTATTTTTACATTATTTTGACCTAAACTGCGATAGATTAACTATTTACTTGCTATTGTTGTTTGCACTTTCTTGCATCAAATAATGCAAGATAAGTTTCACTTTAAATATTTTTACATAATTGGTTCTCTATTGATTCCAGGAACCTATTGAAGGTATTCTTACTATTTTATGAGCTATTATGCACTTACTCTTATAAATGGTCATTTTAGGGCTTACTAATGATTGCAAAGCAAATATATTAAACTTGGTTCCAAAATTAAATATTTTTGCATGATTAGGTTTATTACAATCCCAGAAGCACATAATCATTTATTTTATGATCTTATAAGTTATATTCTTCATGTGTACAATAAGGTCTATAATAGTGTTTATCTCACCTTTAAATTTAAATAATTGTTCTATGATTCAAAAATTGAATATTTTAGTATATTTGAATCCATCTTGATCTTAGCATCATATAAAATTTATCTTATTGTTTTATGACTTATTGACCACAGGTTTAATATGAAGAGCATAATGAGGTTATAATCAAAGTTTAATTCAAATAATTGCTTTGTAGTTCAAAATTTTAATATTTTTGTATATCTAGAATCTTCCTAATTTTGCATAAATATATAAATTTATTTCACTGGTTTGTGACTAAAAATGCACAATTTATTAATAATTGAAGGTATTCCGGCCAGAAAATTGAATACAAAAAGGTGAATACACTTTACCAATAGAGAAAACACCTTCTGGACCTAGTCTTCTTCCACCTGAGGCTTCTGACTCTCCGGCCCCACTGCGTAGAGACAGAGAATAGGGGGTGGCTTCAGGGGCATGGCAGCGAAGCCTCTACGACGATGCTCCGGCGAAGGTGACCACACTGGGAGGAAGAGCACGGCCAGGCGCAACTAGTACTGGAGTCGATTCGGCCAAAGAGCTACCAGAGAGGTGCGCAGCCAAGCTTCGCATGTTGGCGGCTATGGCGGATGGTGGTGATGGCAAAGCAGTGATTGGGAACCTAAATAGGTTGAGGATTAAGCATCTAGGTGTTGAGGTGAATCCATTTTTGGGTTCCTCCGGTTGAGAGAGTATCCTAACTGAGCTCCCACCGGCGGCCGTTCAAGGGGGAAAAGGGCGCACGGCAGCCCCACAATTTCGCATGAGGGAGCTTGAATATTTTTGGGGGCTTTTGCTCAGTAAGGTTTAGTGATGCTCTAGCTCAAGGGGATTTGGAAATGGATTCTTATATATCGCGAATTGAATTCGGCTTTGAGCTCCAGGAGGGTTCGGCCATGGCGGAAATGGGAGGGAGCTTCATGCGTGCAGGCTGGGAGAGAAAGGGAAGAAGTGAGGAGATGAGAAAGAGGCTCACTGCAAACACTGGGGTGCAATTTATAGCCAAGGAACGCAATGGATAAGCCGGCCTTGGTTGCACTTGTCTCGGACGGGAGCTTCACCAGACGCAACAAAGAAAAGGGCGAGCGGTATGGCGCGAGACAGAGCGAGGACGAACGTGGCGATGATCGTGGCTGAGATGAGATGAGGCTGACGCTGAGGACACGACCATTCGAAGGGCGCGATGCATCGAACGGAGCTCGGTCAAGGTGCGCTGGACTCGGGAGTGTTCCGCTCGGTCGCAAGAACAGGAGGAAGAAGGAGCTGACAAGTGGGGCCTGGGTCCACCGGTCAGTGAGGTGAGGTTCCAAACAAAATGATCCCAGTTCGTATGCTTCTAGTCTCTGATTTTTATTGCTGTCAAATGGGAGTAGAAAATTATCAAACTTTTTGACCAAGGTATATGAATAGATTTTGACACCTGGTAAAATTCTGAGGTTAAAATGAGTTACCAAAAAATTATTAATATTCCTACAACAGTGACTGCTCCTAAATTTTATTTCAGATTTTGATTTTTCTTTTGAGACAATTTAAGTCTATTATTTTTTAAATTTTGTTTTTCAAAATTATTTGAGCTCATAATGTTTATGTAAAATTTTCAAGTCAAAATATGGTTCCATTATTTTATAAAAATTCTGACATTGCAATTTCCTATTTTTAGAGTTTCTATTTTTAAATTTGGAAAAGTACTAAACCACATTAATAATTTATAATATTTTTACCAGGGATAGATATTGCATTCAGGTTTTCATGATAATTTTGGAAGCTTCATTTGTGACTCCAAAATATTTTATAAATTCTTACAATGCATTGTTTTGATTTAAAAGTTGTCTTTTCATTTTATCTCTTTATTTCTTTATGCACAAAATTTCAATTTCTAGCTAAAATGATTAAATTGAATGACCAGGGTTCTCATGGTAATTTTCTAAATTTTTACTTTTTACATTTTTGCCTTTTTCTCTTTTTCATTCTTTATTTCCCTTTTGTTTGATTTTTCTTGCAACACAAAAATCCAAGAGAATTCAAACAAAGCAAACAATTTTCAGGAAATACAGAAATATTCACAATCAAATTTAAATATCATACTTTTACTGTTCTAGAATTTTTCGGCTGTTCCATAGCTAACCTTAGATCAAACAACCAACACATGGTTCTACAAGCTAGCAAAAAAAATCATCAAATTCCAAGCTAGATGTTGAATATAATGCAATTAAAATACATTACTAACCAAATATCACAAACAACATATGGATCCAGCTACAATTAAGCTAGATCTAATCAAACAATCTTTAAATTAATTCTCTCCTAACCAACCTAGATATTGAATTGGATACATGCAATTAGAACTCATTACTAACCATAGATCACCAAAATCAAATGAATCTAATATCACCCTTCGAAATCAATGGCCTTCTTTCACAAAATCGCCTCACTTCCACAGCCGCCAGTCTCAGGATAGAAACTGAAACCCTATAAACGAAGTGGCTGAATCGTGGCTCTGTTTATAGGTGAGATATCACAGACGATTTTAAATTACAGCCATCTGTGATGTAAGAAATATCACAGACGGTTTCTAAATATAACAGTCTATAAAGATATTACAGACGGTTGTGTTATATAACCGTCAGGATTTCACGCACGGTTTTACTTAGAAACCGCTATAATGAGTATCAGAACCATCATGCACGGTTATATTTAGAAACCGCTCGTGATATTTATTACATCACGACGGCTGTCATATAAAACCGTCTGTGATATATACACTGACGGTTTGAGTACATAACCGTCTGTGATGTTAGATATCACCGTCTGTGATCGTGCGTCTGATATAAGCCTCGCTGTAGTAGTGACTATAGTGTCATCACGAGTCAAAGAGGGCACTGATAGGAAGACAGATGCTGTGGCATCGACAAAACCTGACTGGCGATGGTGGCAAAAAAAGGAGGGCAGCGATAGCGAGTAACACAACAAAGGGCAACAGCGATAGAAAATAAAGGTCAGCAATAACGATTAACAAGTAACGTAGTAAAGGATTAAAAGTTCATAATACTTCTGAGAAATATACGGCTAGATCTAATTTCTACTACCACTCTTTACTATATATGTTATCCACTGTAAAATTGCTAAAAAAAAAAGAGACCGTGGCTCCAGGCAGAGGCATCGCCGTCGCTGTTCGGTAAAACTCGTGTACCATGCTTCCGATTCAATCTTGATGTGGATACCATGAGCTTGTGAAGCATGCATGCATATGGTTGTCGCACATATGAGCTAGCTGCAGCTTTTTTTTTCTTTTGTTTTTGCTTGAGTCGTCAGCGTCTCCATCCATCGGCGGAAGTCCTCGCCCTGATGGGAGGAGACGAAGTTAACGTCATTCTGGTAGGTGCGACCAAATTCCAGGCAACATGTGAAGGACACAAGATCAGAAAAAAAAAACTAAAAATTAAAAGCAGAAACCTACCTCCGTGGAGTAGCTGGCAATACATATTACATAACATTGCGAATTTGTTGTTCTTTTCGAGGTGCTAGACCCTTTTTACGACCTAGTTAGCAATATCGTTTTATCTCCCACTTTTAGAAGAGCTCGACTTAATGAGGTCCCTTGATTTGAAGGCAGAAATTAACATCATCTTATCTCGTTTATATGGAAAAAAACAATAATAATTTCGGTACGCATGATGGAAACTCCAGGCAATATATATGTTGGTTGCCATCAGCTAGCTTGTTTGGATCTAGCAAGTGCTGATAATGAGGTAGAAGTATGCTAGGGACACATGAATGGCAAGCGCACCATATGTTTCATCATTAGTCTGTTGTCAGTGATCACAGTTTGTGCAACCATGACAAGACCTCACAAATAAGGTTGAAAAACCTCCGATCACCCTATCAAAGTAGATGATTTGTCGCAAGGAACTCATCCCGAGTTCATGTACATATATTCGCTCAATGTGACTATTAACAACTGTGAGTAGTACGAGAAAATACAGAGTAAGGAAAGAATCTTGATAATTTGGAAATGAACAAGGAAAGAATCATGGTGATGCGTGTGAGGACAAGAAACCCGATGACTAATCCCTAACTTAGAGAAGAATTTGTGTAATTTTTGGTATTCCCCTCCCAATCAGATTGGACAGTAAGAATTTTTCAACCAAGAAGTCTTTCAACATGATTACGAAAGTTCATAAAAACTTGTTCCACATCTGACTTCCATATCAAAAGATAGATCCAAGTATACCTACTGTAGTCATCAAGGAAACTTACATAATACTTATATTCTCCTACAGAAGTTATAGCTAGACCCCAAACATCTGAATGGATGAGCTCTAAAGGAGCACTAGAAACATGCAAAGAGGAACTATAAGGCAGTTGATGTATTTTTGCTTGTTGGCAAGCATCACACACATCCCAAAGCCAAGCTCAATCGGGCAAAAAAGAAAACTCATGGCTTCACGGCATCCAACCCCTCATTGCACATTCTCCCCCACAGATGTTGCCAACCTCCTATAAGACTGTAGTGTCAATAATGCCCGCTTCTTTTCCTTCCAGAAATGGTAAAAATCAGAAGTCAAAATATCTCAGAAATAATTCACCTTTTACTAATTTACCATAAAACATCTTCGGTCTAGTATAATGATGTTACAGTCTGTAATGCAGCCACCAGACTCCGAAAAACAAAACTGAAAGTTAACATGCTACAACTTTGAACTATCACTCTAATGTTGTATGCTTGTAATTTATGGAGGTCAACTTTGAACTATCTACAACATTAAAGCCAATCCATATAAAGTAATTAAGCCTACTTAGGTCAACTTCCACAACCAGATTTTTAATTCCACGTATACTGCCACTATTTTTCCACCAAATTTTCAAATAGAATAAGCAGGATTGGAACTTAATTACTTAACAACATTTAGAATCTTCTTCCAGTTATTGAGTAGAACAATTGACAAAAAATGATCATATTTCAAATAAAAACAGTCTATTCCAATTCACCTTTGTAGCTCACCTCTCCCTACCACCATTCAGATAGTCGAATAGACGAACCTGCAAACACGGTCGGGTATCAAATACAATTCCACCAAAAAAATATACTCAGAGTTTCTTTTTGGATTAAAGTATAAACAGCATCTGATATTAATATTGATTTGGAAATCCAAAGAAAGAAATAGATGGTTCATGCCATGATAGTGCAATCAAGTCTTCCCAACAATCTACTGGTTGGTAATTCTCTCCTCACAATGTATGGTAAATGCAATTCCATGCAAGATGCTGAGAGAATATTTCAGTCGATGCCGACTCATGATGTTGTTAGAACTCACAATATGGCAGAGTTTGTTGTCTTCTGGTAGAACTCACAAAAATCTGAATATTGGGAGGAAAGCTGCCAAGAAACTTTTTGAATTGGATCCAATTGATGACTCGGCTTATGTCCTTTTGTCGAACTTATATGCTATAAATGCAAGATGGGTGTATGTTGACAAATTAATAAGTCACATGAAGACCATCAATCTAAACAAAAGACCTGCTTGCAGTTGGCTTAAGCTAAAGAATGGGGTAAGTAGTTAGTATCACCAAAGAACTACAGTCTCTCATGTTGTGTAAAATAGAAAGAACCTCTGACTGATTGTTGTTGATACTGGCAACTTCGAAGTCCTTTTTCAGCCACCCCACGCGCGCGGGGGGCGGGGGCCACAGAGGGGCATTGCTTCATCACAAGATCCAAAGCCTAAAATAAATGAAACAATATGTTTGGATGTTACACCAAAATCCAGCTGATTTCGGACAAGTTCCAGCCAAGTTTCATTTCAGTGTGGGTGTTTGTTTCACACACACAAAAAAGAAAAAAAAACACCTCAAGGTGGTAGGAACCAGCTATCATCGCCAGATGCTCTCCAATAGACCAGATCTAAAATGGAATTTTTTAAACCTTGTTCGTAATCACATATGTTGCAATGCTTGGACATGACTTAAGGAGCAAATAAGAAGAGTGAGAGAAAATACAATTGAACATATCTGAAATACTGAGGTGAGGGGTAACAACCTGAATCTGGCGAAGCGCAGAACACTCAATGCAGGTCTCAATCTCGCGGAACGTCTGCATGATAGGCACCATCACCTGCTCAAGGGTTCGGGATGATAACCTCCTACGAGCAGCCGCAGCTTGGACGGGCGCTGGTTCGATCGCCTCGGTGAAGTCTCACGCAACGTAGCTCGCGTTCTTCAAAGCTCTTGCTTTATCACGTCCGCATGCCGATCCTCTCCTCTCGTGATCCGCAACACAAACTACCACTCATCAATCAAAACTCATCTACATGGACACGTCTCCAAATTTGTTTGCGCCATGGATTACGCAACATGTAGCTTCGATAACATGGCATGGCGAAGAGTGATTGGATACCTCGGAGCAGAGGCGGCATGCCGGTCGTTGAAATACCGATGACGCATCGCTGGATGTCGAGGCTCAAAGATCTCGGCGTGCTTTCACCGTCGACAAAGAGAAGCTGGGCTTCAGCGGCGCAGAGATCTCCACCGGTGTCACCGCCGCCCTTCCTCTCCACGTTGAATCGCACACCGCCGACATAAACGCTCAATCTCACGCCCCGATCAATGTAGATACTTGATAGAGCGCGTCGCTCCTAAGTTATCGCTAGTATTGGCTTTTTTACCTTGGGGGTGTTCTGGCGAGCATCTCGCTGGGGTTGAGCTCCGAACACGCCGAGCACGCCCGCGCCTCCTCGCCTCTCGATGTCATGCATCGGTCGATCTCCTCCGCAATGCCTAATCTCGCCAAAGAGCTCCTTCATGTAGTCGATCGTGTCCCCAAGAATCGATGTCCTGCCCATCTAGTTACGACAACCAAGAACGCATTGAGACGCTCATCTCCGCTTAATAAAACCTCCTCATTGTGCTAAGATTATTGTTTCTTGCAAGTATAATCTAGTGAAAAAGAAGAATTTTTTATATCTCTTGTGCTTCGACATTGTATTACCTTGCCGATCTTGGGCACGACGGAGCGGAGCATGGAGAGGCGGTCGTTAAGGCGCTTGCGGCGGCGCGCCGCCATCGTTTCTTGGATGGCATGCCCTCCACCTCTTCTTCTTCGACGCCGGCGCCGGCACGGCGACGGAGTTTAACTCCGCCGCCGCTTCCACCAGCCGGCTCCACCTTGCGTGCTCCAAGGTTGCCTCCACCAGGCGCTTTGGGCTCAATGACATCAAGAAACCCCATCTCGCTGTCGTAGTCGCCGCGCGCCGCATTGGGGCGAACGCGACGTTGTCGAGACTTCACGGAGGGTCGAACCAGCGCCGTTGGCTCTGCGGCCGTCAGAGGAGGTTATCATGCGACGTGGGGCATCGGGAGGGAGCAGGCGGGAGGCATCGGGAGGAGCGGAGCGAGGATGCACCGGGAGCTCGCGAGGGAGCGGGCGGGAGGCATCGGACACGCCGCCGAGGAGATTGGGCCGGGAGTGGGGCGGCGCGAGGAGAAGGCGAGGAGGCGCCGCGCCATTGGGGCCGGGAGGGGAGCGCGCGAGCGTGATTGGGGGGGCGCGAGGAGAAGGCGAGGAGGCGCTGCGTGATTGGGGCGAGGAGAAGCTGCGTTAAACGAAAGCTCTACGTCGTGTGGAGTGAGGGGGTTGGGGACTGGCAAGTCGGGCCCACGGAAGAACGGACCGACCACCAACTGCTGCTTTATAATAGTAGAGATACGACGATTTCCAGCTTAATTACACTGATACTGCATACTTGGCTCGACGTGCCATCATGTGTCCCATTAATTCTATAGTCGATGAGGTCAAAGATACAATGCTTACCAAAGTACCTAGGGACACCAAAGAATACCTAAGCTATGACAGAATTGCATGATAATGCAGAAGAGCAACATGTAGATACAAATCTTTTGTATCCACCAGAATTTCTTAATTCGATTATTATGAACAATTTCAGCCAACACAGGCTCTCTCTAAAAAAAGGTACTCCAGTGCTTCTCCTTAGAAATATTAATCAAGCTCTTGGTCTATGCAATGGTACACCATTGCTGATATGTAGACTCGGTGATCGAATTTTGAGGGTAGAATCATGATGGGAACCCATGTTGTGATATGGTCTGCATACCACATATTGTTCTTAACGGGACAAGCCTGAAATGGCTGTTTACTTTGCAACGACGCCACTTTCCAGTCAGACTTTGCCATGCAATGCCAATAAACAAATGTCAAGGACAAACGCTAGGTAAAGTGGGGATCTATATGAGGAATCCTGTTTTTACACATGGACAATTCAATGTTGCTGTGTCCAGGGCTGCATCGAAAAAAGGATTAACAATACTGATAGAAAACGAAGATGGCACAGCTAGCTGGCTCAACAACAAAGAACATAGTTTACGATAAAATCCTTTCCCTGGTTTAAGCACTTCCGTTCTTCCTTACAATACTGTAAGTTATCTAACATTAAAGCACCCTGTAGTATTTAGAAAAGAAACTGTAACTGTAGGATTCATTTTCAAATAAATGTAAAACTATGTTATTCGAATACACGAATCCAGTTATGCAACTCTTGCTCCCGAACTCCGAAGTGCATCCAAAGAATACTATTGGTTCTCTCTTTCTATTTATGTTTGCATTTTATCAGTAGCACTCATGTTGATGCTTTCTGATTCCAAAAAAAGAATACAATCAGTTAACCAGGTTATGCCTTTTCTTTCAAATGCATTTAAGTTATCTGATGTGTTATTCGTGCCGAATTCACTTTGTAGCTACCATAGGTATGGTAATATACATACTTTCTTCCATATGCCTGCGATCACTGTTTAACGTTTGCTCAATCATAAGAGTTTATTGCCTTTGTAGCGTATGTACAAGATTACAAAGCTGTTTTCTACATATGAAATGATGTTAGACCTTTATCTCATTACGAGCTTCAATAGCTTTTAATTTTCGGTTCCTACATCTGACGTAAAAGCACCCTACAATATTTGGAAAAAGAGCTGTAACTGTATAATCCATCTTCAAGTAAATAGCAAACTATACTATCCGAATACACAAGGACAGTTATGCAAAACTACTGTTCTTCTGCTCCAGAGTGCATCCAAAGAATACTACTGGTTCTTTCTCTTTCTATTTCTGTTTGCATCTTATCAACAGCACCCATGCTGGTGCCTTCTAATCCCCAAAAAAAAAATACAATCTATTAACCAGGTTATCCTTTCCTTCCAATTGCATTTAGGTGACCTGCTGTTTTATTATTATCCGTGTCCACTTTGCTCTCTAGCTACCATAGGTATAATACATCACACTTAGTATATATACTCTCTTCCATGTGGGTTCAATCACTGTTACAGGATTGCTTAGTCATAAGAATTTGTTGCCTGTTTTCTACACATAATACGCCCAATGAATAACGCCACCTCGCCCGCTCTAAATCATGACATTCATATAACGATTTTCCGTACTTGACAGATTACTTCTTAAGTTGCCAGAAGACAAAACAAGTTTTTTCCACGGAATATTTTCCTCTGTCTTTTACTTTACAAATCTGGACAAGGTGTACACACTGGTTCAGGTAGAACACATATTACCACATACACCATGAATGCTACATAAAGAATTCTGAAAACCTGAACAATAACGTAAATCGAAAGTTGTATTAATCAAACAACCTTACCCTCTGTAATAACTAATCATATGTTATGCCTTAAAGCGTCCTACGTTTTTTTATGTCATGTTAGACGCCTCAGGCAAGTCCTTTATTTCATCGTTTATAGAACTTATTAGAGTGTTCCACTATTGTGACACACAAGCTTATCGAGCCCAGTTTTTCCAATCGTATTTATTCTACCTTAACCTTTCCTATTTTCATCCGCTGTGACATTTTAGTACAATTTTTTATTTTTGTCCTGTTGGATACCTATGATGTGTAATTGCAAGTACAGGAATATAAACAACTATTACTGGTTTTTCCCCCTTTTTTATTTCTCTTTTTCTATAATACAGATGGAATACGTACGTATTGCTGAAGGATGTCACAAGAATCACATCGATGGCGCGTATGTGTGAGAGTGACACGATTCTCTGAATATATATATAAATGCAGATCGCCCTGACAACATCATACGTCTTGATCTTGTGTTACTTGATGAACAGGTACAAGAACCTAGAGAATTTCCTTTATTCTTCATATGTCGTCTTGCTGCGATAGAAACTAATATAAGCTACTTTACAACAATAGGGTACTTACGATAGAAGCACAGATTCCAGAACGGCATATATATCAACGCTTCGTCCAGAACTTAAGGAAGATTCCGTATACTACATACAGTACTTCGAAGTTGATAACGCTCGATAGAGCTACCGCCCTGTCGACAACGCTAGCTGTAATGGCTAAATTCACTGCATATACCAAGATCAAAGAGGTAGTTCTTGTCCCAGACACATTTCCCATGTATGCATGCAACATTGTTTCTGAAAGCGGAGATGACTCAACCCAATTGCAATTGATCGTGGAGAGCTTGTACAAATAGACCAGGCCCTTCCATAACAGAATTGGGAGGATAAGGAAAGAGAGCCGGTCAAAGATAATAACCAAGATACATTGCAATATATTCTTACCCCCGCTCAAGAGCCACAACATCGGTGGAACAGACGTTGAGGGTGGACCGAAACTCCGTGAAGACCGAAGTAGGAAGACCCTTGGTGAAGATGTCAGCGTACTGGGAGGATGTAGGCACATGGAGTACGCAGACAACACCAACTGCAACCCGCTCACGGACGAAGTGAAGATCAATCTCAACATGCTTAGTCCGTTGATGCTGGACCGGGTTTATAGAAAGATACATGGCGCTGACATTGTCACAATATACCAGCGTAGCCTTCGGGAGAGGTACATGAAGCTCATGAAGAAGTTGTCGAAGCCAACTCGTCTCAGCAACAGCATTAGCCATAGCCCTGTATTCAGCCTCTGCACTGGAACGGGAGGAAAACTGCATAGCCAAAGGTGGATGTTCTAGTGTCGAGACAACCAACCCAGTCGGCATCGGAGTATGCAATGAGATCGGTGGAGGAGGAATGATGAAACTGCAAGCTGAAGTCCAAGGTCCCACGAATATAACGAAGAATCCTCTTGAGAAAAGTGAGGTGAGGCTCACAAGGGTCATGCATGTGAAGACCTGCTGAACTGCATAAGAAATATCTGGCCTGGTAAAGATGAGGTACTTGAGACCACCAGCCAAACTGCGGAATTCCGTGGTGTTGGCAATCGGATCACCATCAACAGAGGAGAGCTTGGCGTTGGTGTCAACAGGGGTGCTGCACGATTTGCAATCAGCCATTCTAGCGTGCTCAAGGAGGTCAATACTGTACTGCTTCTGACTGAGCAAAAGACTGGAGGGTGACCGAGTGACACTGATGCCGAGGAAGTGATGAAGGGCACCGAGATCCATCATGGAGGATTCAGACTGCAGAGTTGAGATGGTCCACTGGAGGAGACTATCTGAGGAAGCTGTGAGGATAATATCATCAACATAAAGCAGGAGATAAACAAGGTCTGCACCTTTTTGGTAAATGAAGAGGGAGGTGTCAGACTTGGCTTCAGTGAATCCCAGAGATAATAAATATGCAGCAACTCTGCTATACCAGGCGCGAGGTGCCTACTTGAGACAATATGGGGACTTGTTCAGGCGGCAAACCATGTCAAGCTGACTGGAATTAACAAAATCGGGTGGCTAAATACAGTAGACTATCTCCTAGAGGGTGCCATGAAGGAAAGCATTCTTCACATCAAGCTGATGGATGGGCCAATCGCGGGAGATGGCAAGGCTGAGTACAGTGTGCACGGCGATGGGCTTGACGACATGACTGAATGTCTCATCATAGTCGATGCTGGGGCATTGTGTGAAGCCACACAGGACCCAGTGAGCCTTGTATCTGTCAAAAGTACCGTCAGACTTGAACTTGTGCTTGAAGATCCATTTACCTGTGACCACATTGGCACTCGGGGGTTGAGGAACAAGATCCCAGGTCTGGATGGCCGACAGAGCGGAGAATTCTTCTTCCATGGCGGCGCACCAATTTCGATCGGCAAGAGCCGCGCGATAGGTCTTTGGAACAGGAGAAAAAGCAGCAGCGAGGAGGGTGAACTGTGAGGCCGGCTTATGGATGCTGCTCTTGCCCCGAGTCACCATTGGATGGGAGTTGATGACGGGGGAGACACTAGGTTGGGAAGGAGGAACACGGTCGCCAGGCGCGCGCATGCTACATGGGCATGTCGGGATAGCACCAGTGGGAAAGGCCGAGGGTGGGGCGCCACCAATAGGAGCCTCCGACCCGAGGGGACTGGGTGAGGCTAGCCCAGGAGCAACCGCTTGCTCGCCAGTAGAGGAGACCGGCAATTGAGGCTCGGCAGGAGTGGAAGGTGGGGGCGGCTCACGAGATGTCGATCGGGGCGTAGTAGAAGAGGGCGCCACCAAGCGCTCCGGTCTAGGCGTACTGGAAGAGGGCGCCACCAAGCGCTCCGGTCGTGTGCCGATGGGTGCCTGTACAGGAGCAGAAAAATCCTCCAAGAAAGCAAGATCAATAGCATTGTTCATGGAGGCATGCTCGGTAAATGGAAACGAATCCTCATCAAACACCACATGACGGGAAATAATGACCCTGTTAGAGACAGGATCGAGACACTGGTACCCTTTATGGTTTTGGGGATAGCGAAGAAAAATGCACATGGTGGATCGAGGGGAGAGCTTATTAGGGGCAGTGGCGGATAGGTTATGACGAGGACTGGGCGACCCTTGGCCGGTCAGCGTGCGGTCAACGAGCTCCCTAGCTCGAGGGGCCCGACCACGACTTGGGCGTACGCCGAGGCACACGACCTAGAGCGCGTATTCCCCCGAGCATGGCATCCGCACGACCTCAAGCTCGGGTCGGCGCCGCTCGTGCCGGCGTCCTCCTTGGATTCCGGAACGTGCGTTTGCCCGGCGGTTACCAAGACGTGGGATCGTGGGGGAGAAGCAGGCGCACGCAGGAAGTCCGGAGTAGTTACTGCCAGCCCTCAATGCACATGAAGGCCACCACCTGGGAATATCTCCCGTCCGTTACGTGCAGAGAAGGTATAAGGCTAAGGATGTGCAACCTGATAGAGGGGAGATCAGAGCTCGAGCGCTAGACATCACCATTGTAGAGCTTGAGCTGTAACACACCTTTTGTACTCAAGAATAGCAGAGATCACCGCCGCAAGGCAACTGGAGTAGAGCTATTACCTTCGCAGGGGCTCAAACCAGTATAATCCCTCGTCTCACGCTCGTTGTCGCCTAGCTCCAGCCTTTGGCACGCTGAATCCTTTCCTTCGTTGAGCCAAGCTCTGCTCGGGTCCCAAATTCCACTAACCCCCGTTTCATTTCTGTGGTTGGCGATTCCGATCGTCGACAGGTTTGGATAACATTTACAGCCAAAAACCCAAAGATGGTTATAGGAGGGATGAATACCATAGAGTGCAAAGAAAGGAGTATGGTGCTGGAGTGTTTTGGTGGGATGGCGGTTGATGAGGTGAGTAGCGGTGTGGAGAGCCTCAACCCAGAAGGAACTAGGAAGACTGGCCTGAAAAAGTAAGGAGCAAACAATGTTATTAATGGAACGAAGAATCCGCTCAGCTTTACCGTTATGGGGAGAGGTGTGTGGGCAAGACATCCGCATGGTGACACCGTTGGTGAGAAAAAAGTTGCGGGCGGCGGAATTGTCAAACTCGCGCCTGTTGTCACACTGAATGCTGCGAATAGAGGTGGAGAACTGGGTTTGAACATAAGCAAAATAATGTGACAGGGTAGTAAAAGTATCTAATTTAAGACGAAGAGGAAAAGTCCAAATATAATGGGAACAATCATCCAAAATGATGAGGTAGTATTTATAACCAGAAACACTAACGACAGGAGATGTCCAAAGGTCACAATGAATTAACTCAAAATTTTTCAAGGCTCTAGTAAAGGAACTGGTAAACGGAAGTCGAATATGACGACTGAGCTAACAGGCGTGACACAAGGTGGAGGAGTCGCCACTGGAAGGAGGAATGACGGTGGAACAGGCGAGGCGTGCTAGGGCGTCATGGCCGAGGTGACCAAGCCGATGGTGCCAGGTGACATCAGAGGCAATGTTGGCGATGAAGGCAGTGGCTAGGGAGGTCGTCAGATGGAATGGGTACAGGGGGCCGGAGCTATTGAACCTGGCGATCACAGTCCTGGAAGGCAGATCCTTCATCGAGAAACCAAAAGGGTCAAACTCAATGGCACACCGATTGTCAGTGACAAAACGACGAATAGAAATAAGATTTTTAATAATGTGAGGAGAGACCAAGACATTGTTGAGAGAAAAGGAACAGTTGGAATGACTAAGGTTAGTGTAACCTGTGGAAGTAATGGGTAAAAGAGAGCCATTGCCAACAATAATATGGGAAGGAGTGCGTAAGGTGGGTGGATGGGAGGAGGCGAGGGTACCGGCATCAGATGTCATGTGGGAACTAGCACTAGTGTCCATGTGCCATTCATTTGTAGATGGTTGCGGCTGTGTGGCGATGGTCAAGGAATTTGCTAAGGGGGACTGGTCCCACTGGGCAGGCACATCAGGGAACCAGCCAGCAGGAGATGGTGGGCTGCCGTGGGCCAAGCCACCAGGAGGCGCGTTGGTCAAAGCAGCCCTGGCAAAAGGCTGAGTGCCAGGGCGCGGGCCAAGGAGGCCAGGAGCGCGGCCGTGATCCGTGAGGGCATACATGCTGAGGACAACGAGAAAGAGGCCGCGCCACTTCATGTAGTTGGAGGCAGCGAGGTCGAGAGTGACAGGGACGAGCGCCTTTACATTGAGGATGGTGACGGCCTGGGCGTGGAGAGCAACGAGGGCGTCATCATCGAGATCAGTCGGCGGGGTGGCTGGTGGCGTGGTCAGGGGAGAACGAGTGTGTCGCCGAACGTTGTCGCGGTGGCCGTGGTCGGCGCGACGGGGGCAGGGGCGCCGAGTGCGGCACGCAGGGCGTCAAGGGAGAAGGTCGAGCGCAGGGCATCGGCGGCGGCGGAGGCCGCCACAGCAGCAGTGGTGAGGTCGGCTGCGGCGGCGGGGTTGAGGGTGTCACGAACGGCAGTGGAGATGGCCATGGCGATCACTTGGAGGAAGACATCGAGAGGATCAGTCGGGGTGGGCGGCGCCATGACGGGCGCCCGAGAGAGATCACCGGCAGTGGCCGGTGAGATTAGATTGAAGCGGAAGCGAAGGAAAGAAAGAGTCTGATACCATGAAAGCGGAGATGACTCAACGCAATTGGAATTGATCGTGGAGAGCTTGTACAAATAGACCAGGCCCTTCCATAACAGAATTGGGAGGATAAGGAACACACAAATAATATGTTTACCATTCAAAAATATCCTTACGCAGATACCATCGGCCTTGCTACCACTGTATCGCATCTAAAAACGGTCAAAGTTAAGGGCACTCCAAAACCAATCAGGAACACACAAATAACAGATGGAAGGCATATTATCTCTATCATCTACTCCCTCTACTCCCCGTAACTATAGATATCTATAAATTCAACATTGCTTCTACGTCCTATGTTCAGTTCTATTTCTAATCTCCTACTAAATAGTCTTTTATCCTGCTGTCCTACGTTTACCTTCTTTGTATTTTTCTTGCTATGCAGAGAGAATGCTGAAATTACGTTATGGGGACCACATGCCACATCCGATTTGATGCTGAAGCTATCCAACTTGAATCACGTCGCAGTCCAATTGTTATACTATTTTGTTGGCCTTCGTGACGGTATGTACTGGCCCTCTGTTACCTTTTTCCTTTCGCTACGTGCTCTACCACCATATACATTGATTTCCATGAGCGTTGATCCTCCAAATAAGCCTCTCATTTCGCATCTTCAGGCCGCCTATCTCTTCAAGGGAGTGTACTATTTGCCGATGGTACATCAACGCTGAGTTACCAGCAGCAGTCACTGCACTCCAAGACAGGTTATACAATACTTCTGTTTGATCCATTGATGTTATTCTAGTTACACACCTTCGTTTTCTCACATAAGTACTCAACATTTCTGATTCACAATTTACAAATACATCTTCGCTTCGACATCAATTCCTACTGTCTATAGAGAAACAATGTACACTAGCTTAACCACAAGGATGCACACATGATAAGCGCCTACAATTAAACACCCATAAAGCAAATACAAAAAAGGAACTGTCGACAGACTGCACAGATATAGACTAATACACGAAAAAAAAAATTAAACTACAAGCATGCAGTGAATATTTAAGAACAAAGCTTTATTCTATCGTACCTAATAGCAATACATCTCTTCTTTAATCTAAATACATAAACTGAATAGCAAACTAACTGAACAAACAGTAATCACATAATAAACTAACCCTTGATACTCTCTTAGAAGAAATCAAATATTATCAGCGGGCTAAAGTGAAAGATACTCTCTTAGGGGATAATAATACTAGATACTTTCAGATGATTGCCAATGGCAAACACAGGAAGAAAAGGATTTATTCCCTAGATCATGAGGATGGGAAAATCGAAGGGCAGGATAATCTACGAAGTTATATAACCAAGTCCTACAAAGAGCTTTTTGGAGAGCCTGTGGAGAGTCTGATGAGCCTTGATGAGGAAGAATACCATGACATTGTGAGAGTTTCACAGTCTGAAAATGATCTTTTAACTGTACAGTTCACTGAGTGCGAAGTTAAAGATGCTATTTTTCAGATGGAACATAACAAGCCACCTGGACCAGATGGTTTCCCGGCTGAATTTTATCAAAGATTCTGGGAGGTTATCAAAGAGGATTTATTCTCAATGTTTCAAGAGTTGTATGCTGTGGATTTACCTCTTTTTAGTCTGAACTTTGGTGTTATAACCCTTCTACCAAAGGTTCAAGAGGCTAATTTAATACAACAATACATGCCAATATGCCTTCTGAATGTGAGTTTCAAAATCTTCACAAAAGTTGCCACAAATAGACTGAACTTGGTTGCGGATAAAGTTGTCAGCCCAACTCAAACAGCTTTCATGCGAGGACGTAACATACTTGAGGGAGTTGTCATACTGCATGAAACTTTGCATGAGTTGCATAGGAAAAAACTTAGTGGAGTCATTTTTAAGATCGATTTCGAGAAAGCCTATGATAAAGTTAAATGGCCATTCCTTTTCCAAGCCTTTCGAATGAAGGAATTCTCACCCAAGTGGATTTCTTGGGTTCAGTCTTTCATCTTGGGAGGCAGTGTGGCAGTGAATGTTAATGGGGAGATTGGAAACTACTTTCAAACAAGGAAGGGACTCCGTCAGGGGGATCCATTGTCGCCCCTGTTGTTTAATATTGTCGCGGATATGTTGTCGATCCTAATTAAAAGGGCTAAGGATCAGGGGCAAGTGGGTGGAATAGTGTCTCACTTGATCGATGATGGTCTATCTATCTTACAATATGCAGATGATACAATCCTTTTTATGGAAAATGACCTGGAAAAAGCGCGCAACATGAAGCTATTGCTTTGTGCATTTGAGTAAATCTCAGGTCTCCGAATTAATTTCCAAAAGTGAGCTATTCTGCTTTGGAGATGCCCAAAACTCTTTAGAACAATATATGGAACTGTTTGGTTGTAAACACGGGAACCTTCCTCTAAAGTACCTAGGCATTCCTATTCACTATAGAAAACTTCGCAACTCAGATTGGAAAATGGTAGAAGAACGTTTTGAAAAGAGGCTCAGTAGCTGGAAGGGAAAACATCTTTCGGTGGGAGGTAGACTGACATTGGTTAATTCAGTGTTAAGCAGCCTGCCATTGTACATGATGTCCTTTTTTGTGATTCCTAAAGGTGTTTTTAAGAAACTTGATTATTTTCGTTATCGGTTCTATTGGCAAGGGGACAAGAACAAAAGAAAATATCGCCTGGCTCGGTAGAACATCATTTGTCAACCAAAAATCCACGAATTGAACATTAAGAATATCGCCCTTTTAAGTAAATGGCTGTTTAAACTTTTAACATCAGAGGGTACTTGGCAACAGCTGCTTAAGAATAAATACTTAGACTCTAAGCCGCTAGTTCAAGCTGAGTGGAGACCAGGAGATTCTCACCTCTGGTCTAGCTTGATGAAGGTAAAGCAAGATTTTTTCCGCTTTGGCTCTTTCAAAATCAACAATGGATCGCAGGTGAGGTTTTGGGAGGATATATGGCTTGGAAATTGTTCACTTAAAGATCAATACCCTGGATTATATAGCATTGTTAGAAGGAAGTTTATAACCATTGCTGAGGTATTCATAACAACACAACCAAACATTTCCTGGAGAAGGTCACTGATTGGACCAAAGTTAGTGGTGTGGAACGAACTACTTTCACGCATCACTAACATTCATTTAACGCAAATTGATGATGAGTTCCGCTGGAATCTGAGCCAAAATGGCTAATTCTCGGTGAAATCCCATTATCAAGCCTTGATTAAAAGTGGTGTGCCAAATTTAAATAAATAATTATGGAAACTTAAAGCTCCACTAAAAATCAAGGTGTTCTTGTGGTACTTTAAGAGAGGAGTGATTATGACTAAAGACAATCTGGCAAAACGAAATTGGCAAGGAAGCAAAACATGTTGTTTTTGTCACGAACCAGAGACAATTAGGCATTTGTTCTTCGATTGTCGTTTTGCGCGCACAGTTTGAAACTTAATATTTTTAGCCTTTGGAATATCTAATCCGACGAGCGTTGCTAATCTGTTTGGAAGTTGGCTAGGTGGTTTTCATAGAAATATAAGAAACCTCGTTCTTCTTGGGGTTGCAACTACGTGCTGGTCTATATGGCTATGCAGGAATGATAGAGTATTTACACAGAAAAGAAAATTTTCTTCTTTGTAGGTTATTTTTACTATTACCCATTGGCTACGTACATGAGCTGTGCTGCAGAAGGTGGAAATGCGAACTACTTTGTTGGAGGCTACGCATTGCTTGGCGCGGGTGGCCAAGGACTTCTATTCCCAGGCACATGGGTGGCAGTTTAGTCTTTGGATTGCTAGTCACTAGGTTGTGTATGTTCCCTTTTATTCGTGTAAGGCTGTGTGCTTCACGTTAAGCAGAGGCCTGAAGCAATTTCAAGGGCTTGTATCACTTCGATGTAATATTCTTAAAATTAATAAAAAACCTTCCGTTATAAAAAAAACTAACCCTTGACTCCTAACTTAGATCAGAAGAAAAAAATTTCCTCAAATGTACAGAAGAACGGCTTCACTGCACATAGATATGCATTCCCTTAATATAATCACTGCAAGAATTACAACGGTCAGCTACAGTTTTCTGCATAGACATTCTTCCACTCTTAAGACTCCTCTGCACTAATCGTTCTATCCTTCGTAGACATAGCTGATCTTATATGCGCAAAAACTTCAATTCAATTGTGATACTTTACATTACCGTCCTTTCTACTAATCTCTACAGCTTTACATTAACACTGTTTCATGTTGAATCTGCTATATTGCAGTATGGAAATAGCTCTGCTGCTGTACCACACGAGATTTCACGAACTTGACATACACCCGTTGAACGGCAACCTATAGCCGCCACAATTCCACAGATATACAACCTGAATCCACATGAGATCGTGGTAAGAATCACTCCCTCCCTTTTGTTATTCTCTGCAATCCGTTCTTCTCGGTCTTACCTTCCATATTTTTTACTCAATACTTGCGTACATAGGGCAATAGCTATGTTCTAGACATTGCTAGCAAGACTCTTGTCCTTGACCAACCGTGGTGGTATTAGGGATGGAAACGGCCCGGTCAGGTGCGGGTTCTACAAAATCCGGCCCAACAGAAAATATGAATCGAAAAACTCAACCCGAGCCCGAATACCCTATTAGATAAAAAACTATACCTGAACCTAAATCCGACGGATACCTGAAACTTGACCCTATATAAACCCAACAGGTACCCGAAACCCTATAAAAATTAAATCCCAAACTCAACCCGATCGAGTGTAAAACCCACGGGTACTTGAACCCGCAGGTCTGATTACCATCCCTAGATGGTATTTAGGGTGTACAACTTGCAAAAGAATGGTTACCTGCGAGAAAGATACACCTATATATCAAAAATGAGGTATAACAACAACCAAGACACGGTATGTTCTACTTCTTCTTACGCATTTCGCTTCCCGCATTATACCGCTGCTGATATACAATTCAATACCTTTTAATCCCTATGTCATAGGTACCAAATAACAATACATGGAGTAGATCCGTCTGACATCAACAAGCAAGACGCCAAAACTGCTGAATTTATTTTCTTCGCTAACATAGCTGAGCAACTCGTTGGTGCCCTGTCCTTCCTCTTGTAACAGCTACTGAAGGATGACACGTCGAGCAATGCAAAGGACACAGATATCATATCAAGTTGATTCGATAGCGCTTCTGTTGCCTGCTCCTACTTATTCCCAGTTCTTTATACAGTAATTGTATAAACTTTTCATAAACCCATGCTTCCAAAAAAAAAAAGATTTTACTCATCTGTTGGAACTTTTATCCCATGTCAAAACAAGGCTGTCTTTTACTACAACTCATAACCAAACAATCATCACAAATCATATTCATATTATATAGCCATACATACCAAAGTTAGCAAAATCTGTTAGGTAACGATTACTTTCCGTTCATATACCACATCTTCTACTGAAAATATGTATGGTTCTAACAACAGGAAACTAGTATCGAATCAACCGCTGGATCACAAACTGCAACACGCACTCCTCAGGTTAGCCACCTACAACATTACCCAAATCTGTTTTTGAATTCTCACCTTATAAAATCAATATCCTTCCATGATACTATACTATCTATTCGATACAGCCGCTCACAATGCTAGACACTGGGCTAAGGGGCTGTTTGGTTGCCTTCTTACCTCAGCCTGGCTCGTACGAGTCAGTCAGACTGGTGAGAGCCAGGTTGCGTAGATGCAAAGAGATGGTATTTGGTTGAGTGGATGAGTTGAGCCAGGCTGTGAGAAGAATAAGGGGAACGTGTTTGGTTGATTGTTTATGTGCTTCCCCATGCCTTGCATGCACCCCAGCTTGCATCCCACTAACCAGACCCACAAGAAACGACCAAAATCTACGTTTCCCCACAGCCTGACTCGGCGGATGCAATTACATCTCGGGAGACAGGCTCCACCCCTCATGCAGCCAACCAAACAAGTATCTTTTGTATCTATAGATGCAATTCTCTTTAGATGCAGCTAACTAAACAGCCCCTAAAATGTCCATTACCATAAACCGGAAAATCTCAAAAAGAATCTACGACTAGGAAAAGTAAGCTCTATTTGTGTGCTAATTAATTCTGTACCCCTCCACACCATGAATAGCTAAAGCACAATCTAACATTATGTTCTTATCATATGCTTCCTCCATCCCATAATATAGGGTGCCTAATTGTTTTCACCAATACCTAGCCATGAGATGACGGGCTAATTGTTTCCAGCAATACCCCTAATAATTGTGCACGCTAATTATCAGGACATGCATGCTGGCTGCTAATTAATGCACGCCATTAATTATGGGCCTTATACACCGCGTGACTACAGGAGTAAATAGGAAAAATATGCACCATATATCAAGAGACGCCTTATATTACGGAACTGCATGAAAAAACATAGGCGCCCTGTATTATGAGATGGAGGGAGTATACAGTATGAAGATTCAGCAACCCAGGTCTTCACTCAGAAGGAAATTATTTGAGGACAGCGCAGAAAAGAAAAATAAAAAAAGGTAATCCAAACAGCAATTGCCTTTTTCCTGCAATTAATACCCCCCTTCAATACCAACAAAAAAAATAATAATCTGTGTGCTCTTCTTTACATTACAACCGAATGACACCTGGTGATGTACAAATACGTGCTTCGTCAAGTAAAAATACCGCAGCGAATACACTTTTGACCGAAGACTCATACTACCTACTGGAATAAAAACAGACCGACCCCAGTTCATCATCCTTTTTTGCTACTACGTACCAACCGTTTACCAAGAACAATCCTGCTTGTTGTGATTACTCTGTTTTAGACAACAAAACCTGAAAACGGTTATGCTTTTCACGCCAGATTGACGGTCTACATATGTAGCACTCAGTCCTTTAATCTTCCTTTGTTCATCACTGCACTATGTATAAAACATGTAATTGCTATCATCTTTAAGTTTGTTTGCGAAACAGTGTAAACCACTCTACGATATGCATGGTCTTCACACCTAATTTTGTGTGGTCTCTGGTAGGTAGGTAGGTAGAAAGATACACACACATCCATTGCTTTTCTTTGGGCTACAGCTTCAGTTACAGAATTAAAACAAAGCAGCCACTTGCAAACTGAACCCTGCTTTTTCTCAAATGCACCTTTACAATTGCTTTTTAGTAGTAGGTTCTAGAAGAGGCTAACACACTGGTTTTCCCTTTTCTTCTTGTCCCTTTCTGTTTAAGTATCTTCTCTTTTTCTTCCCACTTTAAAGTTCACAAACCATGAAACAGCTAGCTTACCAGCAAACAAAACACTCATTGAATCATGAAGTACAAACACACACGGGCTGAGGCTTGCATTTTTTTTAAGACTAGGAGGAAAGAAACAAGCCCCACGACACATCGCGATAAATTGAAACTACAGAAAACTCTGAAATAAAACAACAAATGCATCAAACAAAAGGGGTATACTTTTTAGAAACCTGGAACTAGCCAAGTACAGCTAAAATCCTACAGATAACCGAATAGATAGAAGATTCATGACCACTGTATTTAGTCCCTTGTCTTTTCGATATTATTATACTCTTATTTCCAAAGAGTTACTTTCATGAAAAAAATATCACTGAATTATTTGTCTTCTTCCTTTGAAGGTTCCAGACTGGGGAACGCTGTTTCACATTTCGATGTAATGTGGCCTCTCACTCTCAATTCAAACAACAACACAAGTCCATCACCAAACTGTTGTTAAGTTCACCACTACACTGTTGAAATCTAATCTCTAATAAAAGACCAGCTTACTCTCTCCATGTAAAATTTAAATTCTTTTCTGAGTAACTAAACAATATGTATCCCATTGAATATAAAAGAAAATATAACTTGTATTAGACCTCACATGTAAAAATTTCCGAAACTGCCACTACCGATAGACCCTGATCCATCCGTTTTCATCAAAAGTATGTATAGTTTCCTTTCTGAAATATAGAAATATTTCAAATGAGTGACTTTTATTTGTAAACTTTTGTTAAATTATTTTAGCATAATATGGTCCATGTAAATTACAGAATAGTTCTTATAATAAAAGGTCTAAGTGTGATGGTTGTAAGAATAAAAGATTAAGAATCATGGGGTTTAAAATCCCTCTTCTCTCCCTTCCAAATATTTAGTTGTACTAGGCTAATTTTCGCGGCGTAATACGCCGCGTGCGTTGTATTTTTGCTGAAACAATTTCTTTTTTTTCGTCTGTGTTTTTTTTAAAAATCATCGTGGAAACGTGCGAAACGACTAGGAGGATACAAACACATCCGCGTTTGTGTTAAATCGAAAGTTCCCTTCCGTGGAAAATAGTTAGAACGATCAAAACGGTGCTACGTTTTTTGGTATTTATTTAGGGGCCTTTCTTGAAAGCTCTATGATTTTTCTGAACCAGCATGTCATCTTCGCAAAAAACCGCGCGAAGGACCCACACGTAATTACGTATTTTTTGAAGGATCAACATGTGAAAAGGGGAAAACATGCCAAGCCGGCCGGCGGCGCACTTTTTTTCGCAGGAAAAATTTTGGTTTTTTCCATCGTTTTTTTTAATCGCAGAGGAAACGCGAGAAAATAAATCATGGAGGAAACACGAGAAACGGCTGAAAGAACACAAGTGCATCCGTGCTTGCGCTAAATCGAAATATCCTTTTCGTATTAGATAACCAAAACGATCCAAACATCACTACATTTTTTCGGCATCTATTTAGGGTTCTCTTACAAAAGATCCGCGTTTTTTTCTGAACCAGAAGATACTCTTCGTAAAAAACCGTGGAAAGGATCTATACGTAATTACAAATTTTAGAAGGGTCTACATGAAAAAATTTTGAGCGAATGCCACGGCCCGCCTGCTCAAACGAAGGGGAGGGCGGTAACTTTTCAAGATTTAGTATATATATTATACTAATTAGTGTTGTACCCTTATCTTTGTGGATGCATGCATTAAGGACTACTGTGTACTTGTTGAATAGGGTTCCTTCCTAGTAAGTCAGTTTCTAGGACTCCTTATAAACTGTGGACGGGAAGGAAACCTAGTTTAAGGCACCTGCATGTTTGGGGCTGCCTAGCAGAAGTAAGAATATTCAATCTATATGAAAAGAAGCTAGATGAAAAGACCATTAGTGGTTACTTCATCGGCTATCCTGAAAAATCAAAAGGGTACAGATTTTACTGTCCTAACCATAGTACAAGAATAGTTGAGCCTGAAAATGCTCGATTCATTGAGACTGGTGAAATCAATGGGAGTGGTGATCCACGAAATGTGGATATCAAAGAAATTCAGTCCAACCCTACTACCAGCATTGTTGTATCACCATTACACAACACAGCAAAAAATACAACTATTGAACCAACTACTAATATGCAAGTCACAACTGAAAAGAAAATTCCACATAAAAGGAAATTGCGAAGGTCTACACGGAATAAAAGACCAGCCATTTCAGATGATTATGTGGTTTATTCACTTGAACATGAATATGACTTAAGTATCGAAAATGACCCAATCTCATTTAAACAAGCCATGGAAAGTGATAACTCTAAAAAGTGGTTTGATACCATGAAAAAAGAGTTGAAGTCAATGAATGACAATAAAGTTTGGGAACTAGTCGAGTTGCCGCAAAGTTCATAATAAGTCGGGTATAGATGGGTCCTTAAGACCAAACGTGACTCAAAAGGCAACATTGAAAGATATAAGACTAGACTTGTCGTCAAATGTTACACTCAAAAAGAAGGTATTGACTACAAGGAGACTTTCTCTCCAGTTTCAAAGAAAGACTCTTTGAGAATTATTTTGGCTCTAGTGGCACATTATGATTTAGAGCTTCACCAGATGGATGTGAAGACTACTTTTCTAAATGATGATTTGGATAAAGAAGTGTATATGAACCAACCTGAAGGATTCTTGGTTCCAGGAAAAGAAAATTTAGTGTGTAAATTAAAGAAGTCAATATATGGGCTGAAACAAGCTTTTGACAATGGTATATAAAGTTCAATGATACCATTTTGAAGTATGGTTTTGTACAGAATATCGTTGATCGGTGTATCTACATAAAGGTCAGTGGGAGCAAGTTTGTTATTTTAGTCTTATCTGTTGACAACATTCTGCTTGCTACTAATGATAAATCTTTGTTGCATGATGTAAAGAAATTTCTCTCCAATAATTTTGAAATGAAGGATATGGGTGAGGTATCTTATGTGATAGGAATTGAAATATTCTGTGATAGAAATCATAGATTGTTAGGACTGTCTCAGAAAGGTTACATTAACAAAATATTAGAGAGATTTAGAATGGAAAATTGCTTCACAGGAATTGTTCCAATTAAGAAAGGGGACAAAATTAGTGAAATGCAATGTCCAAAAAATGATTTGGAACGGAAGGAAATGGAATCTATTCCATACACACCAGTTGTTGGGAGCTTAATGTATGCTTCGATATGCACTCGACCAGATATCAACTTTACTGTTAGAATGCTTGGTCGGTATCAAAGTAATCCCAAAATAGATCATTGGAAAGCTGCGAAGAAGCTTCTTTGGTATTTGTAAGACACCAAGGATCATATGCTCACATACAGGAGATCAATCTATCTTGAAGTGATTGGCTACTCAGATTCAGATTATGTTGGATGTGTGGACTCAAGGAAGTCTACATTTGGCTATTTGTTCCTTTTGGCTAGAGGAGCAATTTCATAGAAGAGTGGAAAGCAATCTGTCATTGCTACTTCTAGTATGGATGCTGAATTTGTGGTATGTTTTGAGGCCACTATTCAATCCTTGTGGCTGCAGAATTTTTTGTTTAGCCTACATATTGTTGATAATATTAAAAAGCTCTTGAGAATTTATTGTGATAATTTTGCTGCAGTCTTCTTCTCCAAAAATGAAAAGTACTCAAAAGGAGCAAAACATATGGATTTGAAGTACTTAATGGTAAAAGAAGAAGTGCAAAAGCTAAAGGTATCAATCGAGCATATTGGTACAGATTTGATGATACCAGATCCGTTAACTAAGGGACTGCCACCCAAGACTTTTAGTGGCCATGTTGAGAGGATGGGCATTACAGATAAATCTCTATTAGCATGAAGAGTATATATATACATGACTTTGAGTTGCTCGTGCTTTTTATGAACTTATGAATTCAATAAAAATATTGTTTTGCTGGTTATCTATATTATCACGTATACAATTATGGTAGTGATGGATAACAATGAAAGTTTTCCATTAAAATCAGTTTGGATTATGTCGATTGTGATACATGGAAGGGATATTGTCACTGTATGACTTGTGACCGCCATGATTCTGTTGTCACAATTCAATTTAGCAACGACATGATAGATTTGATGAAAGGTGTACATCTAAAGGTTTATCGAATCGTCAAGTTTTTTTTACAAGGGCCAAGTGGGAGATTGTTAAATTATTTTAACATAATATGGCCCATGTAAATTACATAATAGTTCTTATAATAAAAGGTTTAAGTGTGATGGTTGCTAGACTAAAACATTAAGAATCATGGGGTTTAAAATCCCTCTCCTCTACCTTCCAAATATTTAATTGTGTACTAATTAGTGTTATTAAGCATATATAATGCTACGGGAGGGTACATGGTAATGCAATGGCAATCAGTTTCTATGAATGTATTAAAATGCTGAGTTATAATCAGTTTCATTAAGTTTTAAGAGCTGAAATTATAGTGCCAGTGGTTAGTGCATGGAGAATTAAAGTGCCAGTTTTATTGAGGGTTAGTGCATGAAAAACTGACATTCCTCTGACTTCTCTCTCAAGAAACTGACTGTCTTCAGTGCTTAAAACTGATGCATTTAATGCGAAGAGTGAAAGGAAACTGATACGTTAATTAGAGGAATTGCTCTCTAACTTTATCCTGGAAACTCACGTTCCTCTGTAACTCTCTCTTTAGTTACAGAGGAACCTCTCTCCTTGGCTATAAAATGATCCTTCTCCTGCACATCAATGGCATATGGAAAGAACAAAGTATAGAAAGGAATAGTATACATATCAAAGAAAAGAATAGAAACTTCTCTGACCATTGAGTGAAGTATAAAGATTAAGAAGAAAGATATGAGAGAAAAATTGATATGCAAGGCATTGCTAATATGTCTCAAGGTGAGTTTGTGCTTTTGCACATATAAAGGATGATTTGTGCTTCTGCACATATAAAAATTGCTATTTGGTTTAATCAAATTGTGCTAAATAATCTTATAGCTTCCGCACTTCTGCTTACAACTTTATTTACGAATTTGTTAGTTCATTGTTTCCTAGATACTAGCAAGTAAACCATATGAGGTAGCATTGTTGTTAGAAACCATTAACATTTTTTTTACTAATTGTTGGCACTAATTTATTCAATATTAAAGGAAACATTCTATCTCTTACACCCAGAGAAAATTGCGCACAGGGGAGGCATCCACACTACATCTTTTCCAAAAAAGCCCCCTAGAAATTTAGAAATCGCAAACAAGTCCTTCCATCTTTTTTTTCAAAAAAAACACCATAGTTCTGTAGATTCACCGACGGGTGCTCCACCGTTTGTTTTGGCAAAAAAGAACACATGGTTCTACAAATTCACTGGCGACTCCTAGCCAGCCTACTTGTCAAAAAAAACAAAAGAAAATTGAAATCACATTAAGGTCCTCCCACCATTTTTTTTGCAAAAAAACATGTACCAAGTTTTAAATTGAGCAGCGTAGCACATGGTTCTACCTAGTATCATACATGGGCGAACAAAAAGAAGGTCATGCCCCTCTCTAGCCTCTCTCCTAACTACCTAAGGACTCTCTCCCCCTTTGGCATGACCACATGAAGCACACAAAGGAAAAACTACTCCACTACATCGGGTAGAGAAAAAGGGCGGCTCGGTGTAGCTCCCCCACCTCCGCCATCCTCTTGTCCTCTCGTCGCAATAATAAAAATGGGTCAGACCTAGGCCGACATGACATGAAGCAGGCACGAAGTGCAAATAGACCGTGTCTGGACTCGCCAAAGGTGAGCCAGGCCGGCACGGCACGGTAGGCACGACGAGCCATCGCAACATTGCATGATTCAAGTATGAAGCACGATATGCCCATGCCTCGACACGGCCTGACGCCCACCTCTAACTATAACGGGACATTCATGAAAATAGAATGGAACTAAATTGGGCTTTTTCTTAGTAAAATTCAGTAAGGCATGGATCCATGCATCGTCTCCCCTCTCGTACAGAGCACGTGTCGTGTAGTCATACGAGAATTGATATACTAGTTTCTCCTGCTTTCATAGGATTTTTACGAAAAAAACATAGAATTCTGCATTCCATAGAATTGCCAACTTTTCACTCATTTGATTCGCATGCTAGAATAAAGGAAGAGTGGAAGAAAATACCGACCATATCAACAGAATTGATAATAGCATCGATTGAACTTATTAAACTATAAAACTTTTCACCATCCTTAGAAGGTACCTTAATATATATTGAGCTAGTACCACGATATACTATAAGTTTAAAGGATTGAGATACTAAGAAGTATAAGAGTTTAAGAGTACTTTGAAGCTACCTTCCACAGATGATATAACTCTATTAAACTATATGTTATATTTGATGTTGGTATTACGTATTTGAAGTAATATTACAAGTAAAGTTTGTTGTGTATATAACCATACATATATACTTATAAATATATATAATTATAGTAAACCCGAACAGTATGTTGATATGGACCAGTACTAGAATGTCCCATCTCAAGAATCAAACTGGTCATATATATACTTATAAATATATATTGCTGTCTCCGTTCACAAGTCATATAGTTTGAATGATCTTGTTTAGAAATATAACATTTGCATGTAGATTTAATCAGTCTTTTCTTACTATACCCCCATTTATTATCACAACTATATGCATTTATTCATTACCACCCACACAAAGCACTCTCTCATCTTCTAACATAATTAAGTGTGAGGTACGTCGGTATTGAGAGGTACTGGAGCTTATAGCAAAACCGGTAGGACATTGACAATTATGAATGCGCATATGCTAACAACATAGTTCAAAATCCTAGCGAAATTTCAGAAATAACATCCGAGATTTCAGATTTTTCGAAGGGGAGAAGATTCAAAATCCCGGCCAGATAATGAAATTTGAAAATAAAATCAAATTGCTACAGTAATTTCAAACAGATTTTGGCAAATTTCACCGATATGTCAAGTTTTATGATCGGATTTTAACTTATTTTATCGTATTTGTGTCAATAACCCTTAAGAATGTCATCTTCTATGAAAATTTGTTGAAAAAATGAATTTTTGAGACTTTTTATAAAAATAGCAGAAAAACTATCAGATTTTTATAAAATTGTACAAGTTTGATCATGCTCTAAAAAATTTTTAGTATCATCCTTAACATTCTAAGATCATATAAAAAAATTTCAAGAGAATTGAACTTCATTTGTTATATTTCAAAATTCAAAAATAGAATGAACATAACTGAGACAATAAACATGTCAGAATTTTATAAATTCGTTCAAGTGTGATCATGATCCAAAGTTTAAGGAGGGCTTAAGCATAGCCTCATAACCCTTGTCTAAAAGTTTCAAAAAATTTAAACCTGTTTTGTTTGCTCAATAAAATCATGAACCAAAATTATACATCAAGCATTTTGGAAGTAAGTCACTGGTATATCACAGACGGGAACACGGCATGGCAACTCCCCTCCACTACTTCTTCCAGGCTTTCATGTTGATCTGACTTAGCAGATGGGAGAGAAAAAGATGACTACGGAGGACGGCAGCATGCTTAATTATGTGCTACACATGTCGCTCCTTTTTCTTCGACTCGTGAGTCGTGAACATCTGAACCTGAAGGCATGGCAAGTTCTACATTGTTTCCCAGCTGCTTTTTCTTTGCAGCTTTATTTAATTCTACAGTCAACAAGCATCCAACTGTGAGAGAACAACCGTGAACAAGATGTGCAGCTTGTGATTGACAGGGATATAGATTTCGGTTTAGGGTTCCTAAAAAATGCTGGCAGGAATTGAGTTCAGACAATTGAGATTAATAGTCTTAACTTACATTACTGTCACTTTGTTGTCAGGAAGTGGTGATATCCTTCTGATTGGCATCTATTCAGTGTCTCATTTGCAATCTGGATTGCTTAACTGTTTCTGAGTCCCTTGTAATGCTTGCCAGTTCAGAGTCAAAATTCTCAATTTAAATATGTCACTGCCTTATCTAATGCCGGCCACACACAAGAATATCTGATGTGGCAAAGGTATACTAGACCATTTAGCGCGCGTTGCGCGCTCTATCAAGCAAACGGAAAAAATATCTAAGAATGAACAGGAAAACTCGTTTTCAGGGCAATGTAAATCATATCATCTATGCTGGAACATGCTGAGAGGAATTGCTAGAAGGTGCTGAGAGCAATATTTTGGATCCCCAAGGTTGAGGTAAGCATGAAAAGTATGGTCCTTAATGGTAGTTACAAAGGCCTGGTAAGATAATACACGCTTGGAGCTGGGACTCGCTATAGCAAACAGAACAGGAACCAGGGATCTCATGCTGCTGCTGCACTACTGATAGCAAAAGAATAAAGCAAGTATCACACAAAAGCAAAAAATCGGCAAAGACAATATCTGAATGAAAAATTCTAGGTGCTAATATGTTAACCAATCATACATAACTCCTAGTGCAGCTGCTATCGTGTCTTCTGCGAGCAAGGCAAATAGGTTTTGGTTCTCGAAAGCAATAAAAACATATGTAATAAAATTCATTCTACAATGATCATTGAAATGTCAGTGGAATAAAAACAAAATATTTTGGTGATCTATGCTTAGGTACCAATCAATACCAAATGCTTAGAAATACTTTCAGTGATCCTTGATTATAACTCTTAGTGAAATAAGAACTAATCCCATTTGTCGCCAGATTCCACCGACAGCCCGTGATCTACAGACCGGGTTTTGTTCGGTATGAGGGCGTCTTCGCGGCTGGCTAATCGAGAGGGCGAAAACCCTAGAGGACTCCCACGCGGAGGGTTTCGGCGTCTATGAACTAGGAAGAACAAGAGATTTTTACCCAGGTTCAGGCCCCCTTGTGAGAAGGGTAATGACCTTACGTCCTGCTAAATTTCTTATGGGATGTTTTGAGTCAGTACAGAGTTCTTGAGTTACAAGTTCTTCTGTTAGCCTTTTCTAGTATTGCTTGGTCGATTGATCCAGGATCCGATCCCCCTTCCCCATGCACCCGAGGGCCCTTATATAGACCAAAGCTAACGGGTAGGTACAAGGAGGGTCATCATGCCGATCTAAACACATTTAATGCTCCTTCCGTGTTGTCCTGCTCCTCCAAATTTCATTAAATGCCTACGCGTGCCTTTGCCCGTCCGCCGAATGGGACCCCTTCGTGATGTAGGTGAGAGGCGCCGAGGAATGGGCTTGTTGCGTAAACCCTCAGAATCGATAAGCTCGCTATAGCAGCTCGCTGCTCGACACGCAGACGGCGATTTTAAGGAGCCTTCGAGGCGGTTACCGCGCCCTACCTTTTTTCCTTCGTGGCGCAAGCAGGCGCTCGCCAATTGCTCGCCACCGCCACGCGATCGGTGCCAGCGAAGGGGCATGCTTCGCCACCGCCGCCGGGCGCCACGTGGACCGACGCCGGCCGGCGTGCCGTGATCGCTGCCGATTGCCGAGCCGCCACGTGATCGGGCGCCGGCGGCGGCGTGCTTCGCCACTCGCCACCGGGCGCCACGTGGACCGACGCCGGCGGCGCCGTGATCGCCGCCGATTGCCGTGCCGCCACGTGACTTGGCGCCGGGCGGCAGTGGCGTTTCGCCACTGCCGCCGGGCGCCACGTGGACCGACGCCGGCCGGCGGCCGTGATCGCCGCCGATTGCCAAGCCGCCACGTGATCGGGCGCCGGGCGAAAGTAGGCGTGTTTCGCCACTCGCCGGACACCACGTGGACCGACGCCGGCCGGCGGCCGTGATCGCCGCCGATTGCCGTGCCGCCACGGATCGGGCGCCGGGCGAGCAAGCGTCTTTCGCCACCGCCGCCGGACGCCACGTGGACCGACGCCGGCCGGCGGGCCGTGATCGCCGCCGATTGCCAAAGCCGCCACGAGATCGGGCGCCGGTGAGCGGCGTGCTTCCACCGCCGCCGGGCGCCACGTGATTGTACTTTATGCGTGGAGAGGTACCCTAGCGATAGTACGACAAGATTCCCTGCCCGCCCTAGAGCGCAGTGCCTAAGACTCCTTTTAGAACCTTCATTTAATGCACTTAATGCTTAGCGCTCTTGGGCGAGCCACCACTATGAGGATACGATCGCCGGTCCCTCGTAGATCTCAGCTTTGCCCTCGGACCAAACGGCGCATAACTCTGTCTCTTCGCGAACCGTCGGCGTGGGGTATGCATATATAGATGCATCTATATCGAGCGGTTCACGCCTTCTGCTTTCTTGCGCACTTTGCCTTCTTGTTCCTTCGCCTCTTTTTCCCAGAGCCCTTCGTCTTCTTCGACTCGCCATGGTGAATCCCATCCCAGCCTCCACCGTTGACGCCGTTGCCGTGAATCGGATGGGGATCATTGCGCCGGAAGGCACCTTCCGATACCGACCGGGGACCGCCACGCCTGTGTGCCTCTCCGACGAGATCGTCCTGCACACCTGGGCCATGATGGCGGGCCTTCTTCCACCTTTTTCTGAATTTTTTCTCACCGTCCTCCACTTCTACGAAATCCACCATCTTCATCTCACCCCCAACTCTATCATCTTCCTCGCCATCTTCGCACACCTCTGCGGAAATGTTCATGGGGTGATGCCTAACCTTCTCTCTTCCGCCATTTCTTCATTCTGCGCTTCCACCAACGACGCATTTAAATAGTGGGGAGTTGCTACTCGCCGGACGGATGGCCTCCGCTACATTCCTTCCAAAGACAGTCCAATCGAGGACATGGCGCAATGACCGGTCAGACATCCGGATGATAATGAATCGACGCTCGGGTGCCATGCCGGAAGCGCGCGACGCCGAGAACCGGAGCTCACGGTTGAAGAGACGGCAGAGTTCGCGCAATGGCGGCCCGCTGCGGCAGATTGCGGACGCCAGATCGAACGGAGGGTCAGGCGGGACTACACGGCACGGAGGATCGCCTCTTCGCCAACGCTGTTCGCCTTCATGGCAAGACACGCGATAATGACTCGACAAGACGCGGTCTTGACGAAGCCCTTGTCTTCTTCTAGTTTTTTAAGCGCATGTTTTTCTGCGGCTTCCTACCAACCGCCGCCATCTTTTTCCCTTTCTTGCGAAAGCGATGGCAACTTTGAGGAGCCAAACTGGGCGGTGGCTTGTTGGCTACCGATGTCGCCGGTTCCAACCGCACGCTTTTTCCGTCGGACGCCCGCCGCTCGCTAACCTGGATCACGCGGAGCGCCTGCGGGTCGTCAGGTTGCTCCCGCCAATGGACTCCACGGGCCGATCGGAACCCGCCCATGTTCGCCGGTGATCGTGGACGGCTCGCCGGTGATCGATCAGCCGCAAGCGACCACTGCTGCCGACCACGGCTCGACCCTAAGAGGGCCCGGGCCACGGATCAAAGTACCGCCACCGCCAGTCCCACCGAGGTGGTACCCTCCATGAACGGGGCACAGGACGCCCCGCTATGACTTCACCTCCGCGCCGCCGCTTCCGCAAAGACCGCCCGAGCCTTCACCAACCATATCTCCTCCGGCGCCGACAACCTCGCCATGGGAGCCTGCCACACCGCCAACAAGGTTGCCTCACGCCCCGATGGCGGCTTGAGCTCGAGGGCGCCATCAAGGGCGGCCCTCGAACGCGCTTAAGGGTGCTAACACCCTGGCGCCACCGAGACGGCGGAGGCCTCGCCAGCGCCTCGCCGCCGCCGCAACGCCGAAGATATTCTCGCACCGGCGCCGAGGTTCGCCGCTCGCCGCCTCTTCAACCGCAAGGCCACGAACTCTTCACCCAAGTAAACGACATGCGCGGCACTGGCGCCGTTTGCCGCCGCCTCGTGCACGGTGCCAGACGCCCAACAAATTTTGCCTCGAGCGGCGAGCCGAGCGGAGCGGAGAGGGCAGCAAATGAGCCGGGCGCAGAGAGGGCTAACATGACCGCAATGCAGCAGCGGGCGGAACGGGCCGAGACACGGGCAGAGAGGGCCGAGGCGGCGCCAAAGACCTCGGAACTTGAATCCTTCCGGCTGCGGCGCAACCTCGCGATCATGCTGAAGAAGGCGTTCCAGCGCACCAAGAGGTGCCTGGAACCCTTGGGCGTGATGCTGAACGCGCCCCTGGAGGACTCGGCGCTTCAATTTGCCCATGCGACCAACCAGGCCGCGGAGGCGCTACGAGGACTCCTCGCCGCCTTAGCCGCCGCTTCCGCCACTTGGGACGCCAGTCGCGATCATGGCGCGACCTACACGCCGCTCGCTGCGCCACCATGACGCTTTTGATCCCATGGCGGTGGTGATGGCTTGGCCGTCGAGACGCAGAGCGGCGGCTCAGCAGAGGCGCGGCGCGCGCATGCGCGAACACGCGGGCCGATGCTATGGTGG
The DNA here is from genome assembly GCA_036346375.1 of Guadua angustifolia. Lineage (NCBI taxonomy): Eukaryota > Viridiplantae > Streptophyta > Magnoliopsida > Poales > Poaceae > Guadua > Guadua angustifolia. The sequence goes on from CM070512.1 coordinate 35,859,063, forward strand.
AGCAACCGGCCATGGACGTCTCCACTCTCTGGCCGTCGGGGCGGCCGACGATGAGCTCGATTTGGCGAGGACGAGGAGTGAAGGCGCAGCTTCTTTCGCTCTCTTTTTCTTGCTGCTTTTGTCGATGAACTGCGCCCGTAAAAACCTTGGACAACTTTTGGATGAATGTTAGATGTTTAATCGTTATTCATGCGTTTGCTCATTTTTGCATGCTTGAATTCACTACATTTGCTTGTTAGACGGCCGTCATTAGACTTAGCCAAAACACTTTTTAAAAACACCTAATTTAGGGTAGCGCTTAAGTCCCCGCCAAATAATTTTATGTGCCCGCCGTGATCGCAAGCACGATTATGCGCACCACATAAAATGTAGGCTAAAATGGCCTTAAATCGAACCAGAATCGTAAGACACAAAGAAGGCCTTAGCGCCGAAGCCATACGAGACTATCGCAGGTTTCACCTTCCGAACTTAGACCACGATGATTGCTCGAAAATATACTACTGCAGAACGCGGCGAGACAACAAGTTCTCGGCGTTTTAGGCCAGAAGACTAACGGAGACGACCAGCGGTGCTTCATAGAGCCAACCCGAGGCGACGAGCTGCGGCAGAGCGCCAGGTTCAATCGACACTCGGCGACTTGGTCTCACGGACGCTAACACTTAGCACATCTTCTTTTATCATGAGGAGCCGTTGGTTTCAACACTTGCGATAATCACGCCGTAGCTTGACCCATCTTAGGATATGATCGTAGGAAATGGCCAACAAACGCGGTATAAAGCGCTTATCTTGTTTTATGCGCCGCAGGATAAGCGACTTGGAGCGCTGGGCGAGCAATCGGCACCGGGCGAGCGGCCCAAGCCATCGGGCGATCAAATTTCGAGCGCCAGCGATCACCAATCGGGCGCCGGGAGCACGTTGAGCGCTGACGAGCAATGGCATCAAGCGGCAATTTCAAGCCATCGGGCGATCAGCCTTCGAAGTCGCAAGACCACCAACTGGCGCCGCGCGAAGACGTTGAGCGCTGGCAGAGCTTGGCATCAAGCGAGCAGCCCTGCCATCATGCGACCAGCGAAGACGCAGGGCCTTCCATGAAAGTAAGCCAAGATCTTTATGCTTACCTGCTCAAGGCATGCATTTACTCACCGAAAGGTGAGTAAACATCTCGAAAGGTATACGCAAGGTAAGCTCAAAACATTCTAAGTCCCAAAGATGAAGTGTCCTGCTCGCTTTGTTTGGATCCTAAGTCCTTGTGAATCGCCAAGAAATCGAGCCGGCGCCGTGGTGCCAAAGCAATGAAGTTTAAGGGTGGCATTAGTCGATGGCGCCACGGTGACGCACCAACGGTGCTTTTCAGGAGCCAACCCGAGGTGTCTAGCCGTGTCGAAAGACCGCACCACCACTCCCTCACCGCCGGGCTAAGTGTACACAGCGCCGAGGATCGCTATGGACTTCACGGCGAATTAGCAAACGATAGAACCAGCGACATACATGCGCATAATTGCCACTCAAAGCACAACGAAGAGGAACAATAATGGTGAAGGAAAGAGCTTTCGCAACAAATTTTATCGACGCTGCCACCACCGATCACGGAGAGGGACGTGACCGAGGTCGATCGAGCAAGTCATTGGTACTTACAATTCCTTTAAGGATAGAACTTTCGGCACAGCTCGATGTTGTAGGAGTTCGCCACCGCCGCCCTCGTTGGCTAACCGCATCGCCGGCCGAGATATCGAGACCACCTTGAAGGGCCCTCCCACGGGAGACAACTTATGCAACCCAAGATGCGTCAATTCTGCAAGAAGACCAGTCACCCACCGCCAAGTTCTCTCAGAGACCCGGTGGCGTGGTATCGCCGAGGCTTTGCCGATAACCAAGGCGGTGTGCAAGGCGGTTCGATCCGCACCTCCTCCAGAGGTTTACCTCTTCTCACGGAGATCTTCTTGGTCTTCTTCATTGAAGGCGAGACGCTGCGAGCCGAGCCGAAACAAATTCGGAGGGAAGAATGCCTTTGGCGCCATACACCAAGAAGAAGGGTGTCTCGCTGGGTCAGACGGCCGGGCGTGGTGCGGCGACCACAGACACCGGAGTTCTTCCGTCCATCTTGCACCCCGCTACCTCCGCCCATCAAGACTCCGCCTACCGAACATTCCGGACCGTGGTGCTACCACGATCGGAGAGGCCCTAGGTCGAGGTGCCTCGTGGTGGTCGGCCCGATCAAGGTGATCGCTTGTTCACCATTTCAAAGGTCCGACCCGCCGAAGCTCGACGCGCCGGCGACACCTCCTTTCACCACTTATAAGCGGCGTTGAGGAATGGTGGATGAACCACCATAGATGTATGCCACAAGCAGATCCGCCGCTGGTGCCGGGGCGGATCTTCATCTCGATCATCGCTGTGGCGGCGCTCCTTGAGCCGCTACTCCACCATCCTATTTACGACCCGACATCCGCCCGTGTCGTGCGTGTTGGTCCCGTGGATGGGGCAGAGTTCGCCTTCGCCATGGGCGGTCGCTTCGACGATCAAGGCGGTCTTCGTGACCGTCACGGCGGTCTTCACGCCGATCGCGGCGGTTATCACGCCGGTCACGGCGATCGTCACGCCGGTCCCGGCGGTTGCGCTTTTGTGGCGCGGGATTTCGCGTCGCCGGCTGCCAAGACCTCGCCTCGGTCTCCCGCCACGCTTCCGCTTTCTTTGTCAGACGCCGAACCCTTCGAGGTCCTTACCTCATCCTTGCTCGCCACTGTGGGGCCAGGCTGCCCTCTCGCTCAAGCTGCCCGCGCACACTTGTGTGCGAGGGAGAAAAGCTCGGAGGTGGTACTGATGGTGCGGGTAGCCATCTTCTCCTTCATCTTACTGCCGCACACGCCCCGAAGGCGATAACGACCGATCGCTCGTAAATATGGGGATCGTGGTTGCGGCGGATGTAACCGCCAATGAAGTCACGCGAACGACTCCCTTCTCCGTCCAAGGCGTGGAGGTCATCCTCCAGCCCCGTCACAAGAAGGACCTCGAAAGTTGGCGACAAAGAGGTCAGACAACTCTCCCCACGAGTGCATGCACTTCTGGGAGGTTCATACCAAGAACGGCAGAGCCCGCCAAGGCCGTGGGAAGGTAATTGGCCATGACCTTTTCAGATCCACCGCCGCCGCACTTCGGCCATGTATATTTGCAAGAACTCCTCCGGTTGGTGGTGCCATCGCATTTCCATGGATGTCGGGCGAATCTGTCGGGCCACACCACGTGGCGCACGGTGAGAGAAAGCTCTGCACCCGACGCCAGAGAGGAACCCAACCGCCCGCCAGAGCCCGGCCGAGACCGCCGAGCGCGGGCTGGTTCTCGTTGAGTCGGAGGAGTGAACCTCCTCCTTGGTCCGGAATGAGAGCCTTGGGAACTCTCACCGCCGAGACTATTCGCTTCCGTGGCGGCGCTCGGGGCGGGCGGCGCGCAAGCGTCATGAGGTCATCGCCGCCATTGCCGGCGTTTTCATCCAGGTGCGACCTAAGGTCCCCACGGTTCACTGCAGAACCGGGACCGGCGCCGCGCGCGCCCCTCCTTCGGTCCCGGCCCGCCTGGCCACGACCACCTTTGTCGGGGCGGCTGGACGCCTGGTGCGCCAAGATGCGCCCCAGCACTATCGCACCAACGGTGCTCGCTCTGTCGGGGCCCTACCCGAAGCTGGGCCGCATCCACGAGACCGGCGATGCTCCAAAGCCACGGAGTGGCCGGAGAGTCTCCTGCAAGTTCCACCGGAGGGTGGTCCAAGAGGAGACGGACAACACGGTGTTTTGAGCCGGGTGGCGCCTCCATGGCAAGCCGATCGCGACGGAGGTCCCGCCGGATCCACGGGAGCAAGACCGCCACCCTGCGGGGGCGGGTCGAGGTGATCTTCCGACCGACGAGACTGCCGAGAGGCGCCCTGAACACCACTCGCCCCTGCTTGATCTTGGCGATGAGAGCCCGCCATCTTCAGATGCGCGGGCTTGCTTCGAGCAAAGAACACCGAAACTTCACCGGAGTTGGCCGAAAGCCAACCACTAGCCCCCTACCAGCGCCGCCGCTTGCCAGATTCCACCGACAGCTCGTGATCTACTGACCGGTTTTGTTCGTATGAGGGCGCTCATGGTCGGGCTAATCGAGACGGCGAAAACCCTAGAGGACTCCCACGCGGAGGGTTTCGGCGTCTATGAACTAGGAAGAAAAAGAGATTTTTACCCAGGTTCAGGCCCCCTTGTGAGAAGGGTAATGACCTTACGTCCTGCTAAATTTCTTATGGGATGTTTTGAGTCAGTACAGAGTTCTTGAGTTACAAGTTCTTCTGCTAGCCTTTTCTAGTATTGCTTGGTCGATTGATCCAGGATCCGATCCCCCTTCCCCATGCACCCGAGGGCCCTTATATAGACCAAAGCAACGGGTAGGTACAAGGAGGGTCATCATGCCGATCTAAACACATTTAATGCTCCTTCCGTGTTGTCCTGCTCTCTAGCCTCATTAAATGCCTACGCTGCGTTTTGCCCGTCCACGGATGGGACCCCTTCGTGATGTAGGTGAGAGGCGCCGAGGAATGGGCTTGTTGCGTAAACCCTTGAATCGATAAGCTCGCTATAGCAGCTCGCTGTTTCGACACGCAGACGGCGGCGAAGGAGCCTTCGAGGCGGCCACCGCGCCACCTTTTGTTTTGCGGCGGGCGAGCAGGCGCCTCGCCAATTGTCGCCACTCCGCCACGCGATCGGGGCCGGGCGAAGGGGCGTTTCGCCACCTACTCGCTGGCGCCACGTGGACCGACGCCGCCGGGCGGCCGTGATTGCTCGCTCGATTGCCAAAGCCGCCACGTGGATCGGGCGTCGGGCGAAAGCAGGCGTTTCGCCACTGCCGCCGGGCGCCACGTGACCGATGTTCGGCCGGCGTCGCGGATCGCCGCCCGATTGCGAAGCCGCCACATGGATCGGGCGCCGGCGAGCAGGCGTCTTTCGCCACTCGCCGCCGGGCGCCACGTGACCGACGCCGGTGGGCCGTGATCGCCGCCGATTGCAAAGCCGCCACATGGATCGGGCGCCGGCGAGCAGGCGTGTTTCGCCACCGCCACCGGACGCCACGCGGACCGACGCCAACCGGCCGTGATCGCCGCCGATTGCCAGCCGCCACGTGGATCGGGCGCCGGGCGAAAGGTATGCGCGCCACCGCCGCCGGGCGCCACGGGACCGACGCCGCCGCCATGATCGCCGCCCGATTGCCGTGCCGCCACGTGGATCGGGCGCCGCCGGCAGCGGCGTTTCGCCACCGCCGCCGCGCCACGTGGATTGTACTTTATGCGGTGGAGAGGTACCTTAGCGATAGTACCGACACCATTGAATCTGGAAGCGTTGCAAATCTTAACATGTAGAATCAAAATCCCTTCTTATCATTCTCAGAAGCTAAGAGAAGGGAGAAAATGGTTAAACCATTGCCAATAACATGATCAAAAAGATATATACACATCGTACAGACTTGAAAAAGTGGCAGACCGATTGTTTGGCTAGAATACACTCATAAAATGCTAATACTATCAAATAATGAATGTGCTTTTGTAAATACAGAGAACACAAGTATGCATGGCCTAAAAAATCTAAAATTGCTTCAGCCAAAAGATATTGCAAGCCAGCATTACATTGGCTGTCAAGCAACTCCATGAATGCTAAACTTGCGCACCTAAACTCGCAAGCCAGTGTCGTTTGAGTTTGTTGATCATATGTTGTGAGTGCTTATGTGATTCGAGGATTATGTACAGGAGAAGTGGCTGTGGAGTTTTAGTTTGGATTGATTGATTTGATATAACTTTATAAAACATGTGCATCTCATGGGTTAAGAACATGGAAAAGAACATTTGAATGCAAATACAAGCAGTCCATGTAAAAGGAAGTAACTTAAGGTAAGGTAGCATAGATTATCGATATAGTAGTAGCCGCCGTTGTGAACGGCAAAGTTCTTTGGCCAATGTTTATAGCCAGGACCCTTATGCTCCAAAGTCCAGTGCTATGACAGATATCATGTTATAGAACAAGACTTTGGGCATATGAAGGCAGGGTGATCATAGCAAGTCTGTGCTTACATATATACAGGCATATGAAGTAGAATAAGCTAGAGACAAGTAGAATTACAGCTTGCAAATAAACTACGCATAAAAGAAGATGCCAATAGGTAGTGATCTTGGAAGCATTACAAGGTATAGGTTTAGGAGAGTAGATGGTGAGGCCAACACAAAAGAGCAGGGCCTTGGTTGTGAGCATATGATCAAGAATCGTAAGGGCAAAATGATGGTACTTTTCAAGGTAATCACCATGCTTGTTGTCACCGTGATAGGTTAAAAGGCATATAAGACACAACATTTAAAATAACAGAATTTAGCTAATTGTATGAAGATTATGGATTCAATTACCGACAGAGGTGCATCTCCAAACGCATCCTTGAATAGCTTTTTGGCAATATGCAATGCAGTGAGGTATGTGACCTGCTCGTTAGGTCTTTATGAGATAGCTATTGGAAAATGAGAAAAGCGATGATGCGATAAGGAAAAGAGGAAAAACCTTTTTTTGGTCCGCTACCCTTGGAGGACGCAGATAATAACAACCGCTTTTCTACAATGCTAGTGCTCTTAGAAGTTTGTGGTACTTGTTCTGTGACCGTGGCATTGGTAGTAAGCTGGGCCATGAAGAATAAAAAGTAAGTATGTATGTAAGATGCAATGCATAGACATTGATTGCACCTTGTGAAGGATACTAACATGAACGTCCTTTGAAGGTGGCTGCGAATGTTTTATGTTCAATGACACTTCTTCTGATGACACTTTGAGAGCTGCGCTATCCTTTGTAGCTTCAGGCAATAGCTTGCTGGTTGGTGTATCAGAAGTTGTAGGACCATCCTTGGTTCCTGATATAAAGGTCAGGGCTAACAATTGGCTCTTTGTAGGGGTATCATGCATGCTACCTGTACCTTGTGATAACATTAGTGTTGAAGCTTGTGACATTGACGGTGACATAGGCAAGGCAAGCTTTTTGCCAATCTCAGCGGACAATATGGAGTTCACTTGGAAACATACATTTCCAGATGAAATAGTGTTCTCTGTGAAGCTCACATTCCAAACATAGGTCTTTTCAAGAAGAGCAAAGTTGATCTCATCAGAATGAACTCCTCGTGGATTCTCATCAATAAGATTTTCAACCGATTTCTTAATGAGACGTCAGGCAATTTTCCCAAAGAGAACAAACTCGCCTCCAAAGGTCATCACCAGCTATGACATTTAATTTGTACCTACATCAATGTTTTAAGGAGGTAAACAAATTACACTCCAAAGAAAAGGACATATGCAAATGGTAAGGAAATTTGTAAGAGATATGGGCAATGGAGATGTACCTTGGAGTAGCTGGTCCTATCAGATGACAACTTATACACTTATAAGTATGTCCATAAGGCCTAGATGTCTTGAAGCATGAGTTGCATGCATTGTATCACCATAAAGTCTCCATCCTTAGCTTTTTTATCATAATAGTAACAATGAATTCATGTTTCTGAATAAAGAATCAGACAAGTTTAAGATATGATTGCATATGGCATGGAGATGGACATATACTGTAAGGGTAGTAGAATACAAGTACCAACCTTGAACCTATGGGGGTTTAGGTCCTTAATGTCAGAAATTTTCTTTTCAACTGCATTGCTTTGGATGATAGCAGACGTCGGAAGCTCTAGCCACTTGTTAGGTTCATAGTTGTCTTTGATGCTGCAACATAATAGAATAAATTTTATAGTACGAACAACAATAAAACTGTACACATGCATAAATAGAAAACAAGGTAGCGCAGTACGATATTACCTGCGTGCAAAGTCATTCACTTCTGGGATGTCTAAATTGATGTACCACTTACATGCAGATCCAGCTGACAATGAAATCTCAGCTGTGACACAAACAGGAACTGTTAATATCAATGATTGTTGAACGGTCTTTATCATTATTATAGAAATGTGAGTCGACTGAGCTTGTGTATTTTTTCACAAGGGTGCCAACAAAAATGACAATTTGAGGATCTTTTGGCCTTTCATGTGGACTTGATCCAAGTCGAAAGTCAGCCGCTTTTTCACCCCGAGTGCAACATTCAGAGTGACATTGCTAATACATGTGTAGAACAGATTCGTGGTTAGCAAAAAAAGAATTTGTGGAATGTTAGTGTAATTAGTTTAGTAAAGAGTAGGCATGTACTATTAGAACAACATAGTTTTTTGAAACAAACAAGGATCATAGTATGATAATCTAACAAAAGATGTAAATGAACATACAGAGTGAAGTGATCTGTGCTAAAAACAAAGGGTATATGCAAGGAATGACTGACTTGGTATCACGATTTGAATGCCTCTTTAGACTATCGTAATGGCGGTTTTAGGACAAAGCATTGTTGGTGATGAGATCTCGTGATCATCCGATAACATCCGCAATAGGTGAATTAGGTAAGAAGTTGAAAAAATTGATGTAAGTGAAAGAAATGTTAATAACTTTGGTAGAACAAAGTAACACCAATAAAGAACTCCTTCTTCTCCACAAGTGATGGAATCTGTTGGAACGGTGTCAACGAAAAGGCATATGACGGGAACTCTGCAGGTACATCAACCCACTCCTCTAATGTAGTCCATTTTGTGAAGGTGATCATTTTCTTATTTGCAACTGGCTTGTAAAGCTTGTTGGCAGTTCTCAAACGATAGTAGCTTATATAGTAAACTTTCCCTTCAGTTATGATAGGCTTAAATATCTTATCACAAGGGGGATACACCTGAGCATGAATGCTTGAACCCTACAATAGAATTTGGTCATGTGCATTATAAATATATATTGTATAGCAAAAAGGGAGTTTTTTGGTAGAAAAATGTAGAATCAGCAAGCAGAATATTTTACCTTTTCATCGATGAGCACCATATCAAGGTGTAGCAAAACACTTTCATTCTTTGGGTCACTAAACTCCCAGAGTCTTGAAACACGTACACAGATAGGTGCATTGTCATCCCCGTGGACAAGATTGGAAAGCAAAATGTGACTCATCTGCACTAAAATGGAGCAAGGTTAGTGAGACAGAACAATATAAACTACCATGTATGGTCTTTATGAAAGCATGTACTGACCAAAAAAGCTTTAGTAATGAAGAATCGAAGAATGGAGAAGAAAGTAGAGCAATAAGAGGCTCAATTATTAGAGCTGCTTTATAGTAACAAGGAGGTATGTAACATAAGCCATCAAACAACTCAGACGAGGGCAAAAGCTATGTGCAAAAAAGGAAAATTTTCTGATATCCAATGTTGCTGTAGTGGCAGTTACGCCTGTAGTGTACATGAACGCAATAGGTGAGTTGTTGCAGATGCTATAAAAATGGCAATAACTTATACCAAATACATGAGACAAAATACCGCCAAGGATGCAGCCTCCAAGATCTCACGATAGACAACGTTTCTGGTCTCAAAGCCACATGATATATCGTCGTTTTCAATTAGGATTTTTAGGCCAGCCCTAGATGTTGCTCTAGAAACAGCGACGTAGAGCTGACCATGTGTGAACATTGGTTTCTTGAGATATACGCCAACCTTAGATAGAGTTTGTCCTTGGCTTTTGTTGATTGTCATTGCATAACAAATTCGAATAGGAAATTGTCGTCTTTGAAGAGTAAAAGGCCACTTCACATTTGATGTGTTAAGAGCAATTTAGGTATGCGCATAGCTTCTACACCGAACTCGTTAGTATAACACAATGCAATAATCGCCACCCAAGTTCACCACTAACATTCTAGTTCCATTACAAAGTCCCATTGTTTGTTCAGATTTCTTAAGAGCATTACAATACACCTTTCTTCAACACAAGCTTATGGGCGGGAAATTATTTACGCTATTGAATTGAGGAACTCATGGGTAAAGTAAATCAAAGTCGTATATGTTCGAGGATTTGGATATGGTATCACAACTTACATGTTCTTTATCGCTCATTGAATCATGGAAACAACATGGTTGTTTATTTCATCAACTGTCGAGTTGTTTGGACAAACAATGGCACGTGAAGCTAAATAAGAAGGGTCTGTGTGGTATGTTAGGAAATTTGGATACACTTCGTTCACTATAGCTGTGATCTTATCGCCAGTTGTCCTGATTAGCAAATCATCAGGGATTGAGACCCACGATGGTTCGGATTCTCCAGCCCTTTTGGTTGCTAGCAAAGTGCCATTGTCAATGGATAGGATCCATTGGCTAAATTCATAGAGTTCTTTTTTCTGAGCAATAGGAAGGTCAGGATTGTAAAGTCTCATGTTTATAGTCAACCTAAGAAAGACCACATGGCACCACAAGGCAAAGTTCGTGATTGATGCATCAACAATTGTTTTTCGGGTTCCTTTTGGCACAATAGGTAGGATTTGTCTAAAATCACCTCCCAAAACCACAAGTTTACCACCAAAAGGTACAATAGCATTTGCCGAGCAATTTTCAGAGAGAAGGTCCTGCATTGTTCGATCCAAGGCCTCAAACATCGCTTGGGTCATTGAGCTTCATCCCATATTATGAGTGAAGTTTTTGTATGAGCTCAAGAAGCATGGTGCCTCTTTTAATAGTACATAGGCTAGCTTCACTAATATCAAGAGGTATCTTAAACCTAGAATGAGCCGTCGCCCTTTAGGTAAGAGGAGAGAAGCGACACCAGAGGATGCAACAAGAAGGACCACCTTCCTTTCTCGATCGTATTCTTCGAATGATAGCATTCCAAAGGAATGTTTTGCCGCCCACCATAGCCACAAACAAAGAAGAAACCAGAGAGTTTAAAAGGACACGCCCTATAATCACGCCAAATACATCTTTTGATCTAATTGAGTCAGAAATCAAAGAGCTAGCATGTATGCTAAGCATAAGAGGATCATCGAAAGCTCTTCATCAAGAAGCTTATTCTCGTAAAGGCTATCCAGACGGAGTGTTGGCTCAGAAAGTTAAAGTCACGATGTTTCCAATCGCTTGCAAACACATCCGTTAGTTCATGTAAAAGAAGGGACAATAACTGTTCGTACGGGACAATATAATGTGGATTGCTAAGTGCATTCTTTAGTTTTCTATGGATATCATCTGTTAGGTACAACCAGTACTTATCAAATAGGGCACGAACATCACCTACAGAACAAAATAGAACCACAGTGACAAAAAGTTGTCTTAGTGGTAGGCGATGCGCCACTATAGCCTCATCAAAGAGTAGATGCCATTCATTATCTCCCTCTAATAGACCTCGCGCTTCACAAGCTTTTCTATATGTTGAGTAGACGGTCCCATTGAAAGTCCTAACATCAAGATAACTTCTTGCACCTTTAGCTATCATGAGCAAGATTCAGAATAGTAGAGTTCACCAAATAGCTTGGATGTACATAATATATTCTACCAATTTTGGACTGTGGGTTCGTCTCACGCCAACATCCGGAAGAGCTATCCCATGACCATTCTCTTGGGAACTCGCAATATGTCAAGTTACGCCAAGATCTTCATGTTTTTCATTTGCCGCAAACCATTCGGCTTAGCATAGATCTTTTAGCAAATGCTATTTAGTAATGAGTGGAGGTTTGAGCCTGGCTCATACCTAACATAGTTCATCCCTGGGAGATGGACAGGTAGTCGTTCAACAGAGGGCACTCTGTAATGAATGTCATATTCAAAAGCTCGCCAAAGAGCCTCGCATGAAGAGAGGAATCTAGCATCCATGTATTCTTGAATCTCGTTGGGGGGTGCCAATTCATGATTAGGTGTTATGTTCCCAGTCTTTGTAGTGACTTCAAAATAGACCTTTGCTCGATCATGCCCTTTTGTGATGTATTTAAAAAGGTATTTTATTAGGTTAGTTTTGTTACACCACTCAACATTGATATGAGCCTGGTATTTTTTTAGTAACGTCATATTGTATGGAACAACCCATCTATTATCTAGGTGCACACCATTTTTTACAACAAATCTTCCATCGCTTCTACGCTTGTACACAGTAAAGCCAAATTCATCCATGATAGTCTCGTCCTGAAATGACTTTGGAAAATGCTTTGAGCATGCGTCTTCCTTCATACATAGGCATTTCTTGTTGAGATCACCGCATGGGCCATGTACCATGAACTCATCAACCAAAGCATATCCTAATGGGTCAGTATAGATATCGGGATCTCTACTGAAATGAACTTATCTACACATGGTCCGCCGAACTCAACGACGCCGGTCGCAAGCCACACAAGGCAAAGGATGTGGGAGGCCACGTTTTGGAATTCGATCGCATAAAGTACTACAAGAAATTACAAGACTTAGTTACAATTAAAGGATAGGATTGAACCATAATTTCTATTAACCTACATAGGCATTACTACGAAATGAGAGTAACATAAATACCTGAAAGTACAGGCCCAAATATCTTTTCTTCTCGAATATCAGTAATAAACTCATGCACTTTCATATTGAACACCCCGACAACTATGTCACCGATCGAGGGTCGTTGTCCGTGTTCAAAACGGCGCATCACTATCTCTTGCCACTTAGAGTTACACGAATGTAACAAAGAGGTCAGAGACCCAAAACCCCGTGATATAGCCATTGCATCTTGGTAGTTCATCACCATATATCGCCTCCCACCGTAAAACTTGCAGAAGAATAACCTTTTGCCTATTGAATCACCATTGGTAATGCCACGATCAATAGCATCTACTATTCCTCGGATGATTCTCGAACGAAGTTCTTTTGGTGGTCACTATGAATTTCAGTCTGCATGCCTCTACAGTCGAATATGAGTCCACATTAATTTGATCGCTAAGGCGGCCACAACATTTATAAGGGTTATGTTCATTCAGTCTATAATGCATGTAATATCGGCAAAACTCTAACATAGTGACATACTTTCTACCCCCAGAAGTATTACCATCAGAGTCAAAATACTTTATCCCAAGATGAAATCCTCGTTCTCTGTACGGGAATAGCAAAGGATATTGAAGGGCCATGTAAGATGGATGTAGGGCAGAAACCCGCCTAAGACCATCGTTCCTATCATGCACAAGGACATCATATGTGTACTCATCAGCTGAGTAATCACCAACTATTATAGCGGCTATTTGACTACTTGTTGGTAAATTGTATTGCACATCATCCTTAGCATTACAACTAAGAAGACGGAGAGTAATCCTTTGGTCACCATGTTCTGCTAGCCTCTCTAGCGTAGCGAAAGCACCTGACAAGTTCATTTTCAGTGTCAAGCATATAGGCAAGAGACTCTACAATCATAGGGTCTGGTTGTTCACTGCTGTTTTCATCGCGTTCAAACATGGAAATTCTATTTTGTGCCTCATTATCTGGATCATATATATATAGTTGGGCAAACTTAGGAGGAGCACCATGGCTTGGCAAGAGAGTACCAATACGATGGTGGACAACACCGTTAATTTTAAAGACGTAAGGGCAAGACCAGATTTATCGATCTCACAACAAAGGGCTCTTAAAGATGTGAAAGCAAACATTGAATTGTAAGATCGAATATGTCTAAAAAATTTCTTTGCACGAGCATCCCCATCAAAGTTTATCAATTTAGCTAGGACATCTGGAGGTCGACGCAAAGAAGGCAATTGAATTCTACCGCTCTTACAACACAGGTTGTAAACTATTTTTCTCTTCGTGACATTTGAGGTACTTTTAACCCTCTCTTGAAACCAGAACACAGAGCCACAATAAGGGCATTCATGTGTGGGACCACCATAGTAGGAACGGCCTGCATAGGACTCTACAGATTATAGACCGTAATTAGGTAAGTACACGATACAAAGAGAGGCATTAAGAGTGAAAACAAGATTTAATGTTTATCCTAACCCTTCAAAGATGCAATGTATTCCTTAGAAGGGGTAGAAGATTGTCCATAGGCACAGGGGCATTGGTCGGAAATAGATGGAAAAAAGAGCAAATGAAAGCAATACCTTCAATAGAAGCAGCTATAAAAACGTCATAGGTAAGGGAAATGTTAATATGTATATATACCTGGATTATCTAAAACAGACATCTTAAAAGTACAGATTCCAAATCATCTAAGGCATCGTTGTTTCCTATTTAAGGCAGCAATGGCAGGTGAAAAGTCCAGCAACGATCGTTCACCTAGGTATTATAAGCATAGTCAAAAGATGTAGTGTCAAAACGAATATCAAAGGCACCAGGAGATGTAAATAATGGTATAAAGTCGGTGGAGGGCATTGACCAAGCCTTTTCCTTCTGTAGGAACCAGCACGTTCTTCTATGGGCACAGGGTCTTGTCGAGAACGATGAGCATGGTCTATAGAGCAGGACGAAGAACCAACTGAAGAATTATTCATGGCACGGGACGGCACAACATATTGTGTCAGTGCTACTGGACAATCAAACAGAGGACCATGTGTTTGTTGAGGCTCATCAAGATTTCCTATGGAACAAGCTAGGCGATCATCAATAGGGTAGGTTGTCTGCTAAGACATCTCATAATGGCATAGAGAGGGGCCTGGACAATCGATCGAAGTGTTATGTGCCAAGCGAGGAGGCACAGAATGCATAACGATTTTGTGTACTGACAAAGATGGCGCTTTTCTACGATTCTCCCTTACCCTACTAACTCTTTTTGCCGGAGGAACAACATCATGGACACCGTGATCGTATAAGAGAAAGTATATGGATAATAGCTAACACAAGTGGAGCAAAATAAAAAAGAATACAAATTCAGCGCCATAAGAGAGCATTGATCGAAAGCAATAATTAAACCATACATGGTAAATACACTAAATGGTTTCGTTAATACCTCTTTCTTTTGTGTGTTGTCTTTAAATATTAATCATATCATCATGTCGCCTTTTTTTAAAAGTGTGGCCTATACATGTATTTTTCTCATATCATGTATTAATACCTATATTCAGATCTTGATCTAGCTTTGCATTATGAAAAAAGCAAGTTATCTATTCCCTTCATTGTAGTAGATTTAAAAAAAGTGAATACTGATGGTACTAAACATTCTAATGTATCCAGAGAAGATAGTCAACTCTAGAAGCTGAATGAAACAAAAACATGTCTGAATAAATAGAAAACTTTGTAAAAATAGAGGTGGAGAAACAAAGCACCACGATGGCATGGGGGCACATCCCCAACACAGCAAAGCTCGAGAGGAAATACTTGACATGCTGCTATTTTTCTAGCTCTTTCTCTAGGTGTTTCTTATCCTCTAAGAAGAATCTAAAAGCAAAAGGAATGAAAGGCTGTGCAAAAGAGCATAGAACACGGTAAACAAAGAGACGATAGCCAGAGAAAGGCAGTAGCTAATATTTGTAATATGTAAATAAATAGACATAGCGGTCGAAACCAATCAGGGAAAAGTGTTACCTTGGACAGCACAGCCTTCTGTAGTGGCGAGAATTTTGTTCGCTTAGCACGTTGCTGACAAAGGGTCCAACAAGCTGCATGGTTTGAGCACAGTACGTCATTAGTTATCCCAAGAGCTACCATACGCATGTGCTAACTACTTGTGAATACATACAGCAAAAGCAAACTAACACCGACAGAAAGGCTCCAGATCAGGAGCAAAATTGTTTGAACATCTAAACACAATTTGAAGTACAACATGTTGGCCTTCCAGCATTACAGACACCCAAAAAAGAAAAAATTTTGAACTCCTTAAAACTGTCACGATCCTCACTTGAATATCACAGATAAATCCATCACAAGCACAAGGTACATGGTATTTGGGAAATACAAATCGGTAACACGGAGACAGAAAGAGAAGAATCCAGGAAGAGAGAGAGACGTGGGAAAGAAGGAAGAAGTCTGGGGATTAGAGAGAGCAACAGTTGGGGAAGAACAGCATGAGGAAGAGGCGAGTTGAGGCTAGCAGATTCTGTTTCTTCGATCCCCTTCCAATGGCTGCTGCTTCTTGCCTTTGTACCTTCAACTGAATGGGCCCTGCTGCCCGGCCCAATCGCCTAGCTTCCGGCCCATGTCCATGACATTCCTCCCTCCTTGAATCTCGGCTTGTCCCCAAGCCGATGATAGCAAATCGTAGACCGTACATGTTATCACCACCAGGGTCCCATGGCAACTGCAAGTACATACTTCTGCTCTCACTTTCAGATCGGGTTAGTTCAGCACCCACGTCACTCCGAGCTCCCGCAACGTTCAGAGCATTCTGTTTTGTGTCGGCTTCCTTGTCCAATGCTACAGTGAGAGACTCCTCACTAACGGCAGAACCTCCTGTTGAGTTCTCCACAAGTGAAGCACTTGGTTCTTTGCACTGATCTTCAGCAGCAGGAACGGATCCAATTGAAGAAAATGCTGGCCGTGAGGATAAATCAGCAGACCGTTGGTGGATTTCATCTAGAATCTCAAAAAGTGCTTCTGCTAGCATAACAATTCTTGATATGCTGGTCCTTGTACTGGTTTCTTCATCAGAATTACCTGGTCTACTGCTTGTTCTGCAGTTGCAATTACCTGCTTTATGCTGACCAGACAGTATGCATGATCTCTCGTGACCTGACAAATTTTCAAACCTGCTGCCCAATCTTTGGAGAGCATGGACCTGAGAGCGTATCCTCCTCCACCTCTCAAGAATAGCTGATCTGCGCTCAAGTAGGTCCCGATTACTGGGAATGAAAGCCTGAATGAGGAGTAATTCAGCCCATGCCGCATACTTTGCTGGAATAACCATTCCATGCAGAAAGACAAAATCGTCTGACCAAGCATTCAGCACAACTTTCAAGCCAAACAGCACCCTAGAGAATACAACAGCAAACTGATCATAGTATGCAGTCTCGTTGCCCAAAAGGAGTAGACCTTGGACAAGATCCACGTGATGCCCTGAGACCGGCCAAACAAGGAAGCAACCATGGATGTAAACTCAACACTGCCCAATGAAGTTTCAAGCTGTACGCCCTTCCACAGTTGAGATGTCATGTTGTAGAGGAAGTGAGTTTCACTTAAGTGGTAGAAAGCTGACAGGAAGAAGCGTGTCAGATCACCATACATCTGTTCTTGTACTTTCTTGATCTTCCAAAGTTTCTCCAAAGGTTGCCATCTTCGGACATGATACCCTCTATAAGCAGACTGAATACGAAGTGCTGCATCTGGTTTTGAAAAATTGATTATGTGTGTCCTGACCTCACCTTGTGTAGCGTCACCCTGAGTTTTTAACTGATCCTCCCTTGTGCCTTTTTTACATCCTTGCATGCTCTTCTCACCTGCAATTTCTTGAGCATCAACATTGTTGCTATTACCTTGTACCTTCTGATCATCCACCTCATATACAACATGAATGGTCCGGCAATTACCACCAACAGACTTCTTTTCATCACTGTCATTCTTAAGCAAGACTGGAATTGTCTTGTAATTTCCTCTGAAAGGCTTCTTCTCCTCGCTTTCTTTCTTAGGAAGAAGTGGACTAGTCTTGTAATTATTATCATCTAAAGAAGCCAGAAATTCCATGGCTATACTATTCTGATCACCACGAGGCTCAAGGGTAGCAAGTTCCATTTTTTCATTACAGCCTTCCTTCAGAGCCAAGCATGACTCCTGTTGAGTAGCGGTAGACGATTTACGGTCCCTCAACAATTTATGATGTGGAAAGAACCTCGCCTCCAGTTCATCAGTATTCATCCCTTTTCCAACATGCTTCGGGTCACCTGTCTTTGCAACCACACATTTTGCAGCCTTCTTAGCCTGAGAACTCTCACAATCTCTGCTTTCTACAGTACCTAGCTGAATCTTATTATCGTCCTTGACATGGGAAATAGCCTTCTCAATGGCATTCATTTCCTTCTGGGTATTCGATAATATCTGCTTTGGCTCATCCGGGTTGTTCCCATCCAGCATCTCTTTGGTCTTCTTGATCTCCGTGGCAATCTTCTGGACCCTCCCATCCAATGCAGCTAGTTTCTCATGCAGTTTGCTTGGGTACTTGTTCACACCACTGGTTAGTACCGTCTTCTCTTCCTCCAGTTTCTGCTGATGTGTCATGTTTCCACTACTCATTAGAGCTCCAGCAGATGATATTGTGTTTTCCAATACTTCGATGGGCAACTGCTGTTCGTGCTGAATGTTCATCCAACAACAGTCGTCCCAAATGCATCGACCATGGCAGACTTCGCGAGCTCGCGCTGCCTCATGCCAAGATGGAAACCCGACGAGAGCCACAATGCCATCCATACCTTCCTGTACATGCACTTCCTTCACCGGTCCCCATTGACCAAAAACTCGACGAAGTGTCTCCTCTGTCACTAGCCCAGGGTAAAGCGGATGGTGAATGGAGATGCGGAGGAATCTAGAAGATGGCACGCACTGCATCTCCTGAGTTGCCATTTCGTCGAACACCTTGGTTGCGTGAATAGTTGGCCGGCTGTATGCCGATCGGCTGAAGGGTAACTCGGTGCTGAAGCAGACAGCGCGATGAACCGGGGTCTTCCGCGACGCTTCGTGGTCGCCCCGGGCGATCTTTGGGCGCTCGGGCGGCCGAGATTGGCGCGCGGGGCTGCGCGACGGAGACCAGCCGATCGACGATGGAGACCGGCCGAGCAGGACGTCGCGCCAAGGGGCTGGCGCGAAGCCGAGGAAGCAGCGTGGAGGCCGGAGAGCCGTGGGGACCCGCGGAAGCCGGCGGCACGCGCGGAGCGCGGAGATGCCGAGGCGACGGCGCGGAAGTGCTCGCGTGCAGAAGACGAGCGAGCGCGCGACGAAGACCGGCGACGCAGTTCCGAAGCTCCAGGCGTGCGCTCTGGTCGGTGAAGAAGACGCAGCGCCCAACAGGAGACGAGCGGCGGCGGTGAAGATGAACCCGCTCTGATACCAAATGTCACGATCCTCACTTGAATATCACAGATAAATCCATCACAAGCACAAGGTACATGGTATTTGGGAAATACAAATCGGTAACACGGAGACAGAAAGAGAAGAATCCAGGAAGAGAGAGAGACGTGGGAAAGAAGGAAGAAGTCTGGGGATTAGAGAGAGCAACAGTTGGGGAAGAACAGCATGAGGAAGAGGCGAGTTGAGGCTAGCAGATTCTGTTTCTTCGATCCCCTTCCAATGGCTGCTGCTTCTTGCCTTTGTACCTTCAACTGAATGGGCCCTGCTGCCCGGCCCAATCGCCTAGCTTCCGGCCCATGTCCATGACAAAAACGTACCGAGGTAGCATAATGCACAGAGAGGTCGGTTGAAGACAAGGGAAGAAGTGGACTGTGTGTAGGACTTCCAACCGAAACCGTGACGCAGTTGCATAGCAGGGCCTCGATCAAAACCGGACCCAGTAAGGTAACAAAAATGATCTACGTAAGTGAAAGATCTGTGCAAAGTATAAAGCATAAACTGAGAAACAAAGACAAATGCTATAAAGAGATACACACCTATGATAAAAGTTGGTCAGAATAAGAGGGGATGTCAATGCGACAGGCTACCCAACGATCGAGCCTCCAAAGAGGGACATTTCGCTGAAAAGTGTATCAATGGAAATCTATAAGCATAGGGTATAAAGCACGAACTGAAAAATTAATATGAACCCTGATCACACGCACCAAATCGCCAGTACGCCAGATCGATGTAAAAATAGAGACAACACAATATCTATAGAACACTCTAGCAGAGAGCCGGATGGGCCGAACACTATGCGCACCTACCAGGAAAACAGTACCAGGTATGGCCGCCGCAGGTCGCACTGTAGGGGAAGCACGGAGTCGGACGATGATGCTCACGATGCCCTTGCTGCGGTACCACATCTTGTCGCAAAGGGGCGCCATTGGCACGCGCTGGGAAGAAGCGAAGCTACAGCACCGGCACTATCGAGAGTTCCATCGACCAGCAAAAAGAAAATACAAGTAGTCTGTGCAAACCACAAAACACAGATCAAGAATGTACCTACACGCAATGGCTGTGGGTCCATCACATAGCCAGGCCCAGTAATCAAAGACCTTGGGTAGTGCACGGCTAGTATAGGATCGGTCCAACAACTCCGTGGACAGAACTAACAGGGGAGGCACGCCGTACGGGCTCAAAGCCACACGCGAGCGATGGGATACACACAGGTAAAAAAATCGAGACCAGATCGTCGCCCAACCCATATCGAATCTAACACGTAGCAATAAACATAGTCCACGGCACCAGTCTCTTTTTCCCCGCACCTCGGGAGCACGCGAACAATGTACAGGCGCCCATGTGAAAGGCCTCGCGCCGCACCAACCCGGCCACTGGGACGCGTGTTCAACGAAGGCTACACGCGCTCGCAAAAGCCAACTCCACGCTGCGCTCGATAGAAAGAGGACCCCACGCTGCAGAGGCGAAACGCTGCAGTGGCAATCGGGACACGCGTCCGCCGAAGGCCAGCCGCACGCCGCGTCGTCCGGAGCGCGTCGAGCGCGTGTTGCATCGGTTTGCTGCGCTCTAGCTGGTTGCTGGAGCCTGGATCTACGCGTCAGCACTCGCTAGCATCCACGCCGCCCAAAACTCCCTGGAGCAGCAAGGCCAGCTCTCTTTAATATTTGTAATATATCCAAGTATAAAGGCCTTACGTTGGGGGTCAGGAGCAGCATAAGATTGTAGGAACCCCAATAAGACTAACCCAAAAGCTATTAGCTTCATGCTTTCTGAAAGTATTCTCAATTCGTTTGGTTTTCAAACCATACAGGTGAACTTTCTAATAAATTTACCATTTATGTCTGGTTATAAAAGGTAGATTTGCTTAGGCATTACTTGTTATTTGCTTATATATGTGACTAAACCTGGAATGCGTCATGCTTCTTGTAATGATAGATAATAATGTAATGTGCATAAGACTGCGAGCTTACTGTACAACGTAGTGCTATTGTGCGATAATTCTCCAACTTGAATTAGTGATTGGTGATTGGGTCAACTGACTAAAGGCAGGAAAGGAATTCTGGTGATGAAAACTGGCGGGACTAAGGGTTCGCAACTGATTGTATACCTGAAGTAAAATAACAATTGTAGCAGACAAAAATTAAGTAGAACAAATACTTTTATGCATTGTCAGGTTAAACTCCCAGTTGTCTATAATTGGTAAGGCGCAACATTCAGGTCATATTTATTGAAGTACTTAGCCAATTCTATTGAAGTACTTAGCAATCTAGGATCATACAAAAAGCTTCCAAAAGAATTGAACTTCATTGTTATCTATCAAAAATCAAAAATGTAGGAACATAAATGATGCAAGACCCTTGTAAGAATTTTATAAATTCATTGGTGTCATAATGATCCAAAATTTTTATAAGAGTTTAAACATTGCCTTAGCACCTCTTATATAAAAGTTTCAAAAATTATAAACCTATTTTGTTTTCTCAAGAAAATCTATGTATTAATCATCAGGCTTTTATAAAGGATAGTAGCATTGTCAGAAGTTTTCAAAATTTCTCATACTTGATTATCATTTGAAAATTTTATGGAATATTAGTGATGCATCAGGACCATCCGAATTTTTTTCAAAATTTTCTAACATGGTTTGAACCATTTTTCATTCGTTTGATATTTACTAGTAAGACTTTTATTAGGACAGTAGCACTGTTAGAATTTTGTAAAATTCGTAATGTTTGATAATATTCTTAAAATTTTATGGGAATATTATTGATGCATCAGGATCATCCATAAAAATTTTAAAATTTTATAATATGGTTTGATCTATTTTTCATTCGGTTGAAATTTGTTGGTCAGCCTTTTTAGGACAATACCACTGTTAGAATTTTTGAAAATTTCTCAGGCGTGATAAAATTTTTATGGCAACATTAGTGATGTGTGAGGACCATCCACAAAAATGTTCAAAATTTTTCAACGTGCTTTGAATCATTTTTCGCTCGGTTCAAAATCGCCCGGATGGGCAAATTCGGATAAATTTTCGGAAATCTCAATGCAAACAAAAAAATGGATTGGAATTTTCATTTTTGGATTTTATCCAAAATGATGAGATCTCTCCAAAATTTTATCTTTTGGTCCCCTCTGGGATATGATCTGAACCGAAATATTAAACCCTGGCTGACAATAAGAATACGTCATTGCCGTCATTAAAATGCATTTGCTGTTCTTCTATGCTGACAACGAAACCAGAAAGATGTGAACACTGTGTGCTGTTCTTGAGAAGTATCAATGACTGCCATTCAGTTCACATTATAGACGTGGCATCAATGGTTGGCTTTTGAAACTTTTACTGTAGTACCATCTGCGTTTTTTCCTTGAAACTGACCCTCGTGCATAGAGTTTTGCAAAAATAATCTCTTACCAGAGCGCGAAAGACCCGACAGGTAACATATATCACTTGCCACGGTCTGATAGCTCGGAAACACCTCACCAGTGTGGTGGCACCACCGAGTGTGAAAGCCAGTGGAGCCCACCACATCACCGCAGCTGGAGGAGAGCGAGAGCGCCTTACACGCATGCCAAGCATAGGAGACAGGTGTGTGGGCGAGCTACCGAGGCAACATGAGGGCCGGTAGGTGCAGGGGCATGCGTGCTGACAGCAGAGTTAGGTGGGTACGCACTGAGTGTGCGCGCGTGGGCAGGCTCGTAGGTGGGTCACCTGAGGCCTCGTGCCGTATTTGGGTAGCGCGGGAGAAGCGCTGCCACGCTCGGGTAGAGCGGAAGGAGCCCTGCTATGGTGGACAATACCTTGCTGTCTTGCTTGCTCACGCTGCCATGCCCCGGCCACCTTCCACGCTCCTCGAGCGTGGCAAGAGGATATGTGTTGCTTGCCGTGCCTTCTGCAGTGCGAGAGAAGGCTATTTTTACCAATGCATTTGTAGAGCTAGGTTTGCAAAAAAAAAAAGTTACAGGGGCAATATAAGCACAGTGCACACAATTTTTGGTATTCGTGGCACGATAGATGTGACACAAAGACGATGCAGATAGGTTGGGTCGGCGCTGCATGAATGTTAGGGCGGTTTGGGCCTGATGGCTGGGTACAATGGACGACACAGCATGGCACACCATAATGGGTCATGTTTGGGCTGGCACAGCACTTTACAGAGTCGACGGTATGACGTAAGTACAATACTGACTTTGTACGAAGTTTTTTACAATTTTTGAGAAATATTATAAAAAGTTTAGCAGCAGAAGTGAAATAAGAAGAACTATCTCAACAATGCAACAAACATAAGACAGTTCGAGGATTTCAAACATGTGGGAGAAGCTAAAAGACAAGGTAGCTCATTTTCCAAACACCTAACAAAGTTGCAATGGAATCCACGAGTAGAGATCAACCACTATCTCGACACGTCTTTTGTAGAGAATTGATAAAATTTACTTATTTTTCCTTGATATTTGTGACTACTATCTTAACTTTGTACATCTCTGACTCTTTTTCTCTTCTCATAATAATACAAATGAATCGTACTTGGACCGATATGGCATGACGTACTAGCTAATTGACCATATCTGAAGTCCCCGAAGATGAGTCGAGTTGACATAGAGCGACAAACTGATTAGATATACAGAATGACTTCAGTCCGGACGTCCGAAATTTTCGAACACATTGCAACATTTTTTTCTAACTCGTACAACATTTCTTTACACCGCGTGAAACATTTTCCTTCGACAAACAGTAAAATGCGATACAGTAAACGGATGTTGCAAGCGTTCAAAAAAAAAGGTTGCAAGATGTTGCAAGCGTTCAAAAAATATTGCAAGCATAGAATAAAAATATTGTAAAAGACGTCCAATAGGATAAACAGTAGTCGAATGTCCGAGTGCTAGTTTCTCCCTCAGAGTCTAAAGTCTTAACTTATGCCATACGGATTGCGGAATTAAGGATGGTGCTAGTCGATCTTTCAATGGAGGATCCTACAAAGCAAAATTATCTGTCCAGTATGACGCAGTAATCCCATTAACCATCACGGCCCCGATATTTCTCTTGAGCCCCATTAACTGGCAATGCAACTGTACTATACGTACGATTAGTCGCGAGCTCTTTCAAGCCACACCCATCTCATCTTCTCAGCACCTTCCCTCGCTACTCGGTGTTAGCTTCAGATTAATTGCCTAACCAAGACGACAGAGATTCTCCGCTAGGCTAGGTTTACATATTGTAACTTAAGACTTGATTTAAAAGAAATTAGCTCTTTATTAAAAATATATTGACCATTACCATGTCAGCCTTTTGTCGTGGCACGGTGGATGTGACATGGCATGTATGCGCATAGGTCGAACTGGCACTGCACGATTGTTATGGTCGTGCCGCGTCTTACGGCTGAGCACGATGGGCTGCATGACAGGACACACCTTGATGGGCTGTGTTTAGGATAGCACAACACGCTACAGAGCCAACGTGTGCGACACAGGTATGACATGCACATGACTTTGGCATGAGTTTTTTTTAGAAGTTTTTGATAAATATTATGAAAATTTGGTAGCAGAAATGATGTAAAAAAAACTATCTCAATAATATAACAAGCATGAGACGATTCGAGCATTTGAAGTGTGTGGGAGAAGCTATAGACAAGGCATATAACTCATTTTCAAAAACACTAAGTAGGTTGTAATGGAATCTTTGAGTAGAGATCAACCGCTATGCCGACATAATTTTTATAGAGAATAAATAAATTTAATTTTTTTTCTCTTGTATTTATTCTATAGTCTTAGCCCTGTATGTTTTAGCTTTTTTCTTTTCTCCTAATGATACAAATGAATCGAATATAGGCTGATATAACGTGGTAATAGACTATAGATTCATCAGAGACAAGTTAAACTGGTACTACATGGTAAGCTTGCTAGGCATGAAAAAGGTCTAAGACTTTGGCCAATATAACAAGGCAACATATCCGGTGCAACCCCCCCCTCCGTGAAACCATCGTGTAACTGAACTAAAAAATTTCAAAAATTCTGAAAAAAATCATGGATGTACATCTCAACTTACCCCATTTACATATAAAATTTCATGATCAAATTCATCCTATACTAGCGGTTACAAAAAAACAAGCAGCAAAATGAATAGTGATGAACAGTAAAAATCACTGTTCATGCGAAATTTGTCTTTTTGTAACTGCTAGTATAAGATGAATTTGATCATGAAATTTTATATGTAGGTGGGTAAGTTGAGATGTACATCCATGATTTTTTTTCAGAATTTTTGAAACTTTTTAGCCAACAGACGGCTTTCACCGAGGGTGATTGCACAGGATATTTTTCCATATAACAATGCCACACCGTGCACGGCACGTTGCCTTGGTCACTTCACATCGCGCAGTATAGTACTACTGCACAGCGGAACCCTCTTGACGAAGTAATCCCATCAACCATCACGGCTGCGACATTTCTCTCGAGCCCCATACCCATTGACTGGCAATTCAATCAGTGAATACTACAGTACTATACGTACGATTGGTTGCAAGCTCTTTCAAGCCACACCCATCTCATCTTCTCAGCACCTTCCCTCGCTTCTCTCTCCCCACTCCACGCCACGCGTGAAGTACTACTACTGTCTTTTGATTCCTTTATTTCTGCCGCCTTTACTAGAGCACTCAGCCTGTACTAGACGCTCGGGTACGCTCATGTGTATGTATTCATGGAAAAATGGGTTTCTTAGCATCCGTACTAGACGCGAATACATGTGTGTGTTGCGTGCGGTATGATGTGGTGGATTGTGCGTCGCCTTGTAAAAAAATAAGGGTTTATTTGTTTCAGTTTTGGATTCTGTAAAAGTTAATTTTGAATTGTGGTTGTAGAGAAGTTGATTTTTTAAAAACTATAATATAAAAGTACATATAAGTGAATTGTGGATTCTAGTGTATATAGATGGGCTAGATTGTGAGAATCAGATTATAAAATCAGATTGTTTATTTTTAATTCTATTTTTGCAACCAGAATCCACATTTAAAAGCTAAAACAAACATACTCTAATAGCCTAACCAAGGCGTGAGAGATTCTCCGCTAGGCTGGGTTTAGCTACTAGTACTACAGTACACTAAAACGACAATAAGGATATCTCCAATAATGCTACTTCAACTAGCTATATAGTGTTATCTTAAGATTTTCTTAAGTGGAAGAGAATAAATGGAGGAGAGATATATGATCTAGCCATCGATTGATGTATAATGCACTATAAGCGATTCAAGACACTTATTATCTATTTATGTAAATCAATATTTAATTTTATAGATAATGCTATAACTAATCTATTGGAGAGGTTGTCTATATGCTATCTATAGATAATATAAATATTTCTTATAGCTAATACTATTGAAGATGCTCTAAGGATGGTTCTATTTAATCCATCTTTCAATGGAGGATCCAACAATGCAATTATCTGCTTACGGACGCAATAATCCCATTAATCATCTCGGCCCCGATATTTCTCTCGAGCGGCATACCCATTGACTGGCAATTCAATCAGTGAATGTGACAGTATTATACGTACGATTGGTTGCAAGCTCTTTCAAGGCACACCTATCTCATCTTCTCAGCGCCTTCCTCGCTTCTCTCTCCCCACTCCACGCGTGAAGTACTACAGTCTTTTGATTCCTTTATTTCCGCCTTCTTTACAGACTGGCACTGCAGCCCGGATGCCCAACATCTCTGTGCATCGGAGAAGCTAGTAACAAAGTAAACAAGATCAATCGAGATGCACATCGCCATCATTTCTCGCCGTCTCCAGCGAAGTAGCTTGCCGCTAGCGTCCGGATGCGGCCGGATCTGAGTCGCCGGCCGTGGAGATCGCTGCGTCGGCGGTAGCCAGCCGCAAGGCACGCAGTTCGACGTTCATGGTTTCTTTCTCTTGTCGTCCACGCGCACGGTACACGAAGTAACATTCCCGTCTCACCTCCAACCTAAATGATGCCTCCTCGCGTGAAGTTCTTACTGTCTTTTGATTCCTTTATTTCCGGCTTCTTTGCAGACTGCAGCCCAACACCTGTGTGCATCGATCAACACGTGAGAAGCTAGTATCAAAGTAAACAAGATCGATCGAGATGGACATCGCCACAGGGGTGATGAACGCCCTGCTCCCCAAGCTGGCGAAGCTGCTGGTAGACGAATACAAGCTTCAGACGGGTGTCAAGGAAGAGATCAAGAAACTCCAGAAAGAGCTGACATACATGAACGCTGCCCTCCGCAAGGTGTCCGAGGTGCCGATGGACCAGCTTGAGGAGCTGGACAAGATCTGGGCCAGTGAAGTGAGGGAGCTGTCCTACGACATCGAGGATGCCGTCGACGACTTCATGGTGAGTGGCAAGAAGCGTAAACGCACTGAGTCATGGAGCTTGATGACGTTGTCTGACAAGGCCACCGACTTGGTCAATACTGCCAAGAGTAACCATGAGATCGGCAATGTTATCAAGCAAATCATGAGCCAGGTCAAGGAGGCAAAAGAGCGCGGTGACAGATATAATGTAGATGGTCTTGCTGCCAAGCCACAAGCGGTGTCTTTTGATCTTCGCATAGAAGCGATGTTCAAAAAGGCAACAGAACTAGTTGGCATTGTTGGGCCAAAAAATGAGCTAGCCAAGAGGCTCATGGAAGAGGATGGCTTATCGAGGCAGCAACCACAGATAATTTCTATTGTTGGATTTGGAGGCTTGGGGAAGACTACTCTTGCCAAAGCGTTGTTTGATGAGCTTAAAGAAAAGTTTGCCTGCAAGTTTTTTGTTTCGGTGTCCCTTACACCTAATATAACGAATATTTTCAAGAACATACTCAACCAACTCGATGACGAAAAGTACGCCCACATAGATGAAGCATGGGATCACAGGCTACTCATTGAGAAAATCAAAGAATTCATCAAGAACAAAAGGTACAATTCTATATTATACCTACTATTCATCTTTATAATTAAGATGCTTTTCTTTGAGACCAAGAATGCATTAATTTCTTATTTGACTCTTTATAATAGCATGCATTAATTTAGTCAAAATGGATGGTTAGCATGATATTATTGCCTCAGAAGAAAATATCAATTTTATTTTTGTTATTGGATCTGTAATTCGGTCTAACCCTGCATGCATGTCAGTGATACGACTAGTAGTCCGTGCAAAAGCAAATTTGCAGCAGGACGTAGTGTACAAAACAATTCATCTAGCAGTAAGTGTCTCGTGGAACAAGCGTTTTAAATCTGGATTACACCATAGTGTCACAAGTCACAACAACGTGGAGAAAAGCAATCAAAAATAGCTGAAACTCACTCAGAGGCTATCCTACAGCGTAATTTTACGAAAAGTTTTTTCTATATTGTGTTTACTGCCAATCAAATACTCCCTCCATTCCATATTATAGGGTGTATAATTTTTTTCATGCAGTTTCAATATATAGGGCGTCTCTTTAATTACTGTAGGTAAATTTCCTCATCTGCCCTGCTCCTTATTAACTTCTGCATGCAAACCCCTTCCTTCTCCATAACTACTTGGGGTTAACGAGGGGACATATGCAATTGATTAGGGGCAACTTTGGAAAGAAATCATCTGGCACCTTTTTTCTTGGTCTTTGCAAAAAACCTTAAACGCCTTCTAATATGGAATGGAGGGAGTACTATATAAAAATGAAGAGCTTCCCTAACAAAATACCAAGCATTGTCCAAGAAGATATTAATATTTGCAATACTGCTGAATCTAAATTCAATACATTGTTATGTGAAAAATCTGAATACTTTTGTGTGTATTTGTGGTCAAAGTTTAAAAAGGTTGGTTCCACGCATTCTATAACATCTAAAAAAAATGGTGGGAGTAACATTTGTGTCACTAAAACCTGAATTCTGGTTTTCTAGAAAATTTAGATAAATTAAAATTTCAAATATTTATGTTTTGAAGTAAAAAATAAAATTTTACAACCTTTTTCAATTTAAGTAGTATAAAATTAAAATAGAAATTTGACATATCCAACTTCAAACACAGAGCTTAAAACCTTCTAAATAACCATCTATATCATCCCTTGAATAACAAAACCGTCTAAATACCCTTCTAAACTACGCAAAACCATCTAAATAACCCTCCGGGCAGTTTTGAGTTTGGTATTGTCACTATGGCGGACTAAGACATGGCAATGAATCAATGCATTAAAATTTTTAGATGGACCCACATATTAGTGGGATACAACATTCTTCTTCCTCCTCTTTCTTTACTCTCTCCATGGAAGATGAGCAAGATCCAACATGCACGCGATTCTAGCTCCTAGAGTGCCCACCCACCTAACATAAGGCCTATTTAGAATGCAAGGATTTCACAAGAAAAAATACAATTCCCGCTAGATTCAGGAACAAAATTTTGCATCCCAAATGGCCCTAAGGTAAGATGGTGGAATTACAAGAAGGATTAGTCGGATGTAGTTAGTAAGATTAGATCGAATTACGTGTACATTGAATAGAATTTTCTGCTCTTCTGGCCAAATTTGAAAAATTATTTACGGATTTAGTCCCGGGATATACGAAATTGCAGAAATAGCCCTTGAACAGTACAATTCCGCGCTTCAGGTCCGCGGAATAATTTTTTATTAATTTTCCCCACACAATTCCGCGGACCCACAAATACGGAATAATTTTTAAATTTTTTTAATATTCCGCTACTGACTCCATGGATTATTATTTTTTATTTTTTAAAACTTTTTAATATTCCGCTCTGCCGTCATGAATAATTTCAAAAAAAAATTTCACGGTTTTTATTTTCCCGGTTTTTATTTTTTTTGCCCGATTTTTTGCGTTTCTTTTCTTTTTTTTGTTTCTTTTCCTCGAGGGCTTGATTCGAGAATTTTTTACTCTTCTAGCGAATATGAAAAAATATTTACTGGATTTAGCCATGGATTCGGATGAAATTGTAAATTTGGCCTCTCAACAAAGAAAATTCCAAGGATCCAAATAATGAATAATTTTTTATTATTTTTTCTACGCAATTCCGCGGATCCAGTCGGCGGACTTTTCCCACGTAATTCCGCGGATCCGGTTGGCGAAATTATTTTTTTAAAATTTTTTTAAAATTTTCTGTGGATTGAAACCGCAGAATAATATTTTTTATTTTTTATTTCACTCGGTCCACTCAATTCTCGGATTTCATCGCGATAACCGGTAGTGATATATTACTGCCGGTTTAATTCTGGCCGGCGATGATATTTAAAGTTTCTTCACGGTTTGTATATTCAACCGCGATGATATGTATTTTCTCGCAAGAGCGCAATTTTCCCTACCGTGGAAAGAAGGCTTCCCAAACCGACGATCGTTGTACAAGCGGTACTTAAAAGAATAAGAGAAGATGAACCGCAAAGTCAAATACAAGATGATGTGGCAAGAGCGTTAGAGGAAGAGAGAGCGAAATCGGATCAAGTTGTGGAGCAAGCAAGACAGAAGCTCTCACTCACGATCGCCACTCGATGACGACCCTCGGAACCTCGATCCACGGTGTTCTTAAGAGCAGCTGGTCCACAACGATTCCGGAGAGCATCGACTCCATTTTCCAAAGGATGACATCACGAACCGACACCGCGCAAGCTGCATTTGTCCGCACATGGCATTACCATCAAGGTGGCCGATAGCAGGGCTTGGCCATGCGCCTTCCTCACAGGTTCTGCACTGCCGCCCAATACCGCTGGGATTCGCCAAGGTCAAAGTAGACAGTGTAGTCCGACAATATCGCAAAATAGAGGTAGAGATTCCTGGTGAGGACGAAAAAAACAAACTTGGAGAAAGCGTGCATGGCTTCGCGTGGCGCAAGAGCTTGATTATGTTCGGCTCGGACGATGAGGCCGATAACGACGATGATGATGATGAGCCGCACTTCCACACGCAGACACAAGCCGCCACGAAAAGTGCAACTCCTCCGCCGGCACCAGTAAGGAAAAGTACATCTCTGCCGGCACCATCCAGAAAAAGTCCAACTCCTCCGCCGGCACCAGCCAGGAAAAGTCCAACTCCTCCGCCGGCACCATCCAGAAAAAGTCCAACTCCTCCCAAGACCACCAGAAAAGTCCAACTCACCGGCACATAAGAAGAATCGAATATCAGCACCATCTCGAAGTCGCATCGTCTTGTACCAAATCTCATCATCTCAGGAAGTCAAGCCTGACCTCGGAAGAAATTACCTACCGAGATGATCAAGAAGAACATAAGAGCAAATGAAGGCCGACGTAACATCTCACTTCCAAAAGGTGTCATCACCCGAGAAGACTAAAGTCGATGCTAATGCACAGAGTTTTTTCTTGAGTATGGCAAAAGCCAAAGAGACAGGGGGGCTTCAACCTTCGAAAATGTCGGACTACGAGCGATCTCCGTAAAGCAAAACTTGAAGATGGCTAGTGTTGAGGCGCCGATGTCGCAAGCTCAAAAAGATGTTTGTTGAACAACGTCGTAATTACGAGCTAGGTCTAAGCCGGAAGTACTTTTTGGGCAACCACTGCCTCCCGTAAGATTTAGAGAATCTAACAACAAAATTACGGTAGGCCCATCAAGATACATGCAAGCAGTGCCAAAAAGGGTATGTGGGCGGTCGATGAAATACAAAGATTCGGATTTTCACAATGGGGTGGCATGTTCTGTTAGGGTTCGCAAATTGTATATGTTGTACAATATGATGCTCGACGCGTGCAATGGTCGATCGTGGACTTTATAAGTCTCTATTTATATTATTGTATATTCTTCTACGCTCAACCTGTATGTCTAACTTCTTTTTATATATGTAGAATGGAGATACGATATGTAGAAGAAATAAGGATGAAGATTTAGGATTTCTCGATCCGGGGCTTGTAACGAGACACTCGTCCGTGATAAACCAAAGTTTGTTGAAGACTATTTATTTAAGACTTTCTTCAAGCTGAAAAAGAAAACCTCCGTACTTTTACCCTATAACTTTCAGTACGTATTACCCTACTTCTAATATTGTTTTACTATTTTTGCGTGACACGGTGTGGGACTAATAGGCTATGTTAACATATATGTCTAGTTATCACTGAGTCCTCCTCGTCATCGAGTTAGAAGCTAGCAGGGTTTTTGTCTTGGACTCGATGAGAAAAAAACTTGATGAGTATGAACATAATTTTTGGAAGATGATGAACAGGTAAACTCAATCGTTGTGTTATTGCTCTAGTAATATTTTATTCTATTGTATTTAAGGTTAATTAATATTTAAAATCATTCACAGCGCATTCACACGGTATTGCAAGAAAGGTGGTCCGCATCTTCCCTACAGGAAAACTTTCAAAATAATAACAGACTTTCCATGCATGGGACAGGACCAGGGAAATAGTTTATGCGCATACTACGTATGTACAAATTTACATGCAATTGTCACGAAGAGTGTCGGCTATAACGGCCATGGTATATAATTACACATTCATGCCTACTTTTCTTTCATTTAAAATCTATCATCATTAATTAAATTTCTCTTTTCTTCAATAACAAATACTCCAAGATGAGAACCAATCAGTTACTGCCAAAAGAAATTTTAGCAATTCAAGAGCATATCGCTGGATTCATTGACGAACAGGTCATCGATCCAAAGGGCGAGTTCCACGACGCCAGCCTCGATCCAAAGTGAACGAGATGTACTCACACTACATTTGTGAACATACTATTATAAAATTAAATATTATGATGCTTTAATATATTTTAATTATGATCTAACGACGCTTTATATACTATATATTTGAAGGCAACATATCATGTGCACACAGGCCTTCCGTGTACACATCGTGCACACCAACTAATAAAAGTCACGAACGAAAAAATTTGTAGATGTATTATAGATTACTCTACCTTGTATAAAATAGTTCAAATTAATACATATGAGGACTTACAAAAAGAGAATTTTTTGTAAGTCCCGATATGTATTGAATTTGAACTCGCAATTTATACATATGTAGAGTAATCTATGAAGTACATCTACAAATTTTTTCGTATCTTCTATTGTCATCGCCGTCCGAGAACCGGCAGTGATATACATGATCATGTCGGTTCTTCGTATAAGCGGCAGAGATATACATATATCATCGCCGATTCTAGGTTGAACCGGCAGAGATATATATATCATTGCCCGATTCTAGGTTGAACCAGCAGAGATAGTCGAATATCATCGCTGCCAGTACAATGAATCGGCAAGGATATCTATTATCATCGCCGGTTCTGAGCCGGCAGTGATAACCCCGAGTATCACTCTCGCCGACCAATCATCGCCGGCGCCCATAACCAAGAATGGCGTGACGAACCGGCAAGTGATGACCTATTTTGTAGTAGTGGTAAAAGGATAAAAATTACATTATACTATTTGTCCTCTACGGCAGAACATGTCCTGTGATCCTGATGAATGGCAGATGAATGGATAAAAAGACTTTGAAGATCACCGAGTATTCGGTGAATCCAAAACTATGAACAAATTAGGAAAAGTCTAAAATACCCCTGATGAATGGATAGGAAAAGTTTAAAATACCCTTGAGAAATGAATGGTTAGATTTAATTTCTGGCACCCAAAAGAAAAGGGATAACAATAATATCCATCAGTGAAATACTAGGAGACTTAGCTAAGCTTTGCTTATCCAATACATATGTGTAACTGACTAGGTATTTGCGTAAGAACACGACCGTAATTCGGAAGATAGACCGTGAACTCGTTTGATGGATGGTCATGTTGAGTAGGGTGAAACGGATCGGATACGGATGGATAATAGTTCTACCATATTTGTTTTCATATTTTTTCTCGGATGCGGATATGGATACGGATAGTCGGATACAAATATGAATACATATAATATCGAATACGGATACGGATCAAATACGAATCGAATCGGATACGGTTTTAAATATTTATCGGAACATGATAACCCCTTAAATTGTACTTAAAAAATCAACAGAAACACATAACTAATTGATTTGATCAAAATATTAATGAAAATTGAACAAATGTAAGTATTTTCATTCACTTAGACAATAGTTAGATACCACGTCACAAACAAAATTATATAAGGTTTAGTTTATCACACATATATGATTAGTTCATCATACACATAGACTAAAACACAAAATAAAGGTAATCCTTGCTCGAGAGATACAAATAGAAGCAAACACATAGCACACTAAAAGTTTGATAATACTTAGATATCATATCTCTAGAAAAAGTATATAACACTTACATGTAATGACTCAATATTTATATTCTTAGTTGAAATATGTTTAAAATAATAAATTATGTATTTATGAGTTTTATGCATTTTTAGCTACTTATTTAATATATTTTCCTATTAAGAATAGAAGTTTTTGAATTTTTGAGAAAAATTAAAATCTGAAAAATCTTGAAATAATTTTTTAAATGTTATATTATTACTGGAACTTTCTCAAAAACATTTCATAATTTTTGAAGTTGGTTTGCTAATTTTAATAATTGAAACTTGCTTTAGAGATTAATTAAATTAGAAAACAATTCTGAAATTAAGAAATCTTTTTGGGCCAAAAGAGTAGTCTTGGCCCAGCCCATATATCTATCCGGATACCCGACCCACTATTATCCGGATTATCCGAATCCGTATCTGACGGATAATGAGCTATCGAATCTGTATCTGTATCTGACAAAAAAATCGTATCCGTATCCGATCCGACAGAATCTATACCCAAAAATATCCAGATCGGTAAGAAAATATCTGAATCATTTTCATCCCTAATGTCGAGAGCTTTCTCCTTCAATATACCGACAATAATACGTGTTATAGTTAAGATTTATTCTTCTCCACCATAATAATTGTCATTTTCACTTTAATCATGGCGTCACCCTCTTCGTAATAATGCACATCAATCATCCTCTTCCTCCTCGCTATCATCATGGTTGCATTTTGCCCAACAATTCTTCCCCACGGTTTTAACAGAATTCATAGCCACACATGCAGGAAACAAGAACAAGGTGCAACAAATATTGACACAAAGGAATGCGACCAGTACTACGCAGTAGACATTAAAACATGCAAATATAATATAGCGAACATCTGCGACATCAAACATGTGCTTGCGTTTGACACATTAGTGCCACAGTTGCTGTTGTGCAATGTTCACATTACTTCGCATCTTCTGAAGAAGGATGCTAGTACACCTACTCTGAATTTGACAGTATCAGCAACAATACAATCTTGGAAAGATTCTTGCACTGGATATCCAAAGGATGGAGCACCTGCCAGAGGCATTCATTAGCAAATCTGTTATAAAGCAGCGGAAGTGAAATAATATGTATCTTTACAAGGTAGATGATTACATGAAGGAACGTTTTTACGTTAAAGTAGTGCTCCCATGCTCTAAAAAATTAAATTCATAAATCCCAAGGCAGCACAATTAGTAATGGAGTAGTAGGTTGCTATTATTGAGTTGCATGCACCAGCCAGTTCACCCAAAAGCTCAAGCTGATGAGGAAAGGTGGGCAATTCACTTATACTTCAACACTCCCCCTCACGTGCAGGCCCTCTCAGGCCTAGGACGTGGAATAGAAGTGGGCTGCAATTATTTTTTAAAATTGCGCCAACCGGGTCTTGAACTTGAGACCTCTTGGCTCTGATACCATGTAGAAAGAAAGAGGAGAGAGGCAATCACCACACAGCAGAATCGCTGGGGTTGCTATCCGTATATATGCCTTGAATGGCTTGCTGTACAAATACAAAATCCCTGAGATCAGGGCAGCCATTCAATGGCCAGCTAATCACGGTATTACAGGAGCCATTAAAGACTTGCCAAAATACAAGACTTGCCAAAATACAGGCGCATGCAAATATTGCTTAACACCCGCCCGCAGTCACATAGGGAGGTTTCCAGACGCAAAGATTGGACCGAAAATCTGAGAACAGTTGCACAGGTAGGCCTTTCGTCATGATATCCGCGAATTGGTGTGACGATGGTACGTGTAGGACACGAACATCACCGAGGGAGACCTTCTCGCGGACAAAATGAATGTCAATCTCAATATGCTTCGTTCGTCAATGCTGGACCGGATTGGATGACATGTAAACGGCGCTGACATTGTCGCAGTAGACGACGGTCGCCGAAGTAATGGGGTGATGAAGGTCCCGTAGAAGTTGCCGCAACCAGCAACACTCGGCGACAGCATGAGCGACAGCGCGATACTCGGCTTCGGCACTTGAGCGAGACACAGTGGTCTGACGCTTGGAGGACCAAGACACGAGATTGTCGCCGAGGTAGATGCAGTAGCCCGAGGTTGAGCGGCGTGAGTCTGGGCACCCTGCCCAGTCTGCGTCGGAGTAGGCGGTGATGGAGGTAGCTAGGGAGGTGCCGATATGGACACCAACATCGAGGGTGCCATTGACATATCGAAGAACACGCTTGATCATCGCGAGATGTGGTTCTCGCGGATCATGCATGAAGAGGCATGCCTGCTGAACGGCGTAAGCCAAGTCCGGTCGAGTGAGCGTAAGGTACTGGAGAGCACCTGCAAGGCTCCGGTATTCGGACGGGTCTGCAACTGGTGGACCATCAATGACAGAGAGTTT
This sequence comes from Guadua angustifolia, assembly GCA_036346375.1. Classification (NCBI taxonomy): domain Eukaryota; kingdom Viridiplantae; phylum Streptophyta; class Magnoliopsida; order Poales; family Poaceae; genus Guadua; species Guadua angustifolia. Next base: position 35,895,480 of record CM070512.1, read on the forward strand.
GGCATGAGTATCCACTGGTGTTGCGGTTGAGTGACACTTTCAACCATGCCGGTACAATGAAGAAGATCCATAGCATACTTGGCCGAGAGAAAGAGACCACTGGAGGAGCGCTGAACCGCGATGCCGGGAAGAAGTGAAGATCACCCAAATCGGTCATGGCAAACTCGAGTGAAGTTGTTGAGTAAGGCCTGCTTTGTTTCAAATTGGGATTGTGGCGACTTTTAAAGACTAGATTGTAAAAATTTGGATTGTTAAAAATTTGGAGGTTGAAAGCTCATGGTTGTTTGGTAACCCAGATTATAGTTGGGGGCAATGGTGGGTAATTTTGGTTGAAATTGGGGAAAGTTAGGGAAAATTTGGGGGCAATGGTGGGTAATTTTGGTTGAAGTTGGATGGGTATTGTGGTCTTTTGCAAAAAAAAAAGCGGAAAAAATTTGGAAGAGTGGATTGTGGGATTCTACAATCTAGCCTCCAGATTATTATAATCTAGATTAAAAGCTTCTTTGCTTGTTGCCTTCCAAATTTTTAAAAGCCGCTTTCACAATCCTAATTTGAAACAAACAGGGCCTAAATCGGCAAAAGCAAGGCGGTCGATGAGGAGGTGAGAATGATGTCATCGACATAAAAAAGCAAATCGCCAGAGTCCTCACCATCCTTGAGAACGAACGAGACGTGTCGATGGTGATGCAATGAACCCGAGGCCACGAAGATAGGTAGCTAGCCGGTGGTACCATGCACGCGGTGCTTGCTTGAGACCGTATAGGGTCTTCTGAAGGAGGCAAACATGGTCAGGTTTGGCAGAATCAACAAAGCCGGATGGTTGCTGGCAATAGACGGTCTCAGCAAGGTGGCCATGTAAGAACGCATTTTCACGCCGAACCGCGAATCGGCCGATGACGTGAGGAGGCAATTCTGAGAACGACCTTTATTGTTGCTGGCTTGATCACCGGGCTAAAGGTCTCATCGTAGTCGATGCCGTGTTGTTGAGAATATCCACGGATGACCCAGCGAGCTTTATGTCGAGCAAGAGTCCCATCAGAGTGGAACTTGTGTTTGAAGACCCAGTTGCCTGACACAATATTGGCATGAGCTGGACGAGGAACAAGACGCCAAGTGTTGTTGTCGACCAAGGCTTGGAATTCGTCGGCCATAGCTGAACGCCAAGTTGGATCAGCCAGTGCGCTCCGATAGTTGGATGGAATTGGGGAGGCCGAGGAGTGCGTGATCTGGCCCACCAATAGCTTCGGGGTGGTATCGTGAGGCAGAAGCGCGGGACCCGTCGGTCGGGTCCGGAAGGGACTAGACGAGCGGAGAATCGTTGTCATGTTTCACATGCCTTTTTCGGTACTTCATTTACAGCCGTTGGATTCTAGATTGTTCCAGAAAAAAAAATACCACTGCTTTTCTAATATGATTTGGTACCATACTTCAACGATCTGAAATGGCTATACTGGCCCGGATCGACTGGGAGCACGGCCTGATCTCCCAGCATTTGGGTCTATTTAGGGAGTTGTAGATTTTTCTAAGAATTATTTTTTGGTTTTCGAGTTGAAAAGCGATTATATCTTTTCTAAGAGATTGTTTGATAAATAGTTAATTTTTCTTAGTAATAAGCTGTAAAACAAATCTAATCTAACTTTTAGCTTTTGTTAGTCATATATGGCTTCTAAATTATATTAAAAATTGTTTAAAAGTTGAGCAGTTTGGAGCCTAAGTTATATTTGGGACCTATGGGTGACAACCAGATGGGCTATTCATAGCTGTTTGGTGGGAAAAGCCCATATAGGCTTCACCATCTCTAGACTTTTGTTCAAAGAAGAATAATTTAAGATGTTGCACGAAGATTGCTAGAGCTCACTGGTAGAACATGCACCCTTTTTAACGATGTCTTGCACATGTAGACGCTATTATATGATGTGGTAATACGCTGCTTGGTTTGTTTGAAATGTTGTTTGTTTGTTTATCTTCTGTTCAGATATGCCAAATCCTAGCAATTAATTTGAAGCAAGTTCAGAGCATGGATGCCCTTTTGAAAAAAGAAAGAAAAAAGAGAAAAAGAAGAAGTCAAGAGCGTGGATACAGAATCTATGTATTGTGGCCATTATACGTATTTAGCGCTGTAAATTACGACGAAGTGTCATACCCATTACATACCCTGTCTCATGGTAATATAAAAGCATATATCAGCTAAATGTGGGGGTTTTTTTAGCTATCATCTCCGATTTTGTCACAGACGGGGCCCTGAGAGCTGGCTATTGGACCGAACGGCAGGTGGGCTCACACGCAGCCCATGCAGGTGAGAAGGGAAGGCACAACATAAGCATAGGAGCAGCTGCCAGAGAACGCATCGAAGAACAGAGAAAGCTAGTACTACTCCTCTTCTGAATTCCTCTTCTCTGCTCTTGTATCCTCTTCCCCTTTTCTCTGTGTTGATCTCTCCCAATCATTCCTCATACTTGTAACTGGTGTCCGATGGTAGTAGGTTCATAACATTTGGTATCAGAGCAGTTCTGAATCACTCGTCTGAGTTGCAAAATCCCGGGCAAGGGTTGGAGATTTTGGGCTCGCAAACGAACCTGAGAACTCCGCAAAAACTTCGTTACCAAGCCCGTTAACTCGGTTGGGTTGATTCGGAGGTCGATCTGGCGCCTAAGAAGAAAGCTTCGAGTTTGAAGAGAAGATGTCGACATCCATGGCATCTATGGAGACCCGCCGAGGAATTAACACCTCTTGAAGCAGATCCTTGATGAAGTGCATGGGGTGAAGACGGAAGTGGGGAAAGTGCGTTTGACAGTGGAGGCGGTGGGACGGTGGAGGTCTTGAAGCGCGCCGGTGTCGATCAACGCACAACACTCCCGGTAATCCTCCAATGACACCAGTGGTTCCTACAGAGGCGTAAGCATGGGAACTTTATCATGCGAGAAGGCGAGCGGCGGTAGTCTGCAAGACCAAGTCATGGGGGCGGCGACGCTTGGCGTAGGAGAAGACCTCGCCGTCGTCCATGCCGCGGAGGGACGGCCGGCGACGGAAGTTGCTACCGAAGCCGAAGGATGGGCGCCACGCGGAGCCAAAGAGCGACTCGCCAGCGGCTCGAATGGCTGTCCTGACCCTCAACTCAAGGATGGTGCGCGCCAAGTGTTTGAGGAAATGTCTCGAGGCACGGCATTCTCATCGGCTTTGCTGATTGGCGAGAGTAAGTTCCTCATCTCGACGCCAATGAAAGAGGAGACCGCCGGCGTTGAGTGCATTCGAAGAGAGCACGGCCACCACGAGCCTGGGCGATGAGTTATCTGCCGCTGTGCCACCACATCCTCCGGATCCACCGCCGAGCTCTGTGAAGGCATCAAAGGTGGTGCAAGTCAAAAGGGTATTATCCTTGGAAGGAAGAATTGGAGTGTTTAGTCCGTGATGGGCTGCCAATGGCTTTGAGAGGAGAATTATGGCAAGCTTTTGTTGGCATGATAGTTCAAGTGATGGCTGATGCCAGGACCTCGGAGTTGGAAGAAACTGAATTCTCTAGGTACCACTCTGGTGTGAAGCGCGGTGCTATTGCCAGTATATGTGGTTATCCAAGATAAAGCAATAGAGAGGAGCTCAGTGTATTTCCAAGGAAATTTGTTGTGCTCTCTCCAGGTCTCCTTATGATGCCCCAGCAGAAGAGCGAAGGAAGTGCAGTACCTATGCTATGGGCGCCAGGAATGGGTAGGAATATTGAGAAGTATGTTTTGAGAAACCAGGAAGCTCGATATCGTCCACAATACCTTGATCTTATGGAAAACCCTGATGTGAGGCATATCTTTTTGGAGGTGGAGCCTCCAATGATGAACATGATTGCGGGTGGTGCAGCTGCAAGGCCTTTGGTCACACACCACAAGGAACTAAACATGACGCTTTGTAGGCGCGTTGCACCTGAGTTTTATCTGAAGGAATCGGTTGTTTGGGGATTGGACTGTGTTTATGAAAGTGGAAAGCAATTCAGGAATGAAAGGATTGATTTAACACACAATCCTGAATTCACAACATGTGACATTCATATGGCTTGTGCAGAATACAATGACTTGATGAAGCTTACAGAAATCATGTTAGCTGGTAGGGTTAAGGAGCTGACTGGTGGCTACAAGATAAATTATCATGCAAATGGAGTTGAGAAACCACCAATAGCGATTGATTTCACACCTCCCCAGACGACATCTCGGTTGCTTGACACGCTGATTGTCCATTCCTTGGAGGAGATTTGTGTGAATCCAACTTTCATGATCAACCAACCAGAGATAATGAGTCCATTGGCAAAGTGGCATAGGTTCCAACCTGGATTGACCGAGAGGTTTGAGCTCTTTGTTAACAACATGGAAGATTTAGAAAATACTATCAAAATGATGCTGTTGTCCAAGTCACTTAAAGCCGAAGAAGCTCATCAGCTGGGTATAGTCAACACCAAAGTTTCACCTGTTGATTTGCTGAATACTGCCCGTCGTTTGGTTTGGGATATTCTTGAGTCGAGGAAGCCATGGATCCGAACTCTCAGCAAAACTCACAAGCCAGAATTTCCTGATGAAGCCAGGGAGATCTTCAAGTTAGCCAGAGCTCAAGCTCAAAGGCAGGCTGCTAATCTTCAGCATACACTCGTTTGTATCGATGTTATTGAAGAAGGTATAGTTTCAGAACCCAGGGCTGGGCTTCGGAAGGACGCCATTGCTTTCCAGGACCTCATTTTCTCAGGTACATGTAAAGGTTGGGTTCATGCATTTTTTTCACCACGTGCTATGTCACAGATTACTGGGATTACAGACATAGGATTGGTGCCTAGGAAGGTAGCTAAAGTTGCCATTGTTGGTGGTGAATTTATGGGTTTTGGAAGTGCAACTGCACTGATACTGAGCCATTATCTTGTCATACTAAGAGACATAAATGAGAAATTCCTCAACGCAGCAGTTCACCTGGATTACTTTGGTCAGATTGCTGAGAGACTTAATGTCCAAGTTAGTGATGTAAAGACTGCTATTATCTGGGGCAATCATTCGTCCATTCAGTGTCCGGATGTTAACCATGCCACTGTGAAGATTCCCTGGGGAGAGAAGCCTGTTAATGAACTTGTTCCAGATCATCAATGGCTAAATGTAGAGTTCATCACTACTGTCCAGCAGCGGGGTGCTGCAATCATCAAAGCAAGGAAGCTCTCCAGTGCGCTCTCTACTGCCAGCTCTGCTTGTGATCACACCTGTGATTGGATTCTGGGAATCCCTGAGGGAACAGGCTGTGGGCAAAGTGCTTCCTGCTCTCAATGGAAGACGCCACCATCACCATCGGGGCTCCTCACCTGCGTCGTTTCATTGTCCAAGGCTGTGCCTCAGCAGTCCTCGGTTTGCTATCATCGGCTTGGGGACAAGCCGAAATTCAAGGAGTGAGGAATGTCACAGACGGGGGCCCTGAGAGCTGGCTATTGGACCGAACGGCAGGTGGGCTCACACGCAGCCCATGCAGGTGAGAAGGGAAGGCACAACATAAGCATAGGAGCAGCTGCCAGAGAACGCATCGAAGAACAGAGAAAGCTAGTACTACTCCTCTTCTGAATTCCTCTTCTCTGCTCTTGTATCCTCTTCCCCTTTTCTCTGTGTTGATCTCTCCCAATCATTCCTCATACTTGTAACTGGTGTCCGGTGGTAGTAGGTTCATAACAGATTTATGCTCACCAAGCCATCTATTAGATGATCAAGTTAAAAACTAACTGAAGCACCGAACTATAAATCCAATCCATGTAATCAAAACAAGTTCCACAACATCATAAAATAGGTACTTGCAGGTGGAGCACTGTCCGCTCACCAGCTCCACAAGGACTGCACAATGACCACATAGACCTTTAGGTACCAGGACTGTCATCACCAGATCACCATTGACAACCCTCCCATCAATGGTTATATTCGCCCCTGACGGACCCTCCAAATCCTTAATCACAAGGCTACAACCAAAATCAGGCATTGTCAAGAAAAATATATAGATAAAATCCATCCGAAACTACATTCAGTGAGTTGGCAACATATATGAAGTCACCATCTTGGAAAACAAGATTCGCAGAAGCTGGCAGGCTTACAATTCCACGGAGTCCCTCAACTATGATACTTTTCACAAAAGAATAGGTAAATTAAAAACTAGTAAAGTGTGGCGACCCAAATAATTAACCTAGGGTAACGACAGTAACCCTATCGTTAACTCTGAGATAATTACACTGATCTGGATATAATAGATAATAAAACATTGAGCATACCCAACATTTTATCAGTTAATACACCATATTTAGAGTGATGCAATATAAACAATAATTAGATACTGAAATGGAAGCTTTATTACATTCTACTGCCACGTAGGCTACATGTTCAATACATTATCTAAACATAGGATCCAAGTACAACAAAAATATAATACCAAAAGTACTAATTATCCAGACAACTGATAAAGCTGATGTACAATCTACCCAACAATCTATTCCTCCTGATAACCCATATCCTGGTAGTCCTGATCTTGTAGGTGCTTCTCTCCCATGCCTCGTAGCAGAATCCATTGGGATCCATATCCCAACCGGACGCTTGATCACCAGAATCATTCTCTAAGCAAATAGGGATTTAGCAAGAGTGAGTACAAAAATACTCAGCAAGCATTAATAGCAAAATGCATTATATGAAGTTTTTCCTCCACGTCCATCTCAAATGTTGTGTACAACCTTCTGGTGCAACCTTTTCTCACAAATCATTTTTAGAAAATAGAGTTTTTGTTAGGAAAGTTTTGTTGTTGATTTTACTTATCCAAAGATGCTACTAGCACCCGTATATGAGGTAGACTTAGCTTCCGTAGCCTCTAATTCAGGAGACATGTATGAATTCATGATTTGACCCTGCATAGGTTTGTACCGTTTTACCCATAGTGAATTCAGCCATAGCTGAGCACCCAGAACGTTTATCACTACTCAGGTATTAGATCTTCAACCCCGATAGCCAATGAGTAGTGGTGTCCTCGACTGTTCCCCACCTACTCTCAGTATACTAGTTGTACTCCTAACTAATTACGTAGTATAGTACTCTGACTAACAATGTAGTACTGTACTCCGACTAACAATGGCAGTACTTCACCTAGGGCTTTACATATAAAGCCTAAAAAAACCGGTCGCAGCTGATTTTGTGTGTACCTCATTGGGCTAAACTAGTGTATCCCGCCTTCACACCTCTCTTAGTTATCTACTTTTATCCTAGTGTGGAGATCATAACACTGTTATAGGACAACTTTTTCTGATCGTTTTCATACACTATGGTTGATATGAATATTACGGCTCATTATCAGAGTGTAGTGATTTATCTTTATATCATAGCCTATGTAGAGGTCCCCACCGGCATGACAATCCTTCTCATTGGCACCCTCTACCCACTATATATATACACATATACCACACCACCTCCATTCGTTGGAAGAGCCATTTCACGTATTCACAATTCAAGGATTGCAACAGCAATCTATCAACACTTGTAGTTATCAATAACCAACCACTGTCACAGTAGCTCACAAATATCCATTTTTCCAACAATGTTTGGTTTGAGGTTTCATTTTAAAATATACTTTTCCCATGTAGTGATGATATGTGAAAATATTTAAAAATAATTTCACAAATATAATCAAAGGAAGATTGCCTAGATTTTGGTCAAAAGAATCGTCTTTATCCAATTGGTACTGTGGATCAATGGATCGATTGGAATTAATTCCTAATATTACATAATATCATATTTTAGTGGCTAATAAATTTTTAAGTGATTTATGGTGTCCAACCCCTATTTTTTTATTTTAATGCTTACAAAATTTATGTTGTGCTCATTACCGTTTTATATAATTTTCTTTTGCTGTATTTTAATTAAAAGTTTGGCTACTGAATTTTCTTAATTAAACATATTTTAATTGGTTGTATTCAATTTGGATCATGCATACTAATAGATTGATTAATATTTTAGCTAATTTGCTAAAAATACATAATTCTTGTTTTTCTCTTTTCTTTTCTCTTATTCTATTTTTCTGATAACTCATTAATTGCAACTATTTTACGTGATTAATAGCATCAATATTATGTTATTATTATTTTGTTTGATCAATTATCTATTTTTACATGTTTTAGAAAGGTACCCATTTTTCCTATCTCTCTTTCTTTCTTTCTTTTCTTTTCTCTACTTTTCTTTTCCTTCACCCGGCCGGCATTATCTATTTGGCTCCCTTGGTTCTTCCTTCTTCTCTACTCCTCCTCCCCTCCCTCTCTTGTGTCGGGACCCGGATATGCAAATCCGAAATCCTGTGTGTATTCTGCACTAATCCAAGATCAAGCTAGTGCACACAGTGGAAACATAGATGACATATCATTTCATACATCGAAATAACTAAGAAGAAGCAAATTATTATTGAATAAAGCGAGCGACCTTATGGTCAAGGTTCATACACCAATGCCTCTTGGCTTAAGAAACAAATAAAATTATTGCAGCGAAAATAAGATAACTTGGGCCATTCGACATGCCACAGGCAATCGTCTGGGGAAACGCCTTCCTAGTCGACGTAGTCTTCATAGTACTCCTCCTCTTGATATTCATTACATGGTGCTTTCTCAAAGAATCGAACAACAAGGGCGTAAAGTCAGGTGAGTACAAAGCGTACTCAAAGAAGTCGTAGGAAATGATGCAATATATTCATGCACGGCTTGACAAAGGATAGTCGATGGTTCATTTGCGAAAGCAATACTTGAATTGAAATACAATAAATAGATTGAAGGCAAATTAATAAAAATAATAATAAATAACTGGTAAATCAATGGTAGACAACATGAATAGAATGGCGAGGCATCACCCTACATCATTTGAAACAAGTATTAATCACCAAATTCAACAGTATAGCTTGAGACAACAAAACAACAGTGAACTCCCCGTTTACATCCCAACAATTCCACATTTCAAGAAACACTCTATACCCCGTGTGAAATCCCCAGGCTTGTCCATGACCGCGGACATGGCTATTCAAATAGTTTTACACTCTGCAGAGGTTGTACAGCTTTACCCACAAGACATAATCATCCCTTAGTGCCAAGCGCTACGAACACACTTCCTTTGATGTGTCGGTAGAGAGATCACTACAAAGCCTTTACAATGCATGTCTAACTCGGTACTGCCCTCTAAGGTTTCGCCCCTCGGGGCCCCCTCTTGAGCTATGTGAGTCTACCCGTCTATCTCGGAACCCACACCAACACTTGGTAGTACTCAAGACTAGACATCGCAAATTAATCAGCTAGGTCTGTCCCATACTAGACTTGTAGTTTACGGTTAGGCCCAGTTCAATGGCGCACAAGATTAAGTCCTTAAGTTATCTCAGGCAAGACAACCACATCCCAATGTGCTAGACAACACCTCCTTTACTGCACGATAACTTGCCCGAAAGAAAATATTTTTGTTCAACCAAGACCAATGGCATCCTCTACTATGGTACAACAAGTTTTACAACAGTGGCCAACAACCACAATTCAATATCTCATTAAGTCAAGATTAACATTAATTCATATGTGACATGAATCCCAACGTACGACTAAGCAGGTCTAAGCATAGCTACGATAACCCAATGTTGGTACTATGATTATGTCCAACTAGTAATGTCCCAACCTAAGGTTAATAATGGATACATGGTACTCCAATAATCAAGGTGGCATAATGACAATCAGGTGAATAGCTACTCCCATAAACTAGCAATGATACACAAATAGCATGCAATTGTACAAAACAAAATAATTTTGCAAACATAGGTTCAACATGATCAAAGGTTATGACTTGCCTTACTGTTCAAGCATTGAATCTTGGTCTTCAAAGTCTCCGTTCGCTCCTTCGGGGTTCGCGTCTACCGGAAAATAAAGCAATGAAATCAAATAAATACAAAACAGAGAACCAAACTAGCTCAAAACTGAAAATAAATGCTTCTGGAATGTAGAGCTCAATTTTACAAAAATTTAGAAACTTGAATCGCTCCAATCGGAGTTCGTATGAGCGAGAACGGGCTTTTCAAAGTTTCGTTGGAAAAGAAAATCGAGTAAAAACGAAATCGCACTGTAGCAACACTACAGTACTCGACTCGAAGCTACAGTGCTCAACATGGCGCTTCGGCAGAGATAGTAGGACTACATTTGTGCCGGCGAGGGAGGAGATGGAGAGGTTGTAGAAAGGAAGCACCGAAAAGATCTCGACGTTGCGAATCCAACGGTGGTGCCGGAGTTTGCAGAAGGTGATCAGAGTGCCCGCAATTGACGCCAGAAGCGACGAACAACCCAACGAACAAACTCAAAATTCAGAGTCAATCTGCAACGAAAATCAAATCCGATTGAATGGTTGTGATCACAGAGGCAAGGCGCACGAAGTGACGTGGTTGGTTTACCTAGAACCTCACCGGAGCAAAAGATAGCTCGCCGGTGTCTTTAGAGTACGTCGAGCGATGGTTTTTGAGAGTTTTGTAGAGACAAACAGTACTGGATCAATGAGAAAAGGTGAGCACGGGGTAGAGGACATCAATACGCAACTTTTGAGTGCTTGCACGCCTGGTGGGGTGGAGAAACGCCCGCGATAATGGCCGAGCAATGAATTGCCATTAGGGGTTAATTGCAGCCGTTTCAGTTGGATTAAGGATGGGTAACAGCAGGGGAATGAATCCTCACATCATTATCTTCATAACGCTTCAGATCCCATGCGTTTTGGTCGACTTTGGAGGAAGTTATGGGTGATTGAAGATTTGCTCGCCATGGAGAGAAGAGAGAGACAAGCAGGATAAGTCTCTGGAAGATGAACAGTCATGCGCGAGGAGAGAGAAAAAGAAGGAAAGGGAAAAGAAAAGAGAGAAGAAGAAAAAGAAAAAGGTCCGGTTAGGAAAAATGGGCCGAATAGGGACGGGCTGGCGGGGAATAGGAATGGGCCGGCGAAGGATTTGGCCCGATCAGATTTTTTAGAATTAAAAACATTTTCCGAATTAAATAAATTCAAAAAAAATTCAAATATCACTGAATAAATTCAAATAAATAGCAAATAAATTCAGAAAAACCTTCAAAAATACATAAAAATTCCTTGGAGCACAAGGAACCCAACAAAAACTAGAATCCTTTAGTTTGATGCATGGATTAATCAAATTAAATATTTTCATTATTTAGAAAATTCAAATTAAGCTTTAATTAATTCAAGAAAATGCAAATGGTTTATTTTTAATTTTTAAACATTCAAAACTCCAAATTTTGGGATGTTACATCTGGTCTCCAGCTGGTGCCATGGCGGCCTCCGACCTCGCCGCCTCCACCTTCTGCCTCCACCGGGCCTCTCCCTAGCCTCCTCGAGGCCATGTGCCTAGGCCCTTGCATGTATGCGTGCCCGTGCTACTCACTTGGGCCTCTAGTCTCTACCATCATCGGCTCTGTGGGCAGCCGCTGCCCTCAAGGTCGTTCCCTCTCCCTATTTCCCCTTGGCCCTTGGCTACCATTGCTGGCCTCCCTAGCCCAGCCCCGCTCAGCTTCTACCCCGATGGCTCTGGTCATGCCCCACTTGGACCTTGCGACCACGGCATGGCTATGTTGCCGCCGACGCCTGGCTAGGCTTCGGGCCTCCGTGCCACGAGTGGACTGCGCCCCTGCCTACTGTCGACTTCACCCTTTTCTTACTTTTCTCTACTCAAGTTCTTACTAGATGCATGATTAATCTAGTCAAATGCTTGATCTAGTGATGTTGAACAGTAATACTCGGTCTATGATGATCTTAAGATTGATGCTCGGGTTTTGTACACTACCGTGATGGCACCCCTTAATCGGGGAGCTTTAGTGCGTTACTAGGCACACACGGTGCAACCCCCACAGCATCAACTAACTAGGACCACTAATCTAACAATTGATTTTAGTCTCTACTTGATTTTTGCTACAACTATCCCTATGTTGATGCTACTGGATAAGTTTGGGGATGGTTGCCTGGAATTGAGGTAAGTGGAAATGAAGTGATGGTTGTGGATGGATGGTACTGTGGTGGTGATGAAGGAGTGGCTACCTTCTTGGACTTGCTCTTAGCTTGGTGCTCCTTGTGGCTCTTTCTTGCTTGAGCTCCTAATTGTCTTTCTCCTACGGTTCAGTAATGCATAAATATCTTTTTCTAGGGTTTTCACGGTAATGATTCCACATTCGTGATTCGTGGTTTTGTATTCGGAGAAAAATATTTATCGTCGCTCTTTTGAAGCTTTTAATAAAGGTTTTGGAATTTGTGCGAGTTTTCGGTTGAAGTATCTTTCGAGCCGTATTGTTTGGCAGAGAGTTGTCTATCCCGACATTTGTCGTTTCGCGCCAAGAATTTAATTGTTTGGGACGCGCTAATGGTTAAAAGTAGATTTTGGTTTTTAAGAGGGGCTTTTGGGAATTTTTTCCCTCCCTCACCTAATCCCTCTCTCTCTCTTCCTTATTTGTGGTGGCATTGCTTGGAGCATTGGCCAACTCCTTTTTCATTTTTCTGGTGAGCTTTCACAGCATCGCTTCTGGCGAAGGCCACTCCGTCGCCTGCATCATCCTCCTCCACCAAGGCAAGAAGTCGCCTGGCCTCCTCCTCCTCCGTAGGCAAGCGAATGTCGCCTGGCCTCCTCCTCCAACCAGAGAGAGCAAGCAGACAACTTGGAGCAGCAGGCCAGCTCGGCTGGCCTTCGCCTGCCGGGCGGCGAGTCCTCTCGGCCGGCGGCGAGCTCCTCCCCGGCCGGTGACCACTCCCTGCGCCTCATCTCCGGCATCAGCGCCTGCAGCTCTCCCCACCTCCTTTCCTTCATGTGTGAGGATTTGAGGTAAAACCCTAGAATTTTTTGGGGGTGAAATGCTTGCATGTAAGGTGTTTGAGTAAATGCCCAGCTAGGATCCTTGTTTGGTGATGCATTTAGTTGCGGAATGGAGAGACCAGAGAGATTTGAAATTTCATTTTCGAGCAGATTTTTGTCTACTGTTAGAACTGCTGTTCAAAAATTTTTGCAAGCGTATCCTAGGGGTTTGGCTATAACGAAAGTTGTAGATAATCGAATTACCTTTCAACAGAGACTGAAATCGCTAAGTTTCGTTTAGCCGTTTGAAAGTTATGGTTATTTTACCGCGTGCTGTCCAGAACGAAGTATTTTTGCGGATGTCTGCTGTTCGTCTTAAATCTGGGAATAATCGGTGCTTTTCCCGGTCGGTCGGCTGTAGAAAAAGTTGTAGATAATCAAATTACCTTTCAATGAAGTCCAGAATCGCTAAGTTTCATTCAGCCGTTTGAAAGATATGCCCGTTTTACCAAATGCTGTCCCGGTTGGCAGATTGCTGTTTTTGGGTTTTAGGAGTAGGTTGCAAAGCCGACTTAGTTTTGAGTCTTGTGTTGAATTATGGGCGTGTTTTTGAGTGGGCTATATCCATGTGCAGGTGGTGTGACCCCCGGGTGTGGCAACTTCGCCCCGCCACACCGTCTCGATGAGTTGAAGGCAAGTGCATTGTAATGAATGTGGCATAGATGGCTATTATGTTTTGCAATGTTACCGTTATTCATGTATTACTTTATTATTGTCATGCTTGATTTTGCAGGCGATATGATGAATGAGAATGGTTAAATGGTTATGCTATTATTCAAACAAGTTTATATGCAAGTGTAACCCGTATATCTCTTATAGGCTATTTAGTTGATTGCTTGTGCTATTTATATGCTTATGCTATGGCTGCATTTGTGTTTATAAGCACCTCTAGTGGGGTAATTATCTTTTGATGAAAGGGTTGAGTAACCGGATGCAAGTGCATCGTTGATTGAAAGGATTTGTGTTGAAAGTTGAAGGTTATAACATTTTGCGATTATGAAGAGCCATCTTTGAGATATCATACTATTATCACTAGTATGAATGGATAATGTGACTGATGAAGTAAGGAGGTTGGATTAATAAGAAGGGATGATTTGGCGATCGTGAAACTGGTTTATGACTTTAATGGGAGTATTAATGATAATTGTGACCATGTAGATATGAGTGTCGAGAATAAGAATATGAGAGTTGAGAAGATGAATAAGAATGTTGGGAATGCGGATATGAGTATTGATAATATGGATACTAATGTGAGAAATGAATGTATTTTGCAAATTTGTTTATGTATATTGCATTTGTGCATTCATGATGGAAGAGGCGACCCATGCCGACAGGGCCTCTGTGTTCACACGTAGTGAACACGAAGTCCTACCTCGTAGTCCCATTCATCGAGGTGAATGGGAGCGAGACAAGAGAGTAGGCGCCTTCCATCTACGGGATGGGAAGGACGTGAGGGTGCACACCGACGGGTGGGCACTCGGCGACTGCAGACGCACATGGAAATGAGCATTCATATGCATTGCATCTTTGATAATGAGTGTTGTGGTAAATGGTGTGTCGATGGATGGTGAATATGGAGATTGAAGGGTGAGTCGTGGACTCAACCCAAAAAGGGGAGATTGAATTGAATTTGATGAGTTCGCGCATTTCTTTGCCTTGCTAATTATGTGGTATGAATAACGTGGAGTGAAGTCAAGTTATGAACTCAAAGTCAATTGATGAAATGGTTTGAAGTTATATAGTATTGCAGATCTGTATGGGATATTCTGAGAATGAGATGCATGGTTGTATTGCATTATATATCGTTGCGTGTCTGCATGGGATATTATGTGACTGAAATGCATGGTTGTATTGCATTATATATCGTTGCGTGTCTGCATGGGATATTATGTGACTGAAATGCATGGTTGTATTGCATTATATATCGTTGCGTGTCTGCATGGGATATTATGTGACTGAAATGCATGGTTGTATTGCATTATATATCGTTGCGTGTTTGCATGGGTTATTATGTGACTGAAATGCATGGTTGTGTTGTATTATATAGCATTGCAATTATGCATGAATATTATGTGAATGAAAGCATAAAAGAAAACATTTCATTGCACTGTGTAATTGCGATTGATAAATGTTGAATGATGAGAATGGAAGGAACAGGTTGAGAGTTGAGTCGTGGGCTCATCCAGAATTGATTTCCGAGGCATGGGTAAGGTTTTGTTACATTGCCGAGGTGGTTGAGGTAAGTGGAGCTGCTACTACTCCTGTTGCTGAATGTTTCAGTTAAGTGATGGTTATTTACTAATGAATTAATCGTGCTCTTACGTCTTGGATCCTTTATGAATTCAACCGTTTCTTTTAGTTACGGATGTCAATTTAAGGAACTGCTACTTGATGTCTTCTAATATTTGCATTTTAGTCTAATGCTTTACTTTTCCTGCTTGTTGCACTTTGCTGAGTCTTGCACTCATGCTTGTTTTCTTCCTGTTTTAGTTACCTTGAAGCTGATTCATCGGGTTGGGGAGTAGTAACACGTACACGACTGCGGTCTCCAGCAAATTATTTAACAAAGTCGTCAAATCTGAATGTAATTAATGTGTGGTTGTAATTTATGGTTCATCGTTAGGAGATTTTCTTAAATTCTGGTGGATGTGTGATTACTTAACTAAGGACCTGCTAGAATGATATCACATCTGCTGCTATTGTTTCTTTTGACTGCTGAGTGGATGCCCTCTTTTCTAGCGAGGTCATGCCGAAATTTTGTAAATTTCGGTGGCTTAGTTTTAAGCCGGTTTTAGAGAATGGTTGATTACAGACAATTTTGTAGAGATGTTATTGAGTTGGTTAGGGTTTGGTAGCATTTGCGGTGCGTTTGGCACTGTGGTGTTACAGTTGGTATCAGAGCGGGCTTCAGGTCCGTGGTATCTGAATGTAGTGAGTAATTCTAAAATGAATAAAAAAATGTTGTTGTGTGAAGGTAGAAACGTGGTTTAGGTTGAACTTTTAAAATGTGGCCCTAGGGCAATAACCTTGAAGCTTGATGTAGGATGGTTAAATAATTTTAAAAATTTGACACACTGATGCACAATAGGAAAGGGGATGGGATATCGTTGTACTGTGTTACAATGTTCTTTTGAGATTTATGCTATACTGATACTTGTTGATATGTTATATGTTAGTCTTGTTAAGGTTATGGTATTATTTATGGCTATGTATATGAAGTGGTAAATTGCTTAGTGGGGTCCGGTGGGACTCTTTTGTGCCAGAGATATGTCAGCCCTGTCATGTAGCTGTGTTGGTCGGTGTGGCAGTTGAAAGCCAGCACCGAAGGATCCATAATTCCAGGAGAGGATAGTTCCAATTCTTTTGCCGTAAATCGAAGGGTATTCGATCTTTTGTTTTTTCGTGGTTGAGAAAATTTGTTTTTTTGGTGACTCTCTTCTGTCGTGGGAGTTTTGTGATTTATCTGTATTTCGAAGTTTGTGGGCACGACGCGGGTTGAATCTTGTCGTGCGGTAAAGTGAAGGGTATCGCTTTGTGCCTCTTTTGGTTGCTTTGTGGAGAAAGTTATGGATTCCTTCTTGTGTTGGTTGTTCTCCCAAAGATATAGGAGTTGTTGTACTTCTTTGAGATGGGAGAATTGATGGAGTAAGTTTCCTGCTTTGACTCATTTGGTCTTTTTGGGTTTAAGTCAAAGAAAAGGAGTTTTGGTGTTGCTACCGTTGGTTGATGGCGGGTAAGAAACATGGATTTCTTCGTGTTATCGTTCTCCGGTTGAAGTTTTGATTTGGGGCTTTAAAGGAAAAGTGTTATTCGATCGATTCGCTTTTCCTTTCCGTGAAGTGATTTGTGTAACTCCTTTCCTTCGTGGAATTTTGGAGTTTGATAATTGGTTTGAGTTTGTTGGATGACATGGCTTGAGCCTGTCATTTTCTAAGTCTTTGAGAGTTGAGCTTCATTGAAGTTTTCGCTGGCTTTTTCCGGAAAAAAACCCGATAGTTAGAGTAAGTTGTGGGTGATTGAAGATCTTCCCGTAGAGGATTAGTATATGTTTGTGTTGTTGGGATTAAGGTAATCGACCCTAATTGGATAGATGGCAAGAAGTAGTTTGTGGGTCATGATGATCCATGTATATAAGTGGAGATCTGAAAATGATGTTTGCGTACGGGTATAAATGATTGTGTCAAAGAAGAAATAACAAGTTTGGTTGAGGAACTTGTTAATTAAGTGATGTCGGCTAGTGAAGAGGTCTCTGTTGGGAATGAGTTTCCCCTCTTTTGTTTAAGAGATTGCGTGTTGATTGTGGGTTCAGATGTCGGGTTTAGGAATTGATTTCCTCTTCCCAAGTGTTGATTTTGGTGTTATACGCAGTTTTGCTTGGATGACAGCATGTTAAGGTGTTTTTGGTTATTGAGAGCTTCTGTCAAAGGGTTGCGCGGAGTCTCTTTTATTTTGAGTACTCCCCGATGTAAATTTGATCGCATTGATTTGAAAATGATAAAAGTGGTTCTCGAGATGTTCGAGATTTGAATTTGCCTTTGCGATGTGGCCTAGGAGAGGAAATAGAGCGATCATGGGTTTTTGTTAAACCTTCTCCAAGGTAATGTGTGTGGTTTATTAGTTTAAAGAGAATTGTATCTCTTCTGCATTCTAGCTGGAGTTAAAGATTATGACTGTTCGTGGTATCGTGTTGAGTATAGTAAGGATTTATACTCTTAGGTTTGATTATGTGAGTGAAAGATTGTGAGGGCGAAACCCTCATAAGAAAAGAACTAAGTGTAGTTTGGTGTTGATTTGCGATCCTAGCATGAGCTAAGCGTTGATCTCAAGTAGTTAAAGGTGGATTATGATGGAGCCTTGTGATGTCGATTCACATTCTTTTGGGTGGAGTCACTCGCTAAATGTTTTATTTCCGTAAGTTGTCGGAACCCTCGGTTTATGGGTTAGACTCAATGTGGGTCAGTCGGAAATGGATGGTTCGGTTGCAAACATTTTCGTTGAGTGATTGTCTCGTTGTGTGAGACAAGTTTGAAAGGAGGTCAAGTTCGATTTTGTGTTGTGAGGGAAATTGATGATTGCCATGTGGGGCTAATCAATTCAATAGTAAAGAATGATTTTTGATCCTGTTGAAAAGATAAAAGTCGTGTTTTAATTCCTAGAGGAGTCCGGCGTTAATTGGTTAGAAATAGTGGTATATTCGGATTCGGTCAGAAGTTGCTAATGGTTATGTGGCTATAAAGGTTAACTATTGAGGAGAAATGTAAATCAGGGTTTCTTTTGTTCTTAGGAGATTTGGGATTAGAACCTCCACTGTTTAATCGAATAGAATTCAGTGATGTGCTTGATAGAGTGTTGTGGTTTGTGTTAATCGTATTGTCATGAGTCGTTGGTTGGTGGTATGATTTGAGAATTTTGGCTGTCTGCTCGGGTCTATTAGCGTCTGCGTGTGGGAGATGTGAATTCTCAAGTGGAAAGGAGGTGACTCGAGTTTTGGAGTCCCGTGCGTGGGAAGTTCGCAACTTTGTTCTTATTGGATGTTTTCGCTTTATCAGTCGATTCCCGTTGTTTTTGTTGGAGTTCTTGTGGTGTTCAGAATTCGAGGCCTAATTACATTAAAGGGAAGAGTGTAATGTCTGCAAATATCTTTTCTAGGGTTTTCGCGGTAATGATTCCACATTCGTGATTCAGGGTTTTGTATTCGGAGAAAAATATTTATCGTCGCGCTTTTGAAGCTTTTAATAAAGGTTTTGGAATTTGTGCGAGTTTTCGGTTGAAGTATCTTTCGAGCCGTATTGTTTGGCGGAGAGTTGTCTATCCCGAAATTTGTCGTTTCGCGCCAAGAATTTAATTGTTTGGGACGCGCTAATGGTTAAAAATAGATTTTGGTTTTTAAGAGGGGCTTTTGGGAATTTTTCCTCCCCACCTAATCCTCTCTCTCTCTTCCTTATTTGTGGTCGGCATTGCTTGGAGCATTGGCCAACTCCCTTTTTCATTTTTCTGGCCGAGCTTTCGCATCCGCTTCTGCCGAAGGCCACTCCGCCGCCTGCATCATCCTCCTCCAAGGAAGCAAGAAGTCGCCTGGCCTCCTCCTCCTCCAGCCGAAGCAGCAATGTCGCCCTGGCCTCCTCCTCCAACCAGCAGAGCAGCGCAGCAACTTGGAGCAGCAGCAGCAGCTCGGCCTGGCCCTTCCCCTGCGGCGGCGAAGTCCTCTGGCCGGCGGCGAGCTCCTCCCCGGTCGGCGACCACTCCCTGCGCCTCCTCTCCGGCATCAGCGCCTGCAGCTCTCCCCACCTCCTTTCCTTCATGTGTGAGGATTTGAGGTAAAACCCTAGAATTTTTTGGGGGTGAAATGCTTGCATGTAAGGTGTTTGAGTAAATGCCCAGCTAGGATCCTTGTTTGGTGATGCATTTAGTTGGGGAATGGAGAGACTAGAGTGATTTGAAATTTCATTTTCGAGCAGATTTTTGTCTACTGTTAGAACTGCTGTTCAAAAATTTTGCAAGCGTTTCCTAGGGGTTTGGCTATAACGAAAGTTGTAGATAATCGAATTACCTTTCAACAGAGACTGAAATCGCTAAGTTTCATTTAGCTGTTTGAAAGTTATGGTTATTTTACCGCGTGTTGTCCAGAGCGAAGTATTTTTGCGGCTGTCTGCTGTTCGTCTTAAATCTGGGAATAATCGGTGCTTTTCCCGATCGGTCGGCTGTAGAAAAAGTTGTAGATAATCAAATTACCTTTCAATGAAGTCCAGAATCGCTAAGTTTCGTTCAGCCGTTTGAAAGATATGCCCGTTTTACCAAATGCTGTCCCGGTTGGCAGATTGCTGTTTTCGGGTTTTAGGAGTAGGTTGCAAAGCCGACTTAGTTTTGAGTCTTGTGTTGAATTATGGGCGTGTTTTTGAGTGGGCTATATCCATGTGCAGGTGGTGTGACCCCCGGGTGTGGTAACTTCGCCCCGCCACACCGTCTCGATGAGTTGAAGGCAAGTGCATTGTAATGAATGTGGCATATATGGCTATTATGTTTTGCAATGTTACCGTTATTCATGTATTACTTTATTATTGTCATGCTTGATTTTGCAGGCGATATGATGAATGAGAATGGTTAAATGGTTATGCTATTATTCAAACAAGTTTATATGCAAGTGTAACCCGTATATCTCTTGTAGGCTATTTAGTTGATTGCTTGTGCTATTTATATGCTTATGCTATGGCTGCATTTGTGTTTATAAGCACCTCTAGTGGGGTAATTGTCTTTTGATGAAAGGGTTGAGTAACCGGATGCAAGTGCATCGTTGATTGAAAGGATTTGTGTTGAAAGTTGAAGGTTATAACATTTTGCGATTATGAAGAGCCATCTTTGAGATATCATACTATTATCACTAGTATGAATGGATAATGTGACTGATGAAGTAAGGAGGTTGGATTAATAAGAAGGGATGATTTGGCGATCGTGAAACTGGTTTATGACTTTAATGGGAGTATTAATGATAATTGTGACCATGTAGATATGAGTGTCGAGAATAAGAATATGAGAGTTGAGAAGATGAATAAGAATGTTGGGAATGCGGATATGAGTATTGATAATATGGATACTAATGTGAGAAATGAATGTATTTTGCAAATTTGTTTATGTATATTGCATTTGTGCATTCATGATGGAAGAGGCGACCCATGCTGATGCGGGCCTCTGTGTTCACACGTAGTGAACACGAAAGTCCTACCTCGTAGTCCCATTCATCGAGGTGAATGGGAGCGAGACAGTAAGAGTAGGCGCCTTCCATCTACGGTATGGGAAGGACGTGAGGGTGCACACCGACGGGTGGGCACTCGACAGTACCGGTACGCACATGGAAATGAGCATTCATATGCATTGCATCTTTGATAATGAGTGTTGTGGTAAATGGTGTGTCGTATGGATGGTGAATATGGAGATTGAAGGGTGAGTCGTGGACTCAACCCAAAAAGGGGAGATTGAATTGAATTTGATGAGTTCGCGCATTTCTTTGCCTTGTTAATTATGTGGTATGAATAACGTGGAGTGAAGTCAAGTTATGAACTCAAAGTCAATTGATGAAATGGTTTGAAGTTATATAGTATTGCATATCTGTATGGGATATTCTGAGAATGAGATGCATGGTTGTATTGCATTATATATCGTTGCGTGTCTGCATGGGATATTATGTGACTGAAATGCATGGTTGTATTGCATTATATATCGCTATGCGTCTCGCATGGGATATTATGTGACTGAAATGCATGGTTGTATTGCATTATATATCGTTGCGTGTCTGCATGGGATATTATGTGACTGAAATGCATGGTTGTATTGCATTATATATCATTGCGTGTCTACATGGGATATTATGTGACTGAAATGCATGGTTGTGTTGTATTATATAGCATTGCAATTATGCATGAATATTATGTGAATGAAAGCATAAAAGAAAACATTTCATTGCACCGTAATTGCGATTGATAAATGTTGAATGATGAGAATGGAAGGAACAAAGTTGAGAGTTGAGTCGGGCTCATCCGAATTGATTTCGAGGCATGGGTAAGGTTTTGTTACATTGCCGAGGTGGTTGAGGTAAGTGGAGCTGCTACTACTCCTTCTTTGAATGTTTCAGCTTAAGTGATGGTTATTTACTAATGAATTAATCGTGCTCTTACGCCTTGGATCCTTTATGAATTCAACCGCTTTTTAGTTACGTATGTCAATTTAAGGAACTGCTACTTGATGTCTTCTAATATTTGCATTTTAGTCTAATGCTTTACTTTTCTCGCTTGTTGCACTTTCTTCGAGTCTTGGACTCACGCTTGTTTTCTTCCTGTTTTAGGTACCTTGAAGCTGATTCATCGGGTTGGGGAGTAGTAACACGTACACGACTGCGGTCTCCAGCAAATTATTTAACAAAGTCGTCAAATCTGAATGTAATTAATGTGTGGTTGTAATTTATGGTTCATCGTTAGGATATTTTCTTAAATTCTGGTGGATGTGTGATTACTTAACTAAGGACCTGCTAGAATGATATCACATCTGCTGCTATTGTTTCTTTTGACTGCTGAGTGGATGCCCTCTTTTCTAGCGAGGTCATGCCGAAATTTTGTAAATTTCGGTGGCTTAGTTTTAAGCCGGTTTTAGAGAATGGTTGATTACAGATAATTTTGTAGAGATGTTATTGAGTTGGTTAGGGTTTGGTAGCATTTGCGGTGCGTTTGGCACTGGGGTGTTACAGGTTCCTCAGTGTTTGGTGGCCTTCTGGTCTTGGCCCTTTCTTGGCTGGCTCCATCTTCTTACTTGAGCTCCTAGGGTGGCTTGCGCTTGGTGGTAATCCTGGTGCTTCCTAACTTGTGCTTGCTTGGGAATTGCTCCTAGTGGTTTGTGGCTTGTGCTTGAAACTTTAGCTTGCCTAGGGGCTTGCTACTGGAGGCTTGGTTGGCTTTGTGGCTATGTGCTTCCTGATGGTTGTGCTCTTTGAGGCTTGCGCTTAAATGCCTGGGCATGGCTTGCCTTACGCCCTAAGGTTTCGATTGGAGGATAGCTTTGGCTGGGGTTGGCTCTATCCTAACCCATAGTGTGCTCAAATCTATCAATTTCACTGTAGAAATTCTTACCTTTTTATTGTAGAAAATTTATTTTTCCGCCGTGAGATATTTTTACTCTTCGAGTGTCTACGAAATAAATTCACAAGTTTGTATAATTGCCGAATGATGAAACCTAATTTTGTGAGAGGTATCGATTTGGCCCCGAAGGAATATGGTATCTCAGTGAGCGATACCATCTTATATGGGTCTGACGGCAACTCTACCCCTTAAATTTTCTTGCCTTTTTAAATTATTGCTTTTTATTTCTATATGCAAATATATTGACATGCAGACTACAGATGAAGATCACAAAAAACATAGATTTTAGCAATCTTGTAAAATTTTTATGTTTGCGATGTAATTAATTATTTATGTAATTTATTTTTTGTAATTCAAAATTATAATTAATTTATTAAGCCATATATTTAATTTTGTTGCACAAATTTGTAATAATTAAGGTGTATGAGTAATCTTTGCTAATTAATTTAATTATGCAAGAAAATTTTAGTTTAATAATCTCATTGGCGAAAAGGTAAACACTCGGCTTATTTCATAAACTTGCCGGTATTCCTAACGATCAATGGTCCTTCAGACTTCAGAGTTGTAGTGCAAACCATGGTCTTGTTGTGACCGTCTATTTTGATAAGTGAGACCATTTTCCATGCCATATCAGTATTAGACAGGTCCTAAATTCAGCTTGACAAGGTGTAGTTGTATAAAACACCACTTCACTTAGATTTGCTTTAACCACCACAAGCACAGGTCACATGTCAACACTTACAGATGCAGGGAACATCAAAATATTGCCCAAATTCAGGACAAAAAATTTCCATTCATATCTGAATTTATTACATTTGGACTCTACATCAATGACTTGCTGCTAGACTCAGGACTTCACCACACACACAGGAGCGCATTGAGCCAGGTTTCTCGTAGGAAACTGCAGACTTCATCTTAAGAAGACACCAATGGTTAAGAATCTAAGTCAGCCAAGATTAATTTTACAGAACAGCCAGCACAGTCCCCAGACCTAAGGCGGTTCAAACAATTTTTGCATGCACCACTCATTCAGTTCTACTCCTTTCACTGCTACAAACGGGTAGTAAACAGCATTTTGTTTTTGGCAGCTAGTGCGTTTTACGCTCCGTCGCTGTGCATTTCGTTTGTTTGTTTTTTTACCCTGTTTCAACTTTTCATGATTGAAACACAAACGAGCACACGGTAAGATTTTTCAAGGGCTTTAAATAAGGACAACTCTTTCATCAACACATCCAATTTCAATTTTAACTTTATCTTTACACACAAATGAGGGTATCACAATTCAGCATCACTTTATCAGGTATTCATTACGCATCACCGATGGGAAGTGTTCAGAGGGGATAGCACAAACGCAAGCGGATTGCTCTTCACTGTGAAGAAATCTTCAGTTATCCAACTGAAGACGGAGATGGATGTCTTCTTGGCAGGGAACACCGCAAAGCAGGTCTTTGATTTCAAGATCAAGGGTAGCTACTTTGACAGGTCCTGCGTCTTCTATCTTGGCAACTCGAACACCACGATAGCTCAAGTAAGTACCAGAACTGGTTCTGTTTCTAATCATATTCTGTAGTTTTATAATATTTTTGGTAATGTGTGTACCATTTGGTGCTGCAGATGAACCAGAAATTACCGATTTACAATGCTATGAAATCAATGTATAAGACTACAAAGTTATACGTGTAAAGTGTACACTCATTGAAAAATAAAGTGTGCACCCCATTAAAATTTTTCTAGTTCTCGTTTCATGTATATTATGCTAGCAAGATGAGCTGTGTTGAACCATGATGATTACCTCTGTTGTACAGTAATGTGTATTTTCATTTCGTCTGATCGCTATTCTGCAATTGCTTACTGCACTGAGTGCTTGTTTGCTTGAGATTTGGTTAGGGTAGTTGTTTGTTGAATTGCTACTGACCAAGAGGTAGTCGCATAAAACTACAATCTGTGTTAGAGTTAGAAACAAGAATCTGGTGACAATTGCTTCTTCCTGGAGATGCACCCAACAATTCTCTTATCTTGTTTGTGCTTTGCTAAATCATGTAATGAGCTTCCATGTAGCATGCGTAGGGCATCATTTGAATCATATGCCTACAAGGAATAAAATGAATATTGAAAAAGTCTGAGATGCTGGAGCTCAAGGACCAGCCATTATTTATTTTGCGAGGATCAAATCCTTGATGCTTGCAAAGTTTCTCACAATAAGCGTTGTCTACAGACTACTTGACCCATGTTTGATGTGTGATAAACACGACGAAGAGCATCATATTCCTGACTGAAGATAAGACTGAACAAAACGGTAAAGTTTCCAACACTGCTTGTCTTCCTAGAACTTTAAAAAGCATGCGCACTTGAAGTTTGTAAAGTGGCACTGTGAAGCATGCACACTTCCACACGGAAATCTCAATGAAAGTGATCGCCACACGAATAGATTTCTTCATATCGAAGTCTCACGATAAGCATTGCGCTGAGTGCTGACTAGAGGTGGGCGTCGTGCCGGGTCGGGCCGGCCCGGCACGGGCCCATCGTGCTTCGGATCTAAATCGTGCCGGGCCGCGTCGGCCCATCGTGCTCACCGTGCCGGGCCGGGCTGGCCCAGCTCGTTTTCGGCGAGCCCAAGCACGGTCCATTTGCGCTTCGTGCCTGCTTCGTGCCGTGCCGGCCCAGGTCCGGCCCATTTATACTATTACTACAAGAAAATGATCACGGATTGATTTCTTTCTTTATCTGTCTAGAATTTCCTTTTTCTCCGATCGAAACAAAATCCTATTGTGTTTATTCTTCTCAATTTCCTTGATTCATTGTTTCTTTCAATCACATGTATGCAACCATGCATTTACTCCTTAATTTGCTCACCCACACATTCAACGCATGGATGCATTCCCTTCCTTTTCTCTAGTCCATCCAGAGTTTTCTTCCTTAACTCCTTGATTTACTCACCCACACATACAAAACACAGGTGCGTGCCTGTTTCGGGTCGTGCCGGCCCAAGCACGGCCCGGACTGTCGTGCCGGGCCGGGCCGCCCATCGTGCCCGATCGGCAGGCCCGCACGCTCAAGACAATCGTCAGCCGTGCGGCTGGCCCGTTTAAACGATGTCGTCGTCGGGCCGTGGGTCGGGCTGGGTCGGGCGTGCCTCGTGCCGACCCAAAATAGCCCGGCCCAGTGCCCACATCTAGTGCTGACAAAGTGGCAAGCGATTCACCAGTGCATGCTACGAAATTTCTCTGGACTGGACTGTTGCCTTGAATGGTCAAAGTCTTGCAATTGCGAATATATATGTGCCGGGCCCTTCAGGATGTGAAGGATTTTTTTTCCAGAGAGAGAGATCTGCCACAGTCTGTATCCCAATTTGTGTTCTCTCTTCTTCCATGACCAAATCTGATTCTACAGAAGGATGGTACAATTAGGAGGAAATTTTGGAAGGCTTAGATGTGAAGAAGTTGCAACGTTAGTGGCATGGTCTCTTTGGGTGGATGGAATAAAGAACCCTTTGCTTTGCCATCATGTGTGTTTGATTCCTTGCCCCAAACCGCACATTTGCATTCGCGTTTGCATGTGGGGTTGCCTTTGGCTAAGCTAATCATTCACTTCGCACCTTTGCTGCTATACTAGTACTGGCATTAAACAAGCCCAAATCAACGATCCCCTTGTAGTTCCTTCTGTACATAACACAAGGGCTAATTGAGCTCTTCTCTCTACCCCCACACCACCACAGCTCAACACCTCTCTGCAAAACATACACAAGCAAGTGCTAACACCCAAAGAAGATCGGCCAAGATGGACATCGTCACAGGGGCGATGAACACCCTGCTCCCCAAGCTGGGGGAGCTGCTGGTTGATGAATACAACCTGCAGAAGGGTGTCAAGGGAGAGATCAAGGAACTCCAGAAAGAGCTGACAAGCATGAACGCTGCCCTCCGCAAGGTGTCCGAGGTGCCGGTGGACCAGCTTGACGAGCTGGTCAAGATCTGGGCTAGGGATGTGAGGGAACTATCCTATGACATCGAGGATGCCGTCGACACCTTCATGGTTAGTTGCAAGGGGCATGAACCTACCAAGCCACATAGCTTCAAGGCGTTGCTTGACAAGACCATCAACTTTCTCAAGCAGGCCTTTATGAACCATGAGATCCACAATGTTATCAAGGACATCATGAGCCAGGTCAAGGAGGCAACAGAGCGCCGCGATAGGTATAATGTAGATGGTGTTACTGCCAGGATAGAAACGGTGACCGTTGATCTTCGCATAGAAGCGATGTTCAGAAAGGCAACAGAACTAGCTGGCATTGATGGGCCAAAAAATAAGCTAGCCAAGAGGCTCATGGAAGAGGATGGCTCATCGAGGCAGCAACCACAGATAATTTCTATTATTGGATTTGGAGGCTTGGGGAAGACTACTCTTGCCAAAGCGTTGTTTGATGAGCTTGAAGCCAAGTTTGACTGCAAATTTTTTGTTTCGGTGTCCCTTAAACCTGACATAAAGATGATATTCAAGAGAATACTCGGCAAACTTGGCAGGAATTACATCATAAATGAAGCTTGCGATGAGATGCAACTCATAGAAGAAATTAGAGGGCTCCTCAAGAATAGAAGGTAAATTTCTTTATGCTACATAATCTCCCTCATGGTAAATACAAGTTTTTCCCTTTTTGAGAGACATAAGTATGCAATAACTAATCGTTTTGCACATTTTAATTAGCTCACAATTTTAAATTGTCATGTAGGAGTATTTTTTCTAGCCTATGGCTTGATATATAATATTGCACGTACACACAGTTGTAATAGTAGAAGTTAACTGTACATGCTGTTTCGTTTTGAACAAAATAGTATGCATATTTTCTTTGAGATCAAGTGTGCATTAATTTCTTATTTGACTCTTTATAATAGCATGCATTAATTTAGTTAAAATGGATGGTTAGCATGATATTATTGCCTCAGAAGAAAATGTCAATTTTATTTTTGTTATTAGATCTGTAATTCGGTCTAACATGTATACACACACACACACGGAAGCACTATTCTATGCGTGCGCGCCACTACACGCTGGTTGTAACCCAATCGTAACTCGACGTCATGCAAAACCAAGGCAAAAACTCGTTCAAACCATTCACGTAAGCCAATTAGTAGCATCTCCCACGCAACGAACAGTAAATGACTAATAAATGCTACTTCTTGTTTGTACATGAATCTTTCTTTTTTTATTTGATCATAACTTTTAAATTAGGGTAATTTTTTTCTTCAAATTTTACATGGTTGTATAATATCACCTCCCCTACATGTGGTATTTTTTGAGAATTTTTAAAAATATGTACGTGTGGTTTCCATGGATTTTATAAAACACTAGATATGGTCTTTTACTATCCAGAAAATAACATGTTACTCGCTATTACACGAGTTGTTACTATATCCTGTGTAAATCATCTTTTTCATGTAAAATCCTTAAAACTCATATGTACAAATTTTAAAGAATTCTAAAAAAATTACTATACGTAGGAGAGGTGAGCTTCTATAACTCTGTAAAATCTAAAACCAAACTCAATCGCATTTGAAAGATATGAAATTGACAAAATGCTAAACAATGAAAAATCACTATTCAATCGAATTTGTATTTTTAATATCTTTCAGCTGAGATTGATTTTGGTCTTAAAATTTTACAGGATTATAGAATCTCACATACCCAATGTATGGTAATTTTTTTAGACATGTAGATATAGTTTTTATAAATTAGAATTTAGTTCTATTTGTCGGATCTGCAGTAAAATGTTTGAAAATTTTTCAAAAAATTACCATACGTAAGGGAGGTGAGCTTATACAACCTTGTAAAATTTAAAGACCAAACTCAATCATATTTAAAAGATATAAAATTGACAAAGTGCTAAATAGAGGATATGTTGTCTTTTACTATCAACAAAACAACATTTTACTGCCTATTACACAAGGCGTTAATATATCCTGTGTAAAACACCCTTATAGTGTAAAATCTGTAAAAATTATAAGTATAAGTTTTCAAAGTTCTCAAAAATTATAATATGTACGGAGGTGAGTTTCTATAACTCTATAAAATTTAAAGGCCAAACTCAATCGCATTTGAAAGATATGAAATTGACAAAGGCACTAAATAGTGAAAATCGCTAGTAAGCCAAATTTGTCTTTCAATGAGATGTGTTTTGGTATTTAAATTTCACGGTATTGAAAAATATCACCTCCTTGTATGATAATTTTAGAGAATTTTGAAAGCTTGTACATGTGGTATGCATGAACAAAAATTAAGTTCTATTTGTCAGCCCTATAGTATATTGCTTAAAATTTCTCAAAAAATTACCATACGTAGAAAAGGTGAGCTTATGTAACTATGTAAAATTTAAAGACCAAAATCAATCGCATTTAAAAGATATGAAATTGACAAAGCGCTGATCAGTGAAAAATCACTATTCACCTAAATTTGTCTTTTTCATATCTTTCAGCTCATATTGATTTTGATCTTCAGTTTTTACATGGTTGTAGAATCTCACCTCCCTTATATATGGTAATTCTTGGAAAAATTGTTGAAAACTTGTATATATGGTTTTCATGAATAAGAATTTAGTTATGTTTGTCAGATCTATAGTAAGATATTTGAAAAATTCTAAAAAAATTACCACACATAGGGGAGGTGGGCTTCTTCAAACCTGAAAAATCACTAGTCAGCCAAATTTGACTTTTTCATATCTTTCAGATGATATTGATTTTGGTCTTCAAATTTTACAAGATATTATAATCTCACCTAACCTATATATGGTAATTTTTTGAGAATTTTTGAAAACTTGTACATGTGGTTTTCATGGATAAGAATTTAGTTCTATTTGAAAAATTCTTAAAAAATTATTATATGTAGGGAAGGTGAGCTTTTACAACCCTGTAAAATTTAAAGACCAAATTCTATATTATTTGAAAGATATGAAATTGACAAAGCACTAAATAGTGAAAAATCACTATCTAGACGAATTTGTCTTTTTATATCTTTCAGCTGATATTGATTTTGGTCTTTAAATTTTGCAAAGTTGTAAAATTTCACCTTCCCTAAGTATGGTAATTTTTTGAGAATATTTAAAAACTTTTACATTTGGTTTTCATAAATTTTACACTGTAGAAGTGGTTCTGTTTGTATACTTTGTTTTAGTATGGTAACATCTTGTGTAATAGCTAGTAACATATCATTTGTTTGAATAGTAAAATGCAACATATCCAATGTTTTCAAAAGTTCATGAAAAACATTTGTACATATTTTCAAAAATTCTCAAAAAATTACCATACATAAGGTGAGATTCTACAATCCTATAAAATTTGAAGACCAAAATTAATCTTATTTGAATGTTATGACTAAATTAAAACGAGAAAGATTCATGTACAAACTATGCATAGCTGTCGAATAGCATACATACATGCATGCATGCACATCTATGCAAGTGCACATGAAATTTATTTGCACAGTGGTATATATGCAAGCTTGTGTAGCGGAGGATATGTAGTGATGAAATTAAGATGCATGACAGTATCCATCCGTTGATTGATCATTACAGATAGAACCAAACTCGATCTTCCATGCGTACAAACTCCGTGTAATTAATACATGAGATCCAAAGGATGCTCAACACCGTAGACGTGTACTTGTAGGGTTCAATGTTGTAATTGTTATCGAGCAAAAAGAAAATACATAAGGGAGGTGTCACACCAAGAGAAAGTAGATGAAGATACGATTTTCAAGGCATGTTCAGTAGTACGAAATTTGTTGCCCTCATGAGTCTTGACATAAAAAGATTTTTAATGACATAAAGGAGAGAGATCGCAAGAGACAACCCAAACTATCTCTCACTCCAATACATCCTTGGCACAGGACACAACGTAATTGCAGAGTGTGTATTTGACGTTACGCTCCCTGCAGTTGACCCTTGTCCACAAAAATGGTGTAGGGAGGTTGTTTAACATTTCTGCCCATCTCGGTTTGAATCCGAGGGTTCCTAGGATCGGGTCAGGTGCTCATCCTCTTGGCTAGTCTTTTATTTGGAAAAGAAATAGCTAGGGATGGATGTGTTGGGGTGGGCGTAATTGATTTGTCGTTTGCGTACTCGTTGATTTCTGAATCAATTGGTTTCTCTCTTTCATGTTTTATATTATTCTGCCATCCTTATTTTTCATAACATCTTAAGCATTTGCCCGGGCATCTTCCAACCACCTTGCTACTAATCAACAATACCATTTTGAAGATATAATGCATCGTGCATTAGAATTTCTTAGTTCTCTCTTTTTGCGTAATTGTTTCACATGATTATATACATCCTGCTTTAATTTACTAATGTGATTGCACTACACTACTGACTGTAGGTGCTTATGTGTGATTGATGATATATGGGAAGAGCAGGCGTGGGATATTATCAAACTTGCTTTGCCTGATGGTAATTGTGGAAGCAAGATAATCACCACCACCCGCAAGAAGGATGTTGCAGAACGTGCTGGTGGTTACGTTCATGAGCTAAAACCTCTTTCTGAGGATTACTCGAAAGAGCTGCTCAACATGAGAATAATTGGCTCTAAAGATGGGTGTCTTCCTGATGATTTGACCGAAGTCGCCAAAAAAATCTTAAAGAAATGTGGTGGTGTACCATTGGCCATTATTACTATAGCAAGCCTACTAGCTAAGAAACCGATGCACCAACAGGAATGGGAGAAGGTGAATACGTCTATCGGTACAGGAATGGAAAAAAGCCTTGATGTGGACAAGATGAGTAAGATATTGAGTCTCAGCTACTATGATCTTCCCCCTCATTTGAAGACTTGCTTGTTGTATCTAAGCAAATATCCAGAAGATATGGAGATTGGCAGGGATACTTTGGTATCGAGTTGGATAGCAGAGGGTTTCATTACCGACGAGGGACAAGCTGCAGGGTTACGCTTGCAGGAGGTAGGAGAGTCTTACTTCAACGAACTCATTAACAGAAGCTTAATCCAGCCAGTGGAGGAAGACCCTCATTATATGGATGTGCGGTTGTATTATTGCCGAGTGCATGACATGGTGCTTGAGCTCTTAAATCGGTTGTCAGCTGAAGAAGGCTTTGTTACCACGTTATTTGCAGATGGTCAACAAGCTGCAGGTACATCTTCGGTGCAGAAGAAGAAGATTCGCCGGCTATCCCTCCACAATAGCGGCAATACCTTTGCTTCGCCGGAAGCAAGAGAGCGGTTGTCCCAAGTGAGGTCTCTAACTGTCTTTGGCGGTACTGTTGATTCCAATATTCCACCCCTGTCAAGCTTTCCAGTTATTCGTGTGTTACAGATAGAGGACCGCGATCCTATATGTCTTAAAAGTCATCTTAAGGATCTCGGCAACTTGCGTCTCCTGAGGTTTCTTCGGCTATACCGTATGAGGGAAATCCCCGAGAGTATAGGGGATCTACAGTTTCTGCACACATTGGACGTTTCAACAAATTTTTGTGATGTACAGTTGCCAAAGTCTTTTGTGAACCTAGGACAACTGGTGCGGCTGGTCTGTTGGGGAGTGAGACTGCCAGATGGTGTGGCTCTAGGTAATATGAAAGCTCTGCAGGAGGTGGTAGGCATCCGCGTCGTCACCGAGTACGAAATGCAAGAGATTGGTACTCTGACTGAGCTGAGGGTCCTTCATTTGGAGGTCGATTTCAGGGAAATTTCAGAGAAGCATTTGGCGAAGCATAATGGAAATTTCAGGGAAGCCTTGCTCAAGTGTCTGCAGAGGTGCAACAAATTACAAGACATAGCGATAGGTCTAACAAACACAAGTATTCCCGTAGATTTCATGCAAGGGGTTCCTTCGGGTCTCCAAAGGTTCCACATCAGTACGATGACATGCTGCAGGGGGTTCGAGGCATTCCCAGGGTGGATAAATTCCTCGCTCTCCTCCCTCACCACCGTAGACATCAGGGTGGACAGCTGTATGAGGCAGGAGTACCTTGACGCACTTGCAGAATTGCCCTCTCTTCTCTTTCTCAGGCTAGAAGCAACTAATTGCCCAGAACGAAAAGAAAGGATCATCATTCATAGCGCTGGATATGCATTCCGGTGTCTACAACATCTTCACATTCAAACATGCTGTACGGGGCTCACGTTTCAACCAGGGGCTATGCCAAAGCTTCAAAGGCTTCGTTTTGGGTTCGGAGCGTGTCAGACCAAACATTATCGCGATGGATTTGATTTCGGCTTGGAGAACCTTCCTTCTCTCAGGCATGCTACATTTTTCTTGATCAGGTATTATGGTGATGAAAACAAGGAGGATGAAACAGAAGCAGAGGTTGCTGTTCGGAAGGCATTTAATGATTATCCAAACCATTTAACTCTTAATTTTCGCAACGTTGGCTGGCCATGAAAACTACAAGTATGTACGAGAAGCAGAGGCTGCTGTTCGGAAGGCATTTAATGATTATCCAAACCATTTAACTGTTAATTTGATTTAGCCCTCCATATGAAGACTGAAGAGGTACTGGCTTTAGCTTATATTCCTCCTCCGAATCAACATTTAACTGTCCATATATGCTT
The DNA here is from genome assembly GCA_036346375.1 of Guadua angustifolia. Lineage (NCBI taxonomy): Eukaryota > Viridiplantae > Streptophyta > Magnoliopsida > Poales > Poaceae > Guadua > Guadua angustifolia. The sequence goes on from CM070512.1 coordinate 35,928,523, forward strand.
TCTCGTTTGTTTATAATTGATTACATTTTCTTTCTATTTTCGGGATGATCACCTGGCATAATGATATAAACTAATATAAAAGGTACTTTGAAGGTTACTCCTCAACCGATGGATTATCTAATACATCAGTCTTTTCATCTCTCCTTTTAAATTTTGAAAATAGAGTATTTTTCATTTCTTCCCTTTTGATCTCTCTCCCCCGGCCAAAATCAAACGCCCTGTTAAAAAAGATTATCTATTTTGTAAAAAATAAAAGAAAAACAAATATCTGGTCAGTCCTCCCATATATTGAAGGAGCGATGGCCAAAAAAAACAGCCGAAGTTGATGTGCGGTGCTTGTCTACTAGAGCTCTACCGCTCTAGTGGTATTTCATTCATAGTTTAATGCTTAGACGATGGGTGTTGTCACCTAAGAATCCAAGGTTAGAGTTGTGGAATATTGAAAACAACGGCCATTGATTTGTAGTTACATTTATCAGTCAACTTATGTTCTGAATAAATGATGTTTTAGTATTTTATACTTTAACCAAAGCAAATTTACAAAAGATCAAATTAACCTCTCTTATTGGACTACTTATTGCTATTGGATAGCGTTTATTACTCTAGTCTATAGCGTTAATTGATCTTGGAAATAGTCAAAGGGAAAGGGTATATAAGGAAAAGAGGATGAAAAATCATATTGAAATTATAGGACAATGGATTAAGGAACAAAAATTGAAAGCTAGAATATATGTAAGCACCGGTATTTTACATGTCCTTATGAGCCCTAGCTAATTATGCGAGCTCTGAACAAACAACCTGTTAATCAATAGTTGTCAAAATCCGTCATCTGTACCCATTCTATGTTTCATTAGCAAAGACAAAATTGGCTACAGAACACTATAAATTTGTGGTGTTTGCTTCAGGACAATATCTTTTTATATCTTTGTCAAAAGACATTGAACTATTATAGCTCTTTGACCTAGGCTGAAAAGGGAAAGGGTATGTGGGTAAAAAGTCTATTTTGTCCCTAACCCATTTTTTCTTCCTCCTCTTCTCTCCCTCCTGCTCTTCCCCGTCTTGCATCCATCTGCACCACGTAGCTTCTCCATAGTCCCTGCAATCTTCCACTGCATGAAAGCGTGAGCTGTCATTTGTAGGGTTGAGGGCACCGCAGATCATTTACAAAAATTCTCTCTCCAACTCAACCAAATATAACATTTTAATAGGCAAAGTATCATATGACAAAGAGCCACCGAATTTAGTGTCTTTTGGCAAAGTGTAGAATTACAAACAAATCTAAAAATCATAGATGTTCAACATGCCAAATTATGTGCTCTTGCCAAAGTTGTGCAAAAATATGGCCATTTGTGTACATTGGACAAAAACTACAAATATGTGCACGGATAGTTGATATGCAAGTCTTTTCTTACGTCTTTTATGCATAGTATACAAATGATCAATTTTTTTCCAAGTGCGCAGATTGTAGATCTATGAATTTTTTGAAATGCACAAGCCAACATGCACCCATGTGCATAAAATCTTTATAAATCATTTTACATAATTATTCAATGAGCACACTTGTTACTGGCTAAGACTTAATTCTCTTGTTGTTTCTTCTGTAGGAAAAGGAAACATGTGACATGCTCTATAGGAAGAAAACATGTAGCTTATGCGTATTGTAATTTCCCACGTAACTTCTTGTTGCTCATCACACTCCTTTACTATGGGTCACTGGCTATGCTTATGCATATTGTAATTTCCACGAAACTGTAACACCCCGGCGCCTAACGCACCGCGAATGCTACCAAAACCCTGAATAACAAACGACACCTCTACAAAAACTGAAACTGAATTTAATCTCTAAACTCTTAAACCGGCTTAAAAACTAAGTCACCGAAATTTACAAAATTTCGGCATGACCTCTCTAGATCAGAGGACATCCACTCAGCAGACAAAAGAATAACAACAATTATAATATCATTCTAGCAGGTCCTTAGTTAATTAATCACACACCCAACAGAAATTAATGAATTTCATCACGATGAACAATAGATTACAATCACATTAATTACAACCAGATTTGACGAATTGGTTAAATAAATCGTTGGAGACCGCAGTCGTGCACGTGTTACTACTCCCAACCCGGCGAGTCAGCTTTAAGTACCTAAAACAAGAAACAACAAGCGTGAGTCCAAGACTCAGCAAAGTACACAAGCGTAACCATTCCAAATTTATCGTAAGTAAAACAAGAACTTAACCATAAGTGCCAGTAATACAAATGAAGCAACATCCGGACAATACGCATTTATACCCTTTTAAAGCAAAAACTTGACCAAACCAGAAATCACCTTAATAAAGTCATCAACTTGATAATAAAACCATTCAACACCAAAGAAGCATTACTTGACTCTAAATCACAACGTCTCTCGACTTAACTACCCCTCGTTGCAACTCAACCCATTTTCATCAATTGCATTTGAGTTTATAACTCGACTTCACTCCATGATATTCATACAACATAATTCGCAGGGCAAAGAAATGCGCTAATTCATCAAATTCAATTCACTCTCCCCTTTTTGGGTTGAGTCCACGCCTCAACTTTCAATTACCAACATCACCATCCATATGACACACCATTTACCACAACACTCATTATTAAAGATGCAATGCACATGAATGCTCATTTCCATGCACGTACCGGTACTGCCGAGTGCCCACCCGTCGGTGTGCACCCTCACGTTCCTTCCATCCCGTAGATGGAAGGTGCCTACTCTTACTGTCTCGCTCTCATTCACCTTGATAAATGAGACTACGAGGTAGGACTTTCGTGTTCACTACGTGTGAACACAGAGGCCCGCATCAGAATGGGTCGCCTCTTCCTTTAATGAATGCACAATGCAATTTACATGAAGAAAGTGCAACCCTTCACTCATCGCCAATACTAACATAACCATAACCACACACATACATAAACATAGCCCAAATTCTCACATTCATAACCATAACGACACACATACATAAACATAGCCCAAATTCTCACATTCATAACCATCTAATCTATTCGCACACTCACTCAATTCCATTTCCCGGATGGGCACAATTAAGTACAAGTATCCACGTACCCCATACTCGCTACTCCCTGCAATGTTAGCAAAGGTACAGCAAACTTACCGAGATTAAGGCTTACTAATGACCAGTCGAATCAAATAGCTAATCACATCCTCGGAGGGACGATCACCAATATAACTCATACTTGCCACAATCAATAGAGGTTAGCCATGAACAGATAAATAACAACGAATAACTCAATAAGGCACACAACTCGATGTACTTGCCTTAAACCGCAGGAAGTGGAGTGGCGCGCGAAGAAGAGGCCACTCCGCCTTGAATTCAGTGGAATCTTAACATTTTTCCTATATTCTTGGGAGCCCATGATGCTTGCATCAACTTTTACAGACCCAATATGGATTTGCAACAGAATAAAACAAGATCGAATGATTCATTTGAATTTACTTTAGATTTTATAATCAAAAGAAATGCAGCATTAGAATTATGGACATTCTATTTATTTTGATTGCATTGACATAGGTAATAAAGATCACACAACTATGATCCATGCAATTGATGATATGGCACCTGGGTTAATGTTACTCGCAGATTCATAACGAATATAACAGATAAAAAGGAGACAAACCCCAGCCACTGAGTTAAAATCTGAGGCAGCACTACCCCTGCTGCAAATAAGAATGCAGTTGTATGTGCATTTCCAATTGGTCTAAGATTAACTAGTTCACCATTAGCCAAAAGGTTATTGCACCAATCATCTACTGGTATTTCATATTTCTTACATGAGACAATAGTAGAAAGCAAATTAGTCATTAGCTAACAACTAAATGCTATCACAGTTAGTTCAGGGAGCATGAAAATGAAACCTTTTGAACACAGCTCAAGTCTAGCATGCATCTATGCAAACTAATGAAAAGACCAAATCACAGATAACTCTACATTTATTCAAACCTCATAATTTCTTTACTCATGCTCACATCAGTAGAATAGAACTAGCAGGCATGAATATAAAGGTAGGCACACAATTTAACAATGTATCGATTCGTGCCTTCCTTACAGCATGTATGCACAGAACCCAAATTTAGGCATTATATTCAATATTTCAGGACTCAAGATGTCAGTACACATGTGTAAATAAAATCTCTAGCACTTGTATCATTTCATCACAAATTCATGCTTGCACACACGAGCCCAAATCTGTAAACCGATTATCACTAGAGCCCATGCCATCATATCAAAACAATTACATGAAGACTTACTAAACACTAAAGTTAGTCACATGTTAGGAATGAACACCCCCATGGCAGATACACATTTGGTTTCAGTCCAAAGACACCACAATCACAATGAAATACTTATTTATACACAAAACTTTATCATGAGCATTTCATCAAACACATGACATGCACAAAAAGACCAAATGCCACAAACTCAATTGGTTGAGCTCTCACCACAAGGAGGCAAGGGGGGAGAGCAAGGCTGCTTAGGCTCTCGCTGAATCTCGCTGGGCTGGGCAAGCACTCTTGCCGAGTCTTTCTGGGCTGGCGGCGAGAGGAGCTCGAGCCAGGGAGCTCGGCCAAGGCAGGTGAAGCAGGGGAGGCAACGCCAGGGAGGGGAGCTGCGCCTGGGAGGGGAGCTGCGCCAACACCTAGGGCGAGCCAGCTAGAGACGCTGGATGAGTCGGCAGGGGCTTGGAAAGACAAGCAAAATATCTTGGCCAAGGGAAACAAATGACAGCCACAAGAATGAGAGAAGAAGAGAGATTAGGTGAGGGAGGGTAAAATTTCATAAAAACCCCTCCAAAACCAAAGTCCAACTTTTAACCATTACCGTGAACCAATATAATTCAATACATGGCGCGAAATGACAAATAATCAAGAAAACAACTTGCCGCCAAACTAAACGGCTCGGAAGATACCTCATTTCGAAAACTAAGGCAAAATCCAAAACCTTTAATAAAAGCTTTACTTGCGCGACGATAAATAGTTCCTCCCGAGAAAACATCCTTGAATCACAAAGGAGAAATATTTACCGGCTGAAAATCCTAAGAAAAGAGATCTTCGGTATTACAGAAACCCTATCATTTCGTTTGGAACTTCAATTATGTTTCACATATTTGAACTTGTAATAGCTTGACGTTTGTGGTAGGTAGCGCGAACTGTGTTGTGTGTGTGTGTGTGTTTTTGGCATCCCTAGTGTGATTGTGAGCTGCAAGCTGGTTTTGGTTCTTTGACTATGGGTCACTGGCTATGCCTATGCGTATAGTAATTTCCACGAAACCCTATGATTTCGTTTGGAACTTAAATTATGTTTCACATATTTGAACTGGTAATGGCTTGACATTTGTGGTAGGTAGCGTGAGCTGTGGTGTTTTTTTTTGGGCATCCCTAATGTGATTGTGAGCTGCAAGCTCAGCTGCAAACTGGTTTTGGTTCTCGACACAATTATAAGGATCACAAAACACATATTGTCAAATTGTTCATCACACAACACATTCGTTGTATATTTCTCTATCAGCAAGAACAATGTAGGACACAATACAATTTCACCAAATACATAAATAGTAAGAATGCGTAGATGAGATTAGAATGCACAATGTAATGAGAAAATAATACTGAATCATTATGCCCTTTGAGAATTTGCCATCTTTAATGATCTGCTAAAAATTCGATGCTATTACCAGACAAAGTGAAGTAGATGATTAACAAATAGAAAGGGAAAGGTTCATCCTAGAGATGTCTGTTATTAGTCAAATGGGGTCAGATGTGTTTTTTTAAGTTAAAACAATAGAAGAGGCTCCTAGTGTGCTATATTATAGATAAATAAGGGTTACTGTCTGCATTTTCAATATGTACAAAGAGGCAAAACAATTTAAAGAGACTCTAGCCAGAAAAGAATGTCAGCATGAAACTCCTCCACCTTCACGCTGTGCAGAGTGCACACGTGCAATCTTGAAGTAGTTAGATAATGACACGAAGTAGGTAGATAATTACATAGCAATGCATGAAGCCACGAATAAAGCATCATGCAGAATGTTGACTTCATAAAAGAACATTTACACAAAAGCTTATCCATACATATGCTGCAATTTATTAAAAAGGACAGAACAGCACTGTAACACCCTAGCACCCTGTGCCCCGAATGTTACACCCTCTAGCACCAACAGATAGCACGAGACACTAGAATAATTTAGCCATACAACTAAATTGTTTAGCAACATACCGAAATTATTAAAAATTTCGGCAGCACATCCCCTAAAACTAGGACATCCACTCAGCAGACAGAAAACAATAACAGATATAAGATATCATTCTAGCAGGTCCTTAGTTAACCAATCACACATCTAATAGAAATTAATCAACTCCACCACATAATTATTACAGGACAAGGACTCATTAAACATAACCACAAACAACCTTTTACAAGAATTCTTCACGAGCTATTAAGATCAGAATTATGAATCAATATGATGGAACGGTGATGATGTGAACGTGATTGTGCTACTACCCCCATCCATGCATGCCGGCTTCAAAACACCTACAAACATTAGATAACAAGCGTGAGTTCAAACTCAGCAAAGTACACGAGAATAATGAACCCAATTTATCGTAAGTAAAACAAGAATTTAACCATAAGAGCAAGTAATGCAAATAAAACAATATCCGGACAATAAGCATGTATACCCATTTAAAGAAATAACTTGACCATACCAAAAATTACTACAATCAAGCCATCATCTTGATAATAAAACCAATCAACTTCCATGAACCGTTACTAAACGCTAAACCACAACGTCTCCCGACTCAACCACCCCTTTTACATCCCAAATCATTTTCATCAATTTAAGTCGAGTTCATAACTCGACTTCACTCCACGATAGTCATATAACCTAATTAGCAAGGCAATGAAATGCACTCAATCATCAAATTCAAATCAATCTCTCCTGACAAACCATCACCACAAAACTCATTATTAAAGATGCAATGCACATGAATGCTCTTCTCGATGCACGTACCGGTACTGCCGAGTGCCCACCCGTCGGTGTGCACCCTCACGTCCCTTCCATCCCGTGGAAGGTGCCTACTCTTACTGTCTCGCTCTCATTCACCTCGATGAATGAGACTACGAGGTAGGACTTTCGTATTCACTACGTGTGAACACAGAGGCCCGCATCGACATGGGTCGCCTCTTCCTTTTTATGAATGCATATCATGAATGCAAGAATGCAACATCAAATTCTCAACTAAAACACATTTCAATCATCATACTCAACTAAAACACATTTCAATCATCAATTCGCAACTAAAACACATTTCAATCATCATACACAACTAAATTCCCCATTCTCGCTACTCACTGCAATATTAACAAAGGTACAATAAACTCACCGAGATTAAGGCTTACTAGTGACCACCCGAATCCAATAGCTAATCACGTCCGCGAAGGGACGATCACCAATATAACTCAAACTTGCCACAATCAATAGAAATTAGCTATGAACAGATAAATACCAACGAACAACTCAATTAGACTCACAGCTCGGTGTACTTGCCTTTACCGACGTGTGAAGCAACGCGAGGTCGAGACCACCCCCAAAGACACTCTCCCTGAAACAACGTTACGCACAAGAGTGGATCAAGGTCCGACTCAATACCTCAAATGCATGACGAACACTCGCTTTTGCCAAAAACAGCCCCAATTCCCACTAATGGGAACTCCGGGCAACCCACTAGACAGCGGACATTAAACCTTAATAATAGGAGAACACACTGACAACTCACTCAACTGGAATCTCATGCACAACCATTACAAATTAAGCTAATATACAATCAGATGCTCATAATCAAAAGACAGTAAATAATTCTTAACTCACATATTTGAATTGAGCCATATAAAAGTAATAAGGATCAAGTCACAGCATAATATTCACAATCATTACCAGCGTAAGAATGATTTTACAGAAGCTCATACACCAATAACACACATATATATAACAATCCATAAGCAACAGCACATAGAGCCCTCAAGGACCTAATACTGATAAACATATACAGCTGGTAATGTAGCAAAACAAAATCCACACATACAACTATTGCTTACTAACCAAGATTTTGTAACTGCTCATCACAGTCTCTATGCACAAAGGCCCCAAACCATATACCGTCTAATCACATGAAGATACACAATAAACTGGCTTTAGCCTCAAATATAACCTCTTTTCTTCATGCCCATAGAAATTAATATTGTTTTCCATTTATGACCAAAGCATGAACATGATAACATGGCATCAACGACAATTAATCCTAGCCAACATTGATAAACTAGGGAGCATGATAAGCATGGCATGAACGACAATTAATCCTAGTCAACGTTGATAAACTAGGGAGCATGATAACAAGGGAATTCTAGCATGAATAAATCATAAAACTTGTGAGCATGACATTAGTATCATCCCTCCGCTGACTATAGCAGAAATGTGATATAGTAACATCCGTCCCTCACCAAAACTGGGAAGGGGACTTAAATCATGAAATTAGCAGAAGATAAAGAGGCAGTAGCCCTCTAGATGACCAGTATACAGTAGTACTAAGAGCAATAGTCGAAGCATGAAAAATGAGGACTTACATCATGTAAATATAGCAAGATAAGTAAATGAGGAAGCATAACCACCCAAGATTTTAGCAGTACTAAATGCTACATGATTCTTTTAAGCATAGCATGATCAGAGTACATGCCCAAGAATTAAGTTGCATCAAGCGATAACGACTATTAATTGTCGGCCTAGTTTGGAATACAATCATTAACAGTAGCAAGGAATAACTAAAGGAGGTGCTACTATATGCATTAAACTCAGTCACAACATACTACCTCAAAACTGGACAGCAAGGAATGAAATATCAACTAGATAACCCTTCTAGGCATTTCATCGAACACCTGAGCTACAACCATGCATCCATAAGCTAGACCCCCACCTCCACTTACCACAAGAAGGGAGAGGAAGGAGGAGGAAGTGCTGGCTGTGGGGGATGGACGGCGCCGCCTTGGGGAGGAGCTCGCTGCCTCTGTTCTTGCCGCCGGAGAGGCCTGCCGCCTCCTGGCTGGTTGCCTCTGCCACCGGCCAGAGGAAGACCAGGGCGACTCAGAGGGAGCTAGGGGCGGCGAGCTCGGGAAGAGGCGCCGGCAGGGAGGGGCCAGGGGAGTCGGCAGGGATGGCATCACCTGGGGAGGGGAGCAGGGGCGCCAGGAGGAGAAGGGAGCCAGGGGAGCGGCGCTGGAGTTAGGAGGGGGCGGCTGGGGAAAAATCTGCTGGGAAGAAAAGAAAAGAATGGGGGAGCTAGGGTTAAGGAGGATCCCTTCCCTTCATTTGGGCCAAAAGTAGCTAATGGCCCAAGACAGCACGCCCCAACAACAAAAGCAACCCACGTGGCTCAAACACAGCCCAACATATTTTAGACTTAATTTGGAATATTACAAGCACAGCACAATATGACAGTCATATCCTAACGTTCAGATGACAAGAGCAAAACTCTACAATTTCTAATGCCTAGGAGCCCACAGCTAGAGAAGCTCAATAATGATATATAACCACTTCAAATACCAAATATTTTAAGGCATGTATATCGCTCACAAGGTGAAGATACATATTGCAGATTAGTGATTATTTTATCACAGAGGTAGACGTCTAGTACACTAATGTTAGTGGACAATTCTAAACATCAAAACATGCTCACTTGATATATATCAAAATACGTCTGGAATGTACGTAGAAGTTTAAAAATATGTTGATATCTTACTATGCTATAGACAGAAAATCCATATATAAATGCAAACAACCATGTAAATACAAGATGTCATTTCTGTTTGTTTAACTATAAAAGGCATCCAACAGTAATTTTCAGTGAACATAAACAGTGAGTTCACTTAGGAACTGACAGCAGCCTGCACATCTCTGACAGCAGCCTGCTCAACAATGTTCCTCACCAAGAAAAGCTTGATAGCCTTGCCCTATTTAACAGAAATCATGCACTCAAATTCAAAATACTGAAGGGTGCACAGTAAAAACAAACACCCCTCATATCACATCACAGCAAGCATGTTCAGACTCCTGTGTACAAATATGTTAGCCCGTTACCCAAGAAACCTCGTTCCCTAAACCATTCTTTGCTAGTAATATTTACATGACCTACCATACAACCAACGATTTTAAAACCTATCTAAGAAAAATATTTACCTCACTCATTGCAATCCAAATGTCCATAGCTGGAGCCCACACTATCATGACACTCAACAGAACTACCTCCCTGAACCAAGGCAATTACCATCATCAATTCACCATACATTCCAACAACATTCATTTCATCACCAACCACAGCTAACTAGAAAAATATTATATCCATCATGCGTAGTAAGAACACATGACCTGGTCTCTCATATGATAGTTGCAAAACTTGCTACCTGAATTTGCCACGACCACCAAATCACGAAAGCTAGATTAACACACACTACACCATGACACAATTTCAACAACAGCCTATCTGTCGGCAAAAACCACATATTACGACGTATTATCTGTCGGCAAAAGTTTTCCGACAGAAAAAAAACTGTCGGTAGAAGTCCTGCCGGCAAAAACACTTACCGACAGATATATTTTTGCCGACGATGATGATCGACATTATTATAGTACATTTACCGGCAGATATATCTTTTCCGACGAGATATACTTTTGCCGACAGATCGTCGAGGGTATACTTTTGCCGACAGATCGCCTGAGGGTATGCCAAATTGGTGTGAATTCCATGCATTTCTTAGATAGAAAACAATGATAAAACATTATTGTGCAGAATATTATAAATCCAACTGATAATTAATTCATATTTTCACCACATCACAGTAGAAAATAACTCAATTAATGCATACATTCAACAGAACAACTGCCATCAAAATACATCCATTCAACACGTAATCAAATTCATTCAACTAGAAATATTCAAATTTGTCCAAAAACCCAAAGTTCATACATTTAACAATCAATCCTTTACAAAATTCAACCCTGTTGGATCTTGAAAGCTAGAGTCAACTTGTCTTCCACCCACATGAGGTGTCAAGTACATACAAAATGATCACTTAATATACATGTGACTAGCTATTTGTTTTGAACAAAAGCATCTGTATTTGATGGTAACACTAACTTCCTTGCAATTCTGCCTGCAAAAAAAACACTTTGAAATTTAGTGCAAGCACATGGTGATAGTAACAGCATGTGCTGAGGCATTTGAATAAATATTTCTACTAACCAAACTAGATATAAGTATTAAAAATCACAAAAGGAAAAATAGATTTATTGTGTCAGTGCAGAGCATCATCCTTTGATCTATTGTGTCAATACACTAGCAGGAATATTAAGCATTGGTAAATAGTATGGCATTTAATCCCAACAATGGATGCTGTTAAATTTGTCAACCTCACTGGAAACATACTGATAAAACATATATCACGGCCGACAAGCCACATGCAGCATATCTCTAATATCAGAATTGCATTCGTAGCAGGAAAGCAACAGCAAATTAGCCACGTATCTCAAGCAACAACAAAGATGCATTGTTTTCACTGTTTTTTCTTCCAGTTTCCATGTTAACATGGCCCTACCATGATCAGGAAAAATGTATAACGACTACACTTTTTGCCAAACCATGAAAATGATACTCGTTTGTTCTTGCTGCTTCATCATACTAAGGGCCCATTTGTTTTAGCTTTTGATTCTGGATTCTGGTCCCAAGCAGCAAACTCAACAACGTTATAATAAAATTACAACCAAATGATGAAGAGTATTAGAGCTCCCAGCAGCCCAAACAATACCATCAATAAGGACAAACAAAAAATATGCATGTTCCATAAATAAAAGGAAATGGAAAGACAAACCTGTAGAGCTTTTAGAACATGTTCAGGAGCAATAGTTTTCTTCACCTCTTGGCTACATACTTCATTAGATTCAGAAGGCAAAAGATTGATGAACTTTGAAAATACAAAGCTACAAACATACAAGCGGTTAGATTGGATCAGCAAAAAGAGAATGAGCTAGTGGCAGCCCAATCCAAATCATAACTCACAGAAACCTCAACCTTCCCACAAAATTCACCTCGCAGTAAGTTGTTTCAAATATCTCCAAAACGCCTAGCACCCCATTTAAAGAGAATGAGCTAGTGGCAGCTCAATCATGCACCTTATGAAGTTCAAACGCAAAAGACAAAATTGACAACCAATATGCTTTAAGCTATTATATGACTACATTAATTAGGCACTTGTTCCAGTATAATAGATTTACTTGTTCCAACAGTGGAAGTGATGGATTTGCACAAGAAGAAATGTAAAGTTTTGAGTAAAGTACCTGCAATCTAAGATATCGCTTGCTTCTTGCTGTCCTTTATCTACCAAATTATTAGTAGTTAGCAACTAAAGTTCAACCATTACAATAATCAAAATGGAAATATTGTGTAGTGTAGATTATTACCCTCTTGTGTGGCCACGCAATGGACAGTTTGTGAGCATCACCTATATTTTCTATACCATCATATGGACGTGACAATGAGAACATCTCTTTTGAATGGAATAAATACGACAACTTCATAATATTCCCGCCCAAGACGTTGATCTCCCACGACAAGATTTTGGGTCGTTGAGGTAATTGTAGCCTTAGCAACAGGATATCTCTCACAAGAGCATACAATATTACATCCCTACCAACCTAAAGAATATATTGCGTTTAAAAGAGTTAAAAAGAATAATAGACATTCAAGACATAAATTGATCAGTGTTGTAACACCCCGGAGCTCAAACGCGCCACGGATGCTACCAACCCTCTAAACTATTAAGACCGGCTTAGAAACTAAGCCACCGAAATTTACAAAATTTCGGCATGACCTCTCTAGAACAGAGGACATCCACTCAGCAGACAAAAGAATGATAGCAGTCATAATGTATCAACCACTCAAAATAGGAAGAAACATACTATCAGGTCCTTAGTTAATCAATCAAGCCCCCCAATAGAAGTTAAGAAACTCCAACACAACAAACAACATATTACAACCTCATTAATTACATCCAGAATTATTGAATTTGCTAATAAATTGTTGGAGATCGAATTGCACGTGATACTACTCCCAACCAGATTTAATCACTTCAAGGTACCTAAAACAGAAGCAAACAAGTGTGAGTCCAAGACTCAAAGAAAGTGCAACAATAATAAAAGGTAATGAATTCAATCAAGTACTTGTAATCTAGAATTTAATATAGCCATTATTAAATGGAAATCAACCAATAAAAGAAGCAATACTAACTCCACTTACCACATCCAATTCGAAAACATAACTAAATCTTACCCTCGCCTCAATAAGACATTTTCGGATGAGTCCACGCCTCAAACCTCAACCTGTTCTTCCCATTCTCATCAATCCCATTTATCAGTTGCAACACATAATGCAATGGAATGTATTTATGCTTTCATACTCAAGTGCACAAGACATACAAAAGAAGAATCTTATATCCATACATCACAATCAACTAATTAAACATGATTCCTCATCGTAAATGCAATACAAATGCAAAAAAAAGGCCATTCAAAAGCAGAATATCATACCCATACATCACAATCAACTCATTAAACATGATGCTTCCTTGTCAATGCAATGCAGATGCAAATATGCTTGCATGTTCATATGCTCATTTCATTTCACAATTCTCATGCACACGATGCATCATGCATGCTCATCTCCTCTTTTAGCACATATCTGGGGTATGGCCGAGTGCACACCCGCCGTGTGCACCTCTCATTCCCTTCCACCCGTGGTGGAGGGCGCCACTCTTCGACTCGCTCCGTACAACCACGATACGGACTACGAGGTAGGACTTTCGCACTCACTACATGTGAGCACAGAGGCCCGTGATCGAATGGGTCACCTCTTCCATCATGAATGCACAAATGCAAATGACATAACAAATTTGCGAATCGCATTTATTTCTCACATTTGTATAGCCATAGCCAAATACATAAAACATCAGCCACTTCTCACATCCATAAATTACCCTTCACATCCTCGACATTCATAATCACATCCTCAACAATCATATTCATACTCACATCACCAATACTCGAGTAATTACTAATTCCATCTATCTTGATCATAACTTAAACCATTTTTGCAATCAAATTCCATACTCCATCCACACATTCATTTATCATCAATACTTCATACAAAAACCATAACCTTTTATCATGAACACGAATTGAACCAGTATACTTGACTCAAAACTCATGTCTTTGATATCAATAACACCCTAATCCTACTAGTGAGCACCAGCACGGAACATAAGTTATCACAACAAATCACAAAGACAAGGTACATCATTCTTCAATGTAGCACACATAGCAAATAAACAAGGATGCACATGCAAAATTTCATTCTCTAAGGTCATTCATAAGTATTCACATAGCCTACACATACTCGTGTTGTCAGTATAACCACAACAAGCATTAGCGGTTCACATATCAAATCAATCAAGACATTCAATCTACAATTCATAAAGTTCAATCAATTGATGCACTTGCCTTCAACTTCTCGAGACGGTGTGGCGAGACGAGGTTACCACACCTGGGGTCACACCACCTGCACATGGATATAACTCACTCAAAAACATGCCCATAAATCAACACATGACTCATACTAAGCCGGCTTCGCAACCCACTCGTAAAACCTGAAAACAGAAATCTGCCAACCCGGGACAGCACTCGGTAAAATAGTCATAACTTTTAAATGGCTGAACGAAACTTGATGATTTCGGTCTTTATTGAAAGGTAATTCAATTATCTACAACTTTTGTTATAGACAAACCCCCAAGCAATGCTTGGAGAATTTTCAAACAGCAGCTCTAACAGGAGGCAAAAATCTGCTCGAAACTGAAATTTCAAATCACTCTAGTCTCTCAATCCCTCAACTAAATACATTGCAAAAGCAAGAACCCTAGCCAAGCATTTCATCAAACACCATGCATGCAAGCAATCTCACCCCAAAATTTCTAGGGTTTTACCTCAATCCTTCACATGGAGAGAAGAGGGAGGTGGAGTAGGGCTGCCTTGAGGGAAGGAAGGAGCTCGCCGGCCTGGGGAAGGGGGGGTCGCCGGAGCAAGGCCAGAGGCACAGGGCGGCACGCCGGCGAAGAACTGGCCACGGCGAGGAGGAAGGGAGGGCGCTGCTGCCATCGGCCGCCAGTCTTCTTCTTCTCCTACCGAATCTTCTTCTGCTACCTTCGCCAAATAGGAACCGGCATGGGGGCGCTCGGCTAGGAGCAAGGGCGACCAGCCTGGCACGCCAACCGAGGGGGAGGGGAGGATTCGGCAGGGTGAGGGAAAAGACAGCCCAGAAATGAATCTCACCACATAGTAAAAGGAAGAGAGAGAGAGAGAAGTTAGGTGAGGGGGAAATTCCTAAAACAAATCCCCTCCTACAAGCAAAGTCCAACTTTAACCATTAGCGCGAACCAAATAATTTTAAATTCTTGGCGCGAAATGACGATTAACAAGAAAACAAACTTGCCGCCAACTATACGGCTCGGAAAAACACCTTTTATCCGAAAACTGACGGACGAAATCCAAAACTTTTAATAAAAGCTTCATTTGCGCAATAATAAATAATTCCTCCCGAATAAACATCCTCAACTCACGAAGAAGAAATTCATTTCCGACCGAACCCTAGCAATTGAGATCTTCGGTATTACAAGTGTGTATGAAAAGGAGGACAACATTACAGCGCTTTCAACTTCATTGTGAGAGGCTTCACATATATAAAACTTACCTAGAATCAAAGCACATATATAATATATATGAAGCATGGTATAGAACACAAATTACCTAGAATCAAAGCTCATATATAAAACTTGCATATGTTTATATAATATATATGAAGCATGGTATAGAACTACAGATAGCAAGTATCTGAAAACAAGCATTGCATTTAATTTGGTCAAAATTGTTATCTTTTCCTCCTATTGAGAGAACAGATAGCTCATTTCTATATTTCTTATATGACCAGAAGACCACAGGCATGATAAGGAGGAGGGAAAAAATAGCAAAATGATATTATACAGGGCACGAATAGACCATGTAGAAAAGAAAAAGGGCATGAGCATAAAAAGAGAGATGCACATGACACCTAAAGTCATTAGAGTGAAATGCCATACCTCTACAGTTTGAAGCTCATTAAGAAGGGACTGTGATGGGGTGGTAATGGTATTAAGAACATGAACACGCTGAGGGAAAGATAATGTTACAAATCAGCAGTAGAAGATTACAGTAAATCTGCAGTTTTAACAAATAATCAAGTTGAAACTTACATAACACATTGGCCTTTTTTATTCTCTCTTTTCTTTATTTTTCTTAATGATATAATGACTATTTTCTCGCAAAAAAAAGCAGGAAAGATGATGGTGACTACTGACTAGCAAGAGAAGATTGGTAGTGCAACTAATTTGCATTATTTCACTTTCTTATCTTCCTTGAAGAGCCTAATTGTGGTTGTTGCAAGAGATCTTTTTGAGACGGGGAACTTGACTTCTTTGCTATCTTCAATGTTACTGTGGTAACTGCTCTAGTTAAGGTGGCTGGTACCACATGTTGGCACGAAATTTGTTTTGGCTCCTAATCAGCAACACAAACTGGCAGCGGGCAGCCAAATATTTTGTCAAAAAGCAATGAATAAGCCAAGGTGATAGAGCAATATAGCATACAATTTTTTGGGTGGCCAATGTAGGTGGAGAAATAGGATCATCCAATTTAATAGTCGAACAAACACACATTATCTGGAGATAATTACGTTACATAGGGCTCAAAAGGAATAAAGATTTACACAAGATATTCCAAAACTTATAAATATGAGATCTATCGCTTATTGGTACTGAAGGCCAACCTGGTAGCTTTACAACGCTCAAGGCAATGATGATAATGAATTGACACTTGGACTATCCATTATAATTTATAAGCATGTATTAGTACTGCCATCAATTACAAAAACAAGTGCATAGAAAAGGAATAAGCAAAAATGATTACCACTAGTTCCATCCTTATTTGGTGTGACTCTTTTAAGTAAACAAGTCCCCATTTCCTGCAGCGCTTCAGAGAACTCTGCATGCATACATCAACTAATTATTGACATCCAATAAAGAGTCAAGTCACATAGATTTATAGCAGTTGTAACCCTATAAAGCAATAACATATAGTCATAGAGCTGTTAACATTTGACAAATGCAAATGAACTGAGGTCACATAATATCAGTAATTTAGTGTGATGAAAAACCCAGAAATGGCTAAGAATGTGTGCCCTGCGTGCATGAGTGAACAACCATAAAATATTGGTCATAAATGTGCTCTCAGTCAACCAAAAATGTTTTAAGACAAGATTTTCCATCCATTTGAAAAAGGACATCTGGCTATTCATGTGCAAACCAAGTACTCAACAGAAAAGGAAACTAAAATGCTCAACAAAATATCTCCATTAAGTATTGTAGGAAATTTGTAAATTGAAATGAAGATAGTACGTAAAGGTATCGCAACTGATCTCACAAAGCAAAAGGATTTTCGGACAAGAAAAATACCATATGCACTGTTTGCAATTGCTGCTGCAACAGCTAGCAAGTTATCATAACAGCTCCTCATATCTGCCATATCCTGTTAAAGTAAAGTAGCATTTTGTAACGTAATTAGCAACATGCTGAGACAGAAGCTCTTCTTAGTACAAAGGAAACTTTAGTTTTAATGGAAGCAGCTTGTTTGGAATTTGGATTAAGCTCTTCTGTTGATAAATAGCACCACATGCTTTCTCATATTTCGTCACTGTTTTCATTATTCAGGGTACCCCGTACCCCTCAATCAGCAATTTGATTTTGAACAATTAAACACTTCTGAAAAAAGTGACACTTGGGCATGGGCACCTCCTGTCAGATCCAATCATCCAACTAGATTTGATAAGATTCAAATGGAGTAGAATGCCGCCCTCATTTACTACAAGACATTCATGTTAATTATGAGGCTTGTTGGCTACCATGCTGCTGCAGCTAAACTTCTAAAATGTTTAGATCAGGAGATGGCCGGGTCGGAGCAGGGGGAGGCGGGCAGGGGGGAGCGCAGGTGGGCGGACGGGTCGTCCTTGGCGAGGATGGAGATCGTGAGAGCCTGAGAGGCGGTTGTGGGGAACTGGGGACTGGCTTAGTGGCTTGACTGGCGGCGGCCTGAAGGAGTGAAGGGTTTAGCTAGGGTTTCCCTAATGCGGTAATGCCAATGGGCAGGCGGCGCTGTTGGGGGGGAGGAAGTCGCGATGGGGGCGGGAGGCGCGCTGGGGGCGACGGGAAGGCGCGTGGGGGCGGCAACGGGGGGAAGGCGCGTGGGAGGCAGTGGGGATTTGGGGATTTTGGGGAAGGAGCCGCGCGTGATGCAATGAAAACCTAGCAGTCTTTTGTTCGATCTCCCGCCGAATTTTGCCGCTCCTAATTTTTTCGCTCCTAAATATTTGCCGACACATAGTCAGTTACCACATTTTTCCGACAGACAGTTTGACCCACAATATGAGATTTACCGACACATAATCAGTCCTTAATATATGTATAATTGCCGACAGACAATCTGACCCTGAAAGAAAGTATTACCGACAGATGGTCTGTTGCGTACATTTGCCGACAGATAGTTTGTTGGTGGTCACTGATTATTTCCGACAGCCATCTGACGGTAATATTGTGTCATGGTGTAGTGACAGGAACCTAAAATCACGAAAGCACTTGGCGCAGTTGGAGCAGCGGATTTACTTGACGTGGTCGCGGCCGTGTTGCTGCGCCAGCCATTCTGCGCTTGAACGTCTGCAACACAGCGACACACGGAAACGAAGCCATGAGAAGGAAGTGATGAGGGCGAGGAGAGATAGAGAGGGAGGTAGGACCCAGGGCCAGGATTTCGGAGGAAGGGGACACTTGCCATGTCGGGAGGAGGCGGAGGCGGATTGTGGTGAACCTGGGGCACATCAGAAAGGGAAGAAGACTTTGGAAGAGAAATTGAGAAGGAGAGACCAGAAGAGAATTAGCGAATAAGTTGTTTCTTCTTTTCTTGTCTTTCAAGATTACACAGCAGACTCTATTTATAGTCTGTTTCACCCGCTACAAGCCCATACGCATGAGAATACCGCCCAACACTCACACACCAAACGCCACAATGCTAAACTCTTTTGCTGGACACACTGTTCCCCGTCCGACACTAGCAATACACATGACATTCTCTGTTAAGCGCTTAGCTTGCCCCCAAGCCGGTGCGCCTGAAATCAAGACAAACGGCAGATGCATGCTCCCAGGTAGCGAAGGAGGGTGGTAAACCAGACCACTGAAGTAAGACGGAGGGTATAACATTGGCGCCTTCCTAATGAGACGAGTCTTCAGAATTGCAACAGGAACCACACTCGTTGCCTCTGTCAGACAATACAGCGACTGAAGAGTGTTGACAGCGATGGAAGGAGGAATATATTGCTTGAGTTGTGACACATGAACCACCGGATGAATTTTGCTGCCGTCAGGTAAGTCAAGTTTATAAGCCACCATGCCCACTTTCTCCACAATATGGTAAGGTCCATAGAAACGGAAGCACAGTTTGGGATTAGCACGAGTTGCAACAGATGTCTGAACATATGGTTGTAGCTTCAGGTAAACCTGATCACCAACATTGAAGGACCGCTCAGACCGGTGTTTGTCGGCATGCATTTTCATGCGACGACAAGCCCGATCCAAATGCAATTTCAGTAATTGAGTCATATCGCCCGCTGATTGACCCATTCTTGTACATCTGCTGGAATAGGCACGCTGAGATTAGAAACACCAAAATGGCAGGGTGCATAGCCGTAGAGGACCTCAAAGGGTGATTTACCAACAGCGGTCTGAAAGGTAGTGTTGTACCAATATTCAGCTAAGGCCAACCAATCCGCCCATTTACGGGGACAAGCATGAACAAAACACCGCAAGTAAGTCTCCAAGCATTGATTCAGACGTTCAGTTTGGCCATCCGTTGGGGGGTGATAGGCCGAGATCAATTGAGTGTCAGATAGCTTAAACTGCTCTTGTCAAAAGGTACTAGTAAATACTCTATCCCGATCAGAAATAATTGTTTGAGGAAGACCATGCAGCTTGTAAATGTTGTCACAGAAAATTTGTGCCACCTGATGCGCGGTAAAGGGATGAGTCAAAGGCAAGAAATGGCCATACTTGGAAAACTTGTCGATCACTACTAAAATGGTGGTATACTTATGAGATTGAGGAAGTCCTTCAATAAAGTCCATGCCAATCATACTCCAAGCTTGCGTTGGAATGGGCAAAGGCTGAAGAAGCCCGGGTAGCTTCACATGCTCAACTTTGGCCTGTTGGCAAATTTCACACTCCTTCACATATTGCTGCACCGTATCCTTCAATTTCGGCTAGGCAAATAAAGCCTTAATCTTCTGATAAGTCGCCTGGATGCCACTGTGACCACCAATACCACTGTGATGCAGTGCTTGCAAGATATGGCGTTGAGCCAGTGCATTATTGCCCACCCAAATGCGGCCCTGGAAACGGATTATACCATCCTGGAGGTTGTAACCCCTATCATTGAATCCTGTGATACTCAACTCGGCGAGCAGGCGTTGAGTTTCGTTATCATCCTGATAACCAGCCAGAAGATTTTCAATCCACTTGGGAACACAGACAGAGATTGCATGGAGTTCGGAATCGCCTGGTTTGCGCGACAATGCATCAGCCGCCGCATTGTGGACACCCTTCTTGTACTGAATTTGATACTGCAACCCGAGGAGCTTGACAAACGCTTTGTGTTGAATACCCGTCGTGAGCCGTTGATCAGTGAGATGTATCAAGGCTTTCTGGTCTGTGCGGATGATAAACTCATGATGCTGCAGGTAAGAATGCCATTTATCAATTGCCAAGAGGAGTGCCAGACACTCTTTTTCATACGTCGACAGGGCTTGATTCCGAATACTCAGGGACTTGCTCAAAAAACGCAATGGGGTGTCCTTCTTGCATAAGAACAGCGCCAATTCCAGTGTTACTGGCATCTGTTTCCACTATGAATGGCTTGGAAAAATTGGGCAGAGCTAACACCGGTGCCGTGACCAACGCTTGCTGAAATGCTGTCTGTGTCACAAATGTCCATTGGAACAAAACTCCTTTTTTCAACAGCGAAGTGAGAGGCTTGCAGATGATGCCGTAATTTCGAATAAATTTCCGGTAATACCCGGTGAGCCCCAGGAAGCCTCTCAACTCTTTAACATTTTGGGGCACTGGCCAATTGAGAACAGCGTTAATCTTGGTAGGATCAGTGGCCACGCCTGCAGGTGTAATAACATGTCCGAGATATTCCAAGCATTGCTGTCCAAAAGAGCACTTCTCCTTTTTAATGAACAAGTGATCTTTGCTCCAAAGACTGAAAGACTCCGACGAATCGCTCACCGTGCTCTCGCTAAGGTGCGATCAGATACCAAGATATCATCAACAAATACCAGAACAAAACGACGGAGGAAAGGGGCAAATATCTGATGCATCACGCCTTGAAATGTGGCTGGAGCATTTGTAAGGCCAAATGGCATGACACGAAATTCATATAATCCTTGGTGGGTGCGGAATGCTGTCTTATACTCCTCCCCAACAGCTACACAAAATTGATAATACCCTGAGCGTAAATCCAACTTTGTAAACCAACATGCCCCTTCGAGTTCATCAAGAAGTTCATCAATAATTGGTAATGGATGCTTATTCTTAACAGTGATAGCGTTTAATTTGCGATAATCCACACAAAATCGCCAAGTCCCATCCTTCTTTTTAACTAGCAACACCGGGGAAGCAAAAGGACTGGAAATGTGTTGAATCACCCCTTTTTCCAACATGTCAACTACTTGTTGCTCAATTTCAGTTTTCTGTTGTGGAGAGTACCTGTATGGTCGGACATTCACTGGTTGTGCACCGGGAATCAGAGGAATAGAGTGACCATATTGGCGTTTGGGTGGCAGCTGCATTGACTGTGCAAAGAGATGGCCAACTCTTGTATCACCTTCAGCACCTCGGATGGAACATGCTCCTTGTGTTCTGCATATTGACTGCTCGTGCACTCCTGGTGAAGTTGCACCACATGGGTGATGGCTCCTCTGCGTAACAAGCCCTTCAATTCCTTGGCGCCAATACATGTACCAGCCGGGAAATCTCCTTTCACTCCTTGCAACATCACTCGCCGATTATTATGAGTAAATTTTATGCACTTATGCTTCCAATGCACCCACATAGGGCTATGCTCCTCTAACCAATCTACCCCTAATATCATATCATAAGAGCCCAATGGCAGAACTCGTATATCCTGCTGGAACGAGGTTCCTTGAACCCACCATGACAATGCTGGAGTCAATTTGGTACACTCCATTGTTCTACCATCAGCAACAGTTAGTTTCAAAGGTGGTATGTTTTGAGTCGGATGCTGTATCCTGTGTAGCAGATCCTCACCAATGAAGGAATATGTGCTGCCCGAGTCCACCGGAATGAGTACTTCCACCTTACCAATTTGGCCTTGCAATTGCAGTGTTCACCGTTTTTGTCGAAGATTACTGGGAGTCTCAGCCACAGCCAGCAGTTCTTCGCCACTTCCTTCGGTGAAGTCAGGTGTTTCAGTGTTAGCACTCTCCTGCAACTGTAATACCTCCAATAACTCCTCAATAATGTGCAATGGCACCTGATCTGGGCATTTATGATTCCTTCCCCACTTCTCACCACAAGTGAAACAAAGTCCGTTGGTTTTGCGATACATCCGCAGTGCCTCCAGCTTATCATCTGCACGTCCACTGCCCATCTTACGAGTATCCTCCATCTTTTTGGTCTCTTCCAATTTTGGATTGGTTTTGAACTTCTCCACATATTTACTTCCTCCTCGCATAAACTCCTTTTGATCTGACTTCGGATAGAACCTTTTTCTCCTGTCAGGATTGTGCAAAACAATGGCCGATCGAATATCTTCTCGCAGACCCCCCAAGAAATGGGTCACAAAAAACACTTCATCTTGTGAGGAATTATACAACAGGATCTGGTGCTGCAGGTGCTCAAATCTCTCCACATACTCAGACACCGTACCGGTTTGCTGGAGTTTAATCATTTGGTTCATGTGACGTTGGTAAACATTTTTGCCAAACCTCCTCTCTACAGCATCACACAATACTTCCCACTCCTCATATCTTCCTCTGGCCTCAAAGATTCAGAACCATAATGCTGCGATTCCCGTAAAATGTAAGATTGCCAGTCGGGTGCGAATTCCAGGATGGACTCCCAACACCTCAAAGTAAGTTTCGCACCTTTCCTTTCACAGCCGAGGGTTTTCTCCGTCAAACTTTGGGCATTCAATCTTTGGCAATGCTTGTCGGGGTGGCCACATGGTGCTGGAACCTTGCCCTGCCCCTGCATGCCTCTCATCCAAGGACTTGGATTCACATACCTGCACCGCTTGGGGCCATTCCTGCTTAATCCCCACGGCTGGAATTGGAGGAGCACCCAAAATTCCTTTCCCGGAGTCCTTTGCCGTCTCGAAACCTCGGGGACTTTGATCCAAAACAGTATCCTCCCCAGCCGGAACCGGGGCGGCGAGCGATCCTGGAAGATGAACGGGATTTGGAACATTGGTTAGTGCCAGTCGTGGATCACCTCCAGATCGCGTCTCCAGCACTTCCACTCTTCCGCGAACCACCTCCACTGCCGATCGCACCTCTCCCACCTCCGATTTCACCCCATGGACATCATCCAAAATCTGTTTCAACAGGGTATTGATACCTTCAAATTGATTCTCCACCGAGGAAAATGCTGCCGCCATCCTTGTCTCCCACTGCGCTAGCTTCTTCTTAGGCGCCAGATCGCACGTCGGATCACTCTAACCGAGTTAACCAGGCTTGGTAACAAAAGTTTTTGCGGAGTTTCTCAGTATCAATTGCTGATACTCAAGATCCTCCAACCCTTGCCTGGAAATTTTGCAACTCAGTCTGAATGATCGGATCAGGCTTTGATACCAAATGTGGTGAACCTGGGGCACATCAGAAAGGGAAGAAGACGTTGGAAGAAAAATTGAGAAGGAGAGACCAGAAGAGAATTGGGGAATAAGTTGTTTCTTCTTTTCTTGTCTTTCAAGATTACACAGCAGACTCTATTTATAGTCTGTTTCACCCGCTACAAGCCCATACGCATGAGAATATGGCCCAACACTCACACACCAAACGCCACAACGCTAAACTCTTTTGCTGGACACACTGTTCCCCCTCCGACACTAGCAATACACATGACACGGATCTCCAGGGTTTGAGGAGAGCGGGGAAGAAGACAACAGGCAATGAGCAGAGACACCGAGAGAGACATCTCTCCTAGGGCTTTGTAACTCTCCGACGTGGGTCAGGGCCGTCGTGGGCCTAGCAAAGCCTAGTAAGGCCGAATCGAAAGAGGCCTATAAACCCTCTTCTCCCACCCGTCTCCCTCCCACCACTCCTCACGAAACCCTAACGCCGCCGCTCTCCAATCTCCGCAAGGCATGGCGCCGCCCATCTTACCGTGTTCTTCTTCTTCTTCCTCGCGGATCCTTCTAACATTTCTCTTTCTTGCTCCCCAGATCTAACCTTGGCAATTGGCTCGGGCGCAGGAGATGGCGTAAGAGCAACTCCAAAAGAGTTGCTATCTCGCCCCCTATCGTCATATTCTACCGAGCCGAATCAAAAGCGCCCAAAAGACTTCGCTAGCCCGCTCATAAATTCTTCGAGCGAGAGAGAATCCCTAAATTTGGCGATTCTCTCTCCGCTCGCTATCTCGCCGAAGCGCAGCTGCGGTTATCTTCGCGAGAGCATCGACTTCGGCCGTTCCCTTCGCTCTGCTACGCAGCTTGCTCCTCTCCGGTCGCGAGGCTACGAATCCCCGACGGGCCAAAGGGTGGGCGGCGCTGGCGGCGAGGGCGAGTAGCACTTGAGCGACGAGCGACGGACGGATCGGCGACGCGGCGCAGCGGTGGTGGCCACGGGGACACGGCTTGTTCTTCTCGCTGGTTCGTCTTGCTGTTCCATCTGTGTTCGTTGTTGTTCTGAAATGACCTTGATTTATTCAATCCACCGTAGGATTGTTGTTCGCTGGCTCGGTAGATCTGAGGAATTCGGCGAAGATTGGGTAGATCTGAGAAATTGGTACGCATTTCTTCAAATTTGCTCTGTGATTCGTAGTATTTGTTGGCTTTTTGATTTGGAGATTGCTTAACTTGGACCGCTCCCATGGACTCGAAGCTCGACGATGCCGAAGTAGCAGGCTACACCTCAGATCCGCCCGATTGCGCGTAGGATCGACGCGCCCCGCCCTCCCCGAAGCTACTTTGAATCTCCCTGTAAGTGTTCTTGTTCTTTGTTTCGTCTGTAATTTTTGGATGGCAATGTCTGAACTTTTGCTTAAGTTTGTTCGATTGGGGTAGTAATTTAGGGTGCAAAATTTCTTTAACAATAGCAACATTGCCATTGTGGCCGACAATGTGACGATTTATCATCCTCCATTTAGGTATCGAGAAACTCAAACCTGAAAATTTATATGCAAAATTTGTTTAGAGATGTTTATCTGTGCATATTGTCATATTTGATTATTATGATATGATCTTTATGGATGCAATATGTAGTGGACAAACCTGATGTAATTAAGGTTTTTTTTTGCCTTCAATCTAGTTATCTAGAACTGACAGATAATGATAGTTTCATTTGAGAACAACAGAGTTTGTAGAACTGTAGTTTGGTGATACACTAGAAATTGCATGAACCATCAGCTGTGAGACTGATACATGTTGGAAATAATCTTGTTGTTTAGTAATTTGAGATATATTAAGTTAGTTGTTTTAGGTTGCATGCGTGTGTGTCAGCATTGTTTTTAGTTCGGTTCAGAGTTTTTGGTTTGTCCAGAGTCCGGGTTGTTTTCAGATTCGGAGTTTATCTAAGTATGGAACAGAGTCCGTTAGATGTAAGGAGTCCGGATTTTAACTTTGTAACTGCATCTGTATTTGCTATATAAGTAATAGAGAAGATAACCAGAAAAGTTGCGGGGAAGCAATTTGCGCAGCACCAAAATCCGAAGTGTGTCTTCGCTGTCGCTTGTTTCTTGTCGCCGATACTTTTCTTTTGTGTTTGGTTTCGCAGATTATTTCTTTGTTGCAAAGAATAGAACCAGAACGCAGAGAAGTATTTTTTCTACCGATATACAGAGCAAGTTGTATTTCATCTTCAGAACAGAAGTTTGTCTTCTCGCATAGGTGATTTCCAACAATACAAACCCCCTTGAGTTGTGAGACTAGAAATTTGCATTTTTTTCAGCTGCTTCCACCCTTCCAGAGTTTGTTGTCCAGTTTGTATTTTTTCCTTCTGGAAGCATCAGGTTACGTGGTCTGTGCACATGTGACGTTGTGTGGCTACTGGGAATGGTTTGGTTGGTGAAGATGATGTTACTGCAGTGCCTTATTGGTGAGGTTTGTGCGCAAATGTACTGGGGCTTGGCTTGCTTGGGCTATGCTTCGGTTTCCTGGTGTTGTGCTTGCTTAAGTGCTGGTGCTAGACCTCGGCTACTGGGAATGGTTTGGTTGGTGAAGATGATGTTACTGCAGTGCCTTGTTGGTGAGGTCGGAAATGGTTGTATGTGTATGTAGATCATGTTATTTCCCTGCCTCTATGTAGGTAAGTAGTTATCAGTGTTATCTTCTGTTCTCTGAAATGAAACTTTGTGTTTTCTCTCTAGCAAAAAATCTGAAGTAGCGTGAGGGGATTGGCAGCTTCCAGATTTATTACAGAACTCGTTCGGTCACACTTGCTATCTTCTTCGGTTTTTCAGGTCAGGCTTTCATACAACTACTCTTGTATTGGTTTGTGATTGTCTTACTAATTTGGAAGGGGAAAACCAGAGCTCATTTCTTGATTAGTGCACTGATAGCAATTATCATGAGTTGTGGTATGGATGTTATGCTTTTGTGCTTTTTCTTGTGGCTATTCGAAGAACTGCATGCTAGTACAATTTCGCATGACCTGTGATGCTAGCAAATGATATGTGTAGTTAGTGTTGTGCCTTTCTTACAGATTAATCATACTTGACATGTCTTGATTTTAGTTTCTCCCGGTATTTATTTACTTGCATATAGATGGATAA
Organism: Guadua angustifolia; assembly: GCA_036346375.1. NCBI lineage: Eukaryota > Viridiplantae > Streptophyta > Magnoliopsida > Poales > Poaceae > Guadua > Guadua angustifolia. The sequence goes on from CM070512.1 coordinate 35,955,808, forward strand.
AGAATCGAAGAAACTCAGTGAAGTGCATGCTTGGACAATTAAGCGCATAGAGGAAATTGCAAGTGATATTAAGAATATAGTGCACGAAAATTTTTCTCCTTGCTCATGCGAAAGCGCGACTGCACTCAATGTACTCTTACTTGAGATCGAAGACACTGCTCTTCGCCTTGATGCCCTTGTCGTACAATCAGAAGACTTGGTACAAAGAGACGGTGTGGATCGAATTGAAGAAGAAGACAGTTCGATCATCGATCGATATGCGTCCATACGACTCTGAGACCGATGATGAGGGTCGACGATCGATCGACAATTTAGAGAGGATGAAAGTATCGAGTCTAGTGGCTAGTGGTATTCCTGTTATGCTTTTAAGACCTATTAATGTTTAGTATATTAAGACGTGTCCTAATGATACTTCTTGTTAGCATATGTGCTGAATGATTATATTAAGACGTGTCCTACTTTTGCTTCTTGTTAGCATATGTGCTGAATGATAATATTAAGACGTGTCCTACTTTTGCTTCTTGTTAGTATATTTCCTTAATGATTATATTAAGATGTGTCCTACTTTTGCTTCTTGTTAGTATATTTCCTTCATGATTATATTAAGACGTGTCCTACTTTTACATTTGTTGTTACGTATATCTAATTTTACAGCTTGTGCAATATGGATGACTTCTATACTCGTCTGTTGCGTGAGGGGGGAAGTGAAATAGGTTGGGATGAAAGCCCAATTGGGGAACAACCTTCTCCAGTTCACCAATCCAGTCCGCAGCCAAGAGTTCACAATAAAAGATCAAAAAAAATTTCGGAGAATGAAGATAATATGTTGGTATCGGCATGGTTGAATGTTAGTTTGGATCCAGTGCAAGGGACCCAACAAACTCGTACCACATATTGGAGTAGAATACATGATTACTTCCACGAGAACAAGAATTTCACCTCGGACCGTACTCAGAATTCACTTATGCACCGATGGTCATCTATTCAGGAACATGTTAATAAGTTTTGTGGCTGTTATGACCGCATTGAGCGTAGAAGGCAAAGCGGGATAACAGAGCAGGATAAGGTTGGTCCATGCCCCCTTTTTTTCTATAGCTACATATGTTGTGTGCATGTTAATAACGTACCCGTGCTTTCTACAGATTGTCCATGCTAAAGCATTATATGAACAAGAAGAAGGGCGATTATTTACATACTTGCATTGCTGGAATACATTACAACACCATCCAAAGTGGGCTGGTCATTTATCTCAGAAAAAGCAGAAAACATCATCTAATGCTTCACCGGGTAGTTCTAGTCCCATAAGCTCTAATGCAAGTCATTCTCATGAAGATGGTCCTACTGCAGAAGTTGAAGAACTCAGAAGGCCCGCTGGTAGGAAGGCCGAGAAAGAGCGGTTACGCCGCGGTAAAGCTTCAGCTGAGAGTGGTGCAACAGGTTCACTCTACATGGAAGCATTGGAAAACTTTAGGAAAGAAATGAAAGAAATGGAGCTTATGAAAGAGCGTAAAAGGACGAGCGACTGAACGAAGCTTTTGCACAAGAACAGAGAGGATTGAGATAAAAAAAGGAGGTTGAATTGAAGAGAATGGTCGAAGAAGAGAATTATGAGCATTGATACTAGTCGCTTGAGTGGCCCACAACAAAGAATACTACGTGTCTTTGCGTAATGATATTATGGCTCAAGAAGTAATAGGTCGGATTGAGCACTTGTTATGGTGTATGAACTACTTGTCCTTTTGTGCTACTAAACCAAACTACTTGTCCTTTTGTGGTACTAAACTATGTTATGCTAGAATATATGTATGCACTATTTCGGATTTAAATTTCTCGTATTCAAATTCAAATGCTTCCACTGGTACATCATAGTAGAAGTGCATGAACTGGTACATCATAGTAGAATTGCATAAACTGGTACATCATAGTAGAAGTGTATAAACTGGTACATCATAGTAGAAGTGCATAAACTGGTACATCATGCGCTAGCCTACACCCCTCCATAATGGTGCCATAAGTGCTCGACTAGATCTTCTTGAAGCTGACAGTGAGCTTTTCTATTTATGATGGATTGATGAGTTTGAATAAACTCAGAAAGCTCAGGTGTTCTTTCATGGGAGACTGCGACATTTTCTCCCATTGCTTCGTAATTGTAGTCAACTGGACCTCCATCCCGCCATCTTCAATTATCATGTTATGCATGATGATACATGCCGCCATGATATCTCGAAGTGTTTCTTGGTACCAAAAACGAAATTTGGGCCACGAACAATTGCAAAACGAGATTGTAAAACTCCAAATGCTCGTTCAACGTCCTTCCTAGCTGCTTCTTGAGCTTCTGCAAAATGTTTTTTCTTATTCCCTTGGGGAGCTGATATTGTTTTGACAAATGTTGCCCATGAAGGATATATTCCATCTGCAAGATAGTATCCCATTGTATAGTTATGACCGTTCACAGTATAATTCACTTCTGGAGCATGCCCTTCAGCTAACTTAGCAAAGAGAGGAGACCGGTGAAGAACATTAATGTCATTGTGAGACCCTGGTAAACCAAAAAAAGCATGCCATATCCAAAGATCTTATGGGCAACGGCTTCGTGATGATGGTTGGCTCGTGAATATGACCAAGATACATGCCTTGCCATGTCAGTAGGGCAATTTTTCCACTTCGATGCATGCAATCTATACTCCCTAACATTCCGGAAAACCTCTTTCCTCACCAATTGCAAGTAATCTAGCAAGATCATTCTCATTTGGTGATCTTAAATACTCATCTCCAAATATTTCAATAATAGCTTTGACAAACCTTTTAGGGCTCTCTATAGCGAAGACTTTCTCCAATCCGCACATAATCATCAATAGCATCCGCAGCTACTCCATAAGCTAGCATCCGAAATGATGCGGTTACCTTCTGCAAAGAAGATAACCCAAGAATTCCAACACAGTTCCTCTTCTGCACGAAATAATTATCATGCGCAGCTACAGCATGCAATATGCGAAGAAATAAAGAACGATTCATCCGAAACTCAGGTTTAAAAGAAAGTTGAGTCAGTAGATACTAGGATCAACATAATATGCGAATAAATAAGAACGAATAATTTTGAACTGCGCTCGAAAGAAGGTCGGCCCATAGATAGGAGGATCGGCAAAATAGTCACAGAACAGATCTAGCATGTCCTTCTTGCCTATTGCGATGAACAACTTGATGACCGGAGTAGAACCACTATAGCGCGGAAGATTCATACCCCGATCTTCCATATGTGCTACGATCCTGTTGTAAGAAGATAGACATACTCATTATTTCTCTCGGACTCCTCATCTTCTGAAAGAAATTGTGAGACTAAGTTTCGACGACTCATTGAGATATTGTGGGTACTGAAGCACAAGAAATGTGCAGAACATGGAACTGCAAATGGGTATGCATATATAGACGAGAATAATGTGGCCGTTAAGATGACCGTTAGAATATAGCCGTTAAGATGACCGTTACAATATAGCCGTTAAGATGACCGTTACAATATAGCCGTTAAGATGACCGTTTCAATATAGCCGTTAAGATGACCGTTAGAATATAGCCGTTAACATGACCGTTTCAATATAGCCGTTGCAATGACCATTAGGACATGACTCAATTAGTATAATAATTTTAATAATGACCATTATAACATGACCGTTACAGGAAATTTCAAATTTAAAATTCCCGAGTTCAAATATAACTGTTCGAATTTACCCGTTCAAACATAAATATTACAATGTGGTCGGCACAATAAATTTCAATTTTTAAATTCCCGTATTTAAATATAGTTGTTTGAATGTATCGGTAAAAAAAAAACGGTTGCTGTTATGTCTGTTATGTGGAATATGATTAGAATATATGAGAGAGAAGATAGGGAGTGTGATATGGAGAGTGCTGTTGGAGAGGGAGGAGATATGGAGAGGTATTTTTTTGGAGAGTTCTGTAAATCTGGCTTTTGGAGAGTGAGATTTGGAGAGCCCTTTTGGAGTTGCTCTAAGTTCCCTGCTCCCCCACCGAAATCTTGGCTGCGCTCGTTTCTTGAATCTTGATTGGCTAATGGCGCATGAGGTCATAGTTTCCGAGTGTTCTCGTGGTAGCTCGTTGTTAACAGGGTGCATACATTTGACACGTCTCTGCAATCGTTACGGAGTGCTCGTCTTTTGTCTCCTCCATTCGAGGATAGTCAAGTCTTAGCATGTGCTTCGAACTGCTATGGATAAAAAACTTATCTTGTGAGTTGCGACTGTTTGGTTCCCTGTCAATGAATGGATTATGGATACTTGTGTTGCCGTGGGTGCAGTTATATGAAATTTCGTCTTATTTGCAAGCTGGTGGCGGTTGTTTGGGGAACAAAACATTACCTGTGGTGCGCGTGAATGTTATTTTTCGGTGGATTTGTAATATGAGAATCGGGTCTTTTACTGCATTTACGATTCTTGAACAGATTCAAGTATGCGTGATTCACTGCTTATATGTTGTTCAGGCTTCAATTTGTTGGTCTAATTACTAAATGACTGCTAACTGAACCTAATTATCGCAGCTAAGTGCGCTGTTAACCAGGCTTGGTACTCTATAGGATTTCCTTGTTTATTTTTATGCCTTTTAATAAATTCCATTTAGTGTGCCTATCTAACCAATGGCGATAGATAATTTTGGTTTTGCATTGGTTGATCCAGATCTCGTAATTTAGAGTAGATAACTACATACATGCCAAAATTCTATATCCTCAATAACTGAAGTGCAGCCGCACCCAGATATAGACAACTAAGTAATAAATTTCAATCGTTTGAATTGGGTGAAGGACAGATTTGTTAGTATTGGTAGTTATGTTCTTTTAGACTGGATTCTTTAATATTTCCTGACTTTGCAGGGAGGAGACCCCTGTTGAGGCACCTACCCCGGCTCTTGGAGAGCCGATGGACTTGATGACTGCTCTGCTCTGCAGCTCGTGATGAAGAAGTCAAGTGCTCATGATGGGCTTGTGAAGGGGCTCCGTGAGGCTGCCAAGGCCATTGAGAAGCATGCCGCCCAGCTTTGCGTGCTTGCTGAGGACTGTGACCAGCCCGATTATGTCAAGCTGGTTAAGGCACTCTGCGCTGAGCACAATGTTCACCTTGTTACTGTTCCTAGTGCTAAGACCCTTGGCGAGTGGGCAGGGGTGAGTTAGAGAATGCTTCAAAATATTCTACCTTGTTATTGGAGTTTTCATTTTTAGCATTCAGTTGATGACTTGTACAATGCATTACTATCGTTGATAGCGGAGAATGTACAATGCTTCACTTTAGGCTTTTATTTTGGAGAACATTCCATTCTCCGCCTTGCTTTGTTGTGATTTTTTCCCTGGTAGTTGGCTTTATTGTTGATAGCGGAGAACATTCCATTCTTCACCTTGCTTTGGGAGTACCTTCTGGAGAATGGCATCCCTGTTCTCGGAACAGTCCCCCAGGGCCTGAAGATTACAAGAAGATTAATGAAGGCACGCAGCCTGCTGTGGGAAAAGAAAAAGAAGGGGCTAATAGCTCACCCGGATCTGTTGGGCACTCTCGATGGTGTGCTTATAAAACTCCTCCCTCATCTTCCCCTCGTCTTCGTTGCCGAAAGCTTCCTATTCGTCCTCCTCATTGCGAAGTATGATTCATACTGGAGGCCGGGGGCGAGAGGGAAATCGCGGGGGATCTCGAGGTATTTCCTCCATTAGAGGGGAGGAGCACGTGGTGAGCTCTAGGGCCATTGACCTTGTAGTTGGCTCGGGCAGAGTGCTTGGCAGTGGTGAGGGCGTCTTCAATTCGGGAGCCGCCTTGGCACTCCCGAGTTTTGATCCGACAGTCGGAAAGGTAGTTTCGTCCTGATCCAGATCAGCTTCAGTGCTCTCAGGTATGGTGGCAGTTGGCGAGGTCGCCCTTGCCTAGTCCGCAATACAAATATCGCCCAACCAAAGGGCGACAGGAGGCCACGTCGTGAGATCAACGGGCGACAAGCTGCTATGTTTGCCCCCAGCCTCTTGTCACCCGTTGGTGGGGCGATAGGGACTAAATCGACCGATGGTCGGGCGACAGGGGGGCGCGGCCCCTGTTGCCCAACCAACGGGCGACAGAGGGCACTTGCCTATAAAACCAATCGTCCGGCATTGTGTTCACTCAACCAGCCATAGAAGACAAGAAAGGGAGAGAAGAAGGAAGAAAAGAAGAGAGAAACGAAGAAGAAAAGGAAAAAAGGTGCCGAAGCGTGTAAGTGGAAAGGGAAAGGGGAAGGTGAAAGAAGAGGGAGGCGCTTCGGAGTGGCCGCGCAACATCGCATACCAGGACCTCTTCGTACCATTTGGAGTTGTCCCACCGATGTGTCTGTGCGGAGATCCTTGCAGGCTTGTCCACTCTTGAGAAATTCCAACTTGGAAAAGGAGGTATTGGAAGTGCCGGAACTACGAATTCGACTCGCCGAAGAAGAGCCTGAAGAATCGCCAGCTGGTAACAATCATATGTGTTTCATAATATTTGTAAATGAAACATTGCTAATTTATGTTTCATGCAGTTGCCTCCGTCACCGTGTGAATTTGAACAGTGGTTTGACATGGAGATCAACTCCAAAGACCAAAGACTCCTTGATCAAGCCAACCGGGACGAGGAGTTCAAAGGCGGCTTCAAGCGCAAAGATGACGCCGCCGCGAGGAGGCACGTCGAAAGGAAGTGGAGGAGAAGGAGGCCGAGAGAGAGAGGAACGAGAGAGGCACGTCGTGCTAGAGAAGCCCCACCGGAGGCATGAGCGAAAGGGAAGTGCCTCGGTCCACTCAATAGACGTTAAGTTGTAACCATTATTTTCCTTGCTTGTGATGCACATCCCAGTTTTATGTCGTAATAAAGAGTGTGGCCTACCTTATTTTTCACAGTAACATGTGATTTGAGAAATCGTGGCCACTTAGGGGTTTTCATAGCCTCGCGGGGCCCATCGGATACGACCCAGAAAATACGGGAAAAACCATGAGCGACCTACGCAATGTGGGCTACCACTCATCTATAGGCGAGCTGGCCGGACGTTGCCCCGGCACAGAGTTGCGAAAATCAGAAAAGGCACATACTGCCACGAAACCGTGAAAATCGTGGCCACTTAGGGGTTTTCGTAGCCTCGCAGGGCCCATTGGATATGGCCCAGAAAATACGAAAAAAATCACAGGCAACCTACGCAATGCAAGATACACTATACCATGACATATTATTCGCGTCTAACTGTGCGTCGGAAAAAGACCCCATATAGCGACGAGACGGTCCGTCGGTAAAAAGTATTACCGACGGATTAGGAGTGTCGGCTAAAGTCCCGTCGGCAAAAAGCTTTACCGACAGATCATTTATTCTTGACGGACGATTAATAGCCGGCAATGAGGAATTTTGCCGATGATATAATTTTACCGACGAACTTCGCTTTGCCGTCGATTTCAGTTTTTGCCGATGCACTTGTGTTTCGACTTACAATGTGTCGGTAATGTCTAGTATTGCCGACACACGTTCGTTGGTATAATCAGATTGCTTCAAAAAAATAGCACAATTCATCCAACTGAGACATAACATGATATGATTCAAGCATCAATTAAACATGATAGGATAATTCAAGCATTCAAAGTAACAACTTACTCTACTAATAATCAAATTTGTCCAAAAGATAGCATATCATCCAACTGAGACAATAACAATTACATATACACCAAAATTATATTACAATAACACCAATATAGCTTATCCCCAAAAGATAATAGTTTGTACAAGCATATATATAACACCAAAAGAGAAGTATGGAGTCTTCACGCATGAACTGGAGGTGTACGAATCGTTGAGCTACGCCCTTCCTTTTTTACCTGCAGAAAGAACATTTATCGGCATCAAAAGTTATATAGATCAATACTGCAACAATAAAATTATTGATATTTCAGAAATCAAGATCGATCTTAATTGGTCTGCAAAGTGAAATAATCTTACATATGTAAAAACAATTGTGTGATCAAAAGGATAATCTGGATTGTGTTGATAAAGTGACCTTATTGGCTTGTCTTTACAAGAATAAAATGCAGGTTCCTTTTGAAAGGCACACAGGAGAGGAGTATGCCATTTCGCTGCAAACTCTCAATTTGTTCAGACATACTGGATTGCCAAGAACATTTTTGCAAAGTGGATAGCATATTGTCAAGAACATGCTTAATCGGCCTCGCATTTGACAGCTGCAAGCATAAACTAAGATTGGTTGGTGAACATGGGAGACATGATTTAGCCTCCATGTTCCTCTGCAAACTAGCATGAATCCTTACTGATGCGGCTACAGAAGCAGCTGGTCGCGCACTCACGCAGATTGGTCTCAACTTTATCCATGGTCATCTTGGTCACCTGGACGGCCTTCTGCAGGGGTGCTCACACTCGGCAGTGCACTGCCCAAGTCAGCTGCAGTTTGAGAGCAACGCATGGAGAGAGAACCTCAGTCGGCTTTCGTTCGTCCAATATCCGAATCGGGTGATTCGTCTGGAAGAGACCCAGGAGAGGCAGAGGCAGCAGGGAACTGAGATTGCACACGACAATCAGCAGGGCAAGATTTCCAAAGTCGTCTTTGGTGACTCCCAAAAGCTGAGTTAGACCCGCACCAACCAGGCCGCCGGCGACGCCTCCCGCGTTAGAAATGGACATCAGAGTGGCAAACAAAGTCGCTTCCACTCCCGGAGGGCACAATCTTGCAGCCAACACCAAGACGGGCATAAAGGAAGCCTACAGGATAAATTAGACTTCTGAAGTGTTTATATGAAGAGAGTGCAATTCTAGGCCGAAGAAAAATGTTATAGGCACAGTCCAAGTCCAGATGATGTCTTGGTATTTAAAAGGTTTCGGCAATCCTAGGAATTGTTTATGTAGATTGAAGAACCATTATCACGAATAAGAATGTTTTATTCAGATCTAGAAATTCTAGTTTTGAACAGCAGGAGGCATTTTGGCAGCATCGCCAGGTATTCGTATCTCAGCAAGATTTACCCAGCTATTTGCACATCTGCCTTACCCACCCTCGAATGAGTGGCGTGGATATGAAGGAACTAGGTTTCTATAATAGTCATGACTAAAAAATAATAAATGCAAATCCCTTGTGGTATATTACCTTAATAATTCCTTTGCAGTACAATGCAACAAAAAAGTGCTGATTGAACAAACTTTTGTGAAACAAAAAGAAATTATTTTATTACCTCCATACAGTACATAATATCAAGTACCGCGAAATTGGAAATGATAAACCCTCAAATTAACTAGTTCTTGCAATAGTGTTTCATACCTGACCCAGGACTGTGATAATCAAGGAATCCCCAATGGAGAACCATTCATCACTTACCCCAAACTTCCTATTGAGCCCAGTGACAAGAAGAACCTGGAAATACACAACTAAGTTTGATTTGCCATTGCCAACAAAGATTATAGCAGCACCACTAGAACAAGTAAGCACAGAAGAGGACCTGTGTCATTCCAAGGGCAGAACCTAAACTTGTTGTCACAAGAAATATTCTTCTCAGTGAAACTTCCTTCAAAAATGAATTATATACTCCGATACCCAGTAAGGATGCAATAGATGTAACAAGCTTGACACGCCCTAGAAATTCTGGAGTGAAACCAAGCTTATTTGTGCTGAAATTCATCAGAAGGTAACATATGAAAATTCAGCCATTTTAAAGAGATGCCAATCACATAAACTTCTAAGGAATGCATGCATAGAGTAATAGCAATTTATGGTAAGTTTTGCCTTATGTATTTAGGCTTTTTAAGCATCCAAGTGGATGCAGCATGATGCATTGCAATGTATTCCACTAGCAAAAAGAAATTTGAGCTCATAGCATACTTGATTCATCATGAATATATTAATTCATACAGAAATATGATTAATAGGACACTTTGTTGACATTACTAATAGGTGACAAGCATGCCAAAAATTTAGTTACCTGCAGCCTTTGACACACAATAATCTATATACCCCATGGAAATTCAATTGACTACTAGTAACAGTGGTACCTATACCCCATAGAAATTCAATCGACTACTTTTTTTTTTTGATAAAGGATAACCATCCAGTCTCTGCGATTGCACATAACCGAGTTTACACAAGACATAGCTATGAGTCATGAATGACTAAAAAACAACAAAGGGAGAGGGAACTTAAAATTAAAAGCAAAGTCTATAATTGCTCCTCCATCCAGCCTTGGCAAAGATATCTAAAGCCACGACCTCCAATGCCCTGCTTGCCAATCAACTACTAATGGTGGAACCAGGAAGGCAGCTCACAACTCCAGAATTCTTGAGTATGGAATTGTAGCACGGCAGGCAATCTCTTCAATTCAAATTGTGGGCTATCAAAGATAAACAAAAGGAAGATGCAGTATGTAGTGAACAGCTAGAATTATAAATTTCTTTTCGCACCTCCAAAATTGTGTTTAGAGGATTTAAAACTAAATCTAACAGAACAGTCCAGAGCAATCAAGAAGACCAAATGAGTCTGTGGAACATACATAAAGAAAAACATGGCAGAATCCGACTGTGGTGTTGCTTGCCAGAGGAATATGAACAAGGTGGGTAAGAAAATGCTGGGTTGCTTTACTGAAGTCCAAAGCTGCATGATGTGTTGTTTAGAGCTCTCAATTAATCTTGAACCTGAAAGTGATATAGAATGTTCCCCCAAAGGCAAACGTTGTTCATTTACAAGAACTGCAACAGCAGATGTCATCAGGGGTAAAAATGCCGTAACACCAAAGACAAATCTGCATTTGGGGAACACCTGATCAGTGAACTGTATATGCACGTGGAGGCTTCATTAGCTTTTAGTAAGTTTTTTTGCCAAGGAACAAACCTTACACCATAAGTATCCACCAGAGAACCACTGAAATATGCACTCACAACTCCTCCAAAGGCTGAGGATCCCCAACATAGCGACTGGAGAGATCCAGATGAACTCTGTGATTCACCTCGAGCTCTCTCAACGACCATAGAATCAACCACCTGCAATATTTTCAGTTACACTATGGAAACAAAATACAAGCACTAACACTGTTTGAAAAGGGAGTTGTCTAGAGTTAATTGCACATATGCCAACATCAAGCAACTCACTGATGAAACTGATCAACGAGTCTCCACTTCACTGAAACTTGGATATAACTCAATAATTTTCAGTTCCAAGTGTATGCCTGAATAGACTAAAACTACGATGTGGGAAAACCTCAATTCTATTCATAGCAGAAGTGAATGTTGTAAACAGACAACAACAAAAATCAATCACTCTAATCAAAGTGACGCAACATTTATGCTAAAAAATGGATGAGTGATATAATGCAGGATATAGAACAACTTGCATTGAAGCAACTTGGTCATCTGCTGGCTAAGAAGGCTTGCAAAGGTAATAGCATAACAGAGAAGAAACTTGTTAGGCTATAGTAAGTGTCAGGAATTGAGCCCGAAATTCATGTTCAAAAGAAATATGACAGCTATACAGTCAATCTTCCTATGCAATTAAAATGTGATTATGTGCAATAGAAAATCAACTATTATCAGTACTCAACATATCCTGTCAGGGCTAAGAACATGAAATGTTCAGAAGTCAAATCACCACCAGAGCGGGGAGATCCTCTGAAGCTCCTTCAGTCCTGCTATTGCACAAATCCTATCTGAAGCAAGGTGCCCGTCAAAACTGATATTTAACAAATCAATTGTCTCTGTTTGAAATCTCAATAGTCACATATAAAAGCTAAAGTACTGACATGAAGAAGCTAACATTCTTCTGGCACTGTACATTAAAAACCAGAGCACTTTGAAAGTTTGAATATAGAGCAATAGTTGAACTTACATTTGGAATCAAGGCATTGGTCTAATAATGCTGCAAGTATCATGGAGTCCAAGCCACCGGAGCAAGTATCATGGAGTCCAAGCCACCGAACAACCAACATATATGTTCTGCTCAATCCACATACAAATTACCCAAGCTATCAATACAAGTTGAGAACAGCAAATAGCATGACATGTATAAGGTAATATGAGAATATATCAGGTACATTAAGCGCACTCAGATCGAGCGAGCAAATTCCAGAGCAACACGGTGTAACACCCCAGCACCCCGTGCCCTGAATGTTACACCCTCACGAACCCAATAGATAGCACGAGACACTAGAACAATTTAGCTATACAACTAAATTGTTTAGCAACATACCGAAATTATTAGAAATTTGGCAAAGACTCTCCCTAAATCTAGGACATCCACTCAGAGACGAAGATAGCATTTAACATAACAATATCATAAGCAACTAAAGGTACCGACCAAGCGCAAACATAGGTCATGGTATCAACCAACCACCATGACCCCAAGCAAGCACAAATAACTCCCATAAATTAGTTATTACAAAACATGAGCTCTTTAAGTATGAAAGCACAAGGTTAAAATGAAACTATGGTGATAAGCCATGACGTGCTACTACTCCCATCCCAGCATGCCGACTTCAGGGTACCTACACACATTTACAAAAAAAGAAACGTGAGCCGAAGACTCAGCAAGTACAACAAAGTAGCAATATCAATATCAATTAACATGTGTGAATCATAAACATGTCCATATTTTGAATACTAAATTAACACGTATAACAAAAAGAAGAAATCACTATTAGTTACCTCATCAACTACCTTGTTCACAAATTTCACATACCTCATTAGACAACATTGAACGACTCCACGACCTGATCCATTCTTAACCTGTAATTTACCCTCAACCCAAAGGTCATCTGCTGCCATTCACCATTAGTTTTACCATGCAATGCATCCAACAAAACATATACAAGGAATTTGGCACGCAACTTATTTAAACAATTTTGGGGGAGTTGCCTCCACACCTTACCATTCACCACAATAGCCATTAAGTGCAACGCTATGCAATGCAAACATGCCGGAATGCTCAAGTGCACCTTTCAATGCCTATACCGGTATGGCTGAGTGCACACCCGTTGGTGTGCACCCTCTCAATCCCCTCCATCCCGTGGATATATATATATATATATATTATATTATATATATATATATATATATATATATATATATATCATTCCATAACAACAAAGACATAGAATCCTCAAGAATCTAATACCGATATTCATAAATCTTTGGTAGGCATCAAGAACAAATCCACATATGCAACACATAAGCAAGTCTTTAGTGATCACAACAGGAAAAGACAAACACCAATGTAGTCATATTTAATCAACTAGGATCCACAGATAATCACCGCCGGATGGTGTTCATTAACCAAAGATTCACAACCAAATGTGTCATACAAGTACTCATAGATCATATTATGCTAGACTAACAGATACTTAAGTAAACACGAAGATAGAATGTACTTCACAACTAAATCATCTAGAGACACTTGGTTAAATAAAGACACATAAATTTCAGCTCGAAAGAATTCTTATTAAAATGGGGGCAATATAACATCCTACTAAATCTAGGATGATACCCACCTAGCAGAATGATTATAGCTTAAATCAACCTAACCCCATTTCCATGTCTTTCATCATAAGCATCGAATGCGTAAACCACTCTCTATTTGATCATGAGAATATGGGCAGTAATCACGCATTACTCACTAAACTTAGAATACAAGACATCAATTAAACAATTGAATTAGATACAAGATAAAACAAGTATTCATTTGTCATCAGCTGAACAAGAAATTGGGATTGCACAATCGATCAACATCAATAACGAAGTAGCACAGGCACCCTTTCTATGCCATATAAATGAACACACCAAACACCATTCCGAAAAATGAAGGCATTCATGCATATACTTCTTAGCAAATAACAGCACATCATATACTATAGATTCTATTTTTTATAACCAAGCATAAGGATCAATATCTCAGCACTGGAATCACTGGACACAACACAAGCATGTAAAATCATTTCATTCTCATGAAAACCTAGCTAGGCATTTCATCAAACACCATATAGGCAAACTATTTCCCTCCCCAATTTATACCTCAAAGCAAATCTATGGAGGAAGGAGTGGAGCCGCCGCTGCCGAGTGGAAGGGAGGAGCGCCGGCGGCTGGGGCTTGGCCGGAGGGGGGCACCAGAGAAGGGGTGGCGCTGCTGCAGCTGCTCCGGTGCTACTGCTACCGCTCCGGTCTTTGCTGCTGCTCGATCTTCTTTATCAGGAGAGGCGCCTGCCTTTGGGAGGAGGCGTGGCGCTGGTGGCAGTGGCCGGCGCTGCCGGAGGGAGCCAAGGCGGCGTTGGGAGGCAGCTCGGCCGGAGGAGAGGAGGCACAGGTGGTGGCTTGGCCTGGAGGAGAGGAGGTGCGAGGAGGGCCTGGGGAAACAAAGGCCAGGAGGAAAAGAGGGAGGGAGGAGGAGGCTCGACCGGGAGGTAGGAGGGAGCGGCCGGGATATTACACACGGATTGCGAGATGATGGTTTAGGTAAGATTTCTTAGATCAAGCGCACTCACGAGTCACGAACTCACAAAGTTGGGGGAGGCGCGGGGCACTTGCCTGAGGCGCGTGGGGGCGCAATGAGGGCGCCCGTCGGGGCGTGGTGCGGGCGCCGGTCGGGGCTGCCAAGGGGCCGGGGTCGACACGACGAGTGGGCGAGGCTCTGGGGCTAGGGTTGCTGGGTTGGGCCTTGACGCGACGGCGTGGTCGAGTATTGGCGGCGGAGAGGCCGGGGAGGAGGAGGCAGCGGTGGAGAGCACGGGGAGGCGGATGCGACGGCGGAGAGGCCGAGGAGGAGGAGGCATCGGCGGAGAGGAAGGGGAGGAGGCGCAGCCGATTGATCGATTGATTTGGCGCGTGCGGAGAGATCGAGTGTACAGGCCGGGAGGGGATATTAGGGTTTTGGCGCTATTTTTTTCACCCCCCGCGCGCGCGTCCGAATAGAATTACCGACGTATTTTTTCTGACTAACTTTAGGACGGGAAAGCTTCATACACTTTTGCCGACTGACTGTAAGACAGGAAAAATTAAATTTTACGATGGACGGTCCGTCGCTAATAATGGGTATTATTGCTGGTGACCGACTACCTAACATCGAGAGATAATTCCCGACTGGTCATCAGTTGCAAACTTTTGCTGACTTTTTTTCTGTTAGCATTTACCCACTATTGCCGTCGGACGTCCGACGCTAAAAAAGTGTGTTGTGGTATAGTGATACATTACGAATTACTTAGCATAGTTACTAACTAAGATTATATGAGATCGCTGATAGGATGGAACGTACCATACTGTGCCGCATGTACCGAAGTTCAGATGGGCGGAATGCGTGTCCGCACCTTGGGAATGTGTTTAGGAGGATCGGGGTCGACACGTACCAAAAGCAAACGAGTACGGGGAGTGTACCACTCTCGATGGCGCTGACGCGTCGCTGGTCGTGACCGCAGACCTCGGCGTGGATGTCGTGCAAGGCTCCTCCCCACTCCTCAACCCAAGACGCCATGCGTATGTGCCAGGGGGTGGCCCCATGTGTGCCCTTCCTAGTCTGCCTGTGGATAAGAAATAAATATAGCGTTATTAGATGGCATTACACAATAATAATTATAAAAACATCGATGCAGGGAACTTACGTGTGGGCTGCGTGTGGGACCGCACGGTCGTCTTGGACCGGAAACTCCTGCCGTAAACCAAACTACCTGATCACTCCATGGACAACGTAGGCCTCGACCTGGACGTCGAACACGAGGAACTGACGCGTGAGCCAATACGCCGCATCTCGTGTACAAAGGGTGGACAGGCCACCCGTCACACGAAGCTAGACCTCTGCTTCTCCATACGGCGTCCAGCGTACGTGGTCCTTGGTGAGGTGGTCGAACACAAGATTTAACCGGGGTACCCGTCCGCCGCATCCCTGTGTGCCTACCTAGGCTGTAGTGACGATAGAACGTTACCGTTAGTACTCACAAATGTTAAAGAAAAGTACTAAAATCGTGATTGCAATATCTTACTCGCTGATGGCACCGGATGGTGCCCATGGTCGACCGCTTGACGCCGTCATCGCCGCATGCTCAAGAGGCTGCAGGCTGATGTCAGGTCGCCTGATCTGGAACCTCTCAGATGCCCACAACTGTACCAGCGAAGGACATCCTCCGGTCGTGTTGTCGATGAGCCGTGCACACCCATCACAGAGTGCACGCAGATGCGGGCGCCTGAGACAAATAAGCCCCAAGAGTCAAAGATGCACGGCGTCAAGGGGTGTGTCCGCGATCTGCCTTGCGAACTGGATGAGGTGCCTGTCCACGCTATCCCCATGGGAGCTCGTGAACATGCACCAGCCGAAGAGCCACAGCAGGTACTCGTCCGTAGGCTGGACGATCTGCATCGGCTGTAAATTTAAGCTCACTTGTTATTTTAAGCAGTATATGCACAATTTAGTTTTAAAGGCTAGTTGCGTATCATGAACTGTCGAAGCCATTGCAGTGTCGGACCGTGTGTACTGCTGAAGGGTCGGTATACAGTAGGTGGTAACACACCCTCAAACCTCTGAAGCAGCTCCTGGTGCCACGCCGGACCGACGTCCTGGGCACCACAATACACCAGCGATCGGGAGGCCGAGGAGGTACGAGACGTCCTACAAAGTGATCGCCATCTCCCCGACAGGTAGATGGAAGGTGTGCGTCTCTGGTCTCCACCGATCCACCAGAGCGGTGATCAGGGACCTGTCGAACGGGAACCGGTGACCCACGTCCTCCACCATCCGGGCGAGGGGCAGCAACCCTAAAGTTCGAAGCCTAAGAAACAAAAACATGTAATTAATATCAGTACAGCACTTGTCATGGTGCTAGAACAAACATATTTAGAAATTTAAATACTGATATGTTACCTAGGGATCCAACGAAAATCGAAGGCCCAGAGTCTTCAAGGTGTCCTAGGTCGAAGAACTACAATTATGCATAATTGTCCATCTAGCAATTTTCATTACTTAAAAATCCACTACATCACTAAAATGGATAAGAATTATAATTTATTCAATAATTTAGCTAGATCTTAATTTGACCACTATCGACCTAAAATGTTCACACCATACAATCAACAATTATCAACATTTAGAGCAATCTATAAAGTAAACTTTTACTACAAATACAACATAGATCAAGTCAGTAACCTCGAAGAGAAATACGAGACAAATTTTAATACAATTTTTCAGCAGCAACTCGCTAAGATAATAACTACCGAGCAAAATAGAGCTCCTCTCTATTCTGCTCGGTCGGAGAAGATGTCGCCTCGAAGAGAAACACGAGAAAAATATTAACACAATTTTTCGGTAGCAACTCGCCAAGAAAATAACAACCGAGTAAAACAAAGCTCCTCTCTGTTTTGCTCGGCGAAGGCGCTTCGGTGCCGTTATATAATAGCTTATCATCGCCGCTCTGCAAAAACCGCGATGATAAGGTCATATTACGTGGAAAAATTCGATTGCGTGGGAAAATACATATCACCGCCGGTTAAAGAGTAAAGCCGACAGTAAAAGTTCCGATATCACTACCGGTTATAAATGGAACCGGCAGTGATACTTCACTACCGGTTTTGGGTATAAACTGGCAGTGATAGTGTGTTATCACTGCCGGTTGGTTTCTCGAACCAGCAGTGATACGTTTCCCGCGCGGCCGAGTTTACGAACCGGCAGTGATATGTTATCACTGATGGCTCTAACCCAACCGGCAGTGATATGGCGGCAAGGATTGCCTGTTGTGTAGTAGTGTCTCATGGGCCATGAGTTGAGACAAAAGGATGGGCCAACCTATTTTTGAACCACATTACGTGGAACCAACCATGAAATTAGTGGGAATAGACACTACGCAACCACTTCAGACAAGACGACGGTGTAAAGGTCTCCGATAAATCATGGGGGGTGTTCACGTTGAGTCTTGAGTACTCTACTTAAACAATTTGAAAGCGTAAAAAAAAATTAATCAAGGTGATGGTACCACATGAAGGCAAGAAACGGATCGGAGATCAAATACATTATATTACAGTTGGCTATTTTCTTTTTCGTTGGCAGATATTCCAAGTGTGCTTTTAACAAGAGCCCAAGTGGGTCATAGGCGTTGCCGACCAAATCATGCATGCTTAGTGCTATCCAACCGTTCAGCCTTTCTTTGCAGCTAAACTAAATAAGGGCTACGGCAGCAATAAGCTCAATGCTAAACTAAAATGACAGCATGACGCATGGGTCGTGTCTAAATCGTGCCATGCTGTTTAAACCCGGTTCGCTTTACAGCAAGCCCAAGAATAGCCTATTTGCAATTCGTGCCATGCTGGTCTAGATCTGGCTTATTTGTACTAATGCGATAAGAGAAAAGAAACTAAAGACGCATGGAGATAATGCAGTGGATACAAATATTGAGAAAAAAATAACTAAATTTTATACAGTCTTGAATAAGTACAGAGTTACGGAGAGAGAAGGCATTGCATCCATTCAATACGATGAAGCCATCGATTCCAACGAAAAAGATTCTGAAACCAAACCCAAATCTTGCATCGATTCAGAGCATTAACGATGTGTTTGGTTTAAAGACAAAGGCTGGATGGGATAGTCTTATCTATTTTTTTATCCATCCCGCTATTTGATTGGATAGATAGGTGGATAAAGATAGCCAACTCTTAAGAATATTCCTCATAAATAATGGATGTGTCCATCTTATGAAATTGGCTGGATGAGCTCATCCAACTTTCATTGATCCCACTCATCTCATCTCTCTCTAAATTTGAACTCTCATCTCATCTATCATCTAACTCGCATCCCTCCAATCAAATAAAAATTTAACTCATCCCACCCATCCTCATCCCTTCAATCAAACATGAACTTGAATGACTTCATCCCACCAAAATGAATGACACTATCTCATCTATCCTTTGCTCTTGAACCAAATGGACCTAAACAAATCGTGTGGCTCGTATGTCAAATCAGCACCTTGGTTCATTTATTGTTGCCGCCACCAGGGCTGCTGCAGGACGCGCCAGGGGAGGTCCAACGCGCATTAGATGGCGCTGCTTGTCCAACGCGCGGGAGACCGTCCGATATTTAGTGCTCTTGGCGCCGCTCATCAAGGAAAAAGCACGCGGCTCGCTCGGCTCCACGCGCGTAGCGTTTAGTCCTGCTTAAGCCGAAGTGCCGAACGTTAATCGCGAGTACGGCTAGAAAAAAGCTCGGTGGTGGGACTCGTTGGCTCGGTTCAAAATTGCTCCAATTACACTCGTTCATTGGTTAAATATTGAAATGAGTCAATTTCGAATGAAATTAGGTTTTTCTCTGGCTCATCTCGGCTCGTTGGCTCGATTCTAAAAATACATCCAAATTATAGATAAAATGATATTAAATCAAACTATGTCAATTTCAAAAAAAGCTCGAAAAAATGAGGACTTGGTTCGATTTCCACCCCTAATCACGAGCGTACGCTCCGGGGGGAGCGCGGACGGACTCGTGTAGGCTTGAATAGACTAATAGAGCAAAACGACATAGGCAACAGAGGGTGAGTCGACTTCTATGATTTTTCGCGGGCAATATAGAATGAATTCGAATGGTGAATTTTTGTAGCACATTTTGGTGCAAGTGGGAGTTCTCTGTGAAATTTTTAACTCATTCGAGAACAAATGCTCAATTGAATAGTCTAATAGAGCCAAACGGTGTACACAAAAAGAGCGTGTCTTGACTTCCATGATTTTTCTGGGCAATCTGAGAATGAAATCGAGGGGCGAATTTCTATGGCAAGGTCTCACTGCAAGTGGGAGTCCATCATGTAATTGTCTCCTTATTCAGAGAATAAATGCTCACTTGAATTGGCGATAGAACCGAATAGCGTAGGCAAAGAGGGTAAGTTGACTTCTATGAATTTTCTGTCTTTATGCATGAATGAATTCGATGGCTAATTTTTGTTCCATGTTACAAGTGTAAGCGGGAGTCCTCTGAGTAATTTTTTGGTCATTTGGAGAACAAAGACTAGCTTGAATAGGCTAATAGAGCAAAATGACATAGGCAATAGAGGGTGAGTCGACTTCTATAATTTTTTGTGGGCAATATAGAATGAATTCGAAAGGCGAATTTTTGTGGCACATTTGTGGTGCAAGTGGGAGTTCTCTATGAAATTTTTAGCTCATTTGGAGAACCAATGTTCGATTGAATAGCCTAATAGAGCCAAATGGTGTACACAAAAGAGCGTGTGCTGACTTCCATGATTTTCTTGGGTAATGAGAATGAAATTGTCGACGATCGGGATCATCAACTGCAAGAAGTGAGGTAGGGTTAGAACGTTATGGGACCCGAGCTGCGTTTAGCTTCGAACGAGGAAGTCCGGACGTGAGGATGATCGGGCCGGACGGCGAACACGAGACACAGTTTATCTTGGTTCGAGCCTGTGAAGGTAATAGCTCTACTCGATCCGCCTTTGCGGCGGTGGTTCCTTGTTATGTGGGTGTACAGCGGTGTTTACAACTCAAGACAAGAATGGAGATTCCTAGCTCGAGCTGCCGTGTCTTCGTTGTTGTTCTTCTTTGTTCTTTTTATACTACTTTTTTCCCGCAACGATCGGGAGCGATCCTTGAACAGGGCCTTCGTGCACCTTGAGGGCTCGCAGAATCGCCTCGAACTTGCCGCACACTTAGTCATCCTCGCGACCCGCTCTCGAAGCCGCCACAAACACTAGATCCGGAATCCTGGGCGGACCAGGATTGAGACAGACCCCCTTGAGCCGAGGTCATGCGGAGTCGAGCTCGCACACCGCGACTGAGGTCGAAGCGTCGATCGCACCTGTGTCATGATCGGGGCCTTCCGAGCATGGGAAACCGCTGACCGCACGCCAGCCGGTCAAGGAGTTCCCAGGCCTCGTCAGCCAGCCCCCGAGGCTCTAGGTCGGAGGGAACCCTCAGGACGACCTCGAGCCTTATTCTTGGGACGGCAAGACCTTCGTAGGTCTCGACGCCTTGGCCGAGGTCGAGCGGAGGCCGCAAGGCAAGTCCCTTGGCCCCGACACCTGGCAACCTTCGGACTTCTCGATGTCGGTACGGACGTGAACAGTCGGCGGGCACCTGGCGGCGTCTCGACTCCGTAGCCCAAGCCTTAACTGCTCCCGTCAAATCACCATCGACACGCCTTTTGAGGCGTCGCGGACCTGATTTGGCTTGTGATGCGGTTTATAAATCCAGCGCCATATTGTCGGTCGAAAAATCCCCGCTCTTGCGCCCTTCGCCTTCCAAGCCCTCTTGCCCGAGCAAAGCTCCCCTTTTCCCCTTCAGACCAAGCCAGCCACGACCGCCATGACTAAGTTAGGAAGGAGCATGCTGTCGGACTCGAGGATGAGGGAACTCGAGTCCCTGGGGCTGCTGGATCCGTTCACATGGCGGCTGCCGGGTAACGAGACCGAGCCGCGCCCAAGGACAGCATTTAGATCGCTCGCACCGAGCACTACGCCTTTTGGCTTATGAACCCCAGAGAGTGAGTTCGTCGCGAAGGTCCTCTCCGGTGCGACATCGAACTCATCAATCTGTGCCAAACTCCGCTTCTTCTCCTCACCATCTTTTCCCATCTATGTGAGGGTTCCTGGGATCCTCCACCCTCGCTCTTCTTCGGTGCCTTTTTTCGCTCCGGAAGGACCCGTGGTCATTTGTGTCTACTTCCCATTGCGGGTCGGGCTCAAATGGTCCTTCCCAGTTCCACCTCGGGATTCCCTTGGCCCGTGGAACGAGCGCTGGTTCTACCTGAAGAGGGGCGAGACCGGGACGCTGGTGTTCGAAGGGACCCCCATCGCCAACCGTAAGAAGGAGACCCCAGAGTCGGACGACCTCGAGGTCGACGAGGAGGCCATCGCCCTCATTCACATCTGCGCTTATCTTGCTGTCTCAACGGCGATCGACGCTAACGATTTCTGCGAACCGGTGTCTCCTCTAGACGGAGGGAGCACCCGTTCTTTGAGATCCGGGAACGACGATCCGACCCGTGAGGGCACGCTCGTGAGTCTTCGCCCGAGGTCTGCTCGTCGCGTACCCGACCTTCTCTTGACAAACCGCTTGCCTTGTAGCGCCGGCGAATCCCAGGTCTCCGCCAGATGGTCGAGATGTTTGGGAAGCCGGGCGACGAAAGCGTCGTTGGCAATCCTGCTCAAGAACGTGCTCCATCGAAAAGATGAGGTGAGTCTTCCGACCAAGCGCTTCGAGCCCTTCGCCGGCGAAGCCCTTCTGAGCCGCTTGCTCACGTGCCCACCAGAGTTGCTTGGACACGGCCAGAGGATGCTCCGCTACTGGCGGGGTAGGGCAAGAAAGGAAGAAGCGACCTCCACCCGCCGGACTAAGCCAAACGGAGGCGAAGAAGCGCCATGTCGAGTGGGGGATCGCGCCACGGTGAGGGCCCTTCGGTCGAGCCCCAGTCCTTGCGTTTTCCGTGCCTCGCCGTTTTGACATACCTTCGCCGTAGTAGCGCGAGCGCGGCTGCCGCCGCCAGTCTTGAGCACACCGCCCCTGTGGCCTCGAAGACGAACGCCACAAGCGGTGATGAGGAGCCGCTCGGACCGGACCTCAGTCGTGAGGACACGCAAAGCGTGGCGCCCTCGACATCGGGGAACAAGACCTCGACGGCCCTCGGCGAGTCAGTCTGTGGCCTGTAAGCTCCCCGAGACCCGATCTGCCGCCTTTCCGCATCCTTCTGGCTTAGTGTATGCTTTTGATCGCAGAACTTGTGTATCCGAGCTCGAAACTTGCCCGTTTTGACGATGGCTGTTGTTCAGGGCGAGTCTCAGTCCGAGGAGGAGAACGCCTTCATGCTTGCCCATGCCATGGCTGTCAGGAACACGACTCCGCCAAGACTTGGTCGGCGAGTTCTACCAAGGGCTCGACGACTCATCGGAAGAAATCGAGCCCGGTCGTCATGGACTTCAACCGGGCGAGGCCCATAAATAGCAGACGCCGCCGACGGGCTACCCGGCCACCGAGAGGGAGGAAGCTCGAGCTTTGAGGCCGCGGCTGGTGACCCCAAGACCCGCCACCACGGGCGCTCGGCCGAGACCACGACCCCACGTCCACGGGGATGAACGGTCGTAGAAGCCGCCGTCCTCCCAGCGATCAAGGCTGAATGCCGAGGTCGTGGTACCCCCGGCCACGGAGGTCGTGGACGCCGCGGCGGATCGAGCTGTTGTCCCCTCGGCTCTTGGGGCGAGTGTGTGCCCGATCGTGGAGATCGGGGACAAGATCGCCGTCTGCCCCTCTCCTCGCCGACGGGACTCGACCCGTCGGAGGAGGCAAGGATAACTGTGCCGCCCCATGGTGGGGACTCGGGACCACGCCCAAGTCATAACGGTGGCCGAGGTCGATCCCGGCTCTGGCACCGCTATCGTCGAGGAGGAGGAGATCCCTCACGATCGCATTGAAGATCGCGAGGAGTTTACTCGTGGAAGTCTGGAGGAGCCTCCATGAGGTAAGGGTTTTCCTTTTTTTCGCATGTTTTCGCACCTTGTAGCTCGACCTCCTTGTCCTTCTCATTTTCGGCCATCCCCTTTTTTCGCTGGTGACCGACCACGCCACCCGAGGGTTGCAAGGTTTTCGAGAGCACGCGGACGTGCTAAGGAGCCTCCTCGGCGTAGTAGGCGCTGGAGGCCGAGGCGCGACAAGCTTGTCCGAACCATCGAGGTTGAGCAGGGGAGCTCGAGCGAGGACCAAGAGCTCGACGACTACTTGCCACGGACGATGAGGTCGCCGGAGGTGGCCCACGAAACGAAGCTCGAAAGCGGACCAGGCCTCCGAACGTGACTTTTGCTTTAAGGCCGTGGAGCAGAGGCGCTGCTCGCCCACCCTTCGAGGTCGAAGGGGCAAGATCGAAGCTCTGGAGAAGGCTTCAGCGGAAGCGTTGACTCCCAAGCTCAAGGCCAAGATACTCCAGCTCGAGGAGGAACTCGGGAGCGTCAACAAGACGCTTGAAGCCGAGCAAGCCAAGGTCAAGGACCTGGAGAGGGCCGCTTCGGAGCAGGCACGCTTGGCAAAGGCGTCTTCCGAGCTTGAGGCCACAATCCTCGAGCTCGAGGGGAAGCTCGACCGTGCCACCAAGGAGCTCGAGGTCGAACGCGCCAAGGTCGAGGCGCTGAAGAAGACTCCCGCGAAGCCACCTCCTGGGTCTGAGACCAAGGTGCCCGGGCTCGAAGAGAAGCTCGAACGCGTTGGTAAGGCAGCGAAGAGTGCCCTTGCGCATCTTGAAGACGAGCGACGTCGGGCCGTGGATGCTTCCCAGCAAGCCCTCCAGCTCCAGGGGGAGATCGCAACCCTGAGGGCAAGGGTGGCCCAGCTTGAGCAGGAAAAGCTTGCCCGCGAAATGGCCGACCTGTAGAAAAACATTAACAAGCAGGGAATGTACTAATAGAAATGTTTTGCTTTCTATGGAATGAAGAAACCTCATTCCAGTTGTGGATTCATGGTTTGGGGATGCGTTGAACTTTCCTCTTTTGGCTTCGCTTGTTCGTCGTGCCGTGCTCTTTTAGGTCGCGTGTTGGTGGCGCGAGGCCTTACCCACTCTTCTGGGCCCGAGGTCGAGCGACGCTGCCTTGGGCACAAGACGTAGATACGGACGAGAGGCCGCGACCTGCGAGGTTGAGGAACAATGCGCAAAGGTAGAAGAACACGAAGCGAACACCGTTAAGCAGAGTTGTGCTCGTATGGCCCTAGTGACCATGTGCGTTGCTCGATCGTCAAAGCGGCGAGGTTTGTTGCTCGAGCCCGGACACAGGGGAGAGCTAGATTGCGAAGAGGTTCGGCTTACGTTTAGCTCGTCCGCTGGGGGTGAACGTGAAAACCTGCATCACTTAGACTAGGAGCGAACGCGCCGCGGTCGAAGGTCGTGTTCAGAAAAAAGAGGCGCCGAAAAGAAAAGCAGCAACACAAGTGGAAGCAGGTATAAGAGGGAAAGAATGAAAGACCAGCTTTTATTGAAATGTGAGGCATAGAGGTTACACATAAAATTTTCGAAGCTGATCTATGTTCCACGAGCTAAGGAGCTCTCGCCATCGAGCGGCTTGCCGGTAAGCCCGTGCGATCTGTTGAAACGACTCTATAGGGCCCTCCCACCTGAGGATAACTTATTGGTGCCGGACGAGCTCGAGATCGCGCTCGAGCCAAGTCCCCAACAAGGAGCCTCCTAGGTCGCATCGACCGACGCATGTCTGCGAAGAGCTTGCGGTAGTGCGTTGATCGTAGCGAAGGCACGGCATCTTACTTCTTCGCGAGGGTAAGGTCGAGGGACCGTTCATGCTCGGTCGACTTGGTCGACCACTGCCGACCTGGCAGAGCCAGCGTTACCTCGGGAGGCGGGGCGGCCGGTGCAAAACGAGCCGAAGGGCGTGGACCTCAGAGCTCGGCTTGTCGTGGTACGAATAGACCATAGAACGGTGGGAAGTTCGTCCACCTGTGCCTTGTCAGACGGTCGAGCTCATCGTGACTTCGCTTCTTGACGCTTTGGACGACGGTTCGCTGGCGCTATCCGCCGCCCGTTGCTCGGGGTGAGCCACCGGCGAAGCATATTTTGATGCCGAAGTTCTCGCAAAACTCTGGAACAACTCACCGTAAACCGTGTACCGTTGTCGCGATAATTTTGCACGAACCCCATACCGTGACCACGCTCAGCTTAAAAACGAATCGCCGCCGAGCCGTTATGGTCGAGACCGTTCAAATTCTATCCACTTGGTGAAGGTGTCGACGACGAACGTAAACTTTTTTCCGGTTGCTTGAGGAAAAGGACCGAGGATGTCCGATCTCGGTCGAGAAGGGCCATGCCAGCCGATGGTCTGGAGCGCGTAGGCGGGTTGGTGCGACTTCCGCGTGCGGAATTGATAGGCCCGGCGAAAGTGCGGATGATATCCCGAGCATCTTGAAGCGCCGAGGCCAATAGTACCCCATGCGAAAGGCCTTCCGACCATTGTCTGTCACGAAGAGTGCGCCCACGAGACCGAGTGAATGTCATGGAGCAGTGTACTTACCTCCTCCGTGGTTATGCACCGTGTCGATGCCTAAACATTGCGCTCTGTAAGCTCTCCTCGACAAGCGCGGTACAGACTTGCCGCTGATCCGCCTCCTCGGTAAGGTCGGGCGGCAGGTGCCCCGAGCAAGGAAGCGTGTATGGCCTCGGCCAGAGGGGATACTCGACCATGGCGACTATGACCCTTGATCGAAGTCGACGGAACCGAGAGCGCCTCGGGATGACGTCGGGTGGGATGTCGTCGTCGGAGGAGCCGAGCTTGGAGAGGAAGTCTGCTATTGGAGTTGTCCCTCCGGGGATGTGTCTGAGCTCAAGTTCGGAACCATCTTTCCATCTTGCGCACCTCGGCGAGGTACTTTGCCATCGACTTCCCGAGCATTGGTAGTCCTTGTTGAACCGGTTGATGATGAGCCGAGTCGCCCTTCACGCACCAAAGCGCGACACCCAAAGCCTTGCAAGCTCGTGAAGTCGGCAGAGGGCTTCGTATTCCGCCACATTGTTGGTTGCCGGGAAGCCGGCGAATGACGACTCAATTTGTCGCCGCGCGGGTGAGGATAAGTATCCCACCCGGCGCTGAAGGACCTCGAGCCGTCGAAGAACATGACCCAAGGCTTTTCTTCTTCGACCAAGATCGGAGCGGGCTGCGACGATCGCCGACCACAAAGTCGGCGAGCACTTGCGACTTTATGGTCGTGGCGCGCCACGACACGACGCCGAACGCCGCGAGTTCCATGGCCCACTTGGCGATTCGCCCGCCACCCTCCGGGTTCTCAGATGTCCCCGAGCGGAAGTCGCCGACGCGACCACTTAATGCGCTCGAAATAGTGCCGAAGCTTGCGAAGGCCATGAGAAGAGCATATAAAAGCTTCAGACCAGGTAGCGCTCTTCGCCGTCACGCAGACCTCGGCTGACATAATAAATGGGTGTCTTCTGAGACCCCGTTCCACCACCATGACGGCACTAACAAATTGAGGGGTGGCTGCGAGATATAGCGAAGAACTTCTCACCAAAGTTGCGGCGCTTATGCGGAGGGGTGGGGGCGCAGTCACGCCTTCAGCTCGTCGAAGGATCGTTGGGCCTCTGAGTCCACTCAAGCCCCAGACTTGCGCAAGGTTTGGAAGAATGGGAGCCCTCGCCGAGCCTCGAGATGAATTGCTGAGGCGGCCATGCGGCGATGAGGCTTTGCACTGCTGATTGAGGTCGGAGGTGCCATCTTCTCGATCGCCTCGATCTTCTCCGGTTTGGACCGACCCAGAGCCCCGATCATGTAGCCGAGCACCTTGTCGGACGCCACCAACACGCACTTCTCGGGTTGAGCTTGATCTTGTGCTGTTCAGTTGGCGAAGGTCTCCTCGAGGTCGCGAACATGGTTGCCCTCGGAGGGGCTTTTGACGATGATGTCGTCCATGTAGACTTCAAGGTTCCGCCTGACCTGGGGCTCGAAAGTCTTGGTCATTAGCCGTTGAAAGGTGGCCCGCATTGCGCAGACCGAATGACATGGTCGATAGCAATAGGTGCCAAACGGTGTGATGAAGGAAGTCTTGTTCTCGTCCTCGACCGCCACCTTGATCCGGTGGTATCCTCGAGTAAGCATCCAAGAAGCTCAAAGATCTTGGCATTTGCGGTGAGTCGACGATCCGGTCGATGCGCTGAAGCGGAAGTTGTCCTTCTGCAAGCCGAGTTCAACCCGTATGATCGACGACATTCTCCACTTACCTCCCTTCTTCAGACGATGACCGGGTTGGCTACCCACTGGAGTAGTTAATCTCACGAATGAAGCCGCCTTCAAGAGCTTATCAAGGTTCTCCTTGATGATCGCGACCTCTTCGGGAGAAACGACGCAGCTTCGTCAGATGCAGGTCGGGAACCGGGTCCCACTTGCACTTTGTGCTCGATCACCTCCCTCGACGCGCCCGTGCATGTCCGCGGGCTCCCAAGCAAATATGCCCTTGTTGGCGCGAAGGAAGGTGACGAGCTCGAGTTCCTATTTGGAACTCAACTCGGTCGAGACGTGGACGCACCTGGCCGGGTCACCCTTATCGAGCGGCACGGCCTTCGTTGCCCCGCTAGGCTGTATTGCCGCCTTCCGGCGAGCGTTCTTTGTCGTTGCCTCTGGGCCGCGCTGGGGCAGGATGCCAGCGAGAGCCAAGGCCTTGGTCTCGCAGCCATGTGCCGCCTGCAGGTCGCCTCGCACGGTGATGACACCGTTGGGACCAGGCAGCTTCATGCACCGATGGCCGTAGTGGTTGGCTGCCATGAACTTGACCAGGGCTGGTCGCCCGAGGATGGCGTTGTAAGGGAGGTCGCCCTCGACCACCTCGAAGGTGATCAACTCGGTCTGCGAAGTTGTTAGAGTCGCCAAGGTGACGGTAAGACGACTGCCCCAAGGGGTGGTTGAGCTCCGGGGACTATCCCAAAGAACGGTATGGTGATACTCTTGACCTTCGACCGGGAATCGCATCCGCTCGAGCGCCCCCGCCCGCAAGTTAAGAGAGCTGCCGCCATCGACCATGACACGACCGACCGTGGTGTTGCTTATGGTCGGGGTCACGACCAAGGCGGTCTTCAAGTCTCGGGCCATACCTGGGAGCGCGTCTTCTGGAGAGAAGGTGATGGTGGCCCCGGCCCACTTGCGTGGTCTGTTCGGGGCCTCTCGCAATGACCGTAGATGGTCCGGCAGCGCCTTGACCTCGCGCTGATCCGGTAGGCCGACGAGCCACCGAAGATGACGTCGATCCGGCGCGCTTTGCCGAACTCCAAGTCGAGGTCGTCGTGTTCAAGGCCGACGCGTTT
The DNA here is from genome assembly GCA_036346375.1 of Guadua angustifolia. Classification (NCBI taxonomy): domain Eukaryota; kingdom Viridiplantae; phylum Streptophyta; class Magnoliopsida; order Poales; family Poaceae; genus Guadua; species Guadua angustifolia. Next base: position 35,984,584 of record CM070512.1, read on the forward strand.
ACGGCCGGTGGTTGTCGCCCGCCGAGCACGGGCATCTCACCCCCCGTCATAGAAGGCGTCCAACTTATTCGCCAAGCCTCGCAGTCCGCGGTCGTGGCGGCCGCCTGTGGAACAAGCAAAACTTTGACTCGCTATATCCCGCGCGCCCTCCGGTCTCGTGGCGGCGTCCGCCGCCGGGGACCATCACGCTAGCCCGCTTTCTGGGGCCGGTCCTTTGTTCGGTGAGGTCGGGTCGACCTTGGCGAGACTTAGAGTCCTCTCGAGCCCGGCCTCGACTTCGAGGACCTCGCTGGCCATCCGCCGAGACGATCACCCGCGAAGCCCTCCGCCGCTGCGATCGCTTCTTTTGGAGGCGGTGCCTTGGTCGCGCCTCGAGTTGGACGGGCCGCCTCGTTTGGTTCGAGACTGCTTACCTTGGTCGAGTCACGCTTCAATGGGCGGCATCGTCCGCGTACCGCTCCGCCATGCGGAAGAGTTTGTTGACGCTGAGCCTTGATGTGATCTCCAGGTCCTCGGTGAGACGTCGATCGTGGACCCCGAACTTGAAGGCCTTGATGACGGCCTCGTCAGAGATGCTCGGGATCAGGTTCCTTGGGTGGATGAATCGCCGCACAAAGTCGCGTAGTGGCTCGTTTTTCCCGATGACACGATCCGTGTCCTTTTCTCGCCGCCGCTCATAACAACTCGAAGTTAGAGCGAAGAGTGTTCTGATCGGCGCCATGACTGAAGGAACCAAAGCTTGATTAAAGAGCCAGTCCTAGCGGCCCGGCCCGTAACGGTCGGGAGGTAGTTAGCCATTACGAAGCTCGTCCCCGGCCGCCGAAATAGCGGTCGAATAGATGGACAGAACTCGCCGGGGTTCTTGGTCCCGCTCGGCGCTTCGATCGCGCGGCTTGAACGGGCCGCCACCGTGACGCGGCGAAGGCCGTCGAGTACGCCATGCAACCGAGGTCGACAGCGACGTCGGTCATGGTCATCGCCGACAAGATCCCGGCCATCGCCGGACTTCGAGTCGAGGTTTCGGCGTCCGACCTTCGGTGGAAACGACCATGGTGCCGAGCGCGAATCACTGGTTGGTAACGCAGCGGTCTGGATCTGCGGCGCTGGGCGGAACGCCCCGGAGGGTCCGCAGATCGCCGCTGATCGACGGAGGGCCCGGCCAGCTCGGTCTGCCGACGTGATGCCCATTGGACGCCGGCGCGTCTGCGTCCGAGCCTCGTCCCGAGCCTGCTGCTCGGGGGCTAACTCCCGCACAGGAGACGCCCGACGCGAGTGGCGGCGTGACGTGTTATCGTTGCTCCTTTGGGAACGGGTCCCCGAGTGTTGACTTCGGTGCTGTGGAGGTTCGACCTCGATCAGCCGCCGATCGAGCTTTTCGCCAGGCCCGCCAAAGAGCTCCGACCTCGCCCTATCGGGGTCGGCCATGACCCGGGCGATAGCGCGGAGGCGCTCCCCAGTAGGAGGGAGCCTGGGCGGCCCAGAAGACGTGCTAGCCTTCTCCTGGGCCTCCCGCCGGAGAGCGGTTATGGCTTGGTTGATGGCAACCTGCACCATCCGGCGAGCGTCTTCAGGGGTCTGCGGATCTCGATCATCCGCAACCCCCTCGGCACCTTGACCGTCCGCCACCGTAACGTCTTTGCCGAGTGGCGGCGGCGATAGGTGAACAGGACACGAGTCGAGTCCGTGCCCGAGGAAAATCCATCAATGAAAGGCGCCATGCTCCTGAGATCCTGGTGTCGTTCCTGCGAAAGAGCAAAACAATCGGGCCCCACGGTGGGCGCCAGCTGTCGACGATCGGGATCGCCAACCGCAAGAAGTGAGGTAGGGGTTAGAACGTTATGGGACCCGAGCTGCGTTTCGTTCGAACGGAGGAAGCTGGCGGACGTGAGGATGATCGAGCGGACGACAACGAACACGAGACACCAGGTTTATACTGGTTCGAGCCCCCGTGAAGGTAATAGTTCTACTCCGATCGCCTTTGCGCGGCGGTTCCTTGTTATGTGGGTGTACAGAAAGGTGTTTACAACTCAAGACAGTAATGGAGATTCCTAGCTCGAGCAGCCGTGTCTTCGTTGTTGTTCTTGCTGTTCTTTTTATACTACTTTTTCCCGCAACGACCGGGAGCGATCCTTGAACAGGGGCCTTCGTGCACCTTGAGGGCTGCAGCAACTGCCCCCGAACTTGCCGCACACTCTTAGTCATCCTCACACCCGCTCTCTGAAACCGCCAACAAACGCTAGATCCGGAATCCTCGGCGGACCAGGCTTCAGACGAGACCGCCGAGCCAGAGGTCGTGGCGGAGTCGAGCTCGCACACCGCACTCGAGGTCGAAGGCCCCGGCGCACCTCATGATCGGGGCCTTCCGAGCATGGGAAACCGTGACCGACGCCACCGGTCAAGGAGTTCCCGAGCCTCGCCGTAAATCGAGCGTGAATTTCGTGGCAAGGTATCCTTGTAAGGGGAGTCTATCAGAAATTTTCTCCTTATTCGAGAATAAATGCTCTCTTGAATTGGCGATAGAACCGAATAAGCGAGGCAAAGAGGGTGAGTCAACTTTATGAATTTTCTCAGACGCATGTAATGAATTCTAGTGGCGAATTTCTGTTGCATGTTAGAAGTGTAAGCAGGAGTCCTCTGAGTAATTTTTAGCTCATTCGGAGAACAAAGACTAGCTTGAATAGGCTGATAGAGCAAAATGACATAGGCAACAGAGGGTGAGTCGACTTCTATGATTTTTTGTGGGCAATATAGAATGAATTCGAATGGTGAATTTTTGTGGCACATTTTTGGTGCAAGTGGGAGTTCTCTGTGAAATTTTTAGCTCATTCAGAGAATAAATGCTCGACTGAATAGCCTAATAGAGCCAAACGGTGTACGCAAAAGAGCATGTGCTAACTTCCATGATTTTTACTGGGAAATACAGAATGAAATCGAATGGCGAATTTCTGTGGCAAGGTATCACTACAAGTGGGAGTCTACCATGAAATTTTCTCCTTATTCGGAAAATAAATGCTTGCTTGAATAGGCGATAGAACTCAACATCGTAGGTAAAGAGGGTGAGTTAACTTCTATGAATTTTCCTGTACTACATAGAATGAATTCTAGCGGTAATTTCTCATTGCATGTTAGAAGTGTAAGGTGATTTTTCCGAGTAATTTTTGTTCTTCTGAGTACAAAGACTAGCTCGAATAGGTGATATAGCAAAACAGACTTGACTTGAGCAGGATTAAACGCTACGCGCGTGGAGCCGAGCGAGCCGAGTGAGCCGCATGCTTTTTCCTTGATGAGTGGCGCCAAGAGCACTAAATATCGGACAAAGGACCCACACGTTGATGAGCTGCCGTCAACGCGTTGGACCTCCCCATGCTGCCGGAAGCATGAAGGGGTCGTTGTGGCGATCGCACATGAAGTATGGATGAATCGTCGTCGCCTCCGCACCCAACACATGTTGAAGCAGTCACATCCGCTGCGGTCACCAAAGATGTCTGGTCTTCTACTAGGAGTAGGTTCGATTGAGATTGTTTAAGCAATTTCCATAATCGTTAACCCTTGCCAATTGATTCTAACTTGTTTTATCTAGAGCAAAGGCGAATTGTGCAAAGGCTTGTAACTCTATGAATTGAGCTAGTTCGAATTTTGATTTGCTAGCTACTTGTTTCATGGTTTTAATTTGAGCCGCGAATCCTACTCTAGAAATAGAAATGCCCACATTAATAGCAGGTCGAATTTTGGCATTGAATAGATCTACGGATAAGAATATTTGTCCATCTAGCCTCCTCCCCCATTGTGCGCGGTAGGCAACAGCCGGCGTGTGTGGGAGCAGAGGCAGCAAGCGAGGAGCCTCAGTGGTGTGAAGCGGGAGCTAGATTTATAATTTCATTTGGAAGGGAACTATTTTTAAAAAAAAAGTGAGGAAGAGGGTCAGAAAAGGGATCAGTTCATGGGGAGATGGAATGTGTCGGCGGCGTGGGCAGGGCGGTGATGAGTGTAGAGAGAGGAGGGAGATTGGGGTGAGTGGGACTGAATGAGGGGAATGGGAGGAGAGGGTGAGAGAGAGCATTGAAATGGAATATTATATTTCTTTCTATTTTTAATACAAAGTGGGTCCCATATAAATTATGGAATCGATTTGTACACTACAGAAAAAGACGATGTGTTCTATGCAGGCTTACACGACATGCCTTTATTACCTGGACCGATTCAATACATTAGAGATGTGTTAAGGCGTCACTTCAATTGTTCTTTTTGAGAGGAAGGAGTCACTTCAATTTCGAACACACGCATTTTCCAATTCAAAAATTTGAAGGGATTTTGGTGGGTGCTTGTGAGATGGGTCCCTGGCAGGCATCCCCATCACTCAAGGCAGGCAGAGCAGCAACCAAAACCAATTGTAAAGTGGGTGCATGGTGGGGTTCTTTTCTTTCCATGGCCGGTGCAATCGTGCATGGCCTGGCCCTTCTCTTTCCATCTCCTTCTTTAGATCATTACCACCACCAACATCATTTATTAATCTACATCCACATGGCCTATGATGAAATGAATTACATCTCCAGATCTTACTGTCTTTGAGAAAGAGAGGGTGAAGGAAATCAAGGAATAGGAAGTTTGTAAAGTGGCACTGTGGAAGTGTGGGTGTGATGTGTGTCACCTTCCTTATTGCCTATTCGTTTGTAGTTCTGAATGCGCCTAATTTTTTTAAGGGAGCCGATGTGACGATGGAAATCTCAATGAAAGTGATCGCCACATGAATAGATTTCTTCATATCGAAGTCTCACGATAAGCACGGCGCTGAGTGCTGACAAAGTGCATGCTACGAAATTTCTCTGGACTGGACTGCTGCCTTGAATGGTCAAAGTCTTGCAATTGTGAATATATATGAGCCGGGCCCTTCAGGATGTGAAAGATTTTTTTTCCAGAGAGAGAGAGAGAGAGATCTGCCACAGTCTGTATCCCAATTTGTTGTTCTCTCTTCTTCCATGACCAAATCTGATTCTACAGAAGGATGGTACAATTAGGAGGAAATTTTGGAAGGCTTAGATGTGAAGAAGTTGCAATGTTAGTGGCATGGTCTCTTTGGGTGGATGGAATAGAGACCCCTTTGCTTTGCCATCATGTGTGTTTGATTCCTTGCCCCAAACCGCACATTTGCATTCGCGTTTGCATGTGGGGTTGCCTTTTGGCTAAGCTAATCATTCACTCCGCACCTTTGCTACTATACTAGTACTGGCATTAAACAAGCCCAAATCAACGATCCCCTTGTAGTTCCTTCTGTACATAACACAGGGGCTAATTGAGCCCTTCTCTCTACCCCCACACCACCACAGCTCAACACCTCTCTACAAAACATACACAAGCAAGTGCTAACACCCAAAGAAGATCGGCCAAGATGGGCATCGCCACAGGGGCGATGAACACCCTGCTCCCCAAGCTGGGGGAGCTGCTGGTTGATGAATACAACCTGCAGAAGGGTGTCAAGGGAGAGATCAAGGAACTCCAGAAAGAGCTGACAAGCATGAACGCTGCCCTCCGCAAGGTGTCCGAGGTGCCGGTGGACCAGCTTGACGAGCTGGTCAAGATCTGGGCTAGGGATGTGAGGGAGCTATCCTATGACATCGAGGATGCCGTCGACACCTTCATGGTTAGTTGCAAGGGGCATGAACCTACCAAGCCACATAGCTTCAAGGCGTTGCTTGACAAGACCATCAACTTTCTCAAGCAGGCCTTTATGAACCATGAGATCCACAATGTTATCAAGGACATCATGAGCCAGGTCAAGGAGGCAAAAGAGCGCCGCGATAGGTACAATGTAGATGGTGTTGCTGTCAAGCCAGAAGCAGTGACTGTTGATCTTCGCATAGAAGCGATGTTCAGAAAGGCAGCAGAACTAGTTGGCATTGACGGGCCAAAAATTGAGCTAGCCAAGAGGCTAATGGAAGAGGATGGCTTATCGAGGCAGCAACCACAGATAATTTCTATTGTTGGATTTGGAGGCTTGGGGAAGACTACTCTTGCCAAAGCGTTGTTTGATGAGCTTGGAGCCAAGTTTGACTGCAAATTTTTTGTTTCGGTGTCCCTTAAACCTGACATAAAGATGATATTCAAGAGAATACTCCACGAACTTGGCAGGAATGACATTATAAATGAAGCTTGCGATGAGATACAACTAATAAAAAGAAATTAGAGGCTCCTCAAGAATAGAAGGTAAATTTCTTTATGCTGCATATTCTTCCTCGTGGTAAATACAAGTTTGTCCTTTTTTGAGACATAAGTATGCAATAACTAATCTTTTTGCACATTTTAATTAGCTCACAATTTTAAACCGTCATGTAGGAGTATTTTTTCAAGCCTATGGCTTGATATATAATATTGTACGTACAGAGTTGCTTGACTCTGTATAATAGCATGCATTAATTTAGTCAAAATGGATGGTTAGCATGATATAATAAGCCTCAGAAGAAAATGTCAATTTTTTTTTTTTTGTTATTGGATTTGTAATTCGGTATAACCCTGCATGTCAGTGATACGACTAGTAGTCCGTGCAACTGCAAATTTGCAGCAGGGACGTAGTGTAAAAAACAATTCATCTAGCAGTAAGTGTCTCGTGGAACAAGCATTTTAAGTGTGGATTACACCAGAGTGTAACAGCAGCTTGCAGAAAAGCTATCAGCAACATGGAGAAAAGCTATAAAAAATAGCTGAAACTCGCACAGAAGCTATCCTACGGCGTAATTTTAGGAAAAGTTTTTTATATATTGTTTTTACTGCTAATCAAATACTATATAAAGAAGAAGAACTTCTCTAACAAAATACCAAGCATTGTCCAAGAAAATATAAATATTTACAATACTGCTGAATCTAAATTCAATACATTTTATACTACCTCGGTCCTCTTTTACTTGTTGTTTTGAACATTGATATGGCCTCCAATATGCACTTTTAACCATTATTTTTTTAAGTATATGTTTGTAAAAGTTACTCAAAATATAAGGATATGAAAGTATTTTTTTTATGACAAAACTAGTGATTTCATTTCCATGTGAAGAATCTGAATACTTTTGTGCATATTTGTAGTCAAAGTTTAAAAAGGTTGGTTCCACGCATTCTAAAACAGTTAAAAAAATGGAGGGAGTAACATTTGTGTCACTAAAATCTGAATTCTGGTTTTCTAGAAAATTTAAATAAATTACAAATTTCAAATTATGTTTTGAAGTTAAAAAATAGAATTTTACAACATTTTCAATTTAAATAGTATATAATTAAATTTTCAAACATTAAAATAGAAATTTGACATATCCAACTTCAAACACAGAGCTTAAAACCTTCTAAATAATAGTCTATATCATTCCTTGAATAACAAAACCGTCTAAATATGCTTCTAAACTATGCAAAACAGTCTAAATAACCCTCTAGTCGGTTTTGTGAGTGGTATTGCCACTTAATTTGGTGGACAAAGACATGGCTATGAATCAATGCATTAAAATTCTCAAAAGGGACCCACGTATTAGTGGGATACAACATTCTTCCTCCTCCTCTTTCTTTACTCTCTCTCACCCCATTGCCATGGAAGATGAGCAAGATCCAACATGCACCCACCTGCGGCGATTCGAGCTCCTGGAGTGCCCACCCACCTAACATAAGGCCTATTTAGAACGTAAGGATTTCATAAGAAAAAAATACAATTCCCGCTGGATTCAGGAACAAAATTCTGCATCCCAAATGGGCCTAAGGTAAGATGGTGGAATTACAAGAAGGATTAGTCGGATGTAGTTAGTAAGATTAGATCGGATTACGTGTATATTGAATAAACTGTCATTTTTTACATTATACAATCTCAAGTCTAAATTAAACATGTAATAATATGATAACATATATAACACAATATATATATATATGTGTGTGTGTAGGAAGTCTTTTTCGTACTCCCAGGTGTATATACTCCCACCTCTAATATACCACTTAAACGAATATGTTATACTTCTTTATCACTTTCAATATACTTCAATAATAATTATAAGATACTCCAATATGATATAGCGGAAAAAAAATTAATCAAAGCTCTTTATTTTTGCTATATACATTTTTCCATATGTAAAAGGAGTGTATGCACAAATTATACTATAAAAGGTGGAGCATAATGAAATTTTTTCATAGAACTCACTTTGGAGTATCTTATAATCAGTATTACAGTATGCTCCAAAGGATAAAGATGTATAACAACCTCATTTAAGCGGTATACTTAGAGTGGAAGTATGTACACCCTACTATTGTTCGGCCATAATATCTTCTGTTGCCACGAACTCTGACTCTACCGAGCTATAGTTCATATCGAATCGGTATCTTCATGCAGTTGACTCTTGTCCACAAAAATGGTATAGGGAGGTTGTTTAACATCTCTGCTCATCTCGGTTTGAATCCTAGGGTTCCTAGGATCGGCTCAGGTGCTCATCCTCTTGGCTCCTTGTTTCTATGATGTGTTGGGGTGGGCGTAATTGATTTGTCGTTTGCGTACTTGTTGATTGCTGAATTAATTGGTTTCTCTCTTTCATGTAGGTGCTTATGTGTGATTGACGATATATGGGAAAAGCAGGCGTGGGATATTATCAAACTTGCTTTGCCTGATGGCAATTGTGGAAGCAAGATAATCACCACCACCCGCAACAAGGATGTTGCAGAATATGCTGGTGGTGTTTATGAGCTAAAACCTCTTTCTGGCCATTACTCTAAAGAACTGCTCAACATGAGACTATTTGGCTCTAAATATGGATGCCCACCTCATTTGACCAAAGTAACTGAAAACATCTTAAATAAATGTGGCGGTGTACCATTGGCCATTATTACCACAGCAAGCCTACTAGCTAATAAACCGACGCCACAAGAATGGGAGAAGGTGAATAAGTCTATTGGTACAGGAATGGAAAAAAGCCTTGATGTGGACAAGATGAGTAAGATATTAAGTCTCAGCTACAATGATCTCCCCCCTCATTTGAAGACTTGCTTGTTGTATCTAAGCAAATATCCAGAAGATATGCTGATTGGCAGGGATACTTTGGTATCGAGTTGGATAGCAGAGGGTTTCATTACCAACGAGGGACAAGCTGCAGGGGCACGCTTGCAGGAGGTAGGAGAGTCTTACTTCAACGAACTCATTAACAGAAGCTTAATCCAGCCAGTGGAGGTAATCCGTCTAGATGGGCCGGTGCATTCTTGCCGAGTGCATGACATGGTGCTTGAGCTCTTAAATCAATTGTCAGCAGAAGAAGGCTTTGTTACCACATTATTTGCAGATGGTCAGCAAGCTGCAGGTACATCTTTGGTGCAAAAGAAGAAGATTCGCCGGCTATCCCTCCACAATAGCGGCAATACCTTTGCTTCGCCGGAAGCAAGAGAGCGGTTGTCCCAAGTGAGGTCTCTTACTGTCTTTGGCAGTGTTGATTCCATTCCACCCCTATCAAGCTTTCCAGTTCTTCGTGTGTTACAGCTATGGGAATGCTATAGTGTGGAGAACTTGCGTCTTAAAAGTCATCTTAAGGATCTCGGCAACTTGCGTCTCCTGAGGTTTCTTCGGCTACACGGTATAAGGGAAATCCCCGAGAGTATAGGGAATCTACAGTTTCTGCACACGTTGGACGTTACAGCACGTTATCTTCAAACACAAACAAGGTTGCCAAAGTCTTTTGTTAACCTAGGACAACTGGTGCGGCTGGTCTGTTCGGGAGTGAGACTGCCAGATGGTGTGGCTATAGGTAATATGAAATCTCTGCAGGAGGTGGTAGGCATCGACGTCGTCACCGAGTACGAAATGCAAGAGATTGGTACTCTGACTGAGCTGAGGGTCCTTCATATGGAGGTCGATGACGATGCGAAGCATAATGGAAATTTCAGGGAAGCCTTGCTCAAGTGTCTTCAGAGGTGCACCAAATTACAAGACATACTGATAGGAGTATATCTACATGCAACAAGTTTTCCCATAGATTTCATGCAAGGGGTTCCTTCGGGTCTCCAAAGGTTCGTGAGCTATACCGCATTCGAGGCATTCCCAGGGTGGATAAATTCGTCGCTCTCCTCCCTCACCACCGTACGCATCGTGGTGAATACCTGTATGAGGCAGGAGTACCTTGACACACTTGCAGAATTGCCCTCTCTTCTCTGTCTCAATCTAGAAGCAAGTGTTGATTGCCCGAAACGAAAAGAAAGGATCATCATTCGTAGCACTGGATATGCATTCCGGTGTCTACAACATCTTAACATTAGAACATGCTGTACGGGGCTCACGTTTCAACCAGGGGCTATGCCAAAGCTTCAAAGGCTTTTTTTTGGGTTCCAAGTGTGTCAGACCAAACATTTTCGCGATGGATTTGATTTCGGCTTGGAGAACCTTCCTCCTCTCAGGGATGCTACATTTTTCTTAATGAGGTATTATGGTGATAAAAACAACGACGAGGATGAAACAGAAGCAGAGGTTGCTGTTCGGAAGGCATTTGATGATTATCCAAACCATTTAACTCTTAATTATCGCCAAGGCATCCTACATTTTTCTTAGCGGGGTATTTTGAAGATGAAGAAAAGTATGTACGAGAAGGAGAGGCTGCTGTTCGGAAGGCATTTAATGATTATCCAAACCATTTAACTGTTAATTTGATTTAGCCCTCCATATGAAGACTGAAGAGGTACTGGCTTTAGCTTATATTCCTCCTCCGAATCAACATTTAACTGTCCATACATGCTTTCTTGCTTGTTTATAATTGATTACATTTTCTTTCTATTTTTGGGATGATCACCTGGCATAATGATATAAACTAATATAAAAGGTACTTGCAGCAAGAAGGTTCCTCCTCAACCCATCGATTATCTAATTCATCAGTCTTTTCATCCCTTCTTTTAAATTTTGAAAATAGCGTATTTTCCATTTCTTCCCTTTTGATCTCTCTCTGGGCAGTCCTCTCACATATTGAAGGTTGATGTGCGGTGCGTGTCCTACTGCTCTATACTTTAACCAGGCAAATTTACAAAAGATCAAATTAACCTCTCTTATTAGACTACTTATTGCTATTAGATAACGTTTATTACTCTAGTCTATAGCGTTAATTGATCTTTTTATATCTTTGTCAAAAGACATTGAATTTTTATAGCTCTTTGACCTAGGCTGAAAAAGGAAAGGGCATGTGGGTAAAAAGTCTGTTTTGTCCCTAACCCATTTCTTCTTCTTCCTCTTCTCTCCCTCCTTTTCTTATGCTCTTCCCCGCCTTGCATCCATCTGCACCACATAGCTTCTCCATAATCGTGAAAGCGTGAGCTGTCATTTGTAAGGTTGAGGGGCACCGGCAATCATTTACAAAAAATTCTCTCTCCAACTCAACCAAATATAATATTTTAATGGACAGAGTATCATATGACAGAGAGCTATCGGAATTTAGTGTCTTTTGACAAAGATACACTTGCGAATTACAAACAAATCTAAAAAATCATAGATGTTCAACATGCCAAATTATGTGCTCTTGCCAAAGTTGTGCAAAAATATGACCGTGTGTGTACATTGGACAAAAACAACAAATATGTGCACAGATAGTTGAAATGCAAGTCTTTTCTCACGTCTTTTATGCACAGTATACAAATGATCAATTTTTTTCCATGTGCGCAGATTGTAGATCTATGAATTTTTTGAAATGCACAAGTGCACAAGCCAACATGCACCCATGTGCATAAAATCTTTATAAATCATTTTACACAATTATTCAATAAGCATACTTGTTACTGGCTAAGATTTAATTCTCTTGTTGTTTCTTCCGCAGGAAAAGGAAACATGTGACATGCTCTACAGGAAGAAAACATGTAGCACATTGCTCATCACACTCATTGACTATGGGTCACTGGCTATGCTTATGCGTATTGTAATTTCCACGAAACCCTATCATTTCTTTTGGAACTTAAATTATGTTTTACATACTTGAACTGTGGTGTGATTGTGAGCTGCAAGCTCAGCTGCAAACTGGTTTTGGTTCTCTTTTCACGACACAATTATAAGGATCACAAAACACATATTGTCAAGTCGTTGATCGCACGACACATTCATTGTATATTTCTCTATCAGCAAGAACAATGTAGAAAACACTACAATTTCACCAAATGCATAAATAGTAAGAATGCGTAGATGAGATTTGAATGCACAATGTAATGAGAAAATAATACTGAATCATTACGCCCTTTGAGAATTTGCCATCTTTAATGATCTGCTAAAAATTCGATGCTATTATCAGACAAAGTGAAGTAGATGATTAACAAATAGAAAGAGACAGGTTCATCCTAGAGATATCTGTTATTAGTCAAATGGGGGCAGATGTGATTTTTTTAAGCTAAAACAATACGAGAGGCTCCTACTGTGCTATATTATAGATAAATAAGGGTTACTGTGCATTTACAATATGTACAATGAGGCAAAACAATTTAAAGAGAGACTAGCCAGAAAAGTATGTCAGCATGAAACTCCTCCGCCTTCACTCTGTGCAGAGTGCAGACCTGCAGTCTTGAAGTAGTTAGATAATCACATGAAGTACGTAGATAATGACGTAGCGATGCACGAAGCCACAAATAAAGTAGCATGCAGAATGTTGACTTCATAAATGAACATTTACACTTCATAAATGAACATTTACACAAAAGCTTATCCATACGTATGCTGCAATTTATTAAAAAGGACAGAATAGAACAGCACAATATGATATATAATGTTCAGATGATAAGAGCAATACTCTACAATTTCTAATGCCTAGGAGCCCACAGCTAGAGAAGCTCAATAATGATATATAACCACTTCAAATACCAAATATTATAAGGCATGTATATTGCTCACAAGGTGAAGATACATATTGCAGATTAGGGATTATTTTATCACAGAGGTAGACGTCTAGTACACTAATGTTAGTGGACAATTCTAAACATCAAAACATGCTCACTTGATATATATCAAAATACGTCTGGAATATATGTAGAAGTTTAAAAATATGTTGATATCTTACTTTGCTATAGACAGAAAATCCATATATAAATGCAAACAACCATGTAAAGACAAGATGTAATTTCTGTTTGTTTAACTACAAAAGGCATCCAACAGTAATTTTCAATGAACATAAACAGTGAGTTCACTTAGGAACTGATTACTAACATGTTGTCAGCCATCAAACATAAGCCTGCAATGCACCAACACATGTCCATTTACACATTTGTTGATGCATCCATTGCAACACAACCACAATGAATGCAATGCCTATAAAAGGGCAACTTGCATATACGTAAAAAAATGTATAAAGAGTGGAAAGTGCAGGAAAAAAATGAAGCGAAGGTTAGTAAGCAGTTGACGCTGCAATGATCACTTTCAATAGCATTGTCACTTCAAATAGTTCTTTAAAATCATATAAAATACAAAATCAAGGAATCAACCATTGAGTAAAACAAAGCAACACATGTTACGTGAACTCCAAAATGAACATAAGAATCCATGGCAGGCAAAAACTTGGCATAGCATTTTAACAAACAAGATGGGGTAGCAAACTGGTATATGATGACTAATAAGACAATTCAACAAAGATCAGTTGAACAATCTGACAGCACAAGGGCATGTTACTCACATATAGATATAAGCTACCACAAACAATAACAGAGGAGATTGACAATTAAAACTTTTTAGGCAATTAATATCATACCCTGTGCCTGAAACACTACAGAGGCTCACGGTTTCTCCTGTTCTCACGAGAGCACACCCAGGCAATGTGAGCATGGATTGCACATGAAACACAGTGATGCACCTTTGCTTACAGCTTGGGGAGAATGTAGCCTGCAATTTGACAACAAATCATGTATGCATGCTATTTTCACAGAGCTGAACAGTACATTAGAGACAAATGAGGCCAAAAAAAATCAAGAGTTATTGTACCATCATGCACATAAGCCTCCTGCACATCCCTGACAGCAGCCTGCTCAACAATGTTCCTCACCAAGAAAAGCTTGATAGCCTTGCCCTATTTAACAGAAATCATGCACTCAAATTTAAAATACTATAGGGTGCACGGTAAAAGAAACACCCCTCATATCACATCACAGCAAGCATCTTCAGACTCTGTGTATAAATATGTTAGCCCGTTAAACATGAAAGAAACTTCGTTCCCTAAACCATTCTTTGCTAGTTATATTTACACGACCTACCATACAACCTACGATTTTAAAACCTATCTAAGAAAAATATTTACCCCACTCATTGCAATCCAAATGTAATAGCTGGAGCCCACACTAGCATGACACCCAACAGAACTGCCTCCCTAAACCAAGGCAATTACCGTCATCAATTCATCATACATTCCAACAACATTCATTTCATCAGCAACCACAGCTAACTAGAACAATATTGTATCCATAATGCGTCGTAAAAACACATGACCTGGTCGCTCAGATGATAGTTGCAAAACTTGCGACCTGAATTTACCACAACCACCAAATCACGCAAGCTAGATTACCGCAGGGAACCTAAAATTTACCAAGGTTCTAGTACACTAGAAGAGCACGTCTTCTTGCGGGAACCTAAAATTTACCAAGGTTCTAGTACACTAGAAAAGCACATCTTCTTCACTAGCACAACAATCCGTCCTTACCAAGGCTAATCACGACCCACAGCGACACATCAGATCACGAGCCAAGTCGCCGCGACGAGTGGCCAGTGCGCGTACCTTGGGGCAGCACTTGGCACAGTTGGAGCCGCGGATTTACTTGACGTGGCCACGGCCGTGCTTGTTGCGCCAGCCATTCCTGCGCTTGAACGTCTGCAACACAGTGACACATAGAAACGAAGCCGTGAGAAGGAAGCGATGAGGGCGAGGAGAGACAGAGAGGGAGGTAAGACCCGAGGCCAGGGTTTCGGAGGAAGGGTAGACTTGCCATGTTAGGAGAAGGTGGAGGCAGATCTCCAGGGTTTGAGGAGAGTGAGGAAGAAGACGGCGGTGGTGGCGGCACAGAGACATCGGGGAGAGAGCTCTCCTCTTCCAGTTTATCTCTGCAGTCCACCTTCAGATTTAACAAGGATACCAAGTAAATTAAACAGCTGAAAAGTAATAATGCTATCAAAACTAAAGTTGATTAGTTTATAAAAAGTAGAAGATACAACATAGAACTAGCAAATTTCATCCGATTTATTGCAGTTACCATCAAAACTCTATTGATTAATGTGAAGTAGGCCTAAATTACAAATTCCAATTGATAGCATTCAACATGCTCAAGTAACAACAAATAATAAGAAGTCAGTGAACTTGACCATCCAACCTAACAAGAGAATGTGGAACAAAGTTTCATGTTTACACAAATACAACCAACTAACCAAGAACAGGGAAACTATTCCAGGACTGTTGCGGGCTGTGAAATCCATTTGGTCTTTTTGCTCATGTTTCGGCAAAACATGAGCAAATCTCAGAGATTGTTCTTCTTATATTGCACGTATTGTGGAATCATACTTTAGATAGGGAAAAAAAAACAGAAAGCGTCAAAATCTGCTCCTATTAGAGTTCAGCACAGGAGGTCCCCACTTGTAATTACGTACTACCTTAAACCAGAGTATAAAAATTCTTATGCTAAATAACGGCGGCAACTAACCCTGTCACTACCATAGCCTTTAGCCTTTGATTGAATCTTGCGGAAGTTTAAACACGAATGCAATCCAAATTTTCATGAACAATCACCTCCATTCGAATCTGTCTAAAATGAACGCATTGCAGTCTGTAGTAGAGTAATTCGAAAATATTTAGGAAAAGCACATCAAAATACCCTAGACTGATCAATGGTGGCCAAGTGTCACGAGCATCCGCGCCCTTCCCTTTGGCGTCGCTTGCCGCCTCATTGCGGCGCCCTCCCATTGCCCTCGCGCCTTCCCGCCCGCTGCTCGCTTCGCGCCGTGCCCTCCCGTGGGCCGGCAGGCTCGCGCACCTCCGGCTCTGCGCCGCCTCCCGAGCCGCGCCTCCCGGCACCGGCGTGCGCCCGCGCGTCTCCGATGCCTCCGCATGCCCGCCGTCGCCGAGCCGGTGCCGCCCTGCCTCCGCTCCACCTCCCTTTCCTCCATGAAGGGATTGGAGGTAAAAATCTTCTGGAGTTGTTCTTTGTGTTCTTCTGGGGAGTTTAGTATCAAGTTGCAATTTCTGCGCTCAATCTTGAGCTCTTTGTTGATTATCTGTGGAAAGGACGTCCGTATTCTTGATTTGTTTGTCTAAGAAGTTGTGCAGCATGATATGCCTATCAATAGTTATCAACTTCCTTCAAAAATAGTATATCTATGAATAGCAAATCGGAAATAAGTGCGCAAGAAAGCATTTGATGGCTTCTAGAATTGTAAGTCCTTGTGTCTACTTTTGCACCATTGCCAGAGATGTTCTTGCCCTGCTGGGAACTCTGTTTTTGCTACTTACTAAAGCCTATTGAAAAATGGTAAAGTTTGACTTAAAAATCTTCCGACATATTTAGTTGGTATAAATCGATGGTTTTCTTTCTCGTAGCATGTCTTTCCATTGTCTGGTTGTTGAATGGGAATATTATTACCTTTTATTTGAGATATGCAATCGAACCTTTATGTTTACTTTGCCCTGTGAGTATTCTGTTGGTTGTGTGTTTATCAGCTCTGAAGTGGCTATTAGTTATGCATACCTAGGAGGTTAAGCTAGATGCCATATGGTAATTTCTATAAATTGGAACACCATGCGATGTATCTTTCAGTTGTCGGCAATTCTGACAAGTGACTGTTGTGATTGAAGATCATTTCCATTTTTGCTTATGTGCAATTAAAGTGAAATTCTGGTTTGTTTATGTAATCAATATTAGAGCATAATGAGTGAAGGGTGAAGCGTGTGGCCGTGCCTTGAGCTATAATATCATGTTGTACTGTTGTAGTGGCGTTCTATTTCGGTTTTCATGCAACCATGTCTTTAATTTTATTTAGTCCTGCAGCTATCTGATGATAAAGTCTGAAACCTTGGTTTAGGGAATAATATGAGATTACAACCTTTATAAGCTCAGTTGCAACCAGGCAGCTTATTAAAGGATAATGGTTGAGTTTTATCTACATGCAAAAAAATGATTTTGTGTGAGGGAATCTGTCTTCTAGGCGTGGATCCCTAGTTAGCAAGTTGATCACACTTTAGGAAGGAAGGGATTAGAAATGCTCAACTTTTGATTTTATTTTGTGCTGTTACATTGATGACCAATCATTTATGAGCATGGCAGGAAGAGTGGAGTAAATGTATAAATTGATTGCTGAACCTTGCCTTTACCTTTGTTTGGTTAAGGGTTATACCTTTATGCTTTAGACTGGTATAATAAGATTGCATTTATACCTTCAAGATATCCTGCACCAGAATTTCAGAAATAGAAGCGTGATGGCATACCAAACGCATGTTGGTTTTATCGAAAAATGATATGTTGTAGTTTTGATTGGTTATTTGCAGGGAAGGTTCTGTCGGGAGTGGCCTCAACCGCATGCCACTCCATTCTCCATCGGTAAAGGCAAGTGCATTCCCTAGATCGAGGCTAGGAGGTTGATTTGATTGTTTGCTTTTAGCGTACGATACTATGCAAACCAAGCGCTTCAGGCATGTGACCAAATCATGGTGTCAAGCTATCTAGCTTCTGTCCAATATTTAGAACTTGATTCGTCGTAGTCAAAATTTTGGAATACATATAATTTGCCGTTTAGATTGGAGAGTTCCTTCAAGCCCCAGTAACCGACCAATGCTTCCATGCTCTACCTGTTTCCTTGTTCTTTGTTTTATTATTGTTGTAATCGGGCTAGACAGGGCACGTTATTACTATTGTGTTTTACATGGTAGCTTGGACTTTGTTTTCTTTTCTTATTGGATGTGATATACCTGATGTGATTTTTACGGTATGCAATCGTTGCCCGTTGGTTTTGGTGTTACCTCTTTCTACTTGCAAGTTTATGTTGTGACAAGAGTATGAATGACTTCAACTTACATCTCTTGCTAGTTGCTTTACCGTGCTTATGCGTGATTTGGAATGCAAGTTCAATAATTGCATAAACATTAGTTTGTTTATTGTTCCCTTAATTCCCTTTGTGCTATAAAGAGTTCAAGCTTGGCACGGCTACCTTTTAACATTATAAGCGCAATTGTTCATAGTCTGATCAGGGCATTCCTTCTCCACATCGACATTATTTTTACCATTTCTTCCATTGTTTATGATGAGGCTTTAAATATGTTTTAAGGACCAATAACATGGTCATGTGCTAAGAAACTAGCATAAAATGTTGTTTTGCTTATGTGATATGTTATCATACGTGAGTTTGCATCATTTGCATTTATGCATTCATAATGGAAGAGGCGACCCATGTTGATGTGGGCCTCGGTGCTCACACGTAGTGAGCACAAAAGTCCTACCTCGTAGTCCCATCCACGGATGGGAGCGAGTCAGTAAGAGTAGGCCCCGCCACGGGATGGTTGGGATTGAGGGTGCACACCGACGGGTGTGCACTCAGCTATACCGGTATACGCTATGACAATGTGCATTATGAGCATGCATGGTGCATTCATTTTATGATTCATGAGAAAAAAAGATGAGAGCATAAAAGCATTGCATTGTGTGCTGCAATTGTTAAATGTTAATTGATGAGAATGGAAATGACAGGTTGAGGGTTGAGACGTGGACTCATCCTGGAATGATTATTGAGGCATGAGTACGGTTTAGTTATGTTTCCGAGTTGGATGTGGTAAATGGGCTAGTTACTGCTTCTTTTACGCGATGATTTCAATTTAGTATTGGTTATGTCAAATAATGAAGTAGTTGTGCTTTTATGTTTGGTTTTCTATGAATTCAAAGTGCTTCTTTTATTTACGGATATCAATTAAAGAAACTTTTACTTTATGTCTTGATGCAGTTATATTCTAGACGAATTCACTACTTTTCTTACTTGATTGCACTTTGCTGAGTCTTGGACTCACGCTTGTTTGCTTCCTGTTTTAGGTTCTTTGAAGCTGTCTCACCGGGATGGGAGTAGAGCACATGCACGACTTCGGTCACCATCAAACTATTTAAATCGATTGGTAAAGCCTAGTGATATTGATTGAGGTTGTAATATGTTGTTCGTTGTGGAGTAGTTATTAATTTCTATTGGATGTGAGATTGGTTAACTAAGGACCTGCTAGAATGATATCTTATACCTGCAATGTTTTCTGTCTGCTGAGTGGATGTCCTAGTTTCTAGAGAGGTCATGCCGAAATTTTGTAAATTTCGGTGACTTAGTTTTAAGCCGGTTTTTAGAGTTTTGTGGTTGATTGCAGTCAAGTTCATATAGATGTTAGGTTTTTTTATGTCTTCTTCGGTAATTCTCAGTTCAATTGATCTTGTTGTGGAAAATTATCGTATGTTGGTAACCCTTCGAACATGTGTGGGTCCAAGGGGTGTCGCTAGTGAATTAGGGTTTTGGTAGCATCCGTGGCGCGTTGGCGTCGGGGTGTTACAGTTGGTATCAGAGCGGGCTTCAGGTCCGTGGTGTTGGAATGTAGTGAGTAATTCTAGAATGGATTAAAATTTGCTGTGTGAAAGTAGAAACATGGTTTAGGATGAACCTTTAAAATATGGCCCTAGGGCAATAACCTTAAAACTTGATGTAGAATGGTTAAATAATTTAAAACTTGACACACTCTGATGCACAGTAGGAAAGTGATGGGTTATCGTTGCGATATGCTGCAATGCTTATTATGTTATTGATGCTATGTTGCTACTTGTTGGAATGTTATCTGTTAATCTTGATAAGGCTATGGTGTTAATTATGGCTATGCTTTTGAAGTGGTAGATTGCTTAGTGGGGTCCAGTGGGACTCTTTGTGCCGAAGGGATGTCGGCCCTGTCGTGTGGTCGTGGTTCGATGTGAGGTTTTTTTATGTCTTCTTCGGTAATTCTCAGTTCAATTGATCTTGTTGTGGAAAATTATCGTGTGTTGGTAACCCTTCGAACATGTGTGGGTCCAAGGGGTGTCGCTAGTGAATCAGGGTTTTGATAGCATCCGTGGCGCGTTGGCGTCGGGGTGTTACAGTATATACCCATGATGATATTAAGTAGTGCCTATCTTTAATCTATGGTTATTAAGGTTCACATGTCCATACTTATCAAGGAGGTTTCATGAGACAACAGGAATATCTACCAGCACCACAAAATAGCAAATTTACAGAAAAGAAATGCATGCATGAAACCATTTGATAAACAAAAGAAAAATTAAATACTTGGATAAATATGATCAAAGGGGTGCTTGCCTTGCTTAATATTTGTTTTCGACGAAGTCGAGGATTGCGGCTAACAATGGCAACGACGGAGACAGAGGCGTCGGGTTCTACACGTCGCTATCGAATAAAAGCAATAAGAAGCAAATATCAATATATGGCAAAAAGAACAGACTGAACACCAAATAAAGGCTCATTGAAGAAAATAGAAATATTATAGGGTTTGAATTAAATGATTCAATATTCTCATATTTTAGGTTGGTTAAGCATTCATATTGTTATTAGCTTCCAAGCTGAGCGATTCACGATTTACTTTAGAGATTATCCATTCTTGCTTTACAAATTCAAGAAGCTAAAATTATGAACTTTTATATTTATAATTTCAAATTTAAGATGCAAAAATTATTTAGATTAATAGATTTAGAACATTAGTTACTTTGTTGAATGATATGCACGAATAGAGCTTATTACTTAATTCATCTTGCATACAAATTGGTTTAGAATATGATAGATCTGCTAAGATAGGCTACTGGGCATGTATTGGTGAATTTTAAGAAGGTTCTGATGATACAAATAACTTAACTACAGATTTCTTCATTGTTACCCAATGCGTTTATTCAAATTATCGAGTTCAGAAATCATAATACTTTAGGTTATTATGCTAACAGGATTTATATGCAAATCATGACTAAACAAAATTATTTCTTTCAAATAGGGTAGTCTATACTTTGGAGAGCATTCCTAAGATAATTTTATAAATTTTAGTGTTTAGATGAAACATTATACTCATTACTGAAAAAGCTTATATGGCATTATAAAAATTACGTTATATGGAATCGGACTAAAATGGAGAAGTTACTGATTAACATTTAGGGGTACTGCGATAGCAAGATTTATATGAAAAGCAAGTTGTAAATAATATATTTTTCTAAAATACGATAGTTCATATTCTAAATAGTATTTCTACGCTGATCTTTCCAAAATTTACATTTAGACGAGTTATTCTACAGGCCGCTGAAATTGCTTAGTTGGCTTAGTTTTCTACGCAACTATTTCACGAAGGGTGTTTGCAGAAGCAAGATTTATATACAGAGCAAGTTCTAAATAAAATATTTTCCAGATTATGTTAGTATATATTATGAAGAGAGTTTTTGGGTCATTCCTATGAACTTTTCCATTTAGCCGATGTAACACCCCGGCACCACACGTGCCCTGAGTGTTACACCCGCAAACAACAACTAGCACAAGACGCTAGAATAATTTAGCAAAGCAAGCTGAATTACTAGCAACTTACCGAAATTATTAGAAATTTCGGCAGCACCTCCCCTAAAACTAGGACATCCACTCAGCAGACAAAAGATAGCATTTAATATAACAACAACATCATATAGCACTAACGATAACCAACCACGCACAACCATCCACCACACTTAAATTACATGACCAGAACAAATTAAGATTAGAAACGATAAGTTAATATGTTATTGTGGTGAGGCGAAACGTGTTTGTGCGACTATTCCCCTCCATGCATGCCGGCTTCAAGGTACCTACAAACAATAAGCAAACAAGCATGAGTCGAAGACTCAGCCAAGCACAGTAGCTAGTAATGACAATAACAATACCAACTAAAGTATTTAAATCAGTAACTTGCTCATATTGCTCGTACCAAATTAACAGGTATGTAATATAAAGAAAACACCGTCTGTTACCTCATCGACTACAATACTCATGTATTTCACATACCTCATGAGCCAACATTGGATGAGTTCACGACTCGACCCATCCGTAACCTGAAAACTTCCCTCAACTCAAGGACCATCCATTACCATTCATCACTAGTAGTAACATGCAATGCATCAGACATCGTCATAATACCCCCAATTTGTCACAACCACACATTGACCATCACTCGATGTTATGCAATGCAGTTATGCTTGAATGCCCATATGCACCTTTTAAAGCCTATACCGGTATGGCTGAGTGCACACTCGTCGGTATGCACCCTCTCATTCCCCTCCATCCCGTGGAGGGTGCCTGCTCTTACTGACTCACTCCCATGCACCCGTGGGTATGGGACTACGAGTGCTCACTGCGGGTGAGCACCGAGGCCCACATCAATATGGGACGCCTCGTCTATTATGAATGCACAAATGCAATTGACACAATTAAATTGCAACTACAATCATTTCTACCATTCTATATAGACATGACCGAAAGTATGGATAACAATCAAATTTTCATGTTCATGAATAACCATTCACAGTTGGCTAATCAAACCCAAGGATGAGGCGTAGTAGCAATTGTATCGTTTCTATCGTGAGTAAGTCACAACCCAAAAACACGTGATCATAATACATTTATTTAGCCATTACCAAAAGTGAAAGCCTCAACTAATCCTCATATCCATATATGATCATTCGTACTAGCCTAATGAAAATCATGAATAAAACCAGGGCAACATATCGCATAAGTTAATAGCATAGAGAAATTTCACAAATAAACTAACTCTAGAAATGACTTAATCATTTAAACCTCGCATCTAAACACTCAACCCATTCTCAACAACGCCGATGTACTTGCCTTAAACCGCGGGGAGTGGAGTGGCGCGCGAAGAAGAGGCCACTCCTCCTGAAATCAGAAATCAAACACAGATACAAATTACCGACCAATCAATCAATCAATCACAACATTGGTTAAAACATTGACAATCCCTCCTGGAATTAACTCTACTTTTCAACTACAGCAACTCCGGACAACAGTTGCGAAAACAATCTTAACTTTTGATCCTCTTATACAATTTGAGTGAACTCGGATTCTAAATTGATTACAAGAGAATAACCCACCATCCTACTACAACCATTCATTTAGTACATGCACTGGAAATTAATATTATTATAAGGAGAAACGAATACAATATAAACTTTTATCCTAACCAAATTAAGGTTTGAGAGGTTGACCGGCCTGAGAAAATAACCTAGTTATGCCGATCAGAAATTCACTTTTACTGGCATAGAAGGGTTTGACATTACTGGACCAATCAATACTCACTTCCAAGTCACATTTCCATGCAATGCAGTAAAAGGGTAACTACATATAGCATTTCAAGTATAAGGATGACACTTCAAATTCGAAATAAAACACAAACACTCTATAGTAATGACGGGGACCGGGCGATCTTCGACCGGTCAAAGCTTGGTCAACGGGCCCCTTGCTCGGGGGTGTCGACCACGACCTGATCCATGCGATCCCGCATGACCTAGAGCCTGCCTCATCCAAGAGCCTGATCCCCGCACGCCCTCGGGCTCGAGGGGCGTGAAGTCAGCTCTTGCTTGGGGCGGTTCTTCCTCAAGTCATAGGGCGTGCGCCTACTTGGTGGTTACCAAGACCTGGATGGTGGCATCAAGGCAGACGTGGGCAGCATATCCGGGGCAGTTACAGCCCACCTTCAATGCGCACAAGGCCACTACTCCGGGAATCTCTCCCGTCCGTTACATGCAGCGCCCGGGAGGGTATAAGACCATACAAGGCATGCGTATCGAGGGGGACAACATCGACAAGAAATCCACTTACGCACACTATACCAGAGCACGAGCTATAGGACAGTAGCCATTGCTTGCACGCTCAAGCCCGAGCTGTAAACACCCTCTGTACTCATAGCTAGTGAATTCCTCCGCCTCAGGAGAAGACTGGAGTAGGGCTATTACCCTCGTAGGGGCCCGAACCAGTATAATTCGCTGTCTCCTGCTCGTTGACGCTTTCCTCTGACCTGCATCCAAACCATCATTGAGCGCAGCGCTTTCTGGGTCCCTCATTAATGCTAACCCCCGTTTTCATATTTGCGGTCAGGCGATCCCGATCGTTGACAGCTGGCGCCCACCGTGGGGCCCGATAGGCTTCGCTCACTCGAAGGAAGGAGATCAAGGTCTCAGGAGCATGGTGCACTCCGTCGAGGGATGTTCCTCAAGCGTGGGCTCGAAGCGCAGACCCGGCGCGGCGACTCTACGCCCTTTTTTTCGCTTTTCACCGCATTGCGGGCAAAGATATCCTTATGGCGAGCGGCCACGGTGTGGGCGTGGTGGAGGGTGAACGCGACCCGTAGACCCCTGAAGATGCTCATCGGATGGTGCATGTCGCCATCAACCAGGCCATAACGCCCTCCCGTGAAGGACCGAGAAAGGGTCGGCGCCTCGTCTGCCATCGAGTCCTCCCTCGGGAGAGCGCCTCCATGCTTTCGCCCGGGTCATGGCTGATCCAAACCGGGCCAAGAGTACCGACCAAGGCTCGGCCACCAAGAAGCAAAAGAGAGACCGCAAGCGCGATGGTGGCCAACCTCGGGTGACCATTTCGGCGGACGGTCACCGCGAGGTCATGGAGGTGCGGGACTCGGCCAGGAAGGGCCCCGTCCCCAGCGAAATCAGCCACGACCTCAGCAGGCGCCTCGCCGACCCCGGTAGGAGGATCGCCGATCTGGACCGCGGCAGGCCGACGGCCACCCTCAAGGCCCCGAGGGGCGACCTCGATTCGACGAAGGTAATTGCGCTTTTCCATAGGACTCTGTGCCCACGACCGCGAGGTGCGCAGGCTGGCGAGCCAAGTGAGGCCTTCTCGATGGGCGCGGAGATGACCGTGTTCTCGAAGAAGGGAGATCAGCCCGATAGGGTTAACAGCAGAGAGGACCAGGCCGACCTCGACCTGGATTTCTAGCAGGGCGACCGCCGGATCGACGTCATATTCGGCGGCTCTTCGGTGTATCAGTCCCGACGCGAGATCAAGGATGCCGCTCGCATTGTCTATCAGGCCACCGTCGGGAAGCCCACGGACCAGCCCTGCAAGTGGACGGGGGCAACGATTACCTTTACACAAGAGGATGCTCCCCAAGGTATGTCTAAAGATCTCAAGATCGCTGAGTCGTGACCTCGACCATCGATAACACCTTGGCTCAAGCGGGTCATGGTTGATGGGGCAGCTCCTCAACTTGTCTGGCAGCTAGCGCGACTTGACCAGATCACGAGATCCTGGTCGAAGGTCAAGAATATTGCGATTCCATTTTTTGGGATCGTACTTGGAAGTTCGACCACCCCTTGGGACAGTGGTCTGCCGTCACCTTGGCGCCTCGGACAACTTCCGATCGAGTTGATCACCTTGAGGTGGTCGAAGGAGATCTTCCCATAACGCCATCCTTGGCGCGGCTTTGGTCAAGTTCATGGCGGTGAACCACTACGGCCACCGCTGCATGAAGCTCCTAGGACCTAGTGGCGTCATCACCGTGCGGGGCGACCTCAAGGCGGCGCCGACAATTGCGACCGAGCCTTGGCCCTCGCCCGTATCTTGCCTCGGCCAGCCTGAGCGACCACAAAGGTCGCCCGCCAGGTACATCATCCGGCCAGTGGGCTACTGAAGGTCTGTGCCGCTCGAGGAGGGGGACCCATCCAAGTGCATCCACGTCTCGGCCGAGTTGAGTTCCAAATAGGAATTCGAGCTCGTCACCTTTCTCCATGCCAACAAAGATATATTCACTTGGGAGCCGGCAGACATGCCGGGTGTCCTGAGGGAGGTGGTAGAGCATAGACTATAGGTGCGGCCCATTTGCCGCGCCGTCGCTGGTTCTTGGCGCTTCTCTCGAGAAGGTCGCCATAATCAAGGAGAATCTTGACAAGCTGTTGAAGGTTGGCTTCATTCGTGAGATCGATTATTCTGAATGGCTGGCCAATCCCGTCATTGTGCAGAAGAAAGGCGGGAAGTGGAGGATGTGCGTGGATCACACGGGGTTGAACTCGGCATGCCCGAAGGACAACTTTCCTCTTCCGTGCATTGACCAGATCGTCGACTCCACGGTGAATTCTAAGCTGCTAAGATTCTTGGACGCTTATTTTGGGTACCACCAGATCAAGCTGGTGGTTGACGACGAGAGCAAGACATCGTTCATCACACCGTTCGGGACCTACTGCTACACGACCATGTCGTTTGGTCTCCGCAACGCCGGTGCGACCTTCCAGCGCCTAATGACCAAGACATTCGAGCCTCAAATCGGCCGCAATCTCATGGTCTACGTGGACGACATCATCGTCAAGAGCTCCACCGAGGCCGACCACGTTCAAGACCTTGGGGAGACCTTCGCCAACTTGAAAAAGTACAAGATCAAGCTCAATCCGGAGAAGTGCGTGTTCGGCGCCGCCTCTGGGATGGTGCTCGGCTACAAGATCGGGGGCTCAGGGGTCGGCCCGAACCCGGAGAAGATCGAGGCAATAGAAAGGATGGCCCCTCTGAGTTCGGTAAAGCAGGTGCAATGCCTCACCGGCCGCATGGCTGCCCTCAGCCGGTTTATCTCGAGGCTCGGCAAGCGTGGCCTGCCTTTCTTCAAGGCCTTGCGCAAGCACGGGGGCTTCGAGTTGACACTTGAGGCTCAGTGGTCCTTCGACGAGTTGAAGGTATACCTGTCAACCCCACCCTTACTTACGACCCGCGCGGGCGAAGTTCTTTGCTCTACCTCGCGGCCACCATCCAGCCGTCGGGCTATCTGGTGGCGAGCGGAACGCTTGCGAAGACCCGATATACTCGTCGGCGAGGTTCTCCATGGGCCAAAAGAGCGTTACCCTCAGGTCTAGAAGCTACTATATGCCCTCCTCATGGCTTCACGCAAGCTCCGACACTATTTCCAAGCTCACGCCATGGTCATCCCGAGCAACTTTTCGCTCGGGGAGATCTTGAGGAACCCAGAGGCCGGGGGTCACATCGCCAAGTGGGCCATGGAGCTGGCCGTCTTCGACCTCCAGTTCGTGGCGTGCACGGCCATCAAGTCGTAGGTACTGGCCGACTTCATGGTCGAACAGACCTCGTAGCTAGCTCCCGAGCTCGAGGTCGACGAGGAGAAGCCCTGGGTCATGTACTTCGATGGCTCACGGTCCTTCAAGCGCTCGGGCCTGGAATCATATTCTCACCTGATGCGGCAGTGAGGTATGTGGTTCGTTTCGGATTCCCAGCGACAAACAATGCAGCAGAGTACGAGGCTCTTTTGGCGGGGCTCCGAGCTTGCAAGGCGCTGGGAGTTCATCGGTTGGTCGTCAAGGGCGATTCGCAGCTCGTCATCAACCAGTTCAACAAGGGCTACCAGTGCTCGGAGGATTCCATGGCCAAGTACCTCACCGAGGTGCGCAAGATGGAGAAGTGGTTCCAGAACCTGGAGATCACGCATGTGGCGCGGAAGGACAACTCTAACGCAGAGTTCCTCTCCAAGCTCGGGTCGTCTGATGACGAAGTCCCTCCAGATGTGATCCTAGAGACCTTAGCGTCGCCCTCAATCTCCGACCAAGGGCCTTGATGCGCCTTCGCCGAGTATTCCCTCGTGGAGAGCGATCCATAATTTCCTGGCGACAGGAGAGCTCCCGGCAGATCCCGCGGAAAGGAGCAGAGTCAAGTGCCAGGCGAACTCGTACAAACTTGTAGACGGCAAGTTTTATCGTCGTAATGTCTCTGGCATCCTGACGAAGTGTGTTACCACGGAGGAGGGTAAGTACCTATTACACGACATTCATTGAGTCTCTCGTGGGCGACGCTTCTTCAGACCATGGTCGGTAAAGCTTTCGCATGGGGTTCTCTTGCCAACATGACACTCGGGGCGCCCGCAATATCGTCGCTCCTATCGAACTGTCAGTTCCATGCTCGAAAGTCGCATCAGCCTGCCTATGCGCTCCAGACCATCCCGCTAGCTTGGCCTTTCTCGACCTGGGGGCTGGACATCCTCATCCCCTTCCCTCAGGCGACCGGAGGGAAGAAGTTTTTGTTCATCGCCATCGATACCTTCACCAAATGGATCGAAGCTGAACCCGTCTCGACCATCACGGCTCGTGCGGCGGTCAAGTTCTTCCGTTTGTTCGTGATCACCAGGTATGGGGTTCCATGCAGAATTATCACTGACAATGGAACACAATTTACGATGTTTGTTCGAGTATCTTTGCGAAGACATTGACACCAAAGTATGCTATGCTTCGGTGGCCCATCCGCAGAGCAATGGAGCAGTGGAGCGCGCCAATAGACAAATCGTTCAAGGCGTCAAAAAGCGAGTATGAGATGAGCTCGAACGACATGGCCAGACCTGGGTGGATGAACTTCCCACCGTCTTATGGTCTATTCGTACCACAGTCAGCCGAACAACGGGGTCCACTCCCTTCCGGCTCGTGTTTGGTACTGAAGCCGTCCTGCCTCCAGAGGTCACGCTGGGCTCTACCAGGGTCAGCTTGGTCGACCAGATCGACTTCGAGCAAGAACGGTCCCTTGACCTTACCCTAGCGGAAGAAGTAAGATGTCGTGCACTGCTACGATCGGTGCACTACCTGCAAGCTCTTCGCAGACATGCGTCTCGATCGATACGACCTAGGGAGCTCCTTGTTGGGAACTTAGCCCTGAGACGGGTTCAGGCTCCGCCCAACACCAACAAGTTATCCCCGCGGTGGGAGGGCCCCTATAGAGTTGTTTCAATAGATCGCACGGGGGCTTACCGGCTAGCATTGCCTGATGGCAGAGAGCTCTCTAGCTCGTGGAACATTGACCAGCTTCGAAAGTTCTAGGTGTAACCCTTTTATCTCACATTTCAATAAAGTTGTTATTCGGTTGTCATGTTTGGTCTTTGCGCCCCATTTTTGTTCTATATTCTGTGTTGGCTCGAGCTCGGGACCTCTTTGAGTCTGACCTAAGGACGAGCGCTCTTGATCTTGGCTCAGGCGTCGGGGGCTTAAAAATTCACCCGCAGTGGTCGAGCTACTTATAAGCCGAATCTCTTCGCATCCACGCTCCCACTGTGCCAGGGTTCGAACTACGCCCGTGCCTAGGTCCAACGAGCAAGGCGCACGTCAAGACTCGCGTGACTTGCCAAAGCAATGGTCCAAATGCTCTCGAGCCTAAGTCTTTCCCCGTGTGCCCATATTATGCTCCCTGTGGGCTTCTTCTTGGTTTTGCAGGTCATGGTCTCCACAAGTTTCTAACTTGCGCCCAAGGCCGGCGTCGCTCGACCTTGAGCCCAACGGGGGCTGGACGAGGCATACCATGACCAGAGAAGGCTAAGTGCACCATTAGGGGGAAGATGTCTCTTGATCGAGAAAGCAAACCAAGACATTAAGCTATTCTTGCCAAAATGAGGTCATTCCTTTTTGTTTTACAAGTAGTCCTACTTATAGGCAAACCAAGAGAACCTTTTTTGTTTTACAAGCAGTCCTACTTATAGGAAATCTAACCCTGTTTACAAGTCGGCCATCTCACGCGTGAGCTTCTCATGCTCTAGTTCGGCGACCTTGGCCCTCAAGGTCGAGAGCTCGCCCTAGAGTCGGAGGGCTTCGGTTGAGGCTTCGGCGGCGCGGGGACGTTCTTATTGAAGCTGGGACAAGGTACTCTTTGCCGCCTTGCTCGCCCTACCCAGCTTCTCCTCAAGCTCTTGAACCTTGGCCTCGAGCTCAGGGGAGGCCTTCGACGACTTGGCTGCCTAGTCGGCGGCGGCCTTGCTTAGTTCTTTGGCCTTGGCCCGCTCGGCCTCAAGCGCCCTAGCCGACCTCGCGCACTCATCCTCGACGGCCTTGTACGCATGGTCCTGCTCCGAGGCGATGGCCCGCTCCAGCTCGAACCTGTGAGAAGCCTCGAGCGTCTTCACTACCTCGCGGAGATCGGCGATCTCATTGGAGTCATTTGCCGCCCTTTGCGCGGCCTCTTCCCGCTTGGCTTGCAGGTCCTCCATGAGCTTGGAGCGTGCCATCTCTCGGGCATCTAGCACATCGAGCAAGGCCCTCAGCGCGTCGGCATGCGTCTGAAGACCTTGCAGCCCTTGGGAGACTGAGTCGATGGCCTGCGGGGCTCGAAGGGTCAAAACGATACTCGCTAGAAGAAAGAAAGAGAAGAAGGAAAAAGGGAAGTATGAACCGAGGTTTGAAGAAAAACGGGAGTACCTGGGTAAGACGGCCTTCGAAGATTACACGAGAATACCCAACGGACCGACTGCCCGAAGTTCCTAGGGCGGCGTCATCCACAACTGCCGCTGGGTCATCAGAGGTGTGGCTTTCGGGCACCCCGTCGTGGGCGACTGCGTCTCGAGCTTCCTCCTCGAGCGGGCTCGACCCGTCCCCATGCTTTGTCCCGGTGACGGATTCGGCCTTGTCCCCTGCAGCCGGAGGGTCTGTGGCCTCCTCCCCTACGGTGGTCCTGGCCTGGTCCACGGTTCGGACCTTCGTGCTTGCTGCAGCTGGAATGTCTACAGGGTCGGTGGCTCGAGGAGTTCCGGCCACAACGGTCGGGGTGGCCTCGGCAATCGTGGCAGGGGCATCCCCGACGCCATCTCCTTCGGTAGCCCCAGGCGGGTCAACGTCATCTTCGGTGTCAACTTCGCCGGTGGCATAATCCTTGCTGGTCGCGGGGAGGACCTCTTCCTCGTCCGAATCGTCGAGCCCTTGGTCGAACTCACCGGCCGGAGCCCGGCTTTGGGGGCTCGAAGGAATTCGCCCCTGGCCCGAGGATCGGCGGGGCGGCAGCACGTAATTGGCCTCCTCTTCCTTTTCAAACCCAGACTCGCCCTGGACGATAGTCATTGTCAATACAAACAGGTGTTGAGCTTGGGCACTCAAGGTCTGCGATTAAGAGCGACTACTAAGCTAAAAAGGTACGAGGCCGGCTGAGCAAATGAAGGGTTGGAGACCTACCTGGGTCGGCAGTCTCCGCTTTGTAGGAGGTGGCAGCTCGAACCCCGAGGTGAAGGCGCCCGCTTTGGGTCCCGCCTGGGACCCTAAGGCTCGTGGTGGCTCTAAGTCCCTTGCGGCAGAGGTCCTAGAGCCCCGCGGTTGGGACCCTTGGGCCGCCTGGGGACTCGAGGTCCTAACAGCGACCGTCGCGCTCAGTTGCTGCAAGAAGGACATGTCAGGAGACGAGGAAGTATAAGCATAAGCTCGGGGGCTCGACCACAGGGGTTCTTACTGTTGCGCAGGCGGCCCATTCAACGTGGGGCTTTTTTGCCTCGCGGTCGTCTGCTTTGCCCAAGGGTAGCTTCTTTTTCCCCTTCTTGCTTTTGCCCCCGCCGGGCAGCGGGAGCAACCTCCTTGCTGTCTCAAACAGCTCCTGATGGTCCTGCGAGCACAACGAACAATAAGGGAAGGCGCTGGTGGTGTGCGAACTGAAGAATAGCCTGGGAGTGCCTACCTCGGCCTTCTGACGCATTATGTTTTTCGGGACAAGTTCGCCGATGGAATAATCGTGCGCCCCTTTCCCGAACATCTCATTCATCCTGGCGGCGACCTAGGATTCCTTCGGCGCTGCAAGGAAGCAAACCGTCAGGAGGGACCGAAGGTCGGATTCGAGCAAGTCCCCAGGGCAAGAAGACGCACCGAATGTCCCCTCGTGGGTCATGTCATTGCGCCCCTTGATCTCGTAGAACGGGTGTTCCCTCTTCCGAAGGGGAAAAACCTGGTTCCGCAAGAAGTCATAGGCGATCGCCTGCCCGGTAAAGCCGCGCGTGGCATAGATGTGTATGGCGGCGATAGCCTCTTCGTCGACCTCCAAGTCGTCTGCCTCTGGGGTCTCCTTCTTCCCGGTGATAGGGGTTCCTTCGAACGACAGTGCGCCAGTCTCGCCCTTCTTCAAGTAGAACCATTGCTCAGTCCACGGACCGAGGGAGTCCCGAGACTGGATCTTGGGGAAGGCCCATGGGATCCCTATCCGCAGCCGAAAGTAAAGGCATCCGACCAAGGGGTCCTTCCCAGAACGTAATAGATTGAAGAAGCGAAAGAAGAGCGAGGGGGTGGGAAGGGGATTCCAAGGAACCCCTCGCACAAATGTGAGAAGATAGAAAGGAGGAGGATGGAATTTGGCACCAAGTTGATGAGCTCTATCTCACAATGGGCAAGAACTGCCGCCATGAAGTCGCTCTCCAGTGTCCGCAGGCCGAAGAGCGCGTAGTGCTCAGTGCAGACGAGCTCGTCGTCCCTGGGATGTGGTTTGGTCTCGTCGTCTGGCAATCGCAACATCGTTGGGTCGAGCAGCCCCAGACTCTCGAGCTCCTTCATCCTCGCCAACGACATGGTGCTTCTTCCGAGTTTTGCCATGGCGATTGCTTTCAAGCTTGGTCGAGGAAGAGAGGGTCGCTCGGGCAAAAGGCTAGGAGTTGAAGAGCCCGAGGAAATCAGGAGTTCTTCGAAGGTCGCAGAAGGCTTGGGTTTATAGGCCTGGATCGTCGTCGGTTTTAGGCTAAGGAGCCTCAAAAGGTGTGCCAGTGGTGATTTGACAGGCGTAATTAAAGATTAGGCGGTGGTTTCAAGGCGTTACAGGCATTCGTACCAGCATCGTGAAGTCCAAGGGGCGCCAGGTGTCTTGGGGCCGAGGTTTTTCCTTATGATCTCCGCTCGACCTCGACCGAAGGTTTAAGGAGTTCGGGAGTCTGTCCCCAACGGTTACAGGCTCGAGGTCGATCCAGGTGTCTTCCTCGACCTTGAGCCTCGGGGGCTAGCTGACGGGGACAGGGCGATCTTCGACCGATCAAAGCTTGGTCAACGGGCCCCTTGCTCGGGGGTGTCGACCACGACCTAATCCATGCGATCCCGCACAACCTAGAGCCTGCCTCAGCCAAGAGCCTGATCCCCGCACGCCCTCGGGCTCGAGGGGCGTGAAGTCAACTCTTGCTCGGGGCGGTTCTTCCTCAGGTCATAGGGCGTGCGCCTACTTGGCGGTTACCAAGACCTGGATGGTGGCGTCAAGGCAGACGTGGGCAGCATATCCGGGGCGGTTACAGCCCACCTTCAATGCGCACAAGGCCACTACTCCGAGAATCTCTCCCGTCCGTTACAGGCAGCGCTCGGGAGGGTATAAGACCATACAAGGCATGTGTATGGAGAGGGACAACATCGACAAGCAATCCACTTACGCACACTACACCAGAGCATGAGCTATAGGACAGTAGCCATTGCTTGCGCGCTCAAGCCCGAGCTGTAAACACCCTCTGTACTCACAGCTAGTGAATTCCTCCGCCTCAGGAGAAGACTGGAGTAGGGCTATTACCCTCGTAGGGGCCCGAACCAGTATAATCCGCTGTCTCCTGCTCGTTGACGCTTTCCTCCGACCTGCATCCAAACCATCGTTGAGCGCAGCGCTTTCTAGGTCCCTCATTCATACTAACCCCCGTTTTCGTATTTGCGTTCAGGCGATCCCGATCGTCGACAAGTAAAGCTTATGGTAGTTAAGGAAACAACAAGTTGTAGCGACCTGATCTTAGCACTATGATCTTATACACAAGTACATGATCAGTAAATAAATAGCTCCCATTCTAATTGGCATAAGATTATCCTGTAGACAATATAAGTCGAGTGCAACATGGAACCCTTACGTACCTAAATCGCCATGGGCAACTTTACTCAACATTGAACAAGGACAATACATCAACTTAAGCATAATGCAGCGATCAAAGGAGATAATAAGGTGCATTAAAACATGATCTCATATGCAATATCTTGACCTTCACATCAATATTAGCATGCATTCACTACAAAATAAGTGACTCCTACACCACTCATTCAAAAAGAAATCATGCAAGAACATGTCTACCCTCTGTCTTAAGCATGAATACATGAAGCCTCAATTGCCCATACCATTCTCTGTTACTAGATGCCAAAGACGACAAAGATTCATCTTACAGACTAAATATACAAGCATTTAACTATGATCCGATAGCTTAGTATACGAGTATACAAGATTAGATTTACTGAAACAAATAAACAACTCCTTGGCTAGTAGCATGCAACCACTTATACAATAAAGACTAGCACAGGAGCATGCAGTAGAAATGTCATATGGCATAAGCTTAAGAGGTATAAACTTTTAAGTAACTGGAACAAACATCCACAATACTAAGGTTTATGCATCAGGAAACTGTTCATACATCTCTAACATGTGGATATAAGAAAATCACATGCAACACACAGTAGGACCATATAATAACATCAATTCAGGAATCATCAAAACGAACTTTATGCCGCAGATGAATAATAATCATTGGATGTTTCAATAAGTTCGATAGAAATTTCTTCATTACATACAGTTGGCGAAACTGTATTCTTTTACCCGTTAGTATGCACAAGACCAACATTGGAGTTCAGTCCTTTGCATACCAAGGATCCGAAACCAAGCACCAATCTTCCAAGCCTAACAACCAAAAATGCAAACTGATCCTGAATCCCTAGTTGTGTAATTGTCATTAGTTACTACTGGACTAATATCAGTCAAACTACCGTATCGAAGCGGCCCAAACAAGAGCCACTACACGTGCGCACACCTCACAACCATCTCATCGAACACCTGGCATGCACAAAGAACCAAATCCTTAATTTAAATGTACCTGAGCGCTCACCACAAGGAGAAGCCAAGAGGGAGGGCGCCGAGCTGGTGGGCACACCGGCGGGAGCTCGCCGCAGGGCGCCTGGCCTGTGAGGGAGGAGCAGTGGCGCGGCTTGGGGAGACCAGAGGAGCTGCACCGGCCGGGGAGGTGGGGGAGGCGACGCATGCCAGGGGGACCAGTGGCGTCGCTAGCGAAGAAGGCCAGGAGGTGCAGTGGGCGCAGGAGGAGACAAAGTGGGCTCGAGGAAGGCTGACGAGGCGCGCCGACCAGGGAGGAAAGCAGAGGCGGCGACGCCAACGACTTGGGAGGATATGGGCTCTGGCCGAGGCAGACGGCGGCGCCAAGTCTGGGAAGCCGAGAGAGGAGGGGTAAGGCTGGTGAATCGGCCGGGAAGCCAGCCAAGGAAATGGGGAGGGAGTGAAGAGTGAGATTGGATTGGGGAAAAAAGAATGCAGAGCTTCTCTCCTACAAATCACAAATAGGCCCACCAGACTCACGAACCAAGAATCCCCTGACTCGAAGAAAAGAAAAGAAACCCGCAGCGTTACAGCTGAGATATTTTACGGGCTACCAAAAAGGTCTAAGTGTTTCTAAAGTTTAGCGATAAAGGTTCAGTTTTCATTTTAACTTTGTGACTGCACCTTACATGATTATTAACTCATTTTTTTGGCATTAGCAGGGAAGGACTCTAAGAATGCTTTAACGTTGGTTCTGCGATATTTGGCTTTTATCTGAGATGTTTTCTATGTAAGTGATCAGTAAGGCCTAATATGAACTTAATTCAAATTTGCACAAATATAGGATATTTTTACATAACTAACAAGGGTATTATTTTTCAAAGTCCTAGGATTTGGTTTCATTAGATTTGAAGTTTGTTTGCACAAGTTATAACTATTTGAATTATATAAGTACTAGAATTTCAACTATTTAGTTAAATGTTGATTAAGACTTTATTGAAATGATTCTTTTAAACAATTGATTATATAGGATATTTAGAATTTAGTTTCTCATGAACCAAGACTTACTTTTCATAACCTATATATATACATCTGCTTACTTAGATAAGACTTGTGCTCTTTTTACAAATCATATTTATGTATATGTAATAATTCATTTAAATATTCCAATAGTGATAACTTACTTATTTTGGTCCAATAGTAGTACCTATGTGTGTATATATACACACACACACGCATAGGTACTACTATTGATATATATGTATGCCTATGTATACATACACACCTCATTTCAATTGGCTCCACTTCCAATCCTAGCACAATTTCAAGACAAAATCATTTCTTAAATATTTTAGCAATCTCAGGCAGCCTAATATCATACTAGTATTTAGAAACCAATTTTTATTTACTTTAAATTTCTTTTGTACCATTTATTCCTTTTTGAATATTTAAAGCATTGAAGTTATTCTTTTGCAGAAAATGATTCAAACATAAGTGAAATTCAAATATTTTTATATATTTAGGTTTCTGGAAGCATAAAGATTCCATTAAAATTGGTTTCAGGTCATTCTAAGTTTGTTTACAAAAATTTTATATATAGCATATATTTGGACTTTTCTTTAGATTTGAATTTAAATTTTACCCAGTGATAGTTTGTAAAATGTTTTTGAATATATATAATCTACTAGATTTTATATGAATATGGAAATTTACCTCATCTCATTAGGAGTTATACTTTAAAAGTTATGCCAGTTTGAATTTTGGGCTGTTAAGAAAAATCGAGTAGAAATTGAAAACCCGTTTTCACTGAACTGAAGACGTATTTCTCAATTTGGCGCATGAGCTTTTGGACACAGCCACAACCACTGAAAGGTAGGGCCCAATGGCCAGTGAGGGCGAAGCAGAGTAGGGGCCAGGGTAGGTCACTGGCGGCGAGGGCGCGGCAAAGCCGGCCGACCGGGGCTTCCAAGAGTACCAGTGGGCCATTGCGCTCACACTGATGGGGTTAATTGCCTCCGGCGATGGCCGGGAGTGAGTCGCCACCGGGATGGGTGGCGGTGCCATGGATGCGCCGGTGGAGGCTCAAAATCTCAGCGTATTTCTACCGGGCAAGAGCTGCTAGAGCATAAGTAGGGTGTAAGTACTCCGTTTTACCTGAAAACACGATTAAAAATTGACCGAGTTGCTCTGTCACCGATCGCCGGTGTTGTGGAAGAAGGATAGGCACGGCGACGGTGCTGCGCGAGTGAAGAACTGAAAATGATAGTTGGTTAGAGTTTAACAATGCACTAGGGTGCTATGGATTCAAGCAATTCAAGAATGGCTGACCGAATTAGCTTGATCGAGAATTTTTCCCCTTTTCAGGTTTCTGCTGCAGTAGCGAAGAACAAAAGAGCTTTGGCTTTAAGGCTTGGGTCTGTGACTAGCTAAGGGAGGGGGTGGCTCATTGCAGCTCTGATCCAGTATATACAGGCGCTAGAGGATGAAGTCACAGGATGTGAATATGAGTAGATAATTGCGACCGACGCTATTCGTTGCGGTGAGTTGACGCAGGTTTTCTGGTACCAGGATGAGATAGAGCAAGCCGCGGGAGAGGCCAAGGACGAGCGTGGCAGTGAAGTGGCGTTGAAACCTTGTGCCCAGGATGTGTCGTGGCAGTGAAATAGGCGAGAAATCAGTGCCGCAGCAGCAATTTGGCAGAGGGGAGGTGAACTTGGCGCTGCCCTACGTTGCCAGGAGTTTGCCGCGGCAAGGAAAACAGAAGGGAATAGCTGCCGGGGCAGTGTTTTCTCCGTCGCGGCAGCAATCCGACAGAGGAGGAAATTTCGCGGAAGGAGCTGAAATCTGCTGTGGCAGGCTCTAAGACGGGAGGGTGATGCCACGGCTGTGCTCAAGCATTGAATGTGACAGGTCTCAATCACTGTGGCTGAAGAATCGGATGGAGAATGGAGCGGGAGATGAGTTGGTTGCTTCGGCTAAAGAAAGAGGAGAACAAAGGGGTAGGGGAGACTTCCATGTGGGGTCAGGTCCCACTGGGCAGTGGCTGGAGAAGAGCAACCCCGATTTCACCTGGCAAAATCGAGTCCAACAGTGGGTAGGCCCACTTGCCATAGATAAAGAAAAGAGATAAGGGAAGGGAGGAATTTCTGGACAGCTCGGTCTTGGCATTAAAACGGATATCAAATCACTGCCCAATCTTTCAAGGATTTTTGACTAAGGTCTCCAGTAAATGTACTACCTCCAGTACAAGATTTGGGTCAAAAAGTTCTAGAGGGAATTATTAAAAATTCTGAAATTGATGACTGCTCGAAATTCCTTTTCAGATTTTTATTTATTTAAGTGTGTAAATAATATTATTTATTTTTGAAACTTTTTATGAGTTATAAATGATCTATAAATTCTTCCATAAAATTTTCAAGTCAAAAATTTGAATAATTATTTTCATAAAATTCTGACATTTCAATTTTCAAATTTTCAATGATTCTGTTTTTGAATTTTTAAAAGCTTCAAATGATTTTATTAATTTTTAATATTTTTACCAGGTAACTACTGTTTTGAGGGTGTTCTGGTAATTTTCTTAGAACAAGATAAGGTGTTCAGATTTTTCATTAATTCCAACTGTTTGTTGTTCTTAGTCAAAGATTGTCTTTTCAATTATTAATTATTCTTACTATGCAGTAAAATTAATTTTACCAAGTAAAAGTTTACCTGAGAGGTAAAAATTTTAATATACATTTTTCAAAATTTTACTTTTACCTTTTTATTTTTTTACCATTATCCATTCCTTAATTCTTTTTATTGATTTTTCACTCAATGCATAAATCCAAAGAAAATCCAAATAAAATCAATAATGCCAAGAAAACTCAGAAATAATTATATCCAATTTTAAAATATACATTTTTACTTTATTAAAACTTTTGGGATGTTACACTTCGTTACTGTTGTTTGCACGCATTCTCTACCGCACATCATAAAAGGAATGAATGGAAGGTTGTTGGGTTGAATATTGCATTTTTTTAGTAGTTAATTTGTTTGTTATGGAGGGCTTTAAAGAGAGGTGGACAAATATCAAGAAGATGGAGAGTGCATCTTTCACCACTACTATATATACGCTCAATTTGTTTCACCACGGATTATAAATTCCGGACTCTGGGAGAAGATGCTTCTGATTGTGGGAAAATTGGGTCGAGCTGACTGCGACTTCTAGGTTCCGAACCAGGCTGGTAAGAATCAGCGATAATTAGGTTTCAGTCGGATTCTGATTCTATATAGAGGGCGGCTTCTAATTGTAGGAGAAGCTGTCCAGAATCATCCCGTTCGGCAAACAATCGCTTTTTAAGTAGAAGTCAGAAGGTGAAACGAAGGGGGCGTATGTTCTTTTAAAGAAGTAATGATTTTTGTAAGTATTGTACCCTTTTTGTTGTAAAATTCCTTTGCTCTAAACCATCAGTAAGTATGTTTGATAGAACAAGGAAGAATAATTGAATGCCAATATTCAAAATCTTACATCCACATTCCCTCTCATCGACACCATGAGGAACATGAGGATCTTAATTGAAATATCCCGAAAATTTCAAAAATGGGTTTATCGTCTTTTATTTGGTTTTCCCTGTTTTTCTTGATTCCCTTTTCGAATCATTTCGGTTATTAATGACACATTCCGTTTTGGGCCATCTGTTAAAATCATGTTTCCCAAATCCGTTCCTCGTTTTCCCCGGACGAAACCATCTTCACGCCCGGTTCAAAATCTTCCCGCGCGGCTCGCCCGGTCAGTCTCCTCCTTCAGCCCAGAAATTTTCCCGCGCTGGCCCATTTCTTTTCCATCGCTCGGCCCATGCGCTCGCCCCGGCCATTTCTTTCTCCCCGTGCGCCAACTCAGCCCGTTTCTCACGCCCTCATACGGAACGCATCGGCACAGTGTCATCTTCTCCGTTTGAAAGAGGCTGTGACTCGCCCGGCCGATCCGTTTCTCCCCAACGCCATTGCTTCAACAGCTCGGCCCATACCTCCGCCCACTCTTCCGCAGCCCGGTCCGCGCCACAGAAAGATGCTTCTTCCCCGAAGTAGCTACTCTGAGCTTCGCCACCAGTCCCGTCGCCCTTTCCCCATTAAGCCACGATACTCAAGCTTCTGGCCGCCGTCCCGTCGCCTTTTTCAACCCGTCGAATCGTCGCCTGGCACCGCATCATCGCGCCGCGCCCGCCCGTCACCTCTGCGCCCCGCCTCGAGCCCTCCCCTCGCCGCTCTGGGTCCTCGCGCCATCATGATGCCCTCGCCGTTGTTTTCCTCCCGTTGCGGCTATAAAACCCCCTCCCAAGCCCCTCTTTCTCTCTCATCTGAAACGGTAAGCTTCTTCGCTCCTCCCACGCCATTTCTCCTTTCCCCTCCCGCGCGGAATCGCCATTTCGCCTGTTGTCTTCCCCAGCTCCGGCGGTTTTTCTTCCGCCTGCGTCGCTGCTCTGGCGTTGTCTCGCTGCCATTCTGGTCCCACCGGCCAGCGCCTACACCCGCAATCGCTGCCAGCTCAGGCCCGCTCGCCAGCCTCCAAATTCCCTCGGGCCCGCGTGTCATACGCGCTGCGCCAGCGTCGCCCTCAGCCACTGCGTCTTCGGCCCCGCTCGCCAGCCACCATTTTCCCTCGGGCCCGCAAGCCAGCCACCGTGCTCGCCCAGGCCCGCGCGTCAGAGGCACTTCGCCAGCGCGTTCGCTGGGGCCGCGCCAGGCGCGTTCGCCTGGGCCGCGCCGAAGCCAAAGGCTGCACAGTGGCGGGCCGGCTACTGTGCAGCCCGGAATTGATTTTCGGGTTTTCTATTGAGATAAAATCCGGAAATTAGTTTTAAATCCAGAAAAATATCCAAAAATTCCAGAAAAATCCCAGAAATCCCCAAAAATCCAAAAATGCCCCAAAATACATATTCTTGACCTATTCGAGCCACTGAGTCCAAAAATAATATCCGTTTCGCCAAACTAAGTCCAAAAAGTTCCAAAAATACCCTTCACCCTCTCTCCGGCCATTTTCCCGTTTACTTTCTTTTAGTTTTTCTTTCTTGTTATTTATTTTGTTCGTTTATTTATTCGATGTATGTTCTCGCGCTAGATTCGACGTCGGAGCCACTCTTGGAGTCGTACGTGGAGCAGAGCAGAGACGTCTGAGCCGGACACCACTCTGACGCACGACTTCTCTTTAGGCGACTTTGGAGTATATGGACCGGAGTATCTGCATGGCAGGGCGTGAGGGCCACCCGAGGATAGGCCGCGGATACATGAAGATAGGTATTGCCCAAGAGGCGGTGCCATGCAAAGAAGGAAACCAGAAGGTAAAACCAGACCACTTAGGGAGGATACAATTGTAATCCTATCCGCTATCATATTAAACGGATAAGGAAAGAGATATAATCTCCACCTTGTAATCGATTAGGACTCTCCTTGCAACCGCCTCCTCCGCTATATAAAGGGGGGGGGGAGAAGGAGGAGGACCAAAACAAGACAGACATCACATTAGCGAATAGCTTCCCACATATAATTCGAGCCGCAGGACTAGGGTATTATCTCCATCGTGAGAGCCCGAACTCAGATAATTCCGTGTTCTTGTGCTACCATCGAGTTTGGGTCCGTGGCGTAGCCCCTTTTCATTATTGTCGGTAACAAACGTCGGCGGTTAGCACGCCAGTAGAAATTGCGCTAGGATCAATCTCAGCAAGCTCGATGGCGATCTTCGACAGCTTTGGTTGGCGGCGGCTGGAGTTTTGTTCAGCTGTTTTTCATGCAACAAGGGTTTTTGTTCGGCGGCTGGCTCTCCTGTGTGTTGCGGCCAGGTTGTTCTTCATGGCGGTTTTGCATACAGCCGGGACTGGATAATTTGCCTCGTGCGGCTAGGTTTCAGGCGAGGCGACGAGAGGTTGGCGATTTAATTTTCTAGCGCAGGCGGCCGGCGGGTGTTTCAGTCTTTTCTTGCTGGCTCCTGGTGGCGGCTAAAGATCTGTTTGGTGCGGGAGGTTTTTCTTTCGGCCGGCGGCGCATGTATGAGCGACTAGAAAACGGCCGAAGAACCTCCAGGCATCATTGGCCCCAGCCGTAGTTTCTTGAGTGCATGCATGCAGGCCGCCAATCAGAGGGCCTGCGGACGCCGAGAGGTAACGGGGTCGGACTTGAGAATTCCAGCGTGTACAAGTCGACGTCAATATCTAGCTACCTCATCTCTGGGAAGGCTGTGAAGTGGCTGCATGCATGCAATTTTTGTGGTGATTAGAAGTTCTCACGTGCATGCATATGACGTGAAGCTTGAAAACGTTTTTGATTGGCATTGGACTTTTCTTTTGGCGGCGCATGCATGAAGATTCTCTAGTGCTTGAAGATTGCTCTCGGCGGGAGACTTTCCTGGCGACAGAAAGGCCGTGCATGCAAGAAACAAAAGGCGCTCCTGCATGCATGCATGATACGGCGACTAGATGATCAATTGATGCATGCAACTGGCGTCCAGGGCTCCCGAGGTGACTGGTTTTTCCTTGCGGCGTCATTGCCGACCACGCCGACCAGCACTGCGACGCCCCAGCCCTGAATCATCGGCATTCCAGAATTGGCAGAGCTTGGTTCGTTGCGATTGAAGGCTTGGCGACCTGATTGCTGGACGTCCTGGCCGGCGGCTGTGCATCACGCCCTCTCGCGATTGTATTGGAAGCACAGATTTATTGCGTCTAATTGTTGTTGCGGCCAGTGCGTTGTTCTTTCCTGAAGCTGGATTATTTCCCTGTGGCCGGATTGTTCCTTGTGGCTGAGACTGGAAGATTAGATTGTCCCTGGCGGCTGCATGCAAAAAGCAAGGGGCGACTAGAAGTTTTGATGTGTTTGCATGTCTGAAGATTCTCGCCCCGAGCGCCACCTTCGGCACGGCCACGAGCCAACGCCACGCCCGAAGCGCCACCTTTCGGCACGGCCACGAGCCTACGCTGCGCCCGGCGCCAACTCCGCACGCCACGAGCCTACGCTGCGCTTCGGCGCCAACTCCGGCGGCCAAGAGCCTACGCTGCGCCCGAAGCGCCAACCGGCACGGCCACGAGCCACGCTGCGCTTGAAGCGCCAACCGGCACGGCCAAGAGCCACGCCTGCGCCCCGAGCGCCAACTCCGGCACGGCCACGAGCCTACGCCTGCGCCCGAAGCGCCAATTACGGCACGGCTAAGAGTTTACGCCGCGCTTCCGGCGCCAATCGCGGCACGGCCAGAGCCCGCGCGCGCCCGGCGTCAACTCCGGCACGCCACGAGCCTACGCTGCGCCGAAGCGCCAACTCCGGCTGACGCCACGAGTTTACGCTGCGCCCAGCGCCAACCGGCACGCCACGAAGCACGCTGCGCTTCGAAGCGCCAACCGGCACGGCCAAGAGCCCGCGCCGCGCCCGGCGCCAACTCCGACGGCCACGAGTTTACGCTGCGCCCGAAGCGCCAACTCCGCACGGCAAGAGTTTACGCTGCGCTTCGAAGCGCCAACTTTCGCGCGCCACGAAGTTACGCCGCGCTTGAAGCGCCAACTCCGGACGCCACGAGTTTACGCCGCGCTTCGGCGCCAACTCCGGACACGCTAAGAGCCGCGCTGCGCTTCGAAGCGCCAACTCCGCTGCGACGGCCACGAAGTTTACGCCGCGCTTCGAAGCGCCAACTCGGCACGACCAAGAGTTTACGCCGCGCTTCGCGCCAACCGGCCACGTTAAGAGCCCGCCGCGCCGAAGCGCCAATTCGCACGGCTAAGAGCCACGCTGCGCCCAAGCGCCAACTCCGGCGACGCCACGAGTTTACGCCGCGCTTCGAAGCGCCAACTCCGGCACGGCTAAGAGTTTACGCTGCGCTTCGAAGCGCCAACCGCACGTTAAGAGCCACGCCGCGCTTCGAAGCGCCAACTCGCACGGCCAAGAGCTACGCCGCGCCCAAGCGCCAACTCCAAGACGGCCACGAAGTTTACGCCGCGCTTCGGCGCCAACCGCACGGCCAAGAGCCACTCGCGCTTCGAAGCGCTAACTCCGCGGCCACGAGTTTACGCGCGCGCCCAGCGCCAATTCGCACGCCAAGAGCTACACTGCGCTGAAGCGCTAACTCCGGCGACGCCACGAGTTTACGCTGCGCTTCGAAGCGCCAACCGGCACGGCCAAGAGCCACGCTGCGCCGAAGCGCCAACTCCCGACGGCCACGAGCCTACGCCGCGCCGAAGCGCCAACTCCGGCACGGCTAAGAGTTTACGCCGCGCTTCGAAGCGCCAACCCGGCGGCCAAGAGCCACGCCGCGCCCGAAGCGCCAACCGGCCACGGCCAAGAGCCACGCCGCGCTGTTGCGTCAACTCCGGCACGGCCACGAGCCTACGCCTACGCCCCAAGCGTCATCTTCGGCTCGACTGCAAGCCTATGCCTGCGCCACGAGCAAGGACGACACGATCGTCAACAACACATGGAGCATAAAGCAGCTAAGTCACTGTTTACTCAAATTATGTCATTATAAAATTATTGGCTTTCTTGACTTGCTACTTAGTTGATCCTCAACTAAGTAGTAAGTCGGGGGCTACACCTAATAGTGTGCGCATGCGCACACCTATTTCTGAGTTGTATTTTTTCCCTAACGATTGCAAATGAATCCGAGTGCGTCGATTCCGAGTTGTGAAGCTCTGACCCCATGAACGGCGAACTTTAGTTACCCAAAACGCGTGCCTGGAAAAAAGAGCCACGAGCCAACTCCCGACGCTCGGGGGCTAGACTAGTCGGGCAGAGTGCTTAAACAAAAAAGAGTCAAAACCACTCGGATGAATTCAAAATCAATAAGAAAAAGGAGTAAAAAACCCCAAGATTATACACAAACCAGTCGGACATCACATCCGAGTGAATTGTTTTTACATTGCCTAAGTTCTGCATATACATGATTTCAGGGCTACTAAATTTGGATGCGACGCGTGCGAACCAACGCTTCAACGATTTACATCAAGATCAAATGAATTTAAAAGGAGCGGCGCTGAATTTCGCCTTGAGCGGAAAAAGCGTTTTGACTTCTGCATATCGCTGAGGATGCGGTATGTCCCATGATGAGCCACCAACTGTACGCCGCGACAGTTGGGAATAGTTCAACGCGTGGAGTTCTATTGAGTCCTTCACGATCTCTTTGCCTACAATGGGCACTTACCGGAAAGAAAAACCAGTCGGGAAACTACATCAAGAACTGGAAGCACTCGGTGTGAAGCATGACTCAGTTGGGCTGCGACCAGGAAGACGGCAACTCGATCGCAAAG
Organism: Guadua angustifolia; assembly: GCA_036346375.1. Taxonomy (NCBI): domain Eukaryota; kingdom Viridiplantae; phylum Streptophyta; class Magnoliopsida; order Poales; family Poaceae; genus Guadua; species Guadua angustifolia. Next base: position 36,029,407 of record CM070512.1, read on the forward strand.
CACTCGGGGGCTACTGTGGAGTATATGGACCCCGGGTATCCGCATGGCAGGACGTGAGGGCCACCCGGGAGGGGATAGGCCAAGCCGGATACATGAAGATAGGTATTGCCCAAGAGGCAGTGCCATCTTGTGAAAGGAAACCAGAAGGTAGAAACCGACCCTGCTTAGGGAGGATACAATTGTAATCCTATCCGCTATCATATTAAATGGATAAGGAAAGAGATATAATCTCCACCTTGTAACTGATTAGGACTCTCCCTTGCAACCGCCCTCCTCCGCTATATAAAGGGGGGTGGGGGAGAAGGAGGGAGGACCAGAACAAGACAGGACATCACATTAGCGAATAGCTTCCACATATAATTCGAGAGCAGGACTAGGGTATTATCTCCATCGTGAGAGCCGAACTCAGATAATTCCGTGTTCTTGTGCTACCATCGAAGTTTGGGTCCGTGGCAGTAGCCCCTTTTCATTATTGTCGGTAACAAACGTCGACAATGACCTTTCATTTCAAGAAGGCAAGCCACACTCCTTGAACATATTGAACCCAGTTCCGTTACAATCATATGAATATATATATTTCTGTATTGCATTATTTTGGTATTTTAGAAAACTAGAAAATGTGGTAGTTTCGAATGTCTTGCTTAGATAATACCAAATGTTAAACCTGTTGTTATGCCCTAATTCCCTTTTAACCCTAGGTTATAACATATTGAACCACCGTAGAATAGCAATAATTATAATCTCACTCTTAGTTGAATTAGTTTAAAATCTCTGAGGAATGGCTCGGGTGATTTTTCAAAAAATTGCTACGGTTCGGGGCCCCTAATTGGGCGGACCACGAGAGGTGGATGCCAGCCCAATCCCCAACCGATGACGAGGCCAGGTTGTGGTTGGCGGTGGTACCGCGGGTACCAACGGGTTGCGGTATGTCATTTGGTCGAGTCTTTGGCATTTAAGGACCGATGTCTTGGACAAAGTAAATAACTTCAGATCCCGCTCAACCACAGGTTGGGTCGCCCAATCCCGTTGACTTGGCCCAACATAGCTCAGTACATTGTACTCCCCTTTTGAATACCTACAGGAAGTAGCTCCTGATTCTGGTAAGAGAATGGGCCGCTAAGCGACCGGGGTGGAACAGGGATGGTGCGGCCATCAGTTCTCACAACAGTAGGTATCCACCGTGACCAGGCCGCTAATCCCGCACCGGCCCGTGGGATCCTGGGGTACGGTGGGTCCAATTTAGCCTACTGGGTAGGAGCTAAAAGAGGGAAGTCCAACGAAATGCTATGATTAATCTCGGTCCGGCCGCGTGCATAAAAGTTGCGCGTTAATCCGGTGGCATTACGGTTTATATCTTGTGGGTAAAGTGAGCATCTCTGCAGAGTGAAACTAATGGTATTGAATCGCCGTGCTTCCTTAATGAAGCCGAGTTAATTTAGGGTGATTCACAGAATCGCGTCCTGTAGCTTTCTTAATTAAAATTTGACGGTGATGTGAACTTTGTGAATGAACCCCCCCCCCATGATTATATTGCTATTTATGGTTTGTGTTTCAAATGTAAAATGAAAACGAATAATCTACAACTTGCATCCACGATACTTAAACCTGTGCCTACCTTGTTTATTCCTACATGTAATATTCAGAAATCCCGTGTGGTTTGTTGAGTACGGTTGTGTACTCACCCTTGCTTCCTACCCCCTTAGATTTCAATGAAGCGGAGACTTCCAGGATTTTGTTGGAGATGACGATGTTTGGTATTAAAGGCCTTGATCTGCTGCTCGAATCTTTCCTGTGGGACTTTTGTGATGTAATTTAAGTGCAGGGTGCACTCTTTTGTAAAAACTCCGGCCTCTAGGCCCTTAACTTTATGTATCAAGTATTCGCATTCGCTCTTTTATCAGGCAATGTACGCTTGTTTGCCCGCAGCTAAATTCCTGGGTAGCTGTGTCGGTAATTCACGCACCCCCCTGAAAAGGGCGGTCCGTTACATTAATCCGTGCAGTCCTGTAGCAGTAAATAGGGGACCTTATAGTAGCGAAGCTTTATGCAAATTATAAGTGAATCTGAGAGAGGTCATAAGTGGTACATGTCACTTAATTTTGTTTAAGTTTAATAAAGTACAGTAGGAGCCATAGTCCAACATTCACTGTTAGTTTAACAAACCCCAAGTATGGTAACAAGCAGTGGGCAGCAGTGCGGTGATGAGCTGGCGGTGACTTGGGTGGAGGCAATGGCATCTGCAGGCCAAATATTAGGTCTCGGAGGCCGTGATTAGGAGGTGAGATGTGCAGCAGTGGAGTCACTTTTGCAGGCACATAAGAAGATAAGAGAAAAATGGGGGAGAAGAGCGGCAAACGAACGATGTCGAGTCGGCGAAGAAAAGCAGCGCAGAAGACATAATAGCGGTGTAACTGTGACAACTATGGATCTACCCTAGGGGGCAAGAAGGGGCTAGGCACCGCCTCATCTCGTATTATTGGTATCTTTCTACTGTCTTTGATATTATGCATATTACTAGTATAATTAATTTTGTTCTTAATTTTGCTACAAGTACATATTTTTGATATTTTTGGAATGCACCATCTATTATTAAGATATTATATTTAATTATTTACTATTTTAATTTTATTGCTTATTGATTTGTGTATCAATTTAGATTGCACGTGACATTAAATGTGTTTTTGTTACGCTTGTCTTAATAATAGTTTCGAACTAGCATCCTTTCTGTTTTTATCTTATGTACAGTGCTGGATGGTGGTGCCAATAAGCGGAGAAGTTAGGGAGTAAGGAGGTGGCAGCTGGGAGTGTGATGGGTACAGAAAACCCTAGAATGGAACTACCCCGCGTGTGGATTGGGGGGGAGCAGTTATACCGTCCAACCACGGCTGGACGGTGCATCGCTACGCTGTTTAAGTCAAGCATGAACATTCCTGTGTAGTAGCGGAAACCTCCTTCGTGCAATGTAAAATTCAGAGTAGTTAACCTCGCAAGTTATTTCATGGGGGCGGCTAGAAGTAGGAATTAGTCGCAGTGAGAAATTGAGATGGCCCCGTATATTAGAATCTAGCTCGACTAATTTGACCAGGAAACAAACGGTGCATAGCCTAATCCTCCGTCGAGCCAACCGTCCTGTAGCGCCTTTCAGACGCACCACGATGTGGCCTGGCCCCATTTTTGTGTGGATCTGGCTCCACCGGTCCGATCTGGACGGAGCTATCTAGACGAGCGGAGCATCATCATGTTTGCCTCCTTTGCCCTTTTTACGTACACGATCGAATCGCGCGTGTTATTACTGCCTTTTGCCGCGTCTTACAATTTTTGTTTTAATTTTTAGAGAGGATGGCCAATTAGTTATTATCTTTATTTATTTATTTATTATTTTAAGATAGTGGTGATAGTTCATTTGTCTTTCTTCTCCTCCCCCTGTCATACTGACTTATGGAGCTTCCTGCAAAATCTTTAAGGGTCTGTTTGGCAGAGCTCTAGATCCTGATTCTCCAGCTCTAGCTCCTGATTCTTTATGGAATCGATTCTCTGGTGGACGTGATTTCTGTCTGAGAAATCGTTTGGCAAGCCTGGTGGAGAGGAGGGATCGCGGGTATATATAGCGATGGCAGTGGTGGGTAAATACTTGTAAACTTGATGGAGAGGTTCATAACTGAGAGGTTGTGAATCAGGTGGGGAGCAGGTTTTTTTGGCTCCCAGGCCACAAGTCAAAAACATGAATCACTTCTTCAGATTCTTATGTAAAGCTAGCGGATTTTTTCTAATTTGGTAGAAACCTCAACTTCTCAGAAAAGTGAAGAAGCTCTACCAAACACATACTAACAATGAAACAGATAAAAAGACTATTGGTTGACAAATAAATGCAACCAAGTGTCACGCCAGAGAGTTTTCAGAGAGAAAAATAAGTAGGGAAAGAAGAAGACAGTGCTAAGCAGGTACGATGTCATATATCAAAGTTGCAATTGAGAATGGCCTGTGACAAATGCGACAAATCTGTGATGCACTACCGTCAGCTTTGCGGAACTAGATTGTAGCTGGACCAAGAAAAATATGAGAAGGAAATAAAGAGGGAATGCTAATGAGTGACAAGCTTACGTTATGGCCCGATCAAGCTTCGTGCCAAGGTTGCATTTAGAGATGTAATCAGATCGGATACGGTCGGATATTGTTTATCTCGTATTCGTATCTATATTTTTTATCGAATATGAAGTCGGATACGAATGGTGTCGGATGTGAATACGAATGCGAATAATACCGGATACTATCACTTACGATACGAAGCGAATACGAACTGGATTCAATACGGTGCGAATATTTTTAGCGGATAATACACGAAAATATAAATCATTTATTGCACATGTAACATCTTGAATGGTATATTACTTATGAGTTATGAATAATTATTGACAAAATGTGAAGAAAATAGTACAAGAATTTACTATAGTTGCATTGTACATAATTAAGAATTAATAATGAACGCACTAGAGATTATATAAAAGCTAAATGTAGAGTCATAATAGAATTATCAAAGACAATGGCACTAGCAAATTAGAAGTCACAAACTAGTAAGGTAAACATGATAGAATCATATAATACCATATATCAAATTTATGCACTACTAATTCTAGTCTACTTAACCAATTAGGTGCATGCATGTACGACGTAAGGTAATAACACAACCAGTCCACCAGTGCACCATTTGGCACTTGTCCACGGCACCACCTTTGGTTTTGGGTCTGCTGCGTGGCATTGTCGCATTGCCTTCAGTTTTGGCCTGGTGCCAGTAGACAAACCGGGAAGTACAAAGCACGCGGTAAATTTTTGGTTTGGCATCGCACTGGCGCTGTGGTGCACTTGGCATTGGCACTTTGGCAGTGGCAGTGTGGCACTTGGTAGAATGGTAGTTGGTACTTGGTACTGGTAGAGTACCAAGAGTGGTATTGGTACACTGGTACTAGTGTCTCGAGACTTTGGTGACTGGTGCTCTTTGATTGGAGAGTTACAGACTCACAGTCTTGGAGAAGTCTTTAAAGTTTTCGGATAATATCCATATTTTATATCCGGATATTATCCGATTATAAACTCGGATATTCCTATATCCGCTGGATAATTACTATCCGTATCCGTATCCTTTTCCAAGATAACTATCTTTATCCGTATCCGTATCTAGAAAATTCTTCGAATATCTGAAAAACTATTCAAATCGCTATCCGAATTGATTCGGTCGGTCGGAAAATATGCACCCCTAGTTGCATTGTATAGTATAGCGCTTTCGAATCACACCGTGGCCTGGCCCATACTTTCGTAGATCTGGCCCACCAACAGTGTCGGGGGGTATGGTGAGACAGAAGCGCGGGACCCATCAGTCGGGTCCGGAAGAGACTAGACGAGCGGAGAATCGTTCTCCAACCGTGACCCATCTCGAGTGTCGTTCCCGTTCGCATGGGAAAACGACCGAAAGAGGGGAGTCTACGGCGCTCCAACGCTTCCCCTTCCCGGCCGGGAGATGCGAGCGACAAGAGAGAGAATCCCCTCCGCGCCGGGTCCTCGCTCTATTCCCGTCGCCCTCTCCTGCAGCTCGGAGGACCAACGAACTGGTCTTCGCGCGCCCGCTCGGATCCGGAAGTGTGGTGCGGTAAGGGAACGGTTGAGGCGAAGCTGCGGCGGTCGGCAACGGGCTGCGGCGACCGGAGCGTAGCGGCTCGTCTGCACCCACCGGATACGAGGACGAGGCCCACCCTTTCTCACGTTCCCCTCCCGATCGGAGTTGGACAACCGCACCACTCACCGGCGATGGTAGCGACGCATCGGCGATGGACGAGGTCCACGGGCAGACGCAGCCGCTGTCGCCGGCGATTTTTGCCTTGCTGGTGCTGCCACAACAGCGACAGATGCAGCTCCACCACCACCCGGCGCGGCCGGCTATCGCCGATCTCTTCACCCTATACCTCGGTGTGCGTGGCTCTCTCTTCCTCAATATCTCACCTTATGCACCCGTGAACGCTAGGCCTAACTCTTGTTAGTCGTGGCTTGCAGATGAACTCGAAGCAGCGAGCCGAGGACCCAGCTAGTGAGACTTCGTAAGTTGCTTTCCCTCTTGTGGACATCAAGTTGGGGGATTTTTTTTATTATTTGGTGAAGTGTAATCCAAGCAAATTGGATTGGATGAGTTTATAATATAGTAATCTGTGGTTTAAGGTCGTACGATAGCTGGGTCCGATTATTTTGTTGGTGCCGTTATTTTTTTTCACTGCGATTTGCATGAATTGAGCGTTTGAAGGTGATGTCTTCTGCATTGTTACGAGATGTTATACTGAAAATTTTGAACTAGATCATGCCACTTAATTATGAATTTTGTTCAGTGTGATTTAGTATTTGTTCTGTATTTTGACCACGTAAGTCAATTTCGTAAGCTTGTTCAAAATTGTAATGTACTTTGGGGATTGAATTATTCAAGAACAAGCTGCAGAAGAGAGTATCTGCTCTGAATAGAGATCTGCCTCCTCGAGATGAGCAGTTCATTTTGGATTTTGAGCAGTTGTGCATGCAGTTTCCAGTAAGCGCAAGCATTACGCAAGTACTCTTGTTCATCATTGGAGGAGAACAGAAGAAATTAATAATGCTTTTGTCCTGGTTTTTCAGGTCAAAAGTAGGAGCGAATCACTGAAAGTATTTTTGAATAAAAAACTTAACATTGGTGCCGGTGGAAGTTCTTTCAAGATCATTGAAGTTGTCCTTGATAGAATTGACTCTAATATGCCCAAGGATTTTCTGGACTGCAGATCTTTTTCCCAACACATTGCATTTAACATCATTGGCTCAGCTCTTTTTGGTGATGTCTTCTTTGATTGGTCTTCTGCTGCTGCTATGAGGAGCTTCTGATGATGGTTGCCAAGGATGGTTGCTTCTGGGCTTCTTATGCAATTCCCTATTTTGGAAACCTGGTTATAGGAGGTACCGGACCCTATGCGTTCAGCTGAAAATCTTAACACAAGGCATTATCAGAAAATCCAGAGACCAAAATAGTGTACTTAGCCATATTGATACATGTGAGTAACATGCTAAAAGAAAATTTGAGCAATGTTGAGCTTTCAGAACTTGTTTACTTGAATTAGTGGGAGCATCTCTCAAGGAGGCTTTGAAGTGGGTACCGCACCTTCTTTGAATGGCCATTTGGACAAAGATAAGATTTCAAATGAGCAGCCACATGGAAATGATCAGAAATATAAAGAGCAGGTAGAAGTTTCACCAGATGGAACAAGAACTGATCAGAGCAACAAAAGTAACAATGAAGAGGTAACTGATTCTTTAGTCCATGGAGAGAGCACAACAAAAGGTACCTGCTGTGCAACGTTCAAGGCAGAGATCATCCCAGTTCATCACCCATGGTCTTTTTAAGTCAGTCCGGAGATTTTTGAAGAAAGTGATATGGCTTTTACCTGTTATGATTTCTTCTGGGAACTGTATAAATCTGGGTAGGTTTATATGGAAAAGGATGTCATCCTTCCATATGTACAAAATGTTTAATCTTTGTGATTACAAGTGTGTACCAAAATCTCGAGTATTTGTTGCACATTGCACATTGTAACAAACGTTATATCAAACTTTGGTGGGTTCTTTTTTCTCCCCCTATATTGAATGAATGGTAGAGCTCTTACCAATATTTTCAAAAAAAAAAGAATTAGGGCTTATTTATTATTGTGCAAAATTGCTTACCTGGCCATTATGTTACTTTGAAAACATCCCCAATCTCCTATGATTTTTTTGCTTACCTGGCAAATGTGAATTTATCTTCTTTATTCCGAGATTTATTTTTGCAATTTCAATAAAAATGTATTAATAAAAAAATTCTATGTTGCTTGTTTAAAAATTTGGTAGTTAGAAGAGGATGATGAAATAAGGATTTTTAATGTGGGAAGAGAATGGGGAAGAGAATGCTGTTGGAGTATTTTTCTGGGAAGGGAAGGGATTCCCTTCAAGGGTGAGGAAGGGAATAAAATACTGAGAAACGGTTGGAGATGGTCATATGTTCCATTTGCCTTTTTGGGTACTTCATTTACAGCCGTTGGATTCTAGATTGTTCCAGAAAAAATACTACTGCTTTTCTAATATGATTTGGTACCGTACTTGAACGATCTGAAATGGCTATACTGGCCCGGATCGACCGGGAGCATGGCCTGATCCAAGTATCGTAGCCTGTTAGCTGTAACTTCTTTTGAAAGCTATAGTTTGTAAAAAAACCTATAATGTTATGAAATAATTTTTTCTAAAATATGCACTTTTGTAAAATAGAAACTAAAATCTGTAATTTTTGATAATTTATAAAAATAAGCATGTAGTTTTATGAAATTTACTCTAAATTATGAGAAGAAATAAGAGGGAATCATAGGCACCGTTTGTTTAGATTTAGACTTTTTGACTTATAACTTAAAACTAGTTTTTTTTTTGCTTAAACAGTTTAAAAGCTAACGGTTTTTGTACGTAATAGAGGTGGGTAATTTTACCTAACTTTAGTGTTATTAGTCTAAAATCAACCATCAATAAGCCAAAAATGGCTCTCTTCAGTGGTTTTTGGCTTTTAGTTATATGGAGACTTATGAATTTTGAAAAATCCAGATAAAAAACTGCTCGTTTGTTTTTCGAAGGACCAAAGTTCATTAGAAGGTTCTCTCTTTAGAGGCTGCAGCTCTCAGCAAAGTCGATGAAGTGTGCTTGAGAGATGCATTGAGGAGGCTCAAAACGAGGTTGCTCCACCAGTTGAGGCTCGAACAGAGGAAGTAATGTTATATTTTTCCAAATATTACGCTCGTATATAATATTAAACTCATATCTTATTTCTTTGCCATGTAGCAGGAGGCATGGGATGGTGGGGATGGAGCTGGTCAGAAGGCAGGGGATGATGGGGATGGAGCTGGCCAGGAGATAGGGGATGGTGGGGATGGAGCTGGACAGGAAACTGGGGATGCTGGGAATGGAGAATTGTCTGATAAATCTTTGTAAGTGCCTATTCTTTCTCATACGAAATCCGCTTGAGTCCATTCAAATTTCTAAACTCGGGTAAATTCAAGATCTAACTTTTGGAGATTTTATTTGATTTTTAAGTTTGTCTTCTCTTAGTTTTGTATTTATTTTAGTTTTTACTGTTTATTTCTTTTAACTTTTAAACCAGTAAAAAAATCTAAATAAACAGAACCTTAACAAGATCCTGCTTCGTGCCAGGATCGCATTGTATAGCGCTTTCGAGTCGCACTCGCACCGTGGCCTGGCCCATGCTTGCTACATCTGGCCCACCAACAGTGTCAGGGTGGTATGGTGATACAGAAGCGCGGGACCCATCGGTCGGGTCCAGAAGGCACCGGACGGGCGGAGAATCGTTGTCAGTTTCATTTGCCTTTTTGGTACTTCATTTACAGCCGTTGGATTCTAGATTGTTACAGCAACCAAAAAAAACTACTGCTCCGTACTTTAACGATCTGAAATGGCTATAACAAAAGCTCTACCGGCCGGGATCGACCGGGTGCACGGCCTGATCCCAAGTAAGTTGTGTTTGGGTGACAATTCGGTGGGTTATTCATAGCACTTAGCAGTTTGGTGGAAAAAGCCAATATAGGCTTCACCGTCCTGAACTTTTCACAGAAGAATAATTTAGGATGTTGCACGAAGATTGCTAGAGCTCACCGGTAGAACATGCACCCTTTTTGAATTTTTTAAATAATGTTTAAAAAATAAAAAAATTATAGAAATAATGTGGCGAAATTAAAAATTGTAAATATACCTCTCTGTCGCCATTTGACATGATGACAGAGAGTATGTCGCCGTTTCAAATAGCTATATACTCTCTGTCTCTATTTAAAATGGCGACAGAGAGCTCTCTGTTCCAAAAGGCGACAGATAGCTCTCTGTTCCAAAAGGCGACAGATAGCTCTGTTGTTGCAGCACCAAGGCCTGTGGGTTCATTCCAAATGGCGACAGGTCAGTCTTTGTCGCCATTTCAAATAGCGACAGAGAGGAGTATTTGGAATTTTTAATTTCATCATATTATTTATTTAAATTTTTATTTTTAAAATATTATTTTTTAAAAAAAATTCCACCCTTTTTAAAAATGTCTTGCGCATGTAGACGCTGTTATACAATGCGGTAATACGCCGCTTGGTTTGTTTATTTGCACATATAGATTGTGTTCAAATGTTGTTTGTTCACTTATCTTCTGTTTTGATATTCTTTTCGTGTTGCTAATTGAGTAAAATACCCCGCTGCCCCTTGCTTCGTAGTGTTATTTTTTATCCTTAAATTGTTAGTAACAAGTAGTTTATCAGCAGAATGAGAATCTGCTCGATGGATCAACTTCTGGCCAATGCAGAAGCCCCCGATCCGATGGATTCCGATCAAGACGGAGGGTCTAGAACACCGCCAAAATCAACAAGACAATGACCAAAGGAGTTGAACTTCCCGGGGCGCGCCTTCCCTGGCTCAAGAACTCGTAGAGATTTAGAAATACAGACTTCAGCTGTACCCACAGTGATAGCCAGAAAATGGTATCATCTAACGATGCTTCAACTGAGATTCCATTTGCACATTTTTTTGTTGTGTCAAAGCTTGTTGACTACCTCCAATGAAGACAGATTGCATCTGCATATAAGGTACCTAGTATATATTTGAGCAAACACTTCAGCTCTGCTAAATCCCATGGTGTTTTTTAAATCCTAGCATGAACATGTATTCGATGGCAAAGAAAAAGAAGGTTGCACTTATATGCACTATTTTAGCAAATCAATAATTCCATGGATGTTCTAAAAAAATTCTATAATGGGGAGCCAAATCCTAGCAATTAATTCGAAGCAAGTTCAGAGCATGGATGTCCTTTTGAAAGAAGAAAAAAAAAGAGAGAGAAAAAGAAGAAGTCCAGAGCGTGGATACAGAATCTATGTATTGTGGCCATTATACGTATTTAGCGCTGTAAATTACGACGAAGTGTCATGCCCATTACATACCCTGTCTGATGGTAATAGCATATGTCAGCTAAATGTGGGATCTTTTTTTTACCTATCATCTCCGATTTATGCTCACGAAGCCATCTATTAGATGATCAAATTGAAAACAAACTGAAGCACCGAACTATAAATCCATGGAAGCAATAAAGTTCCACAACATCATAAAATAGGTACTTGCAGGTAGGGGTAGCAATAGGGACCCGTTGTTGGGTTGATCTCACGGCTGGGTCAAAGACCGAGTCAACCACGTCTGCGCCCTGATCGGGGGGCGCAACAACCTTATTGGTTGCGGCCCCCTGCCACGCTCGCGCTATAAATAGTGGCACAAGGCCGGCACGCGAGCCAACGTTCGCCGTACCTCTTGCGCCCCACATTCCCTAGTCCGATCTAAACCCTAGCGCGAGGAAGTGTCGGGAAGGCCGCCGTTGCTGTTCTTTGCTATCTTCATCCTCTCCGTCCGAACGGGAGCAAGAAGGGAACGCCGCTACATCCTCTACATCTCCCGAAGGCTTTCGACCACACCATGGCTTCGGGATCAAACGGAAATGGCGGCAACACCGAAGGTATGCATCAAATGCTCCTAGATCTAGTGGTTAGAGGTGAAGGGGAAGGTCCTAGTAACCCTAGAATTCCATCAATGGTATCAGAGCGTTCGGTTTTACCCTAACCCTAACCCTAGAAGCATTGAACCCTTCGGTTCATCCCCAACCCGAGCCTATCTTCATTCATAGTGGCTCGGGGTAGGCCAAGAACTAAAAGAAACAGAAAGTAGAAGGAGGGGAAGGGATCAATTCATGCAAACCACCCTTGAATCCCTAACCCTAGATCGAAATTTCCCCAAATCTGGAAACCCTAGTTTTTTTTCTCTTTCCCCAAAATCATGAAGAACCAAATCAAATCAAAGGGGGGGAGAACAAGATGTATCCCTACCTGGGTCCGCCGTACTCGTTGTAGTGGACGGCGACCTCGGGTAGAAGTTCATCCGCGCCGCCATGTCCCTCTTCGGATCCGAGTCTGCGCTGCGGCTTAGGGCGCCCCGCGAGAGGTTACTCGGCGGCGCCATGTCCACCCACGGAGGTCATGCGCCGGCGAGGGGGCCTGCAGCAGCGCCGCCACTCCTTCGTCTCTCTCACTCCCTCTCGCATGCGCCTGGAGCCGAAGCGAGCGAGTGATGCGGAGGCGAGCAGCAAATGAAATTAGGGTTTTTGGTGACTCTGTTTTTTCCGGGTTTTAAATGCCACCCCGAAGTGATCTGCGCCGTTCGCCCTCCGTGGACGGCTGTGATCGAAGATGGCCCGGCTGGGAGCTTTCGGCCCAGGCGGGAAGATGATTAGCCGACCCAGGCCCAGGTTTTGGAGGCCAAATGGTTGCGGGCGCAAGGTGGGCCAGGTTGGCACAGTGGCCAGAAATTTTGGCCATAAACAGTGAATTTTTTTTAATTTTGCTGTGAAGTATTAGTTTAAGCACAGAAATACTATGAGTGCTAAGTTAAATTCAGTTTCCGTTGCAAGTTTAAGTTTTTTTTTTCTTTTCTCTGATTAAATTGAAACCAACGTGGATATTTAATTAGAGAAAATAGTAAATGAGATGTTTTATAGTATTTCACATATCTTAAGACATGGTAATTTGATTTTCTGACCAACGTTGAAAATAACTTTGCCATGACCATGTTAAGTATGATAGAAAGTTTTGAATAAAGTTTTTTCTATTCTAATACTGCCCAACGGTGTTTTAGAAATAGATCAGTCTTTATTAAAGTTGAGAGCATGTTTAATTGACAAACGTTAATTTATTCATGCCAAAGCTTATATTTTTTTTTAGTTTACTGATTAAATTCTTGTTTCATTTATGAAGCTTTTCCAACCAAGATTGCCAATTCCTTAAGTGTCTTTCAAGGGCTTGAAAGGTTGAACGGCAACAATTACTCCTTATGGAGAGAGAATTTGAACTTGGCCATGGCTATGGCTGAGATAGATTATGCTTTGCTTCATCCAAAGCCTGTGGCACCGGTTCTGGCAACAGCTGGGAGTCCGGAGGCCGCAAATAATGCTGCGGCAGAATTATCGTATAGTATTGAGAAGGCAAAGTGGGACAACTCAAATAGAAAGTGCCTCATGGTGATCAAGGGCACCATCATTGAGTCCATAAGGGAGCAATCCCGAATGTCTGAGATGCTACTCAGTATCTGAAGAAAATAGAAGAGCAGTTTACTGGATCGACAAAGGCCTATGCAGGCACATTAATCAAGAAACTTGTCAATGACAAGTATGATGGATCTGGGCTGCGTAATGGACCAGGCATTAGAGAACATATTCTCAAGATGACCAACATGGCTCACTCTCTCACGTCCTTTGATATGCCTTTAAATAATGATTTCATAGTCCATCTTGTACTGGTTTCATTACCAAAAGGATTTGAGACTTTTGTTGTAAATTACAACATTAGTGAAGAAAAATGGTCTATTGAAAAGTGCATTGCCATGTGTGTCCAAGAAGAAGAAAGATTAAAGGCACAAAGGGCTGATGAACTGAATCTGGTTAAACATCCTCAGAAGAAAAAGAATTATTTCCAGATTCAGAATAAGCCAAATTTCAAGAAAGGCATCTACCAAAAGGGCAATTATCAGTAGAAAAGGTTCACCAATTTTGAGAAGGGTGAACACTCAAATGGAGGACAGAACTCCAATGGAGGACATGGTTCGATGGGTAGCCTCCTAGGCCTCCGCTTGAGCACATAGACCCAGGACACTGCGGTATTTGTCATCGAAAAGGGCACCGCATGAAAGATTAGTTTCTGTTCCTCAAGTGGCTGAACAAAAGGGTAAAGATCAAGTTACATTCATAGATGAATCCTTGTATATAGATTCACCAACTAATACTTGGTGGATAGATTCTGGTGCAACTATTCATGTTGCTAATTCTATGAGGATTCCGTACGAGGAGGATCCTACAAAGAGGAGAAAGAGGAATTAGAGTGGCGAATGGAGTTGAAGCTGATGTGGAAGCCATTGGAGATCTTCCTTTAGAGTTGGATGGCGGCTTCATACTCCATTTGCGTGATGTTCTATTAGTGCCTTCTTTGAGAAGGAATTTGATTTCGATGTCTTGCTTAGATGATGAGAACATTCAGTGTCATTTTGGGAATGGACAGTGTGTAATAAAGTTTAATAATATAAATGTTGGTCTTGCCATTCGATAAGACAAGCTTTATTTGCTATCCCATTATGATATTGTGAATGACATAAGTACCTCCTCAAATGCGAAAGTATGCAATGTTACTACAAAGCGAAAGGGAATAGAAAGTGAATCGTCATCGAAATTATGGCATTGTCGTTTAGGCCATATTTCGAGGGGGAGAATTGAACGATTAATCAAAGAAGAAATTCTTCCTCCCCTAGACTTTTCAGACACAGATCATTGCATAGATTGTATTAAAGGCAAGTATATTAAACAAATAAAGAAAGGCGCCAAGCGTACCACAGGAATCTTAGAAATAATCCACACAGACATTTGTGGTCCTTTTCCTGTAAAGACAGTGGATGGTTTTGATTCATTCATTACATTCACTGATGATTATTCTCGCTATGGCTATATTTATCCTATCAAAGAAAGATCAGAAGCATTAGAAAAGTTTAAGATATTTAAAGCTGAAGTAGAAAATCAACATGATTTAAAGATTAAAGTAGTAAGATCAGACCGTGGAGGGGAGTACTACGGTAAACACACCCCTTATGGCCAAGTTCGAGGACCATTTGCAAGGTACCTGCGAGAAAATGGCATAGTAGCCATATTCTATGCTTGCGAACCTCGACAAAATGGAGTAGGCGAAAGGCGTAACTGTACCTTAATGGATATGGTGAGAAGTATGATAAGTTACTCCACTTTACCGGTTAGTCTATGGATGGAGGCTTTAAAAACCGCTGCCCATATTCTTAATCGGGTACCCAGTAAGTCGGTGCCTAAAACACCATATGAGTTATGGACTGGAAGGAAGCCATCACTAAACTATCTACATGTGTGGGGCTGTCTAGCTGAGGCAAAAGTATTCAATCCAAACATAGGAAAGTTGGATCCAAAGACAATTAGTTGCCATTTTATTGGCTATCCTGAAAGATCAAAGGGTTATCGTTTCTACTGTCCAGACAGACATACTAAGTTTGTAGAAACTAGACACGCTGTGTTTATAGAGGATGATATGATCAGGGGGAGCATGGTACCCTGAGAAATTAGTCTTGATGAGAAGCGGGTTTGCGCCCCAACTCCTATGATTCAAGAGCCTTTCTTCTCGATACTGTTGTTGTCTTTGTAACACTGAAGTTACAAAGACTGGCCGGTGATTCTCCAAATGCAGTGATCAAGGTGCCGCGAGGCACTGCTGTGAGCCCGAGGCCCCTGCTGTTGCTAGTGAGGAGTTTGAGCAGCCTCCTGTAGAGAGCAGTGAACCTGTTCAAGAACCACTTAGAAGATCACAGAGAAACAGGAGATCAGCTATTCCAGCTGATTATGAAGTTTATATCAGTGAAGACATAGAAATAGAGGGTGATCCCACCTCTTATGAGGAAGCGATGAGAAGTCCCAATTCATCGAAGTGGCTTGCTGCCATGCAAGATGAAATGAGATCCATGAGTACAAACAAAGTCTGGGACTTAGAAGAAATTCCTAAAGGAGCCAAAACAGTAGGCTGTAAATGGGTCTACAAAACCAAACGTGACTCCAAAGGGAATGTTGAAAGATTTAAAGCTAGACTTGTCGCAAAAGGCTTCACTCAGAGAGAAGGAATAGATTATACCGAAACCTTCTCGTCTGTTTCGACAAAGGATTCTTTTAGAATCATTATGGCACTAGTTGCTCATTATGATTTAGAATTACATCAGATGGATGTTAAGACGGCATTCCTAAATAGGGATTTATATGAGAATGTGTACATGGCTCAACCCAAAGGTTTTGTCATGAAAGGAAAAGAAAATATGGGATGTCGATTAAAGAAGTCCATTTATGGATTAAAACAAGCGTCTAGACAAAGGTACATTAAGTTTGATGAAACTATAAGAAATTTTGGGTTCAAAGAGAATGAAGAGGACAATCTGCATTTATGCAAAGTTTAATAGAGGAAAATATATTTTCCTAGTTTTATATGTGGATGATATCCTATTAGCAAGCGTGATAAAGATCTCTGCTAGAAACAAAGAAGTTCTTGTCCTCAAAGTTTGATATGAAAGATCTTGGTGAAGCATCTTATGTATTAGGAATTGAGATACACCGAGATAGGAAAAGAGGGTGCTAGGGCTATCACGAAGGCATACATAGAAAGTGTTTTGAAAAGATATAGTATGCATATGTGTAATGCCACTTTGCTCCAATAGTCAAGGGTGATAAGTTTGAGAATTTTCGGTGTCCAAAGAACAAGTATGAGATCGATCAAATGAAATCATCCCATATGCTTCAAATTGTCGGAAGCATAATGTATGCTCAAATATGTACTCATACGACTTAGCATTTACAACCGGGATGCTTGGAAGATATCAGATTAATCCAGAGTTGACCCTTTGGAAAGTCAGAAAAAAGCCTTGCGGTATTTGCAAGGAACAAAGAGCCTCATGCTAACATACAGAAAGTCAAGTGCCCTAGAGATTGTGGGCTATGCAGATGCAGATTGGGCAGGGTGTAAAGATACTGGAAAGTCCACATCAGGATATGTGTTCACCCTCGCCGGAGGAGCTATATCATGGAAAAGCTCAAAACAATCAGTCGTTGCAACGTCGACAATGCACGCTGAGTTTGTGGCATGTTATGAGGCAACCGGGCAGGCAATGTGGTTTAAAAAGTTTGTACCCGGGTTGAGAGTGGTAGATAGCATAGAAAGTCCACTCAAATTATACTGCGACAATGAGCCAGCAGTATTTTACTCCCACAACAACAAGTCAAGTGGTGCCGCCAAACACATAGAGATCAAGTTTTATGTTGTGAAAGAGAAAATCTAGGATCAAACAATAGAGCTTGAGCATATAAGCACAGAAGACATGTTAGCGGATCCGCTCACCAAAGGTCTTTCTCCCAACGTGTTTAAAAAGCACGTAGCCGGCATGGGTTTAAAAGAAGGACTATGATTCTGGATAATAGGGGTCATTCAAAGCAACCATCTCCCACAAAGACAAAAGTTATTCTGCTTTGAAGTAGAGAGGTGTGCATAGTCATTGAGTTCAAGATGACGTGGCGATCAGTTGTGGCCTTGGTCTTGGTGCACTAATCTATGGAGGAGTGGGATGTTAAGTTAAAAGTACAAGATATAAAAGTTAATAGATCAAGATATAAAGTTTCAAAGCTAAGTGATTAAGTTCGAGATCAAGGGGAGAATGTTGGGTTGATCTCACTACTGGGTCAAAGACCGAAGTCGACCATGTCTGCATACGATCGGGGCATAACAACCTTATTGGTTGCGGCCCCACGCCACGCTTCATTATAAATAGTGGCACAAGGCGGCACGTGAACCAACGTTCGTCGTACCTCTTGCGCCCCACATTCCCTAGTCCGATCTAAACCCTAGCGCGAGGAAGTGTCGGGAAGGCCGCCGCTGCTGTTCTTTGCTATCTTCATCCTCTTCTTCCTCTCTGTCTGAACGGGAGCAAGAAGGGAACGCCGCTACATCCTCTACATCTCCCGAAGGCTTTCGACCACACCATGGCTTCGGGATCAAACGGAAATGGCGGCAACACCAAAGGTATGCATCAAATGCTCCTAGATCTAGTGGTTAGAGGTGAAGGGGAAGGTCCTAGTAACCCTAGAATTCCATCACCCGTTCCCCGATCCCCGGTGGGGAATTCCTCTATTAAGGGATGGGTATGGGAAGAAATCTTCCTCGCGGGGATGGAAACGGGGAAAATTATTCCCCCGTCGGGGATGGTGGGGATGGGAATGGGGAATTTTTTTCCCCGCGGGGACCCGGTTGGGGATCCAAATTTAATTTAGTCCAATTTAGTTATTAGATTGCAAATATATTCTCTAGCCCATCATATTCACATTTTCATAAACGAGACAACATAATCTTCAATGAATGCATGCATTCTTTTTTTCCTTGTCTGTTGATATGATTTTAGAGTTAAAATGGCTATAAGATCTCTTCTCTTTTGTGAAATTTTTATGGGGATGGGTCCCCGACGGGGCCCCGATACCCGAACGGGGATGGGGACGGGGGGATTTTCTCCCCCGAGACGGGGGACGGGGACGGGAAAAATTTTGGATCGCAGGGACGGGGACAGGGAGGTACTTCCCGGCAGGGAATGGCCCCGTTGCCACCCCTACTTGCAGGTGGAGCACTGTCCGCTCACCAGCTCCATAGGGACTACACAATGACCACATGGACCTATAGGTACCAGGACTGTCATCACCAGATCACCATTGCCAACCCTCCCATCAACGGTTATATTCGCCTCGACGGACCCTCCAAATCCTTAATCACAAGGCTACAACCAAAATCGGGCAATGTCAAGAAAAAATATATAGATAAAATCCATCCAAATCACACATTCAAGTGAGTTGGCAACATATATGAAGTCACCATCTTGGAAAACAAGATTCACGAAGTGGCGAGCTTACAATTCGAGAGAGTCCTCAACTATGATACTTTTCACAAAAGAACATTAAATTAAAAACTAGTAAAGTGTGGCGACCCAAATAATTAACCTAGGGTAACGACAGTAACCCTATCGTTAACTCTGAGATAATTACAACGATCTGGATATAATAGATAATAAAACATCGAGCATACCCAATATTTTATCAGTTAATACACCATATTTAGAGTGATGCAATATAAACAATAATTAGATACTGAAATGGAAGCTTTATTACATTCTATCGCCACGTAGGCTACATGTTCAATACATTATCTAAACATAGGATCCAAGTATAACAAAAATATAATACCAAAAGTACTAATTATCCAGACAACTGATAAAGCTAATGTACGATCTACCCAACAATCTATTCCTCCCGATAACCCATATCTTGGTAGTCCCGATCTTGTAGGTGCTTCTCTCCCATGCCTCGTGGCGAATCCATTGGGATCCATATCCCAACCGGACGCTTGATCACCAGAATCATTCTCTAAGCAAATAGGGATTTAGCAAGAGTGAGTATAAAAATACTCAGCAAGCATTAATAGCAAAATGCATTATATGAAGTTTTTCCTCCACATCCATCTCAAATGTTGTCTACAACCTTCTGGTGCAACCTTTCCTCAAAAATCATTTTTAGAAAATAGAGTTTTTGTTAAGAAAGTTTTGTTGTTGATTTCATTATCCAAAGATGATACTAGCACCCATATATGAGGTAGACTTAGCTTCCGTAGCCTCTAATTCAGGAGACATGTATGAATTTATGATTTGACCCTGCGTAGGTTTGTACCGTTTTACCCATAGTGAACTCAGCCATAGCTGAGCACCCAGAACGTTTATCACTACTCAGGTATTAGATCTTCAACCCCGATAGCCAATGAGTAGTGGTGTTCTCGATTGTTCCCCACCTACTCTCAGTATACTAGTTGTACTTCTAACTAATTACGTAGTATAGTACTCTGACTAACAATGTAGTACTGTACTCCGAATAACAATGACAGTACTTCACCTAGGGCTTTACATATGAAGCCTAAAAAACCGGTCGCATGGTGATTTTGTGTGTACCTCATTGGGCTTTGAACCGATGTATCCGCCTTCACACCTCTCTTAGTTATCTACTTTTATCCCAGTGTGGAGATCATAACACTGTTATAGGACAACTTTTTCTGATCGTTTTCATACAATATGGTTGATACGAATATTACGACTCATTGTTAGAGTGTAGTGATTTATCTTTATATCATAGCCTATGTAGAGGTCCCCACCGGCATGACAATCCTTCTCATTGGCACCCTCTACCCACTATATATATACACATATACCACACCAGCTCTATTCGTTGGAAGAGCCATTTCACGTATTCAAAATTCAAGGATTGCAACAGCAATCTATCAACACTTGTAGTTATCAATAACCAACCACCATCCACAAAGAGCTCACAAATATCCATTTTTCCAACAATGTTTGGTTTGAGGTTTTATTTTAAAAGATACTTTTCCCATGTAGTGATGATATCTGAAAACATTTAAAAACAATTTCACAAATATAATCAAAGGAAGATTGCCTAGATTTTGGTCAAAACAATCGTCTTTATCCAATTGGTACAGTGGATCAACGGATCGATTGGAATTAATTCCTAATATTACATAAATATCATATTTTAGTGGCTAATAAATTTTTAAGTGATTTATTGGATCATGCATACTAATAGATTGATTAATATTTTAGCTAATTTGCTAAAAATACATATTTCTTGTTTTTCTCTTTTCTTTTCTCTTATTCTGTTTTTCTGATAACTCATTAATTGCAACTATTTTACGTGATTAATAGCATCAATATTATGTTATTATTATTTTTTTTGATCAATTATCTATTTTTACATGTTTTAGAAAGGTACCGATTTTTCCTATCTCTCTCTCTCTCTCTTTCTTTCTTTCTTTCTTTCTTTTCTTTTCTCTACTTTTCTTTTCCTTCACCCGGCTGGCATTATCAATTTGGCTCCCTTGGTTCTTCCTTCTTCTCTACTCCTCCTCCCCTCCCTCTCTAGTCTCCAGCTGGTGACATGGCGGCCTCCGGCCTCGCCGCGTCCACCTTCTTCCTCCACCGGGCCTCTCCCTAGCCTCCTCGAGGCCATGTGCCTAGGCCCTCGCATGTATGTGTGCCCGTGCTACTCACTTGGGCCTCTAGTCTCTGCCATCATCGGCTCTGTGGGTAGCTGTTGCCCTCAAGGTCGTTCCCTCTCCCTATTTCCCCTTGGCCCTTGGCTGCCATTACTGGCCTCCCTAGCCCAGCCCCGCTCAGCTTCTACCCCGATGGCTCTGGTCATGCCCCACTTGGACCTTGCGACCACGCCACGGCTATGTTGCCGCTGACGCCTGGCTAGGCTTCGGGCCTCGTGCCACGAGTGGACTGCGCCCGGTTTCCCCTCACCACAGTCCGTGTGACTGCGCCCCTGCCTACTGTCGACTTCACCCTTTTTCTTACTTTTCTCTACTCAAGTTCTTACTGGATGCATGATTAATCTAGTCAAATGCTTGTTCTAGTGATGTTGAACGGTAATACTCGGTCTATGATGATCTTAAGATTGATGCTCGGGTTTTGGACATTGCCGTGATGGCACCCCTTAATCTACCATGCGTCGGGGAGCTTGAGTGGGTTACTGGGCACGCACGGTGCAACCCACACAGCATCAACTAACTGGGACCACTAATCTAACTATTGATTTTAGTCTCTACTTGATTTTTGCTACAACTATCCCTATGTTGATGCTACTGGATAAGTTTGGGGATGGTTACCTGGAATTGAGGTAAGTGGAAATGAAGTGATGGTTGTGGATGGATCGTACTGTGGTGGTGATGAAGGAGTGGCTACCTTCTTGGACTTGCTCTTAGCTTGGTGCTCCTTGTGGCTCTTTCTTGCTTGAGCTCCTAATTGTCTTTCTCCTATGGTTCCTCGGTGTTTGGTGGCCTTCTGGTCTTGGCCCTTGCTTGGCTGGCTCCGTCTTCTTACTTGAGCTCCTAGGATGGCTTGGGCTTGGTGGTAATCTTGGGGCTTCCTAACTTGTGCTTGCTTGGGAATTGCTCCTAGTGGTTTGTGGCTTGTGCTTGAAACTTTAGCTTGCCTAGGGGCTTGCTACTGGAGGCTTGGTTGGCTTTGTGGCTATGTGCTTCCCGGTGGTTGTGCTCTTTGAGGCTTGCGCTTAAATGCCTGGGCATGGCTTGCCTTACGCACTAAGGTTTCAATTGGAGGATAGCATTGGCTGGGGTTGGCTCTATCCTAACCCATAGTGTGCTCAAATCTATCAATTTCACTGTAGAAATTCTTACCTTTTTATTGTAGAAAATTTATTTTTCCGCCGTGAGATATTTTTACTATTTGAGTGTCTACGAAATAAATTCACAAGTTTGTATAATTGCCGAATGATGAAACCTAATTTTGTGACAGGTATCGATTTGGCCCCGGAGGAATATGGCATCTCAGTGAGCGATACCATCTTATATGGGTCTGACGGCAACTCTACCCCTTAAATTTTCTTGCCTTTTTAAATTATTGCTTTTTATTTCTATATGCAAATATACTGACATGCAGACTACAGATGAAGATCACAAAAAACATAGATTTTAGCAATCTTGTAAAATTTTTATGTTTGCGATGTAATTAATTATTTATGTAATTTATTTTTTGTAATTCAAAATTGTAATTAATTTATTAAGCCATATATTTAATTTTGTTGCACCAATTTGTAATAATTAAGGTGTATGAGTAATCTTTGCTAATTAATTTAATTATGCAAGAAAATTTTAGTTTAATAATTTCATTGGCGAAAAGGTAAACACTAGGCTTATTTCATAAATTTGCCGGTATTCCTAACGATCAATGGTCCTTCAGACTTCAGAGTTGTAGTGCAAACCATGGTCTTGTTGTGACCGTCTATTTTGATAAGTGAGACCATTTTCCATGCCATATCAGTATAAGACAGGTCCTAAATTCAGCCTGACAAGGTGTAGTTGTATAAAACACCACTTCACTTAGATTTGCTTTAACCACCACAAGCACAGGTCACATGTCAACACTTACAGACGCAGGGAACATCAAAATATTGCCCAAATTCAGGACAAAAAATTTCCATTCATATCTGAATTTATTACATTTGGACTCTACATCAATGACTTGCTGCTAGACTCAGGACTTCACCACACACACAGGAGCGCATTGAGCCAGGTTTCTCGTAGGAAACTGCAGACTTCATCTTAAGAAGACACCAATGCTTAAGTATCTAAGTCAGCCAAGATTAATTTTACAGAACAGCCAGCACAGTCCCCAGACCTAAGGCGGTTCAAACAATTTTTGCATGCATCACTCATCAAGTTCTATTCCTTTCACTGCTACAAACGGGTAGTAAACAGCATTTTGTTATTGGCAGCTAGTGCGTTTTACGCTCCTTCGCTGTGCATTTCGTTTGTTTGTTTTTTTACCCTGTTTCAACTTTTCATGATTGAAACACAAACGAGCACACGGTAAGCTTTTTCAAGGGCTTTAAATAAGGACAACTCTTTCATCAACACATCCAATTTCAATTTTAACTTTATCTTTACACACAAATGAGGGTATCACAATTCAGCATCACTTTATCAGGTATTCATTACGCATCACCGATGGGAAGTGTTCAGAGGGATAGCACAAACGCAAGCGGATTGCTCTTCACTGTGAAGAAATCTTCAGTTATCCAACTGAAGACGGAGATGGATGTCTTCTTGGCAGGGAACACCGCAAAGCAGGTCTTTGGTTTCAAGATCAAGGGTAGCTACTTTGACAGGTCCTGCGTCTTCTATCTTGGCAACTCGAACACCACGATAGCTCAAGTAAGTACCAGAACTGGTTCTGTTTCTAATCATATTCTGTAGTTTTATAATATTTTTGGTAATGTGTGTACCATTTGGTGCTGCAGATGAACCAGAAATTACTGATTTACAATGCTATGAAATCAATGTATAAGACTACAAAGTTGTACGTGTAAAGTGTACACTCATTGAAAAATAAAGTGTGCACCCCATCAAAATTTTTCTAGTTCTCGTTTCATGTATATTATGCTAGCAAGATGAGCTGTGTTGAACCATGATGATTACCTCTGTTGTACAGTAATGTGTATTTTCATTTCGTCTGATCGCTATTCTGCAATTGCTTACTGCACTGAGTGCTTGTTTGCTTGAGATTTGGTTAGGGTAGTTGTTTGTTGAATTGCTACTGACCAAGAGGAGTCGCATAAAACTACAATCTGTGTTAGAGTTAGAAACAATAATCTGGTGACAATTGCATCTTCCTGGAGATGCACCCAACAATTCTCTTATCTTGTTTGTGCTTTGCTAAATCATGTAATGAGCTTCCATGTAGCATGCGTAGGGCATCATTTGAATCATATGCCTACAAGGAATAAAATGAATATTGAAAAAGTCTGAGATGCTGGAGCTCAAGGACCAGCCATCAGGGATCACATTTTCGGCGAAATTTCGTCGAAATTGCCGAAATTTCGTATTTGTCGGTGGGGCCCGAAAAAATTTCCCTACCGCCCAAAAATTTCAGCCGAATTTGACTCCCGCCTCAAACCCGCGCCAAACTAGCCCCAAAAGGCCTTCCCCACCGGCCGGCCCATCCAAAACACCTTTCTAACCCTAAAACACAACACCCAGATTCACTGTCTCACTTTCCCAAATCCATTCTCTACGGCTCTACCCCGGTTGGCGGCGGCGGCTCCCAGCCGGAGTCCAGCCTGACGGCGTGGGTGGGGCTCAAGGAGGCGGGCGTGTTCTTGGGAGCAGATCGGCCGGCCGAAGGGAGTGGGAAGAGGTTCGGCGTGCGCCAGCGCCACAAGCCACCAGCGGGGCTCGAGGTGACCGGACGAAGAGGTTGTCGGCGCCGCGTACCTCCTGGAGGAAGAGGAACTGGCGGCAGTGACCGCAGGGCATGTGGGGCACTGCGACGCGGCCCAACTCGATCTCCCCCGCGGCGGCGGCGCTGGCGAGGCGGAACTGCTCGGCGTGGCCGGAGTGGGAGAGCAGGAGACCGGGGAACTCGAGGTTGACGCCCAGGTAGACGCGTCCGCTCGCGTGGCCCGGCGACGTTCCTGTTGGCTGGGCACCAGGCCAACAGCAACGGCGTGGCGGTGAACGGCTGCGCCGGCCTTGTGCAGAAGCTCGTCATCCCGCCCTTCCAATTCCATTGCCCAAGGTACGCATGTCCATCTCATCAATTGATGCAAGCAAGCTAGAAATACTTCTTGTTTATTGTGCGATTTTCAAGATCAAATCGATAATGTAAACCCTGTTGATCACTGCATAGTGCATACCAAAGATAATCCTAAGAAGTTCTCATTGCGGTATTCTTCAGAGATCTTTTTGCGCACGCTACTGGAAATTGACTGCTCATGTCTTTTCACATCATCTCTGAGCTCTCTTTATCCAAAAACAGAACATGCAATTGCCGCATAAAATAATCAACAAATTAACAATCATATCAAGTATTGGTTGCTTGGTCTCTGATTCCTGATTTCATTTTCATGCAACAAAACCAGTGGTCTGGTATATGGCATCTATTAGCATGCAGTGGGCTACTGGGCTACCAGAAATTAAAGAGCATCTTCCAAATGGACAGAAATCGAAGAGTTATCAATCGAAGATACTGGCATGAAAATTTCATGAGATTATGGACTTTTGGACTTCACGAAATTTCAGTTTATCTGGAATCATGATCAGTGTAGAGGTGAAAATTTCAGTTGTCATCAGCGCCAATCTCAGTCTGGTTTGAGATCTCATGAAATTTCCTGCGTTCCTGTATCTTCGATTTCTGTCCATTTGGAAGGTGCTATGTGGCCAATGTGGGGCAGATATTTTAGCTGTAAGGATGGAGTGAAAAAATAAGAGGCTTTCCTGCATTCCAAGTGTGAAAAGTGCAGTCAGTAACAAGAGGCTCGGAGCTCGGCACTTCGTGGTCAAACGAGTGCCGGTAATACTATACTTTCCTTGGCCAGATCAGTTTGCATATTTTTTATAATGCTATTTATAATTTTAAATTTATTGTAGCTGAATGGTGGATTTCATATGGAGGGCAATGCAAAGAACTACAGAAAATTGCTACTCAAATTGTTTCACAATGCAATTCATCCAGTGGATGTGAGCGAAATTGGAGTACATTTGCTTTGGTCCATACTAAATTGAGATGTCGCTTAGGTTATGAGAAACTTCACAAGTTGGTCTCTGTTCATTACAATTTAAAGTTGCAAATCCAACAATTTGAATCTGAGTATCAAAGCCATCAACAAAAGGAGGCAGATCCTTGTAGCATGATGATGGATCTTGCTCTTTTTGATGAAAACAATCCAATCATGGAGTGGTTGTGCAACTCTAGATCTGAGTCTAGACCAATTCTTGATGAATATGATGACGATGATGAAGATTGGACTATGCCTGGCGGCTTTCTCATTGATGAGCTACAAATGGATGTAGCGGAGGTGTCTGCATTCAGAAGGAAGCTTTGTTTTGGTAGAAAGGGCAGAAAGAAGAAAGGGAAGGTGCAATTGGAGGAGGAAGAACTTTTTGAAGATGACTATGAGTCAGATTCTTCACATGGTAGTCCAGTTTATGCTGAGTCAGGGGATAGCAGCTCCGATGATGAAGGCGATGGTGAGTTCCAATCAGCTTTAGCTATTGTGATTCATTTTCATCACCATGCAATTTTTTCTTTGAAATCTGATTTGTTGCACAGGTCATGGTAATGTGGGGGGAGACAAATCAGGTGGTGGTGATGTGGGGGGAGACATATCAGGTGGTAGTGGAGCCCATGGTGATTTTCTATTAGTTTTAGCCATTATGATTATTTGTTAATATGCAAGTTTCTTTACTAAAAGTATGATTTATGGTAGGTGATGGAGCTGGTGGTAGTGGAGGTGGAGCTCTTGGTGCGGGTGCTAGGCTTCGGAAACCGATCCATATTCGTCCAAGATCAACTAGGAAGAGGAAACCAACTCACAAGAGTATCTATGACCTCTAAAAGGTTAGCTCATGAACCTGGGTATCATACATGCATTTTGTTGCTTTCTGGTTGTATTACTTGATTGGTTAATTGTTTACACCATTTTCTATAGCTTTGCCAGATACACATTTGCCAAGAAATATTCCTTGTACATGAATCTATATAAAGATTTCAAGGTAACGTGATGGCTTTAGTTCCAAAATTTTCCTTTTTCCTAAGGAATATCTTTGGTTCTAAAATCTCGTCAGCGACATGCACGAGAGGGAATAAATGTTACCATATTCTTTTGTGGTACTGTCGCATGCAAAAGAAGAGAGCTAGCTAGGGGCAAAGAAAAGCTTCTCATGTCTCTTGTCTTCGTATAATGAAAAGCTTAATCTCACCTCTTACTGCCTTTTTCAGATTCTTCCGGACTGTGATGCTGCCGATGCCTCCATGTCCTTTGTGCTTGCATGCATTAATTGTATATCCATTGTTGTGTTGCGATTCCTTCTTATTAGTAATGATTAGGAAGTTTACAATCATCTTATTCTGGATAAGTATAGCATTGACATCTTTTGGTAGTCATGCAGCACATGATGTATACACATTTTGCATGAGCATGGATAATCTAGCTAAAGCATGAAGGAACTCAAGAATCTTTTATTTCTTCTGCTTGAGAAATAATTCAAACATTTTCACCATTGTGCAAATCATTCTATACAGTTTTAAAGAAATTGGATGTATATATCTAAATGGATTGAGGTAACAAAGGACTAATTTTCCACTAATTAACTATTATAAGCTGTAGTTGTTTTACAGTCTGCATATATAACATATTTTAGAACTGCAGATCTGAACACTTTTGTACTTCTTTCACTTCACTTCCTAGCTAGCTGCTACATAGTGCCATATTATATAACATATGAAATTGTGAACTTGCAGCATATGGATGCTCTGCTGGGATGTGGAAGTGACACTATTGCTGGTCATGCAAGCCTTCAAGGGAGGTGGCACTCTATTGGTGCATCTGCTTCTCTTGATATTTTGTTGGTTCTGGACACTATGCTTTGAACAGGAATTGATATTCATTCTACACCTATGTTGGTGAAATGTGCTTGAAACATGTAATATTTGGGACTGTTTATTATTTTGCAAAACTATGGACTTGTAATATTTGAGACTGCATTTAGGATGACATTTGGATACTTAGTGCAATGGATTATCTAATGGGTGCTGTAATTTGTGATATACCGCACATTTGCATTCTACAGAAGGATAGTACAATTAGGAGGAAATTTTGGAAGGCTTAGATGTGAAGAAGTTGCAACGTTAGTGGCATGGTCTCTTTGGGTGGATGGAATAAAGAACCCTTTGCTTTGCCATCATGTGTGTTTGATTCCTTGCCCCAAACCGCACATTTGCATTCGCGTTTGCATGTGGGGTTGCCTTTGGCTAAGCTAATCATTCGCTCCGCACCTTTGCTACTATACTAGTACTGGCATTAAACAAGCCCAAATCAACGATCCCCTTGTAGTTCCTTCTGTACATAACACAGGGGCTAATTGAGCCCTTCTCTCTACCCCCACACCACCACAGCTCAACACCTCTCTACAAAACATACACAAGCAAGTGCTAACACCCAAAGAAGATCGGCCAAGATGGGCATCGCCACAGGGCGATGAACACCCTGCTCCCCAAGCTGGGGGAGCTGCTGGTTGATGAATACAACCTGCAGAAGGGTGTCAAGGGAGAGATCAAGGAACTCCAGAAAGAGCTGACAAGCATGAACGCTGCCCTCCGCAAGGTGTCCGAGGTGCCGGTGGACCAGCTTGACGAGCTGGTCAAGATCTGGGCTAGGGATGTGAGGGAGCTATCCTATGACATCGAGGATGCCGTCGACACCTTCATGGTTAGTTGCAAGGGGCATGAACCTACCAAGCCACATAGCTTCAAGGCGTTGCTTGACAAGACCATCAACTTTCTCAAGCAGGCCTTTATGAACCATGAGATCCACAATGTTATCAAGGACATCATGAGCCAGGTCAAGGAGGCAAAAGAGCGCCGCGATAGGTACAATGTAGATGGTGTTGCTGTCAAGCCAGAAGCAGTGACTGTTGATCTTCGCATAGAAGCGATGTTCAGAAAGGCAACAGAATTAGCTGGCATTGATGGGCCAAAAAATGAGCTAGCCAAGAGGCTCATGGAAGAGGATGGCTCATCGAGGCAGCAACCACACATAATTTCTATTGTTGGATTTGGAGGCTTGGGGAAGACTACTCTTGCCAAAGCGTTGTTTGATGAGCTTGGAGCCAAGTTTGACTGCAAATTTTTTGTTTCGGTGTCCCTTAAACCTGACATAAAGATGATATTCAAGAGAATACTCCACGAACTTGGCAGGAATGACATTATAAATGAAGCTTGCGATGAGATACAACTAATAAAAGAAATTAGAGGGCTCCTCAAGAATAGAAGGTAAATTTCTTTATGCTGCATATTCTTCCTCGTGGTAAATACAAGTTTGTCCCTTTTTTGAGACATAAGTATGCAATAACTAATCGTTTTGCACATTTTAATTAGCTCACAATTTTAAACTGTCATGTAGGAGTATTTTTCCAAGCCTATGGCTTGATATATAATATTGTACGTACAGAGTTGCTTGACTCTTTGTAATAGCATGCATTAATTTAGTCAAAATGGATGGTTAGCATGATATAATAAGCCTCAGAAGAAAATGTTATTGGATTTGTAGTCCGTGCAAATGCAAATTGCAGCAGGACGTAGTGTAAAAAACAATTCATCTAGCAGTAAGTGTCTCGTGGAACAAGCGTTTTAAATCTGGATTACACCATAGTGTCACAGCAACTTGGAGAAAAGCTATCAGCAACATGGAGAAAAGCTATCAAAAATAGCTGAAACTCGCACAGAAGCTATCCTACGGCGTAATTTTTGGAAAAGTTTTTTATATATTGTTTTTACTACTAATCAGATACTATATAAAAAAGAAGAACTTCCCTAACAAAATACCAAGCATTGTCCAAGAAAATATAAATATTTGCAATACTGCTGAATCTAAATTCAATACATTTCGTACTACCTCTGTCCTTTTTACTTGTTGTTTTGAACATCGATATGGCCTCCAATATGCACTTTTAACCATTATTTTTTAATTATATGTTTGTAAAAGTTACTAAAATATAAGGATATGAAAGTATTTTTTTATGACAAAACTAGTGATTTCATTTCCATGTGAAGAATCTGAATACTTTTGTGCATATTTGTAGTCAAAGTTTAAAAAGTTGGTTCCACGCATTCTAAAACATTTAAAAAAATGGAGGGAGTAACATTTGTGTCACTAAAATCTGAATTCTGGTTTTCTAGAAAATTTAAATAAATTACAAATTTCAAATATTTATGTTTTGAAGTTAAAAAATATAATTTTACAACCTTTTCAATTTAAATAGTATATAATTAAATTTTCAAACATTAAAATAGAAATTTGACATATCCAACTTCAAACACAGAGCTTAAAACCTTCTAAATAATAGTCTATATCATTCCTTGAATAACAAAACCGTCTAAATAACCCTCTAGTCGGTTTTGTAAGTGGTATTGCCACTTTGGCGGACAAAGACATGGCTATGAATCAATGCATTAAAATTCTCAGAAGGACCCACGTGTTAGTGGGATACAACATTCTTCCTCCTCCTCTTTCTTTACTCTCTCTCACCCCATGTGCCATGGAAGATGAGCAAGATCCAACATGTAGCCACCTGTGGCGATTCGAGCTCCACCCACCTAACATAAGGCCTATTTAGAACACAAGGATTTCACAAGAAAAAATACAATTCCCGCTGGATTCAGGAACAAAATTCTGCATCCCAAATGGGCCTAAGGTAAGATGGTGGAATTACAAGCAGGATTAGTCAGATGTAGTTAGTAAGATTAGATCGGATTACGTGTATATTGAATAAACTGTCATTTTTTACATTGTACAATCACAAGTCTAAAACATGTAATAATATGATAACATATATAACACAATATGTGTGTGTGTGTATAGGAAGTCTTTTTCGTACTTCCGGGTGTATATACTCCCACCTCTAATATACCACTTAAACGAATATGTTATACTTCTTTATCACTTTCAGTATACTTCAATAATAATTATAAGATACTCCAATGTGATATAGCTGAAAAAAAATTAATCAAAGCTCTTTATTTTTGCTATATGCACTTTTCCATATGTAAAAAGAGTGTATGCACAAATTATACTATAAAAGGTGGAGCATAATGAAATTTTTTCATAGAACTCACTTTGGAGTATCTTATAATCAATATTACAGTATGCTCCAAATGATAAAGATGTATAACAACCTCATTTAAGCGGTATACTTAGAGTGGGAGTGTGTACACCCAAGAGTATGCAATCATTTTCCTATATATATGTGTGTGTGCGCGTGCGTGTGTATATATACAAACACAAATACATACATGCACATCTATGCAAGTAAGCTTGCGTAGAGGAGGATCTGTAGTGATGAAATTAAGATGCATGACAGTATCCATTCATTGATCGATCATTACAGATAGAACCGAACTCGATCTTCCATGCATACAAACTCCATGTAATTAATACATGAGATCCAAAGGATGATCAACACACATAGAAATGTACTTGTAGGGTAATTGTTATCGAACAAAAAGAAAATAAATAAGGGAGGTGTCACACCAAAAGAATGTAGATGACTATGGATACGATTTTAAGGCATGTCCAGTAGTATGAAATTTGTTTCCCTCACGAACCTCAACATAAAAAGATTTTTTAGTGACATGAAGGAGAGAGAGGCAAGAGACAGCCCAAACTATCTCACTCCAACATATCCATGGCACAAGAAACAACGTAATATTGAGTGCGATTTGACGTATGTTAAATATTATCTCTACTATTAAAGTGGTTGTGGGTGGTGGATACAATTATCGTATCTACTATTGGAAATGCCGATTTAAAAATTATAAAGCATAAGTCATAAATATTTGGGAAATGAACCCGATTTAAAAATTATAAAGCATAAGTCATACATATTTGGGAAATGAACACATTTAATAAAAGATGGCTTATAAATTTGACTGGGATGGCTTGGCTATTAACAACATTTAGCTGTAAATTATTGACAACTATTTCCTCCCAATGATATATAGTCTATACTCTATACTATGATTAGTTGAATACCCATGCGTTGCAACTGATCTCAAGTAAACCTAATATAAGTTCTAAACTTAGGAAACCAATATGCATAAGGTTATTATCCCTACATATGACAGTGTCAATGAACATGCAACATAGAACATAGAAAAGATATATGATATTCTATATATTTATTCATATATAAAGATATATGACAGTGTCAATGAACATGCAACCTAATATAATTTGCATCCAATGAACATGCAACATAGAGTCTTGTACACATATTTATCCACAAAAGATCCCACTAACTCAAGAGATGGGGAAGTAGATAGCAGACTTACTACCACCACTAAGTCCTTTTTTATAATAGTAAAGATATATGATATTCTATATTGTGTGTTATACTAAATAATATAGCACAAATGAAACAATTTTAACAAACAAATATTAAAATTAAATATAATTGGAAAGCGGCTCAATCGAGAAAAAAGAGTATGCTCAGAGGAGTAGCTAAAGCAACTGACACTAAATGTTCAAAAATAATCTGAAATTTGGATTATACCATATGTTTTGAAGTCATCACTTTTCTAGCATACGACAAACTTTTTTTTGCAAATATAGCTTCATTCTAAACATAATTGCAAAATAACCCCATCCTCATTGCGAAAGCATTAACAGACGACACGTGTAAATGCCCGCCACACTCCCTCACTAGAGAAGGAGCTACCGAGCTATATGACATATCGAATCATTTAAACATGCCTTAAAAATGATGCCCGTATTTGCTATGAAAACAACACAATCATATATGTGTAGCTAAATCATGTAAACTATATGTGTAGCTAAATCATTTAAACATAGTTTACGTGTAAGTGTACTAGCCAACTTGCTAGTTAGGAAATGACAAGAAAACATGCCGGTAGCTTGGTAATATAAATTTTGGTTCACATAGGTATATCCACGGTGAAAAGTCAAACTGGACTCTACTTGACACTTCCTGCAATCCTACTACTGTTCGGCCATAATATCTTCTGTTTGCTCCGATTTGATATGAACTGAACCAAAAAGAAAAGAAAGAAAAATGGACCAGCTATTGTGGCTTGGTCATCTTCGTGAAAGAAAGTTTGTGATATGATACCGATCGATCGCCAGCCTAATCATCTCGTATGCTCACTCGCTCCTACGACTTGTCTTTCTCTCAGCATGCATCTTGCATACGAGTATACGACCAAATTAATCATGAGAAATTTTACACCGGATAATATAGGTAGTAAGTAGTGGTAGTAGAAGTCAAATCTAACTATCTATTCTTCAAGGGCATTTTAGACTTTTTCTATCTATTCATCAGGGTATTTTAGACTTTTCCTAATTCGTTCCTAGTTTTGGATTCGTTACTTGGTGATCTTCAGAAGCTTCTTATCCATTCATCTGCTATTCATCAGGATCACAGGACTTGTTTTACCGTAGAGGACAAATAGTATGACGGAATTTTACTCTTTTACCCCTCGTTGAATTTTACTACCAATACTACAGGTGGTAGTATAACTAGATCTAAATTGATTGCAACCATTAGATTGAAAGGAATGGATGGTCTATGTTGAGTTTAATCCACTGTAAAAGAGCTCTTAATCATATGATTGGCCTCTAGCTTCAAGCTTCTCCTGCAATGCAGTTCTTTTGTTCTGAACTCACACATCAGGATTAGATGACACTAGATGGCTTGTATTATCTTATTATCTGAAGCACATATGCAGGCTACTATTTATATCATCATGTCTGAATCGAAGCTATAACTTGTAGTGCTCTCAGGACACTGCCATGCCAACCACCGCAGTAGTAGCAGGGTTGACCAAGGATTCCCAGGGTAGTAGTAGCAGTAGCTTTCACTTAATTTACCCTCACTGACAAGGCATTTGCAACAGTAGTGCAGTAGAGAAAAGCTCGCGGTCATCACCGTGTAATAGATTTCCTTCTCCTTGATTTTCCTTTCTTTTTTCTGTTGCTGATCAAGCTCGTCATTTGAAAGATGGTGAAATCCTCTACTGCATGTCCCTTTCATAAAAATGGAACTTTGTTCCCATTTTGTTATAAGAATAAAATTTGGCTGATTAGTTAAACGCGACAGAAAAGTCAAACTGGACTCTACTTGATATCGAATCGGTAGCTTCATGCAGTTGACTCTTGTCCCACAAAAATGGTATAGGGAGGTTGTTTAACATCTCTGCTCATCTCGGTTTGAATCCTAGGGTAGCTAGGATCGGCTCAGATGCTTATCCTCTTGGCTCCTTGTTTCTATGATCTGTTGGGGTGGGCGTAATTGATTTGTCCTTTGCGTACTCGTTGATTTCTGAATCAATTGGTTTCTCTCTTTCATGTTTTATATTATTCTGCCATCCTTATTTTTCATAACATCTTAAGCATTTGCCCGGGCATCTTCCAACCACCTTGCTACTAATCAACAATACCATTTTCAAGATATAATGCATCGTGCATTAGAATTTCTTAGTTCTCTCTTTTTGCGTAGTTGTTTCACATGATTATATACATCCTGCTTTAATTTACTAATGTGATTGCACTACACTACTGACTGTAGGTGCTTATGTGTGATTGATGATATATGGGAAGAGCAGGCGTGGGATATTATCAAACTTGCTTTGCAAGATGGCAATTGTGGAAGCAAAATAATCTTGACCACCCGCAACAAGGATGTTGCAGAACGTGCTGGTGATTACGTTCATGAGCTAAAACCTCTTTCTAACGATTACTCGAAAGAGCTGCTCAACATGAGAATAATTGGCTCTAAAGATGGGTGTCTTCCTGATGATTTGACCGAAGTCGCCAAAAAAATCTTAAAGAAATGTGGTGGTGTACCATTGGCCATTATTACTATAGCAAGCCTACTAGCTAAGAAACCGATGCACCAACAGGAATGGGAGAAGGTGAATGCGTCTATCGGTACAGGAATGGAAAAAAGCCTTGATGTGGACAAGATGAGTAAGATATTGAGTCTCAGCTACTATGATCTTCCCCCTCATTTGAAGACTTGCTTGTTGTATCTAAGCAAATATCCAGAAGATGAGGAGATTGGAAGGGATACTTTGGTATCGAGTTGGATAGCAGAGGGTTTCATTACCGACGAGGGACAAGCTGCAGGGGCACGCTTGCAGGAGGTAGGAGAGTCTTACTTCAACGAGCTCATTAACAGAAGCTTAATCCAGCCAGTGGAGGAAGACCCTCGTTATGACGAACTCATTGACGGGCAGGTGTATTATTGCCGAGTGCATGACATGGTGCTTGATCTCTTAAATCGGTTGTCAGCTGAAGAAGGCTTTGTTACCACGTTATTTGCAGATGGTCAACAAGCTGCAGGTACATCTTCGGTGCAGAAGAAGAAGATTCGCCGGCTATCCCTCCACAATAGCGGCAATACCTTTGCTTCGCCGGAAGCAAGAGAGCGGTTGTCCCAAGTGAGGTCTCTTACTGTCTTTGGCGCCAGTGTTGATTCCAATATTCCACCCCTGTCAAGCTTTCCAGTTCTTCGTGTGTTACAGCTAGAGGACTGCTATGATATGGAGAACTTGCGTCTTAAAAGTCATCTTAAGGATCTCGGCAACTTGCGTCTCCTGAGGTTTCTTCGGCTATACCATATAAAGGAGATCCCCGAGAGTATAGGGGATCTACAGTTTCTGCACACATTGGACGTTTCAACAAATTTTTGTAATGTACAGTTGCCAAAGCCTTTTGTTAACCTAAGAAAACTGGTGCGGCTGGTCTGTCATAATGTGAGACTGCCAGATGGTGTGGCTATAGGTAATATGAAATCTCTGCAGGAGGTGGCAGGCATCCTTGTCGTCACCGAGTACGAAATGCAAGAGATTGGTACTCTGACTGAGCTGAGGGTCCTTCATATGGAGGTCGGTAATCGTAATGGAAATTTCAGGGAAGCCTTGCTCAAGTGTCTGCAGAGGTGCAACAAATTACAAGACCTACGGATAGGTCTAATAAACGCAAGTATTCCCGTAGATTTCATGCAAGGGGTTCCTTCGGGTCTCCAAAGGTTCATGCAATGGGTTCGAGGCATTCCCAGGGTGGATAAATTCCTCGCTCTCCTCCCTCACCACCGTAGACATCAGGGTGGACACCTGTATGAGGCAGGAGTACCTTGACGCACTTGCAGAATTGCCCTCTCTCCTCTTGCTCAGGCTAAGAGCATATGATTGCCCGGAACGAAAAGAAAGGATCATCATTCAGAGCGCTGGATATGCATTCCGGTGTCTACAACATCTTCACATCGAAACATGCTGTACGGGGCTCACGTTTCAACCAGGGGCTATGCCAAAGCTTCAAAGGCTTCGTTTTGGCTTCTTTGCGTGTGAGACCAAACATTATCGCGATGGATTTGATTTCGGCTTGGAGAACCTTCCTTCTCTCAGGCATGTTACATTTGAATTAACAAGCAATTATGTACGAGAAGCGAGGGATTATGATCATGAACCCAGCAATTATGAAAACAAGGATGAAACAGAAGCAGAGGTTGCTGTTCGGAAGGCATTTAATGATTATCCAAACCATTTAACTCTTAATTTTCTTAACGTTATCTGGCCATGAAAACTACAAGTATGTACGAGAAGGAGAGGCTGCTGTTCGGAAGGCATTTAATGATTATCCAAACCATTTAACTGTTGATTTGATTTAGCCCTCCATATGAAGACTGAAGAGGTACTGGCTTTAGCTTATATTCCTCCTCCGAATCAACTTTTAACCGTCCATATATGCTTTCTCGTTTGTTTATAATTGATTACATTTTCTTTCTATTTTCGGGATGATCACCTGGCATAATGATATAAACTAATATAAAAGGTACTTTGAAGGTTACTCCTCAACCGATCGATTATCTAATACATCAGTCTTTTCATCTCTCCTTTTAAATTTTGAAAATAGAGTATTTTTCATTTCTTCCCTTTTGATCTCTCTCCCCCGGCCAAAATCAAACGCCCTGTTAAAAAAGATTATCTATTTTGTAAAAAATAAAAGAAAAACAAATATCTGGTCAGTCCTCCCATATATTGAAGGAGTGATGGCCAAAAAAAACAGCCGAAGTTGATGTGCGGTGCTTGTCTACTAGAGCTCTACTGCTCTAGTGGTATTTCATTCATAGTTTAATGCTTAGACGATGGGTGTTGTCACCTAAGAATCTAAGGTTAGAGTTGTGGAATATTGAAAACAACGGCCATTGATTTGTAGTATTAGATTTATTAGTCAACTTATGTTCTGAATAAATGATGTTATAGTATTTTATACTTTAACCAAGGCAAATATACAAAAGATCAAATTAACCTCTCTTATTAGACTACTTATTGTTATTGGATAGTGTTTATTACTCTAGTCTATAGTGTTAATTGATCTTGGAAATAGTCAAAAGGAAAGAGTATATAAGGAAAAGAGGATGAAAAATCATATCGAAATTATAGAATGATATGGATTAAGGAATAAAATTTGAAAGCTAGAATTTATGTAAGCACCAGTATTTTACATGTCCTTATGAGCCCTAGCTAATTATGCGAGCTCTGAACAAACAACCTGTTAATCAATAGTTGTCAAAATGCGTCATCTGTACACATTCTATGTTCATTAGCAAAGACAAAATTGGCTACAGAACACTATAAATTTGTGGTGTTTGCTTCAGGACAATATCTTTTTATATCTTTGTCAAAAGACATTGAACTTTTATAGCTCTTTGACCTAGGCTGAAAAAGGAAAGGGCATGTCGGTAAAAAGCCTGTTTTGTCCCTAACCCATTTTTTCTTCCTCCTCTTCTCTCCCTCCTCCTACTCTTCCCCGTCTTGCATCCATCTGCATGAAAGCGTGAGCTGTCATTTGTAGGGTTGAGGGGCACCGGCGGTCATTTACAAAAAATTCTCTCTCCAACTCAACCAAATATAACATTTTAATAGGCAGAGTATCATATGACAAAGAGCCACCGGAATTTAGTGTCTTTTGGCAAAGTGTAGAATTACAAACAAATCTAAAAAATCATAGATGTTCAACATGCCAAATTATGTGCTCTTGCCAAAGTTGTGCAAAAATATGGCCATTTGTGTACATTGGACAAAAACAACAAATATGTGCACGGATAGTTGAAATGCAAGTCTTTTCTCACGTCTTCTATGCACAGTATACAAATGATCAATTTTTTCCAAGTCTTGATTGTAGATCTATGAATTTTTGAAATGCATAAGTGCACAAGCCAACATGCACCCATGTGCATAAAATCTTTATAAATCATTTTACATAATTATTCAATGAGCACACTTGTTACTGGCTAAGACTTAATTCTCTTGTTGTTTCTTCCGCAGGAAAAGGAAACATGTGACATGCTCTACAGGAAGAAAACATGTAGCTTGTTGCTCATCACACTCCTTGACTATGGGTCACTGGCTATGCTTATGCGTATTGTAATTTCCACGAAACCCTATCATTTCGTTTGGAACTTAAATTATGTTTCACATATTTGAACTTGTAATGGCTTGACATTTGTGGTAGGTAGCGTGAACTGTGGTGTGCGTGTGTGTTTTTTTTTGGCATCCCTAGTGTGATTGTGAGCTGCAAGCTCAGCTGCAAAACTGGTTTTGGTTCTCTTTTCACGACACAATTATAAGGATCACTTGTCAAATTGTTGATCACACGACACATTCGTTGTATATTTCTCTATCAGCAAGAACAATGTAGAAAACACTACAATTTCACCAAATGCATAAATAGTAAGAATGCGTAGATGAGATTAGAATGCACAATGTAATGAGAAAATAATACTGAATCATTATGCCCTTTGAGAATTTGCCATCTTTAATGATCTGCTAAAATTCGATGCTATTACCAGACAAAGTGAAATAGACGATTAACAAATAGAAAGGGGCAGGTTCATCCTAGAGATATCTGTTATTAGTCAAATGGGGTCAGATGTGCTTTTTTTTAAAAGTTAAAACAATAGAAGAGGCTCCTACTGTGCTATATTATAGATAAATAAGGGTTACTGTCTGCATTTTTCAATATGTACAAAGAGGCAAAACAATTTAAAGAGACTCCTCCGCCTTCGCTCTGTGCAGAGTGCAGATGTGCAGTCTTGAAGTAGTTAGATAATAACATGAAGTAGGTAGATAATGACATAGCGATGCACGAAGACACGAATAAAGCATCATGCAGAATGTTGACTTCATAAATGAACATTTACACAAAAGCTTATCCATACGTATGCTGCAATTTATTAAAAAGGACAGAACAGAACAGCACAATATGACAGTCATATCCTAATGTTCAGATGACAAGAGCAATACTCTACAATTTCTAATGTCTAGGAGCCCACAGCTAGAGAAGCTCAATAATGATATATAACCACTTCAAATACCAAATATTATAAGGCATGTATATCGCTCACAAGGTGAAGATACATATTGCAGATTAGGGATTATTTTATCACAGAGGTAGACATCTAGTACACTAATGTTAGTGGACAATTCTAAACATCAAAACATGCTCACTTGATATATATCAAAAAATATATATCAAGGCAATTACCATCATCAATTCATCATACATTCCAACAACATTCATTTCATCAGCAACCACAGCTGACTAGAACAATATTGTATCCATAATGCGTCGTAAAAACACATGACCTGGTTGCTCAAATGATAATTGCAAAACTTGCGACCTGAATTTACCACGACCACCAAATCACGCAAGCTAGATTACCGCAGGGAACCTAAAATTTACCAGAGTGCTAGTACACTAGAAGAGCACTCTTCTTCACTAGCACACCAATCCATCCTTACCAGGGCTAATCACGACCCACAGCGACACATCAGATCACAAGCCAAGTCGCCACGACGAGCGACGAGCGTGCCTACCTTGGGGCAACACTTGGCGCAGTTGGAGCAGTGAATTTACTTGACATGGCCACGGCCATGCTTGCTGCGCCAGCGATTCCTGCGCTTGAACGTCTACAACACAGCGACACACGGAAAAGAAGCTGTGAGAAGGAAGTGATGAGGGCGAGGAGAGACAGAGAGGGAGGTAAGACCCGGGGCCAGGGTTTCGGAGGAAGGGTACACTTGCCATGTCAAGAGGAGGCAGAGGCAGATCTTGTTAGAATAATCGGGCTAGGGCCCATTTTATTTATAATTAAATCAATAAATCCCAAGGCCCATGTGCAATACTGGGAGTTATGAGGACTTTAATCCCACATGGGTAATTGAGATGTGGATGACCAAACTTAAATAGACAGGTCTTGTGTCCATATGTTGTGAGGTTGAAAAAGGGAATTGGATGTGCCACACGCTGCAGCGCGCTGTGCCGATGCCATCGCCGTCTTGGCGCAATACTGTTCATAATCGACGTCGATTACTTATGGCGATGTGTTAATGGCTCTTTTGATGGCGTCAGTTACTTGTAACTGATGTGTTAATGGCTCTTTTGATGGCACCTATTACACCACCGAGGCTACCTAGTGCATCCTCCCCTGGCGCCTATATAAGGAGGCGCCTCACCTTGTGTCATTACCCTACCCCAGATACACTTCCTCTCCTCCGAGCTCTGCTGCTGCTGCTCTTCCAGTGTTCCTGTCTCTGTTCACTGTGCACACAGGCGAGCAGAGAGAGCAGGCCTCCGAAACCTTGCCCGCTGCGAGTTCCTGCTCTGGAAATAGCCGGCAATCAGGTTTTTGGGGAGCGCTTGATCTTGGCTCGCTCGATCGATCGACTACATCCTCTACTTCCTGAAGTCCGTTCGAGGGACTGCACTGCGAATCTCTACGCTGCATCAACTAAGATCGACTACATCGAATAGCTGCGATCGAATGTCGATCGGTCATGAGATAACGCCACCATTGCCTCCGACAATGGTCCCGCTACTGGGTACTTTCTTAAACTTTTCTTTTGTATGTTCTATTTTCTACAAATCTGCGAGCTAGGCATGATAGTTTATTCAAACTTGGATATATCTAGCAAAACCGTTAATACTGTAATATTGTTCATCTTGATCACATATGTCATGATTTATTATACAACTTTATGGATTAAAAATTGCCAGATAAATCTACTAATTCCAACAGATCTCCAGGGTTTGAGGAGAGCAAGGAAGAAGACGGCGGCGGCGGCGCAGAGACATCAGGGAGAGAGCTCTCCTCTTCCAGTTTATCTCTGCAGTCCACCTTCAGATTTAACAAGGATACCAAGTAAATTAAACAGCCAAAAAGTAATAATGCTATCAAAACTAAAGTTGATCAATTTATAAAAAGTAGTAGATACAACATAGAACTTGCAAATTTCATCCGATTTATTGCAGTTACCATCAAAACAACTCTACTGATTAATGTGAAGTAGGCCTAAATTATAAATTCCAATCAATAGCATTCAACATGCTCAAGTAACAACAAATAAGAAGTCAGCGAACTTGACCATCCAACCTAACAAGAGAATGTGGAAGAAAGTTTCATGTTTACATAAATACAACCAACTAACCAAGAACAGGAAAACTATTCCAGGACTGTTGCGGGCTGTGAAATCCATTTGGTCTTTTTGCTCATGTTTTGGCCAAACATGAGCTAATCTCAGAGATTCTTCTTATATTGGACGCATTGTGGAATCATACTTTAGATAGGGAAAAACAGAAAGCATCAAAACCTGCTCCTATTAGAGCATGTACAATAATACATGTCAGCAGTCTCTAAGCTTTGCCACATATGATAAAAAATGATGTGGATGAGAAAGGGTGTGTATAGGGAGTTGAGCCGTCTCTTAATCTAGAGTCTGACTCTAGCACGAGAACCAAGACAGGTTGTGTGTGCGAAGAAGCTATCTACTCATAAATGTGTTGTCTATACCAATGCATGAGTTGTCTCTAACGCTGTCTATAAATAACATGTCAATCTGTTATAGACAACAGCTGTCTATACCATTGTACATGCCCTTAGAGTTCAGCACAAGAGGCCCCCACTTGTAATTACGTACTACCCTAAACCAGAGCATAAAAATTCTTATGCTAAATAACGGCGGCAACTAACCCTGTCACTACCTTAGCCTTTAGCCTTTGATTGAATCTTGCGGAAGTTTAAACACGAATGCAATCCAAATTTTCATGAACAGTAACCTCCATTCGAATCTGTATAAGTTGAACGCATTGTAGGCTGCAGGCCGTAGCAATTCCGAAAATATTTAGGGAAAAGCACATCAAAATACCCCAGAATGGTCAATGGTGGCCAAGTATGCGAGCATCCCGGTTAGGCAAGTGTATCACCATGTACAGGAAAGAAACAGCCACACACGAAACGAAAGTAAAGAGGAGTGTAAGGTACTGACGAGGAGGAACATGCAGTAGAGCGTGGCGCAGCCGGCGGCGGTGACGTCGAGGGACCCCGCGAGCCAGCCGGCGGTGCGGAAGGCATAAGGGAGGCCGAGCACCCTCGTGCCCACGATGGACACCACCACGTTCCTGAGCGTCGGGGCCCACGTCGCCCCTCCCCCGCGCCCCCCACCATCCTCCCGCGCCAGCAGCGGCGCCGCCCCCTCCGTCGCCTCCGCCATTCCCACCAACAACCGCGGCGGCGGTGGCGGAGCTAGCGGAGCTTCACGTAGCCAATTTGGATTTCGGAGTCATATTTGGTTGCGGTAAAACAAGCAGCCGCCGGCGATGGGGAGGGATGCCGTCGGGAGGTCACAGTGTTCTCTGGATTGGTCGAGTGATCGGTTTGTCCCGTGGGATCTGGAACTCTGGATCCTCTACAAGAAGGCTAGGGGTTGTTTGGTTAGATGGTAAATTTGCCTCAGACAACCTCAGTTAAATTTGATCACTAATGGTGGAGAGATTTTGAAATTAGACACCCTTTAAACACGAATTTTTCAATATTTGACACCCTGGATCACTGTCGTTGACTCAGATGGACCCACATGTCATACACAGACCCCGAAAGGCATGCGAATTGGGTGTCAAATATCGAAATACCCCCTAAGGGTGTGTTTGGTAGGACTCTAACTCTAATAGAGCTGGGTATTCCTAATCCCATCAGTTTTATGGAGCTGAAGCTGTGGGTAGATTAAGAGTGTTTAGATGAATCATTTTATTTACACTTTAGACCAAAAATTAAACTTAATTCACTTTATTTTAGCCTAAAAGTATGTGATCTCAGGTGAAGTTGGGATCTGGAGCTCTACCAAACAGGCCTTAAATTAACTAGTAATTTTTTAGCTAAAGATTGGTAAGAAAATAAACTAAAAAAATCAAGGAGAAGAGAATCTTATCAAAATTTGATAGCAAATCAAATATTTATTAAATTTTATCAATAATATCAAATTTTGGTAAAGCAAATATTGTTAACCATTAGAAACAAACCAAACAAGCTCTAGCTTCTCATTTGGAGTGTCAGAATTTTTCCAATGCTAGTCAAAAGTCGGTACCTCGCGACGGATAAAAATAATATTGATTAGTATGTCAAGTTATTATTATTGGACTTAGCTCATGCTATACTCTTAACTCTGACAAAGTCTTCCCATGCACCATCTCAACCAACACCATTGCTCTGCTATCGAGCTTTTCTCATCACACCTTTGGCTTCATGAAACGACCCCCATTTTCGTATAGAATGCAAAAATAGAAATCTCATATGCATACAAGACTAGTCCTCGGATCAAGAGCTAGCACGCACATTTACAACAATTGGAATCACAACTATACATCACATTATTAAAGCGAAAACTAGCATACAAAGAAATCTTACAACTCAGAGTATATAGCAGCAAAGAGGCAAAGTCTTGTAGTGTGCCCATCTAACCCGCAGGCAACTAACAAGACATAAATCCCTAGAAAGATCACGTCAATAAAGATCCCACATCTTGCGATGAAAACAAACCTTCAAAGCTTCGCTAATTTTATTCACCTAAAACAATAAATTAAGCAAGGGTGAGTACTTTCGTACTAAGCAAGATTTAAAGGTGGTATTTGCAAATGTATAAATGCAGGCCAAGTCAAAGGAGGCGACTATAGTTATTTGCATAAAGCGAAATTGAATTTGTAAATTAATTGTCATTTGCAAACGGAATTTATAAGAGCAAATTTGACTGATAAGAAATAAATAAAGCATAAGTAATGTGAAGGGTACTCACAGCCCTTCGCGAGCGACGAACAATCCAATCATGAAATCCATTAATGTCGGCCCTTTGACATAAAGCAATAGTTGCAAAACAAATG
Organism: Guadua angustifolia; assembly: GCA_036346375.1. Classification (NCBI taxonomy): domain Eukaryota; kingdom Viridiplantae; phylum Streptophyta; class Magnoliopsida; order Poales; family Poaceae; genus Guadua; species Guadua angustifolia. The sequence goes on from CM070512.1 coordinate 36,073,451, forward strand.
AAACCAAGCCCTTTTGAAAATAATAAAATATTTAACATGCAGCAGTTCACCAAGACTCCCATGACTGTGTCTACGGCTAATGAATTAAATTTATACTCTGCAGAGGTGTACAACTTTACCCACAAGTCATGACCTTTTCTTTTTGCCGCATGTTTCATGTACTTTTAGCGTGTGGCCAGAATGTTCATGATGAAAACTTTTACATTACCTAGGTTAACTTCACACCAGCCCGGGACATTAACTCATACTATGGCAAGAGAACTCAGAGCATAGAAATGATGGAACTCCCCATAACATAGCGTACACCGTTGCATTGGTAAGTAGAAAACCCCTACATGCAGACCTAGAAAAGAATGCCTGTGTTAGCTTCCGCCTTCCATAAATGCAAAGTTAAAACTAGGTAACTTAAATAGTTTAAGGCTGCCCCATCCCAGCACTTGTGGTTTGTACAGATATATGTTGGATCATACAACACGATTGTCGGCGTATTCCACCTGACAGGCCCGAGTCTACAGACCGGATTTGGTTCGATAGGAGGGCGTCTTCGCGGCTGGCAAACCCTAGAGGGTGAAAACCCCAGAGACTCCCACATGGAGGACTCCGGCATCTAAGAACTAGGAAGAACACAAGGATTTTTACCCAGGTTCAGGCCCCCTTGTGAGAAGGGTAATAGCCTTACGTCCTACTAAATTTCTTATGGAATGTTTGAAGCTAGTACAAAGCTCTCATATTACAAGTTCTTCTCCAACGTTTTCCTGTATGATCCATTGATCAACCGATCCCCCTTCCCCATGCACCCGAGTGCCCTTATATAGGCCAGGCTAACGGGAGTAGGTAAAAGGAGGGTCATCATGCTGATCTTAACACATTTAATGCTCCTTCCCGTCTTTGTCCGTTCCTCCGGCCTCATTAAATGCCTCGCATGCCTTTGCTCGGTCGGCGGATGGGACCCCTTCGTGACAGTAGGTGAGAGGCGTCGGAGGAATGGGCTTGTTGCGAAAACCCTTGCGGTTGATAAGCGACATGGCAGGCTGCTGCTCGACCGCAGTACAATAGGGAAGGAGACTTGAGGTGAAGCCACCGCGCCCACCTTTTTGCTTTTGCGGCGAGCGCGAGCCTCGCCACCTTTCGCCGAATGCCACGCGGCACGGTCGTCGGCGGCGAGCGCCCTCGCTGTTGCTTGCTTCGGCGCCACGTGGCCGACACTGGCGGCGGGCGTGCTTGCCGCCGTCGCCCGTGGCGCCATGCGGTGGGCGCCCGAGCGGCGAGCGTCTTTACCCACCTTTCGCCGGCGCCACGTGGCCGGCACTGGCCGGCGGCCGTCTTTCGCCGCCCGTCGCCCGAGCCACCACGCTGATTGGCGCCGCAAGTAGGGCGTCTTGCCCTTTGCCGTGGCGCCATGGATCGGCATCGCCGGGCCGTGCTTTCGCCGCCCGTCGCTAGGCCGCCACGGGGCGGGCGGCGGCGAGCGTCGCCCACCACCGCCGGGCGCCACGTGGCGACACCTAGCCGCGGGCCGTCTTCGCCGCTCGTCGTCGCTATACATGCGATCGGGCCTTCAAGCGGCGAGGCGTCCTCGCCCACTGCTCACCGGGCGCCACGGATGGCGCACTGGCGGGTGGCGTGCTTCCGCCGCCCGACGCTTGAGCCGCCACGTGGATCGGGCGGCTGGCGGCAGGCATCTCGCCCTGGCTGTCAGCGCCACGCGAACGCTTTTATGCGGCGGAGAGGGTACCCTAGCGTAGAGTACGCCGACAACGATGTTTGGTCCTTAATCTGACACAGACGGTAATTGACCCTACACTACGTGGAATTCCCTTTGCATATCCGGCTATTGCCAACAATCACCCGCGTCATAACCATAGTTTTATTTTGAGTCTTTAATAAAATACCAGCCACCAACAGTGTCATTTCCAACCATTTTATATTCTCAGGAAACCATTTTGATCTGATCATCTACATTGTTGATTCTAAAGAATGGCTAAGCATGGATAATATGTAAACGTATATACCCATGATGATATTAAGTAGTGCCTATCTTTAATCTATGGTTATCAAGGTTCACATGTCCAACACCACAGAATAGCGAATTTACAAAAAATAAATGCATGCATGAAACCATTTGATAAACAAAAGAAAAATTAAATACTAGGATAAATATGATCAAAGGGGTGCTTGCCTTGCTTAATCTTTTTTTTCGACGAAGTCGAGGATTGTGGCTAACAATGGCAATGATGGAGACAGAGGCGTCGGGTTCTACACGTCGCTATCGAATAAAAGTAATAAGAAGCAAATATCAATATATGGCAAAAAGAACAAACTGAACACCAAATAAAGGCTCATTGAAGAAAACAGAAATATTATAGGGTTTGAATTAGATGATTCAATATTCTCATATTTTAGGTTGATTAAGCATTCATATTGTTACTAGCTTCCAAGCTGAGCGATTCACGATTTACATTACAGATTATCCATTCTTGCTTTACGAATTCAAGAAGCTAAAATTATGAACTTTTATATTTGTAATTTTGAATTTAAGATGCAAAAATTATTTAGATTAATAGATTTAGAACATTAGTTACTTTGTTAAATGATATGCACGAATAGAGCTTATTCCTTAATTGATCTTGTATACAAATTGGTTTTGAATATGATAGATCTGCTAAGATAGGCTACTGGGCATATATTGGTGATTTTTAAGAAGGTTCTGATGATACAAATAACTTAACTACAGATTTCTTCATTGTTACCCAATGCGTTTATTCAAATTATCGAGTTCAGAAATCATAATACTTTAGGTTATTCTGCTAACAGGACTTATATGCAAATCATGATAAAACAAGATTATTTCTTCCGAATAGGGTAGTCTATACTTTGGAGAGCATTCCTAAGCTAATTTCATAAATTTTAATATTTAGATGAAACATTATACTCATTGCTAAAAAAGCCTATATGGCATTATAAAATTATGTCATATGGAATCGGACTAAAATGGAGAAGTTATTGATTAACATTTACGAGTACTGCGATAGCAAGATTTATATGAAAAGCAAGTTGTAAATAATATATTTTGCTAAAATATGATAGTTCATATTCCAAATAGTATTTCTACGCTGATCTTTCCAAAATTTACATTTAGACAAGTTATTCTACAGGCCGATGAAATTGCTTAGTTGGCTTAGTTTTCTACGTGACTATTTCACGAAGGGTGTTTGCAGTAACAAGATTTATATACAGAGCAAGTTCTAAATAAAATATTTTTCAGATTATATTAGTACATACTATGAAGAGACTTTCTGGGTCATTCCTATGAACTTTTCCATTTAGCCGAGATATTTTACGGGCTACCAAAAAGGTCTAAGTGTTTCTAAAGTTTAGCGATAAAGGTTCAGTTTTCATTTTAACTTTGTGACTGCACCTTACATGATTATTAACTCATTTTTTTGGCATTAGTAGGGAAGGACTCTAAGAATGCTTTAATGTTGGTTCTGCAATATTTGGCTTTTATCCGTGATGTTTTCTATGTAAGTGATCAGTAAGGCCTAATATGAACTTAATTCAAATTTGCACAAATATAGGATATTTTTACATAACTAACGAGGGTTTTATTTTTCAAAGTCCTAGGATTTGGTTTTATTAGATTTGAAGTTTGTTTGCATAAGTTATAACTATTTGAATTATATAAGTACTAGAATTTCAACTATTTAGTTAAATGTTGATTAAAACTTTATTGAAATGATTCTTTTAAACAATTGATTATATAGGATATTTAGAATTCAGTTTCTCATGAACCAAGACTTACTATACATCTGTTTACTTAGATAAGACTTGTGCTCTTTTACAAATCATATTTATGTATATGTAATACTTCATTTAAATATTTCAATAGTGATAACTTACTTATTTTGGTACATATTTATGTCTTTGTTCAGTTATTATTATTGTTATTTTATATATATATATATATATATATATATATATATATATATATATATATATATATATATATATATATATATATATATAGGTACTACTATTGATATATGTATGCCTATGTATACATACACACCTCTTTTCAATTGGCTCCACTTCCAATCCTAGAACAATTTCAAGACAAAATCATTTCTTAAATATTTTAGCAGTTTCAGGCAGCCTAATATCATACTAGTATTTAGAAACCAATTTTATTTACTTTAAATTTCTTTTGTACCATTTATTCCTTTTGAATATTTAAAGCATTGAAGTTATTCTTTTGCGAAAATGATTCAAACATAAATGAAATTCAAATATTTTTATATATTTAGGTTTCTGGAAGCATAAGGACTCCATTAAAATTAGTTTCAGGTCATTCTAAGTTTGTTTACAAAAATTTTATATATAGCATATATTTGGACCTTTCTTTAGATTTGAATTTAAATTTTACCCAGTGATAATTTGTAAAATGTTTTTGAATATATATAATCTACAAGATTTTATATGAATATAGAAATTTACCTCATCTCATTAGGAGTTATACTTTAAAAGTTATGCCAATTTGAATTTTGGGCTGTTAAGAAAAATCAAGTAGAAAGTGGAAACCCGTTTTCACTGAACTGAAGACGTATTTCTCGATTTGGTGCATGAGCTTTTGGACACAGCCGTAGCCACTGAAAGGTGGGGCCTAGCGGCCAGTGAGGGCGGCAGTGGGCCAGGGTAGGTCACTTGGCGGCGAGCAGCAAAGCCGGCCGACGAGGATTCAAGAGTACCAGGCGGACCATTGCGCCACGCCGATGGGGTTAATTGCCTCCGGCGATGGCCAGGAGTGTGTCGCCATTGGGATGGGTGGCGGTGCCATGGATGCGCCGGTGGAGGCTCAAAATCTCGGCGTATTTCTACCGGGCAAGAACTCCTAGAGCATAAGTGGGGTGTAATTACTCCGTTTTACCTGAAAACACGATCAAAAATTGATCGAGTTGCTCTGCTACCGATCGCCGGTGTTGTGGAAGAAGGATAGGCACGGCGACGGTGCTGCGCGAGTGAAGAACTGAAAATGAGAGTTGGTTAGAGCTTAACAATGCACTAGGGTGCTACGGATTCAAGCAATTCAAGAATGGCTGACCGAATTAGCTTGATCGAGAATTTTTCCGCTTTTCAGGTTTCTGCTGCAGTAGCGAAGAACAAAAGAGCTTTGGCTTTAAGGCTTGGGTCTGTGACTAGCTAAGGGAGGGGGTGGCTCATTGCAGCTCTGATCCAGTATATATAGGCGCTAGAGGATGAAGTCACAGGATGTGAATGTGAGTAGATAATTGCGACCGGTGCTATTCGTTGCGGTGAGGTGACGCAGGTTTTCTGGTACCAGGATGAGACAGAGCAAGGCGCGGGATAGGCCAAGGACGAGCGTGGCAGTGAAGTAGCGCTGAAACCTTGTGCCCAGGATGTGTCGTGGCAGCGAAACAGGCGAGAAATCAGTGCCGCAGCAGCAATTTGGCAGAGGGGAGGTGAACTTGGCGCTGCCCTACTTTGCCAGGAGTTTGCCGTGGCATGGAAAATAGAAGGGAATAGCTGCCGGGGCAGTGTTTTCTCCGTCGCGGCAGCAATCCGACAGAGGAGGAAATTTCGCGGAAGGAGCTGAAATCTGTGGCAAGCTCTAAGACGGGAGGGTGATGCCACGGCTGTGCTCAAGCATTGAATGCGACAGGTCTCAATCGCTGTGGCTGAAGAATCGGACAGAGAATGGAGCGGGAGATGAGTTGGTTGCTTCGGCTAAAGAAAGAGGAGAACAGAGGGGTAGGGAGACTTCCATGTGGGGTTAGGTCCCACTGGGCAGTGGCTGGAGAAGAGCAACCCCGATTTCACCTGGCAAAATCGAGTCCAACAGTGGGTAGGCCCACTTGCCATAGATAGAGAAAAGTGATAAGGGAAGGGAGGAATTTCTGGACAGCTCGGTCATGGCATTAAAACGGATACCAAATCACCGCTCAATCTTTCAAGGATTTTTAACTAAGGTCTCCAGTTAATGTACTATGTCCAGTAAAATTTTTGGGTTAAAAAGTTCTACAGGGAATTATTAAAAATTCTGACATTGATGACTACTCAGAAATTCCTTTTCATATTTTTATTTATTTAAGGGGGTGTTTGGGACAGCTTCAGCTCCACCAAAATCTGTGGAGTTTGTGAAGCAGTGTATTTCTAGCTCCAGAAATTTATGAAGCTGGAGCTGTGGATACATTAAGAGTGTTTAGGTAGATCATTTTGTTTACATTTTAAACTAAAAATATAAACTTAATTCACTTTATTTTAGCTTATAAATTTTAGATTTGAACTGGAGCTGGGAGCTAGAGCTCTCCCAAACAGGGCCTATGTGTGTAAATAATATTATTTATTTTTAAACTTTTGTATGAGTTATAAATGAGCTATAAATTATTAAATAAAATTTTACAGATCAAAAATTTGAATAATTATTTTCATAAAATTCTGACATTCCAATTTTCAAATTTTCAATGATTCTGTTTTTGAATTTTTAAATGCTTCAAATCATTTTATTAATTTTTAATATTTTTACCGGTAACTACTGTTTTGAGGGTGTTATGGTAATTTTCTTAGAATGAGATAAGGTGTTAAGATTTTTCATTAATTCCAACTGTTATTTGTTCTTAGTCAAAGATTGTCTTTTCAATTATTAATTATTCTTACTTTGCAGTAAAAATTAATTTTACCTGGTAAAAAGTTTACGAGAGGTAAAAATTTTAATATACATTTTTCAAAATTTTACTTTTACCTTTTTGTCTTTTTACCATTATCCATTCCTTAATTCTTTTTATTGATTTTTCACTCAATGCATAAATCCAAAGAAAATCCAAATAAAATCAATAATACCAAGAAAACTCAGAAATAATTATATCCAAATTTAAAATATATATTTTTACTTTATTAAAATTTTTGGGATGTTACACTTCGTTCTTGTTGTTTGCATGTACCTCATTTGCGCACATCATAAAAGGAATGAATGGAAGGTTGTTGGGTTGAATATTGCATTTTTTTAGTAGTTAATTTGTTTGTTATGGAGGGATTTAAAGAGAGGTGGACAAAGATCAATAAGATGGAGAGTGCATCTTTCACCACTACTATATATAGGCTCAATTTGTTTCAGTTTCTGGATTATAAATTCTGGATTCTGGAAGAAGATGCTTCGATTGTGGGAAAATCGAATCGAAGCCGATTATGACTTCTAGGTTCGAGATCAGCCGGTAAGAATCGTGAGAATTAGGTTTGATCGATTCGATTCTATACAGAGGGCGGCTTCTAATTGTAGGAGAAGCTGTCCAGAATCATCCCGCTCGGCAAACAATCAGTTTTTTAAAGTAGAAGCTATGCAGAAGCTGAAACGAAGGGGGCCTATGTTCTTTTAAAGAAGTAATGATTTTTGTAAGTATTGTACCCTTTTTTGTTGTAAAATTCCTTTGCTCTAAACCATCAGTAAGTATGTTTGATAGAACAAGGAAGAATAATTGAATGCCAATATTCAAAATGTTACATCCACATTCCCTCTCATCGACACCATGAGGAACATGAGGATCTTAATTCGTGCAGTCCTGTAGCAGTAATGGACCATTGATGTTTAATAGGGGACCTTATAGTAGTGAAGCATTATGCAAATTATAAGTGAATCCGAGTCACTTAATTTTGTTAAAGTTTAATAAAGTACAGTAGGAGCCATAGTCCAACATTCACTGTTAGTTTAACAAACCCCAAGTATGGTAACAAGCAGTGGGCAGCAGTGCGGTGATGAGCTGGCGGTGACTTGGGTGGAGGCAATGACATCATGTGGCTATAGACGAGCCAAATGTTGAGTTAGGTCTCGGAGGCCGTGATTAGGCGGTGAGATGTGCAGCAGTGGAGTCACTTTTGCAGGCACATAAGAAGATAAGAGAAAAATGGGGGAGAAAAGTGACAAACGAAGAAGGATGTCGAGTCGGCGAAGAAAAGCAGCGCAGAAGACATAATAGCGGTGTAACTGTGACAACTATGGATCTACCGTAGGGGGCAAGAAGGTGCTAGGCACCGCTCATCTCATATTATTGATATCTTTCTATTGTCTTTGATATTATGTATACTAGTATAATTAATTTTGTTCTTAATTTTGCGACAAGTACATATTTTCGATATTTTGGAATGCACCATCTATTATTAAGATATTATATTTAATTATTTGCTATTTTAACTTTATTGCTTATCGATTTATATATCAATTTGGATTGCACGTGACATTAAATGTGTTTTTGTTACGCTCGTCTTAATAATAACCGAACTAGCATCCTTTCTGTTTTTATCTTACGTACAGTGCTGGATGGTGGTGCCAATAAACGGAGAAGTTAGAGAGTAAGGAGGTGGCAGCTGGGAGTGTGATGGGTATAGAAAACCCTAGAACGGAACTACCCCACATGTGGATTGGGGGGAGCAGTTAGACCGTTCAACCACGGCTGGATGGTGCATCGCTACGCTGTTTGAGTCAAGCATGAACATTCCTGTGTAGTAGCGGAAACTTCCTTCGTGCAATGTAAAATTTGGCTAGAAGTAGGAATTAGTCGCAGTGAGAAATTGAGATGGCCCCGTATATTAGAATGTAGTTCGACTAATTTGACCATGAAACAAACGGAGCTAGCCTCATCCTCCGCCGAGCCAACCGTCCTGTAGCGCTTTTCAGACGCACCACGATGTGGCCTAGCCCCATTTTTGCGTGGATCTGGCTCCACCGGTCCGATCCGGATGGAGCTATCTAGATTATAGACGAGCGGAGCATCATCATGTTTGCCTCCTTTGCCCTTTTTAGGTACACGATCGAATCGCGCGTGTTATTACTGTCTTTTGCTGCGTCTTACAATTTTTGTTTTAATTTTTAGAGAGGATGGCCAATTAGTTATTATCTTTATTTATTTATTTATTATTTTAAGATAGTGGTGATAGTTCATTTGTCTTTCTTCTCTTCCCCCTGTCGTGCTGACTTATGGACCTTCCTGCAAAATCTCTAGGGCGCTTGTTGGCAAATTTCTGAATCACGATTCTTCAATTTTAGCTCCTGATTCTCTATGGAATCGATTCTCTGGTAGAAGTGATTCCTGTCTGAGAAATTGTTTGGCAAGCCTGGTGGAGAGGAGGGGTCGCGGGTATATATAGCGATGGCAATGGTGGGTAAATACTTGTGAACTTGGTGGAGAGGTTCATAACTGAGAAGTTGTGAATCAAGTGGGAAGCAGGATTTTTTGGCTCCTATGCCACAAGTTAAAAACATGAATCACTTCCTCAGATTCTTATGTAAAGCTAGCTGATTTTTTCTCATTTGATAGAGCTCCTTAGTTTCTCAAAGCTAAAACTGAGAATTTTATCAAACGCACGCTAACAATGAAACAGATAAAAAAACTATTGGTTAACAAATAAATGCAACCAAGTGTCACGACGAGACTAGAGAGCTTTTAAAGAGAAAAGTAAGTAGGGTAAGAAGAAGACGGTGCTAAGCAGGTACGATGTCCTATATCAAAGTTGCAATTGAGAATGGCCTGTGACAAATGCGACAAATTTGTGATGCACTACGGTCAGCTTTGCGGAACTAGATTGTAGCTGGACCAAGTAAAATATGAGAAGGAAATAAAGAGGGAATGCTAATGAGGGAACGATCACTTGACTCATGCTTTCAAGTATAAACATCGTAAACCAACTAAGAAAAGTTTTAAAAATTCTGAAAAAATCATGGATGTACATCTCATCTTACCCCATCTACATATAAAATTTCATGATCAAATTCGTCATATGCTAGAAGTTACAAAAAAGACAAATTTGGGATGCATTTGAACTATTCAAGTTTGTCAGAAATTTGTTTTTTTTTTGTAACTTCTAGCATAGGACGAATTTGATCATGAAATTTTATATGTAGATGGGGTAAGATGAGATGTACATCCATGATTTTTTTTTAGAATTTTTTAAAATTTTTCTTAGTTGATTTGTACGGTGTTTACATGAGAAATATGAGTGCACAGCAGTCGTCCCCGCCAATGAGTGACAAGCTTACGTTACATTGTATAGCGCTTTCGAATCACACCGTGGACTGGCCCATCCTTTCGTAGATCTGGCCCACCAACAGTGTCGGGGTGGTATGGTGAGACAGAAGCGCGGGACCCATCGGTCGGGTCCGGAAGAGACTAGACGAGCGGAAGAATCGTTGTCATGTTTCATTTGCCTTTTTGGTACTTCATTTACAGCCGTTGGATTCTAGATTGTTCCAGAAAAAATACTACTGCTTTACTAATATGATTTGGTACCGTACTTTAACGATCTGAAATGGCTATACTGGCCGGGATCGACCGGGAGCATGGCCTGATCCAAGTATCGTAGCCTGTTAGCTGTAACTTCTTTTGAAAGCTATAGTTTGTAAAAAAACCTATAATTTTATGAAATAAATTATTTAAAAATATGTAGTTTTGTAAAATAGAAACTAAAATCTGTAATTTTCTGATAATTTATAAAAATAAATATATAGTTTTATAAAATTTACTCTAAATTATGAGAAGAAATAAAGAGGGAATTTTAGGCCTTCTTTGTTTAGACATAGCCTTTTAGCTTATAACTTAAAATCAATTTTTGGCTTAAACATTTTAAAAGCTAATAGCTTTTGTATGTGATAGAGATGAGTAATTTTAATTAACTTTAGTGTTATTAATATAAAATTAACTATTAATAAGCCAAATAACCCTCTCTTCGGTGGCTTTTGGCTTTTAGTTATATGGAGACTTATATATTTTAAAAAGATCAGATAAAAAGTTACTCATTTATTTAAACCGTAACTTTTCAGATTTTTAAACCGATAAAAAAAATCCAAACAAACATGCCCGTATCAAACTTATGTTATGGCCCAATCCTGCTTCGTGCCAGAGTCGCACTGTATAGCGCTTTCGGAATTTTTTTATTTAATATTTATTTTAATTCTTTTTTTCAAAACTAATCGGCCGCGGGAAAAAATTGCGAAAATACCCGCCTGTCGCCTGATATGGGCGATCGCCCGTCTTCAGAGGCGTCGATGGGATTTGAGTAATGGCGCAATTACAGTTGCGTAATGGCAGTCGAAAATTATAAAATACCGTTAAGCCCGACTGAAGCGATCAGACATATGTAAAATTTTTTTGCAATTTTTTAAATAAATTGTTTGTAAAAAATTGTTGCATTGAACCGAGAACAATTCTGAAATAAAAACTTCTTGTTGTTTCGCACCGGAAAAATTATTTTCCTTTGTTAGTGATCGCATCCCACTTAGGGATTTTAGTGAGCTCGTATGGTCCGTCGAATCGGCCAAAAAATCGAGAAAAATCACGGGCGACCCTCATAATCACGGGCTACCACTTACATACAGGCGAGATGGTCGGACGTTGCCCGGTCCGTTGCGAAACCGGAAAAGGCACTTCATGACCACGCAAAGTGGAAATCGTGGCCACTTAAGGGTTTTCGACCCCTCGGACGAGTGGATCGATCCCAAAAATACGAGAAAAATCAAGAGGACCTCATAGCGCGTGCTACTACTACGTATGGGCGAGATAGCCAGACGTTGCCCGATAGGAAGTTGCGAAAATCGGAAAAGGCATCCGCGGCCATGAAACCACAGAAATCGTGGCAACTTAGGGGTTTTCGTAGGCCCGCGGGACAAGACGGATACGGCCCAAAAATACGAGAAAAATCAAGGCGACCCTCATAGCGCGACTACCACGTCACGATAGGCGAGATAGCCGACGTTGCCCCGTGGAAGTTACAAAAATGCAAAAAGGCACTCGCGGCCATGAAACCACAGAAATCGTGGCCACTTAGGGGTTTTCGTTGGCCCGCGGGACAAGCCAGAGACGGCCCAAAAAATACGGGAAAAATCAACGGCGACCTACGTAACGCGGGCTACCACTTACGTATGGGCGAGATAGCCAGACGTTACCCCGGTAGGAAGTTACAAAAATCGAAAAAGGCACTCGCGGCCATGAAACCACAGAAGTTACGGCGTCAAAAAATTTTGAAATTTTTTATGGAGGTTCCTGATGAAGCAGTGATATTACCATAAAAATTTCAAATGATTTGAAGATGTGAGGAATTTTTTAAAATTCAAACAATACAATTATCCTGATAAAACGCTGGCCGACAAGTTTGAACCGAATGAAAAATGAAACAAACCACGTTAGAAAATTTGAAGGGCACATACAGTGAAAGTTCAGATGATAAAATAAGCAGTAGATTAGATTATATTAGAAGGGCATTACAACGGTGACGAAATTGCTTGACGAACTAACTAACGAAAGCAATGTTCGTCATGGTAGAACAAATGATCGTTCAGCCTATCTGGGTACAGCCAGAATGATGTCCAACATTTTTTGCATATTACCTATCCCGTGTTAATTTTGCGATTTGTCCTCGGGCACCGCTCAGTCCCTATTATGAAAGAACTCCATGGGGATCCGCAGTTCTCCCAGCTGTCACCGAATGGGTGGCCTATGCCGTACGTCTCGGGTGTATAAGACATAATTTTTTGGTCTTTTTTATGTGGATTTCTGCCCTCCCATATGGGCATGTTATCCCGATTCCCGGCGTCCCCTATGTTAATACCACCCGGATTCCCGGTTGGTCTGCGCAACGCGTCAAGGACTTGTTGTGTGGTGCGGACCTCGGCCGGCTGCTTCCCCTTATCCCTTCTTCTTCGAGAGGAGGAGGAACCCTCTTGCACCTCTGTTGTGTTGGTTGTTGTCATAAGAGATTTAAACGAAATGTGTTACCTGCTCCGCTGGGGTGTCGGCGATAAACTGGGCGAACTCGATCAGGTGCCGGTCCACCGTGTCCCCGTGCGAGGATGGGAATAGGTACCAACCGAACACGAACAGCAGGTACGCCTCCAGGCCGCGTGCCAGGTCCTCCGCGTCGGCCTCCGGGTGGAGATGCTCAGCCTGCAGCATTCGGTACAATATTGTCAGCAGCTCAGTGCGTATCCGTTAAGTTACAATGAACGAGGTACTAACCGTGAACCGAGCGACCATATACGGACACCTTGCGATCCGCCTGATACGCCACGACGGGGCACAGGGGTGTCGCCGCACTGGCGGCGCGCCTCGATTCGCAAAGCCACGCGGCGGAGTCGCGGCACAATGCCACGGCCACGCAGGGAGCCCTAGGAGGTACGACACGCCCCGCAGGCGTGGAGCCATCTCTCCGCGGGGTAGGTGGAACGTGTGTGTCTCCGGTCTCCACCGGCCCTGGCCTTGCGCGGCGAGGACCACCAGTCACGAGAACCACGAGGCGTCGGGGCCTCGCGCGATCGTCTGCTCCACCATCCGTGAGAACAGAAGTAAGCCGGCAGCTCGTAACCTGCACGTAGTGTGTAGCGTCGTTAAAATTCCATAAATATGTAAGCAAAAGAGTAGGAAAAGTCGCCAGCTTACTGTGGAACCCAGCGCAGATCGATCCGAAGAAACTCCTTCGGCACCCGAGACCATGATGTCCCCGGTAGCCGCCCTCTGCGGACAACCTAGACCGGTGGGTCAAGTCCACCTCCTGGTCTAGCAGCTCGGGAGTAGCCTCAGCAGCACGCCCAACTCGCGCCATCGTCGCCTGTGCCTGCGTGGTTACAAAGCAAATTCATGGTTAGAAAGCAAATAAAACAAACTAGACGATTTGTAAGTATAGGAGCCAAATAAAAACAAACCGGATAATAAGTACATGGTACACGTTACAACTAGCAAAAATTATATGAAAAGTAATGAAATGTTCCATATTCAAATATATCCACGATCGCGCACATACAACAAATAAGCGGTACATACAATCAAAAATTACATTGGCGAACAACAAATAAGCGGTACATACAATCAAAAATTACATGACGGGGACAACAAATAAATGGTACATAGAATTACATCATCCACAATTACGACGCTTCGGACTTCGTCCATATCGTTCCTAATCTGGCGGTGTCTGCGACGCCCGACTTTACGCTTGACGATTCGGATGTCCCAGACCATCGATGCCCTAGAGGGGGCGCCGTGAACGATCCATCGACTCGGTCTGTACACCTCGTTATGCCACGTGTTGAAAACACTTTGCTTGTAGTAGTAGTGGAGATGTACGGATGACACGATCGGTGTGTCTCGCTTTCTTCGCGCAATCACGTGCGAAGCACGGCAAGTCAAGAGGCGTGGCTTCCGGCGAGAGCACTCGCATCAAGAGCTCGAATGCGCACGATGGGAAGTCCTCTCCCGGTGGGCACCTCTTCGACCCCGGTCACCGCAGTGCACGTGGTACCTCCGTTCCACGCCACTCTCCGGTGTCAAGCGATGTGTCTGTGCCTTCCGTGTCTTGTTGGCCATGTACGTAGAGACAACCGTCGAGTACGACAGGCGATTGTCCGACATACATGCAGTGGAGGCCTTGTACCGCTCAACGAAATATCTTTGGGTGCCTAGTAACACACCCTCAACAATGCCCACCAACGGAAGGCATCTCGCGCCTTTCATTACCCAGTTGTAAATCTCCGCCAGGTTGGTTGTCATTATTCCATAACGGGAACCGCCCTCGTCATGCAGAAGGGACCATTTCTCCAACGGCTCGTGTCGTATCCAGTCCGTGAAACTCTTTATGCTTGTCCCCGGCCTACGCCGAATGTTTGGTGCGTCGGTCGGGAGCGCGCACAAGGCTGTGGGGTCATCTCCTTGCTCGTGGTACACCATAGGGTTCCTCGATGAACTAGCGCCGTCCCTTGGATTCATTGATTGCTTTTGGGTTAGTTCATCCAACGTCCTCCACAGCGAGTCGAACTTCCTCCGCTGGTTCTGTTTGCACAGCCGCTTGAACATGTTCATAAGCTACTTGTTCTGGCCGACGGAAAAATTGGCACCCATGTGCCTCATGCACCACCGCTCTTGGTGTCAGCCACTTTGTCTTTGCTCCCACGGCGTCGGACCCTTGTTGCATATCCACGATCGCCCTCGGCAACCTCGCATGTCGGTCATGGATGACACATACATCGTAGGCGGTCTGGACAATCGCCATCTTGACTCTTTCAAGAAATCGATACCGACTCTCCGTGTTTTCCCCCTCCACGAAGGCCAATGCGACCGGTAGAACCTGGTTGTTGGCGTCCACCGCTATTGCAGTTAGAATCTGGCCCTTGTATTTCCCTGTGAGGAATGTGCCGTCCATGCAAATGACCGGGCGATGCATTGTCGGAAGGCATTTATGCATCTTGTAGGGTGAAGAAGGCCCGCTATAAGACTCACTTGCCGCGCGCACGCACCATTCATGAGGAAACTCGCAAGGTCGATGACCGTCGGGATTCCTACTTGATATTGCCACGAGCAAGTGTGGAATATTCTCGTAAGAAGCCTCGTATGTCCCGAACCGTATTTGCAAAATCGTTCTTTTGCTCTCCATGCCTTTCAGTAGCTAATCTTGTCTTGAAACCTCTCTCGGCGGCTCGATAATGGATCGAGGCTGCGGTGCGGATTGTCCACGATCGACCATAAAACACATTTGCCACCCAAGTGGATGACAGATTATGGTGCTCTGCTCCGCTTCCTCCGATTAGCGATTATGCTCGTCACTATGGAACATTTCGATAGTCCCTCCACTTCCCCTTGTATGCATGCACCCACCATGGGCACGAGTCAACTCGCACTTCACGTCGTAGTCTTTTTCTTGGACTTCACTACCCTGAATTGCCGCCAAGAGACATTGACCGATGCTTCACCGCATTCATCACAACCTCCTTGTCTTTATATCGGCCCCTGCGCGACCTCGTTCTCATGATACTCCCATGCATCTCTGTTCCTTCATGCATTGTTAGGTCTTGAAATTATAATTAGTCCACGCCGAGGGGCAGGCACCTCAGAGTATTGTCCTCCTCGTCCAGGCGTTACGCCATCGGGACTTCCTCATCCGCACGGTCCTCCTCCTCCATCAAGTCAACTATGTGCTCCACCTCCTCCCCTCGTCGGCCACCCCCGCGCCTCCCACGTGCCTCCTCGCCCCGCTCTGCCGCCACCGCCAACCTCGTGTCGCCTGTCTCCGGGTCCTCGCCACCTTCATCATCGCATTGTTGCTTATCTGTCCTCCCTCCTCCGTAATATCTACCCCGACATCACGAACCTCCGACACCGATGGAGGTACACAGTACCAATCTACCGACATCATGAGCGGCCACCCGCTCTCTGGTACCCAACATAGCTCCTTCATGCCGATGTCGCGTTAATAGGAACCACTCTCCATAAAAAAGTCCTGCGCAGACGGCTTACTCTTGCTCTAACCCGCAGTCGAACACTCTGGGTATCCAAACTGAACATCCGAAACATCCACTCCAACAAACCCCTGTATGTCCTCTCTCTCGGCCTAGATATACCCTGTATGACTGTTAAAAATACCGACAAATCGACTCCATCCGGTCCCTGTGCTATCTCCCCATCTCCATAGAATATTTGAAAATACAATTTCTCCGACATGCTGCGCTACATACAACGTCGAACCGAAAAAATCAACATTTCTTCATGTAACCACGTCATGCATTACTATATAAATGTTACATTATATTGTCAATTTTTTTACTCTACTGATTTCTAACGGTGCCTGGCATTTTCAAATTTTTTTACTCTACTAATTTCTAGCGTAGCACAATGCCTAACGATATGTTCCTAGCCTACCTTGTTTTCAAATATACTCTAAAATACTATGTATAAAACGAATGGTCATCATACTAACAAATCCGACTATAAATAAGTAATTCGACTACCCATTTTTTCATTACGAAATTGGTACTATATATTATTCATTTGTCCTAATCTTAAAAACTGTATATATACATGATATATCGTACTTCCTATAATTTCTACGTCGCAATTTTTGAAACATTGCTGCGTAACATCGGCTAACCTACCATTTTAAATTCATAATATTAAATTTCTACTCATTACATTTCTAAATATTATCTAATATTTCTATTACATGGAATCTTAATTTTTCTAAATACTACACAATCCTAATATTTCTAAACAATTAATACTACATTAATTTCTAAATATTACCTAAAAAACCACCACATAAATTAAAAACTAAATACTACATATAAATTAAATTTCTAAATACTAGACAATCATAAATCGTACATTACATTTCTAAAATTGATTCTCAACATTTATAAATACTACAATCCTACTATGTCTAAATACTACATTAAATCTCTAAACATTGCCTAATATTTCATCATACTACATTAAATTTCTAAATTACTACATTTCTAAATATTACAAAATACTAAAATTTCAAAAAATTACATATAAATTTACGGACTTACCTTCAAAAAAAGCAGCGAATATTTTTCCCTCTTTTTTCTTCCTCTCTTTTTTTCTTCCCCCTCTCTTTTTTCCTCTCCTTCCTCTCCTTTGCTCTTCTTCTCCTGCAGCGCTCGCTCGCTCGATTCGCTCGGCCGGCAGCAAATGAGCACAATGCTTTCATGATTTGCGGTATAAAGGCACCGATCGCCCGTGCGTTCGGCGATCGCCCAAAGTTCGGCGAAACGCCACGTGGCCTTCGGCCCGTTGGGTCGCCGTTACCGACCCGTTCTGACCGAGCACCGATCGCCCCGATCGGGACGATCGCCCGATTGCGAAGGGAGAATATTTTCGCAATTTTTCCCTTTGCCGATTAGTTTTGAAATAAAGAATTAAAATAAATATTAAATAAAAAAAATTCGCGCTTTCGAGTCGCACTCGCACCGTGGCCTGGCCCATGCTTGCTACATCTGTCCCACCAACAGTGTCACGGTGGTATGCTGATACAGAAGCGCGGGACCCATCGGTCGGGTCCAAAGGCACTAGACGAGCGGAGAATCGTTGTCATGTTTCATTTGCTTTTGTAGGTACTTCATTTACAGCCGTTGGATTCTAGATTGTTACAGCAACCCAAAAAAAAAAACTACTGCTCCGTACTTTAACGATCTGAAATGGCTATAACAAGCTCTACTGGCCGGGATCGACCGGGAGCACGGCCTGATCCCAAGTAAGTTGTGTTTGGGTTATTAATAGCACTTAGCAGCTTGGTGGAAAAAGCCCATACAGGCTTCACCGTCTCTGAACTTTTCACAGAAGAATAATTTAGGATGTTGCACGAAGATTGCTAGAGCTCACGGGTAGAACATCCACCCTTTTTTAATTTTTTAAATAATATTTGAAAAATAAAAAATTATAGAAATAATGTGGCAAAATTAAAAATTACAAATATACCTCTCTGTTGCCATTTGACATGATGATAGAGAGTCTGTCGTCGTTTCAAATAGCTATATACTCTCTGTCTCTATTTAAAATGGCGACAGAGAGCCTCTGTTCAAAAGGCTTACGATAGCTCTGTCGTTGTAGCACCAAGGCCTGCGGGCTCATTCCAAATGGCGACGGGTCAGTCTTTGTCGCCGTTTCTAATGGCAACAGAGAGGAGTATTTGGAATTTTTAATTTCGTCATATTATTTATGTAAATTTTTATTTTTAAAATATTATTTTTTAAAAAAATTCCACCTTTTTTAAAATGTCTTGCGCATGTAGACGCTGTTATACGATCTTGTAATACGCCGCTTGGTTTGTTTATTTGCACATAGAGATTGTGTTTAGATGTTGTTTGTTCACCTATCTTCTGTTTTGATATTCTTTTCGTGTTGCTAATTGAGTAAAATACCCCGCTGCCCCTTGCTTCGTAGTGTTATTTTTATCCTTAAATCGTTAGTAACATGTAGTTTATCAGCAGAATGAGAATCTGCTCGATGGATCAACTTCTGGCCAATGCAGAAGCCCCCGACCGCTTGAGCCGCTTCCGTACCCTAATCAGCTGGATTCCGATCAAGACGAGGGTCTAGAACACCGCCAAAATCAGCAAGACAATGATAAAAGGAGTTGAACTTCCCGGGGCACCTTCCCTGGCTCAAGAACTCGTAGAGATTTAGAAATGCAGACTTCAGTTGTACCCACAGTGGTAGCCAGATAATGGTATCATCTAACGATGCTTCAACTGAGATTCCATTTGCACTTTTTTTTGTTGTGTCAAAGCTTGTTGACTACCTCCAATAAAGACAGATTGCATCTGCATATAAGGTACCTAGTATATATTTGAGCAACACTTCAGCTCTGCTAAATCCCATGGTGTTTTTTAAATCCTAGCATGAACATGTATTCGATGGCAAAGAAAAAGAAGGTTGCACTTATATGCACTATTTTAGCAAATCAATAATTCCATGAATGTTCTAAAAAAAATTCTATAATGGGGTGCCAAATCATAGCAATTAATTTGAAGCAAGTTCAGAGCATGGATGTCCTTTTGAAAAAAGAAAAAAAGAAGTCCAGAGCCTGGATACAGAATCTATGTATTGTGGCCATCATACGTATTTAGCGCTGTAAATTACGACGAAGTGTCATACCCATTACATACCCTGTTTGATGGTAAAAGCATATATCAGATAAATGTGGGACATTTTTTTACCTATCATCTTCGATTTATGCTCACCAAGCTATCTATTGTTCATATGCTTGATAGTTGGTTAACAGGCATAGATAAGGGTGAACAAAAACTGATTTTAGTGGGGGGTGCTGCTCTTCTATGGGCTATTTGGCGCACTCGCAATGAGCTAATCTTTGAGAGAAAACAATATTCCTCCTTTATGCAGGTTATTTTCAAGGGAACATACTGGATGCGGTTCTGGGCGCTTTTTGCAAAGATGACAACAAAGGAACTTATCCGAATAGGCAAGCGGGACAATGGAGGTCGTGGCTTTAGATATCTTTGCTAAGGCCTGGATGGAGGAGCAATTATAGACTTTGCTTTTAATTTTCAGTTCCCTTTCCTTCTTTGTTTTTATCTACTCATGAATCATGGCTATGGCCTTTGTAAAACTTCGGTTGTGTGCAATTGCAGAGACCGGATTGTTATCCTTTATCAAAAAAAAAAATCTATTAGATGATCAAATTGAAAACTAATCTGAAGCACCAAACTACAAATCCAAGGAAGCAATACAAGTTCCACAACATCATAAAATAGGTACTTGCATGGATGGAGCTGTTAAGCTCACCAGCTCATAAGGACTACACGATGACCAGTTGACCTTTAGGTACCGGGACCGTCATCACCAGATCACCATTGCCAACCCTACCATCAACGGTTATATTCGCCCCTGACGGACCCTCCAAATCCTTAATCACAAGGCTACAACCAAAATCAGGCAATGTCAAGAAAAATATATAGATAAAATCCGTCCAAAATCACACATTCAGTGAGTTGGCAACATATATGAAGTCTGTGAGATCATGTGATGAAAAATTGGTTGAATGGTGAAATTGGCATTGTAAAGTGATTTTGGATATGGCATGTGTGGTGCTTGTGCATGTGCCATGTTGAGATAATTATTATGCTGGTGATAGCATGATGAATTCTGTTTGATGCAATGCACTCGTGTGAGTGGTTGCATGGGTTGACCTTGAGTTAAGTCGTGGACTTGTGCTCGATACGCAGTTTGTGTGTTTATTCATGTGCGAGTGTTGCTCGAGGGCTAGCGTGGTCGATGACGGGACCGAACTAGGTTCATGGAGGCGAGGTTCGGGACTAGATTCGGGAGGAATCGAGGTCTTGGTGGTCAAGGATGTCATGCGGGGCGTTCGGGCTAGAGAACATGCACATGGAGGTTGGTTAGTCACGTAATTACAGCAGTGGGGCCGCATACACATACGTGCAAGAGTTGTTTTTGGCCACGTTGGGCCAAGTTGAGACAGATACGGACTCTTTCCATGTTGGAAGTGGAGTCGTAGTCAATCTCTGTGAATTTGCTCTGTATAAATAGGGGGAGGTGTCCCCTGTTTATTGGGACGAGAGGTTGAGCGTTCAGGTTTTGAAGGTTTGTACTCTTGTGTTGGAGTACTTTAGACAATGAAATAAAAATCAATCTTCGAGAGCTTCTTCTTGCGTCTGTGATTTGCTTTTGGCTTCGACATAGTTGATCGATCGCTTGAAGTCTTGTTCATCATATCAGATACGAAGTTCATTACGGAGTTTCGGTTCTTTGCAAAGGTATCATCTTGCGAAGGTAATATCTTTTGATCCGTAGATCCGATCGGATTGATTCTTCTTTTGTTCACTTCGAAATTGAGTCTAATTTATACAGTTAAAATTTCAAATCCATCCAATGGTTAGATCTTCGGTAATTCGTGGTCGCCCAGATTGATGTCCTGCTCGCCCGATTGCTCGCGTGGTCGCCCGGATTCAGTCATCTTGCGAAGGACATAACTTTAGATCTGTAGATCAGATTGACCTGATTCTTTTTGTGTTAGCTGCGTAATTGAGTCTAGTTTCTATAGTTAAAATTTCACGTCAATCCAACGGCTAGATCTTCAGGATTTTCTATTTTAGTGGACATGTATCGGTCTGCTCGCCCAGACTGTGCGCGTGGACGCCCAACTGTTCACGTGGTCGCCCAACCTGCTCGCCCAAGTGCCAAACTGCTCGCCCAAGTGCCCAACCTGCTCGCCCAAGTGTCCTACTGCTCGCCCAAGTGTCCTACTGCTCGCCCAAGTGTCCTACTGGTCGTCCAGGTGCCCTACCTGCTCGCCCAGGTGCCCAAACTGGTCGCCCAAGTGTCCTACTGGTCGCCCAGGTGCTCAAACTGGTCGCCCAAGTGTTCTACTGGTCGTCCAAGTGCTCTACTGGTCGCCCAGTCTTCTAAACTGGTCTCTCAAGCAATTTGAATTTGAATTGGGGTGGTTTAAAAAGTTTAAAAATAAGCTTTTAGGTTCCGCGCAATCATTCACCCCCCTCTGATTGACGCCATCCGATCCTACAAGTGGTATCAGAGCAAGGTTGAGGTATGGCGTCAGATAAGTATGTTAATCGTCCTCCTATGCTTAATGATTCAAATTTTCCTTACTGGAAAAGTCGCATGCAATCCTATATTGAAGCTCAAGGTAATGATGTTTGGCGCAAAGTTTCTCCTGCATATGATGTTCGAGATATAGTCACTAATGATAATAAAGTAGACGTTGATTTAAATGCTAAAGCTAAAAACTTGATTTTTCAAGGAATCTCTGAAAAAGAATTTGATCGAGTTTCTCATTTACGTTCGCACATTCGTTTGGAAGACATTATGTGACTATCATGAAGGTTCAACTAAGATTAAGAAAGTGCAAAAATATTTACCAAAAGGACTTTTCGATTTTGTAATGAGACCGTGAATCAATTGATGATCTTTACTCTCGATTTGAGAAAATCTTGTGCAATTTACGTGGTGTTGGAGTTAACAATTGATGAGAGGAGAATGCTAGTAAGATTTTGAGATCTCGACTCTGAATGGCGCATGGTTGTTCTTGCAATCAATCAAACTGTTGATTTGGATACATTGACCATGGATGATCGTATTCTAGGTTGAAAACTTATGAGATGGATTCTTTATCACCTAGAGTGATAAAACCTCTACACATGCACTTGTTGCTAACCCCAAAGACGTCTTCGGATTACCATCTTCGTCTCCTTGTCGCATTAGCTTCTTTTTAGATGAACAGTTTGAGATGCTCCTGAAGAAGATCTTGTACTCATTTCTTCCGCTTTGTCAAAGCACTCAACAATGTGAGGATGAGGAGGTGGAGGTACTACTTGAGGGTCTTTCAACCTGCTTTGAGTGTGGTCTTCCGGGCATATCAAAGCAAATTGTCCCAAGTTGAAAAAGAAGGAAGAAAGGGAACCAAAGACTGCGCAGCTCAAGACGATACTACTCCTAGGCGTTCCAATTTTGAAAAGTCGCTAAGAAAGTCTTAGCTGTCTTGGAGGAGTGCGATCTTAGTGATGTGGACTTTGAGAGTGACAATGAGCCACGGGACAAGAAGGAGATATCGATGATGACTTCAACGGCATGTGCTTTATGGCTAAAAGGGATAATGACAAGTGATTCGATTTTGATGAGGTAGGACCTTCTTATGATGAACTTGAATATGCTATGATTAAATTAGCTTGAACTTAAAAAATCTAAGAAGGCTCTTAAAGAAAAAGATCTAGAAATTGATAGTTCCAATTCTGAAATTGCAAGACTTAGATCTTTAATTCTCGATGATGATTCTTGCAAATCTTGTGATGTGTTACAATCTGAAGTTATTGTCTTAAGGAAAGAACATGTTTCTTTGTTAGAACAAGTCAATGCTGAAAAGAAAGAAAATGAGAAACAAATGAAAAATGCTAGTTGTTCAACCATTGATCTGCATGATTCAACTTCTTGTTCAAAATGCTCCATCTTTGGAATTGAAGTTACATGATGCAAATGCTAGAGTTTCTCAAATGACGATGCCTTGCTCACTCATGAAGTTCTTTCTGTTCAAATTGTCAAAAACAAAAAGGAATAGTGGACGCTCCTGTAACAATTGTTTAACTCGTCTAGAAAGGTTGATTACTTGGAAAAATCGTTAGAACGTTTCACTAAAGGAAAGAAAAACCTAAACATGATTTTGGATCAATCAAAAGTCAGCACTCATAACAAAGGTTTAGGTTTTGATTCTTATGCTCATCATAAAACACATGTTCCCACTTGTTGTCAAAGCTCTTGAAAATGGAAAGTTTGAAATTGCAAATGAGCCTAAGAAAAGCTGTCTTTAAATCTGTTGAATTTTATCTTCTCTGTGATGAATGCAAATGTTGCTTCTACTTCTAAAGTTAAACATTTTGTTAAGTACACTTGCACTCATTGTGGTAGAGATGGACATCTAGTAGATTTTTGCTTTAAACTAGCTAAACAACGAAGCAAGAAAAAGCTAAGGCTAGGTCTAATTTTAGACAGCACGCTTTACTCCTCATTATGTGCCTAAGGTGATGCGAACACCTTTTGTTGCAAGAAACACGAGAAACAAAAACTGATTTTGTATACAAGTATACTCGTCTTTTGCCTACTTTCGTGCGTGTGTCTCAATCTTTGGATTCCTAAAAGCCTTTTATCTAACCCGATCTTGAGACATCGACATTCTCTTTTGTGTAGGTTGTGAAAGAGAGGAAGGAGAACATATGGTTCATAGATTCTGGATGTTCAAGACATATGACGGGTGATTCAAAATGGTTCTCCTCCTCACACAAAGTTCTGGTGATGAGGTCATCACTTTTGGCGACAATTCAAAGGGAAGAATTCTTGGAAGAGGAATTGTGCGAGTCAATGAAAACTTCATTCTCAAGGATGTAGCTTTGGTAAGCAAGCTCAAATATAATCCGCTCTCAGTTTCTCAGTTGCTTGATGAAGATCTTGAGGTAAGATTTCAGAAAAATTCTTGTCGTATATTAGATGTTTCGAAAATCTAGTATGCAACATCACTCGCATTGGTCGCTTGTTTAAAGGTGATTTTTCATGTTCAATATCTGAAATGACATGTCTTGTATCTCATGTTTCAAAAGATCTAACTTTTGGCATCGTAGACTTGGTCATATTGGTTTTGATCACCTTTCACGCATTAGTAAATCAAATTTGCTCGAGGTTTGCCTGAATTGAAGTATGATAAAACGCGTGATTTGGTTTGCTCTCCTGTCAACATGGAAAAATGACGCACCACCACATTTTCCTATTTCACTGCTGTGATGACTAATGCTCCGGTCGGCTTCTACATATGGACACGTTGGACCAAAGAAGAGTAAAATCTGCAGGAGGTAAGTGGTATGTTCTTGTGATTGTAGATGATTACTCTAGGTACTCTTGGGTATATTTCATGACTACCAAAGATGAAGCTTTTGAATTATTTCAAGAGTTTGCATTAAGGTTGCTCAAGGAATTGCTCAAGCACTTAAAGTAATTAGGAGTGATAATGGAGGAGAATTTAAGAACACTCTTTTTGCTTCTTTTTCATTACGAACATGGAATTGAGCATCAATTTTCTTCTTCCGAGTTCCTCAACAAAATGGTGTTGTTGAGAGGAAAAATCGCACACTAGTTGAGATGGCTAGGACAATGCTTGATGAATATTCTACTCCTAGGAAGTTTTGAAATGAAGCTATTTCTCTTGCTTGTTACATTTCAAATAGAGTATTTTTGAGAGCAAAGCTTCATAGAACTTCTTATGAACTTCGGTTTGGACGTACTCCTAGCATCTCCCATATGCGTGTTTTTGGTTGCAAATGTTTCATTCTCAAACATGGAAATCTTGATAAATTTGAATCTAGATGCTCAGATGGATTGTTTCTTGGTTATGCTCTTCATACTCGTGGTTACCGTGTGTTGAATTTAGAGACTAACAAAATTGTTGAGACTTGTGAAGTCACTTTTGATGAGGCTAGTCTTGGTACTAGACCCGAAATTTCAGAGACACAGGTTACTTGCAATTCTGAAAGTATCTTTTTGGAAGAAAGTGATAATGAAGATGAAGATGAAAGTGGTAATCAAGTTGGCAACTCGGTCACCAATTCAACCACAGAAGAAAATCGGGAAGCATCTTGGAAATTCTTCCAACAAACACACATGGTCTTGGACCTCAAGCGACTTGAAATTTCAGCACCATTGCATATTCAACGAAGACATCCTCTGAGCAGATGATTGGTGAGTTAAATGTGCGTGTGCTTCAAACAGTACAATACCAATGCCTCATATGCTCATACTGCTTTTGTTGCATCTTTTGAACCCCAAGATGTAAGTCACGCTTTATCTGATGAGTCTTGGATTAATGCCATGCATGAGGAACTTGAGAATTTTGAGCGCAATAAGGTTTGGGTTTTAGTTCCACCTCCTTTAGGTCAGAATATCATTGGAACTAAATGGGTTTTTAAGAATAAACAAAGTCAAGATGGGGTTGTTGTTAGAAACAAAGCTAGATTGGTTGCTCAAGGTTTTACTCAAATTGAAGGTCTTGATTTTGATGAAACTTTTGCACCCGTTGCTAGACTTGAAGCCATTAGAATTTTGTTGGCCTTTGCTGCATCTAAAGGTTTTAGATTGTATCAAATGGATGTCAAAAGTGCTTTTCTAAATGGTTTTATTTCTGAAGAAGTTTATGTCAAACAACCTCCTGGATTTGAAAATCCGAAATTCCCAGACCATGTTTTTAAGTTGTCCAAAGCTTTATATGGTTTAAAACAAGCTCCTCGGGCTTGGTATGATAGGCTTAAATCATATTTGCTGGAAAATGATTTTGAAATGGGCAAAGTTGATAAAACCTTGTTTTCTCTCAAGCATGGCAATGATCTGATTACTTTTTCAGATTTATGTGGTGATATCATTTTTGGTGGTACTTCTCATGCTCTTGTTGCCAAGTTTTCGAGACACTATGAGCGAGGAATTTGAGATGAGTATGATGGGTGAGCTCACATACTTTCTGGGTTTACAAGTCAAGCAAACAAGGCAAGGTATTTTTATTCACCAAACGAAGTACACAAAAGATCTCCTTCGACGTTTTGAGATGGAATCATGCAAACCGATTTCCACACCTATTGGCACAACAACTTCTTTGGATCCGGATGAAGAAGGAGAACCGGTTAATCAAAAGGAGTATCGAAGCATGATTGGATCGCTTCTTTATCTCATCGCTTCAAGACCGGATATACACTTTGCGGTATGTTTATGTGCTCGCTTTTCAAGCTTCCCCACGTGCTTCTCATCGACAAGCGGTAAAACGAATTCTTCGCTATTTACAATCCACTTTAGAGTTTGGCTTATGGTACTCCTCATCATCATGTTTATCACTTAGAGCCTTCTCTGATGCTGATTTTGCGGGTTGTAGAATTAACGAGAAAAGTACCTCGGAACATGTCATTTTATTGGTACATCTTTAGTTGCTTGGTCATCTAGAAAACAAGTTTCATTTGCTCTCTCAACCTACTTTGAATCTGAATATGTTGCTCTGCCGCATGTTGTGCTCAAGTGCTTTGGATGATATCAACTTTAAAGGATTTTGGATTAATTATAGATAGTGTTCCACTTTTCTGTGATAACACTAGTGCTATTAATATTGCTAAAAATCCAGTGCAACATTCTCGAACAAAGCATATTGATATTCGTTATCATTTTCTTCGAGATCATGTGGAAAAGGGAGATGTTGTGTTGCATTTTGTTGATTCTGAGTTGCAAATTGCTGATATTTTCACAAAACCACTTGATGCTTCTCGATTTGCCTTTTTGAGGGGAGAGCTGGGCGTTGTGCACCCCATGAGCTTGTTTTGAGGGGAGTTTTATGTCAAGTCTCATTACTTAATGAGCTTACTTTATCATATTTCTTTATATATTATGTAATTGAGCTTATATATGATAATCTAAATCGCTTTACTTGAACTAAAAGTGACATTGCGAATTCCTTGGTTTGATTGTCTATAGCTAATACCTTGTGATATCTTGCCTCTATAGGCTTGATAATGAATCATCTTAACAAATTTGGGCTATGAAGCATGTGTATTTTCAGCTTTACTCTTTCATAGACTATTTAATCACTTTGCATGTTTTCAATAAAAGAAAAGGGAATAAGAAAAAAAGAGGCTCAAATCTGCAAGAAGCTTGTCAAAATTATCAAAATAAGCAAAAGCTTCAAGATGTATGCTTCAAGCATGCCATTCCCTAAAAGATAAGATGTATGCTACAAGCATGCCATTCCCTAAACGATAAGATGTATGCTTCAAGCATGCCATTCATTGAAAATAAAAGAAGTATGCTTCAAGCATGCCACATGCGATTCTTGTTATCAAGATTAAATTGGTCTACTAGATTAGAGTTGAAACTACTTGCTTGCCCCGAGTTGTTAGTTGCTTCATTTTTGGCCTAGTGTTTTCTGTCAAGATTTGCTTAGTACTTGGCTATAGTTGATTAAATTGAGGTTGAGATGCATGTCACTCCCTAACTTGTTAAATAATATTAAGTTCATGTATTATGCTTATTATGTGATATATACGGTTATATGATCAAGAAAGCTCATTGGTTCTTTTCTTGGCACTCATTTGTTTTTCCTTGCTGAAATCATTGTCAAAGGGGGAGAAGAAAGCTTACACTCAGGGGGAGAAGCAAAATGTTTTATTGTCAAAAGGGATAATTTTTGGAGTCAAAGGGGGAGAAAATTTTGTGCACATTCGTTTCCTTTTAGAGGGAGATTTTTCACTTTACTTTTTGATCACTTTGCTTTTCTTAAAATCTTTTCTTGTGAGGTTAATGCCAATGTTCAGGTCCAAATGGTGTTGCCAATGTTTTCATCAAGGGGGAGATTGTGAGATCATGTGATGAAAAATTGGTTGAATGGTGAAATTGGCATTGTAAAGTGATTTTGGATATGGCATGTGTGGTGCTTGTGCATGTGCCATGTTGAGATAATTATTATGCTGGTGATAGCATGATGAATTCTGTTTGATGCAATGCACTCGTGTGAGTGGTTGCATGGGTTGACCTTGAGTCAAGTCGTGGACTTGTGCTCATACACGGTTTAGGTGTTTATTCATGTGCGGTGTTGCTCGAGGGTGAACGTGGTCGATGACGGACCGAACTAGGTTCATGGAGGAACTGAGGTTCGGGACTAGATTCAGGGAGGAATCGAGGTCTTGGTGGTCAAGGATGTCATGCGGGACGTTCGGGCTAGAGAACATGCACATGGAGGCTGGTTAGTCACGTAATTACAGCAGGTGGGCTGTACATACGTGCAAGAGTTGTTTTTGGCCACGTTGGGCCAAGTTGAGAAAGATACGGACTCTTTCCATGTTGGAAGTGGAGTCGTAGTCAATCTCCGTGAATTTGCTCAGATAAATAGGGAGGTGTCCCCTGTTTATGGTGAGCAAGATTTGAGAGCGTTCAGGTTTGAAGGTTTGTACTCTTGTGTTGGAGTACTGTAGACAATGAAATAAAAATCAATCTTCCAGAGAGCTTCTTCTTGCGTCTGTGATTTGCTCTTGGCTTCGACATAGTTGATCGATCGCTTGAAGTCTTGTTCATCATATCAGACACGAAGTTCATTACGGAGTTTCGGTTCTTTGCAAAGGTATCATCTTGCGAAGGTAATATCTTTTGATCCGTAGATCCGATCGGATTGATTCTTCTTTTGTTTACTTCGAAATTGAGTCTAGTTTATACAGTTAAAATTTCAAATCCATCCAACGGTTAGATCTTCGGTAATTTGTGGTCGCCCAGATTGATGTTCTGCTCGCCCGATTGCTCGCGTGGTCGCCCGGATTCAGTCATCTTGCGAAGGACATAACTTTAGATCTGTAGATCAGATTGACCTGATTCTTTTTGTGTTAGCTGCGTAATTGAGTCTAGTTTCTACAGTTAAAATTTCACGTCAATCCAACGGCTAGATCTTCGGGATTTTCTATTTTAGTGGACATGTATCGGTCTGCTCGCCCAGACTGTGCGCGTGGACGCCCAACTGTTCACGTGGTCGCCCAACCTGCTCGCCCAAGTGCCAAACTGCTCGCCCAAGTGCCCAACCTGCTCGCCCAAGTGTCCTACTCTTCGCCCAAGTGTCCCTCTTGGTCGTCCAGTGCCCTACCTGCCGCCAGTGCCCAAACTGGTCGCCTAAGTGTCCTCACTGTCGCCTGAGTGCTCAAACCGGTCGCCTAAGTGTTCTCTTCGGTCGTCCAAGTGTTTCTCATGGTCGCCTGATCTTCTAAACTGGTCTCTCAAGCAATTTGAGTTTGAATTGGGGTGGTTTAAAAAGTTTTAAAATAAGCTTTTAGGTTCCGCGCAATCATTCACCCCCCCTCTGATTGACGCCATCCGATCCTACAAAGTCACCATCTTGTAAAACAGATTCACAGAAGCTGGCAGGCTTACAATTCCATGGAGTCCCTCAAGTATGATACTTTTCACAAAAGAACAGGAAATTTAAAAACTAGTAAAGATGCCAGTATTCCTAACGATCAATGGTCATTCAGAGTTCAGACTTCAGAGTCTTAGTGCAAATCATGATCTTGATGTGACCATCTATTTTGATAAGTGAGACCATTTTCCATGCCATATCAGTATAAGACAGGTCCTACAAATTGAGCCTGACAAGGTGTAGTGGTATAAAACACCACTTCACTTAGATTTGCTTTAACCACCACAAGCACAGGTCACATGTCAACACTTAAGAGACGCAGGGAACATCAAAATATTACCCAAACCAAATTCAGGACAAAAAAATTCCATTCATATCCGAATTTATTACAATTTGACTCTACATCAATGACTTGCTGCTAGACTCAAGACTTCACCACACACACAGGAACGCATTGAACCATGTTTCTCGTAGGAAACTGCGGACTTCGTCTTAAGAAGACACCAATGCTTAAGAATCTAAGTCAGCCAAGACTAATTTTACAGAACAGCCAGCACAATCCCCAGACCTAAGGCAGTTCAAACAATTTTTGCATGCATCACTCGTTCAGTTCTATTCTTTTCGCTGCAACAAACGGGGTAGTAAACGGATTTTTTTTTTGGCAGCTTATGCCTTTTACACTGTCTCGTGCATTTAGTTTTTTTTTTGGCACCCTGTTTCAATTTTTCATGATTGAAACTCAAACGTGTTAGAAAAACGAAACGCAGAACAGATTAAGTAGATCAAATCAAAAGGAACAAGAGATATAGATTTAACGTGGAAAACCCTTGCGGAAAAAAACTACGGGCGTCAGTCGGCAAATCTTCACTATTTTATGAAGAGTTACAAACGTGAGGATCAAATCGCCAAAGATAGCTTATAAGAAGGTATATATAGATGGTGGCAACTTAGGATCCAACTCGCAAACAAATCCGTAACTGAAAACTCCGGTCCAAGCCTACTGGCGACGGGCCTATGCTACGCTCCAGCAGAAGTTGGCCTTCTCTCTAAATTTAGATCATAAATTAACAAAACGAGCACATGGTAAGCTTTTTCAAGGGCTTTAAATAAGGACAACTCTTTCATCAACACATCCAATTTCAATTTTAACTTTAGCTTTACACACAAATGAGGGTATGACAATTCAGCATCACTTTGTCAGGTATTCAGTACTCATCACCAATGGGAAGTGTTCAGAGGGGATAGCACAAACGCAAGCGGATTGCTCTTCACTGTGAAGAAATCTTCAGTTATCCAAGTGAGGACAGAGATGGATGTCTTCTTGACAGGGAACACCGCAAAGCAGGTCTTTGATTCCAAGGTCAAGGGTAGCTACTTTGACAAGTCCTGCGTCTTCTATCTTGGCAACTTGAACACCAGTGGCGGAACTAGAAAATTTCTAATGGGTGTGCCCACGCCGCGCCACGTTGCCGCTCGCCCGAGCTGCTTGCCACGCTGCCTCCCGCGCCGTGCGCCCAAGACCCGAGCGGCTTACCACGCAGCGCATCTCTTGCTGCACCGCGCACCCGCCCGATGGCTTGAGCAACTTGCCGCGTTGCCTTTCGCGCCACCGCTAGCTTGGCGACGATGTGCTGAGCCAATACGACATCAACCTCCTCTTGGCCGCCGTGTCCGACACGGCGTTCTTCCTGTCCAGAAATGCCGGCCTCACCGGCGGAGGGATGGACTGCTCGGTCTTCATCATGAGCATCAACACAACTTCCGACATCGCTGGCCTCAGGTTTGGGTACAGCTGCACGGAGCAGAGCGATCTGGCACACGTGCATGACCTCCTTCTCATTGAACCCGTCGGCCTGCACCTTCAGATCGACATGCTCGAGGATCTTGGATTGTTCATAGACTAGTAGCCATTGCGGTCCCTCTGAGCAGCACCCTTCAAGGCGAAAAAGATTCTTATGTTGATGCTTGTTATCATGTTCACTTCGACAAAGAACTCGGATTCGCCTAGCCCAGACTTGCCAACGCTCAGTTGCTTCATAGTAACTTTTCGGTCATCAGCTAGCCATCGGCCAGAGGGCAACAACGCCAAGTCTTAGAACTTTGGGGCCCTAGTTCCGCCTCTGTCGAACACGATAGCTCAAGTAAGTACCAGAACTGGTTCTGTTTCTAATCATGTTCTGTAGTTTTAGAATTTTTTTGGTAATGTGTGTACCATTTGGTGCTGCAGATGAACCAGAAATTACTGTTTGAAATGTACTGCTCGGAAAGGACAGGTTTGGTGTTACCATATTCCCGTGTGTCGACTACGTGTTCATCGCATCTCTTGTTGTGAATTTTGGATGAGATTCACGGTGAGAATACAGGGTTCTGACCGATGAGTTAGAAGCAGTCTGACCCCAAGTTTCATCAAAGTTCTATGGCAGTCATATTATGACAAGTTGCTGCTGTCAGTAGTGTTGTCTGATCAAGGGTTGCATGCAGGGGCGGATCTGGGGGAGTGTTGGGTATGCTCTGACAACCTAAAAAATCTAAGAAACACTATAAGATTCTCTTCAATGGGCCAAACTTTTTGATTAAATTGGTTACGATTTTGGTGGTTTGTGATTTTTGAGACCTTAGAACTATTTGTATTATACTTTTACCAAATTTCAAATGTATATATTGGATTTACAATACTATGAAATCATTGTACAAGACTACAGAGTTGTACATATGAAGTGTGCACCCATCGAAATTTTTCTACTTCTAGTTGCATGTATATTATGCTAGCAAGATGAGCTGTGTTGAACCATGATGATTACCTCTGTTGTACAATAATGTGTATTTACATTTCGTCTGATCGCTATTCTGCAATTGCTTACTGCATTGAGTGCTTGTTTGCGTGAGATTTGGTTAGGGTAGTTGTTTGTTGAATTGCTACTGATCAAGAGGTAGTCGCATACAACTGCAATCTGTGTTGAGTTAGAAACAAGAATCTGGTGACAACTTCATCTTTCTGGAGATGCACCCAACAATTCTCTTATCTTATTTGTGCTTTGCTAAATCATGTACTGAGCTTCCATGTAGCATGTGTAGGGCATCATTTGAATCATACGCCTACAAGGAATAAAATGAATATTGGGAAAGTCTGACATGCTGGAGCTCAAGGACCAGCCATTCTTTATTTTGCGAGGATCAAATCCTTGATCCTTGCAAAGTTTCTCACAATAAGCGTTGTCTACAGACCTACTTTACCCATGTGTGACGTGTGATCAACAGAATGAAGAGCATCATATTCTTGACTGAAGATAAGACTGAACAAAACGGTAAAGTTTCCAACACTGCTTGTCTTCCTAGAACTTTAAAAAGCATGCACAATTTTAGCAAGTGGAGCTTCTTTTGACAGAGAGCACTGCTGTATGTCTTGAGGAAAGATGAACAATTGTTCTTACCATATTTCATGGACTATATCAGATTGGTCTAAGCACAAACCAAGAACTTGTATAATGTGGTACCCTCTTACCAATGAATATGACAAAAATTTCATAAATTTTGTGTTCATAACAAACCAATCTCTGTTTCTTGAGCTCTGGCTCTCAACCAGTATTTTGTTAGCTTCTAACCTCAATGAAGTCTCTTTGAGAAAACTGGGGTGCTGCTTGTGCTAATTGTATACTGTTGACAAATATGTGCTAAATAACAGTATAGTGACTGAGGACGATCCTACAAATTAGCAGATATTCAGGTAAAGCGGTAAGGGCAGAAAATATATTGAAACCAGCTTTGCTAAGTGTGCACATCTCATTAAGCTATTTTGGAGATTGCACAAGCTCACAAGAATGTCAATTCAGCAACATCCGTCAGTGACTGATGTTCTATCCGGCACCCCAAAAAAAAGGGGGTTAACAATAACATCCGTCTGTGAAATACTTGGAGACTCAGCTAAGCTTTGCTTATCCACTATATATGTTTAACTGACTAGGTATTTGCAGAAGAACCTGTGACTGTAATTCAGGAAGATAGTCTGGTAAAAAACTCGTTTGATGGATGGTTATGTCGAGAGCTCTCTTCTTCAATATACCGACAATAATACGTTGTCATACCCCGTGGCCTACCATAGTCGCTGGCGTGAGGTTGGAGCGAATCAGCAGAGAACAAGAGATTGGGAGGAAGACGAGGAAGATACAGAAAAGGGGGAAGTATTCTTTTATTCAATTCTATTCTGTTCCCTGTCCAGAATTGTCTATTTAAGCCTTACAACACTACCCCAAACACTCTGTAAGCCATAACAAACTATTACCCGATAACAAAGCATTCACTGTAACAAAACTACTTTAACCGCTAGACTATCCTTTCGGTAATTACTGTTTACCATCTCAGCCGATGGACTTTCCGCACCTGCTCACTATCAATCCTGATCGCCCATGACATTATCCGCCCTTGGAGAACTTGCTTGACCGCAAGCAAGTTTGGGAAAACTTTGAACAGCACATTAAGATCCTCCCATGACACAGCTTCAGCTGGAATACCCGTCCATTTGACAAGGCCTTGGGAATAGCGACATTCCCTTTCTTCACCAACCTGCGTTCTAGGATCTCTTCAGGCTCCGGTGCAGCGACGTCCAATTTTGCTACTTTGGGTAACTCTTTGAATGCCGGTGTATAATTGGGAGTGAAAGCTTTGAGTTGCAACACATGGAAAACGGGTGGACTTGGGCATCCGTTGGAAGTTCCAACTTGTATGCTGCTGATCCAATCCTTTCTAATACAGAAAATGGTCCATAAAACTTCAAAGCTAGCTTAGGATAGGGCCGATTCACAACTGAACTCTGCGCATACGGCTGAAGCTTCAACAACACCTGATCACCCACCTGGAACTCCCGGTCCACATGATGTTTATCTGCTTGTAACTTCATCCAATTTGGCACATTTGACAGATGTTGTCGAACCAATGCCAAGTGTGTTTGCCTTTCTTGAAGTAAATCTTCCACCGATTGTTGTTTAGCTTGAGCAATGCCAGGAATGTTTCCATAATTTGGCTCACACCCATACAGGACCTTGAATGGCTAGCAACCCAATGTTGTATGAAAATTGGTACTATACCAAAATTCTGCCAAGGGCAACTACTTCCTCCATTTTTTCGGTGAATCATAAGTGGCACTTCTAAGATACGTACATTGATTTACCCTCTCACTTTGTTCGTCCGTTTGCGGATGATAAGTGGTACTGAACTGCAATATGGTACCCATCTATTCGAACAATTCTTTCCACACATTGCCAACAAAGATCTTGTCCCTGTCCGACACAATAGAAGTTGGTACCCTATGGAGCTTCACTATCTGATCTAGAAACTCTTGGGCCACTTTGAGAGATGTAAAAGGATGTCAAAGACGAATAAAATGGCCATATTTAGAGAATCTATCTACTACTACCATGATCATGTCAAACCCTTCAGATTTCGGCAATCCGTCTATAAAATCCATGGTTACTGCTTGCCACAGCCCCGCTGGAGTGGGCAAAGGTTGGAATAATCCCGGCAAATTAGTATCATGGTTATCACGGTGCCACGGCGAGGCGAGCCACCTCCGAGGCGCCTGGAGACCTAGGCACCTAGGTGGGTGCCTAAGCGAGGATTAGGTGACCAAAAAGTCTTTGGAGTTGATATTTAATCTGTTCAAGATTAAAGTCCTGGGAGGATTAGGCGACCAAAATCTTTAATGCTTCACAGCTAGTAAGTCTTGGAGTTTCCAATCAATTCCTGTAACATTAACCAATCAAGAATCTATTGAAACACCAAAACATGCTTAGAAATAGATGCATTTGTTCCTAGGACTTTTTGGACAAACTAAATATCAAATCCTACAAATATCATTCCCTCGAGCCGAGCAGCCTAGCCCCTGCCCCCTCTCTCTCTCTCTCACGCATAGCCCAACCAAGCCTATCTCTGTCTTGCTCTCTCCCCCTCGGGTCCATTCACGCCACCCCTCCACTACCTCTCTCTCTGCTCTCCCCCCAATCCATCCGCGCCACCCCTCCACTCCCTCTCTCTCCCTCTCTCCCCCCGATCCATCCACACCACCCCTCCTCTGATCCATTAGGCGACGCAGAGAAGGCGCAAAGGTAGAGGGGGATGCGAAGGGGGAAGCTGGGAGGCGGAGGCGGAGGAGGAAGCCGGGAGCCTAGGAGGCGGATGGGAAGCCGGGAGGCAGACGGGGAAGGGGAGGCGAGGGAGAGGGGGAGGGGGAGGGGGAAGGGGATTACCGACGGTGGCGGCGGCACCTACTAGGGTTTCTCCACCCATGATTGTGAGTTCTTTCCCAAAGCTCCTCTCGATCTGTGCTTTTGGTCGCAGACTCGCAGCCCTCTGCCCTCAAATACCTTGCTCCTCAGCTCCAGTCAGCCGCCTGGACGCTAGGTCGACGCCAAGTTGATGATGTCGTGATGCCAAGACGTCCAGGTAGCTGCCTGGCCGTCTTCAGGTGAAGCACCGGGCCATGGCACCTCTAGCCAGCTGCTTGGACACCTAGTCAGCGATTAGGTGTCACCTAGGTGACGCTGTAATAACAGTGATTAGTATGTTCACCTTTTGCTTACTGACACACTTTACATTCCTTCACAAAGTTCTCAACTGCCTTTTTCAACCCCTGCCAGCAGAACAACTTCTTCAACTGTTGATAAGTGGTTTGGACTCCCGAATGACCCCCCAATAGCACTAGCATGAAAAGTGTCAATTAGCTTCGTTTGTAATGACGAATTCTCTCCAATCCAAATGCGACCCTTATTCCTTATCAAGCCTTTAACCAACTCATTGTCATGTTCATCTATGAATACCAAGGCAAATTTGCGCGTGTATTGGCTTAAAACTGAATTCATCATGGTGGCTGAGACTAAATTTGGTGCTTATGATCATCGGTAGGCACTAGAAGACTTGCAAGTTCTCAAACAAACTGAGTCTGTTAAAGAATACTTGAAACAATTTGAAGAAGCGATGTATCAAATCTCTTTGTTCAACCCCCATTATGACAAAGAGTTCTTTGTATCACAGTTCATCAGAGGGCTCAAAGAAGAACTAAAAGATGGTTCGAGCCCCTATGACAGGTAATAGCTCTACTCCAGTCTTGCCCAGAGGTGGAGAGTTCCACTATGTTTGAGTACAAGGGGGGTGTTCTCTAGCTCGAGCTTCTGTAACTGGAGTGTTTGGGTGTGTGTTCTGTGTTATGTGTTGTGATGTCGAGTACGCCGCTGTGGGGGGCTTTATACCCTCTCACCATTCATCGAAACGTCCGGGAGAGATTCCTGGGAGAGTGGCTTCGTGCACACTAAAGGTGGGTCGTAACTGTCCCGGATCTGCCGCCCATGTCTGGCTTAACTCCACTATTTAAGGATCTTGTTAACCACCAGTTGAATGCACGACCTGGATACCGAGTTAGACCCCTTTGAGCGGAAGCTGATTCCTTACCCCCTAGCTCGAGGTCATAAGGGAGCCACGCAGTCTATGTCGTGGTCAAAAGCTTCGTGGCTCGAGCCCGAGCTAGGGGCTTGTTGATCATCTGTTGACCAGGCAGGGATTTCCCAGTCCCCGATATTGATCTTGATTTTGTCACCTGACGCTTTATCGTCCTTCTCACAAATTTGATCAATTTAGTCTTGGATCTGATACCACTTGTTACACTCTATTACCCTTTATTACTAGCATAATGCCCGTGCTAACGCTACGGCGATATTTAGTAATGCCCGTGCAAACAAAAAGCTGTGAATGTCTGAAACAGTATGAAGGGATGAAACAGCACAAAAATAAACACAATATTTATGAACTTTACATCAAGATCGCGGCCAAGTTCCCATCAACTTACATGTCAGTGCATAGCTAACGAACATCTGCTATGTTAAACTTTTAGCAGACATATATATTGGTCGTTACAGAGTCTCTTATTGATTCTCTTATTGATAGAACCAGACATATATATTTGGTCGTTCTGAGTCTCCAATGGTCCACCATCTGCGCATGTTACCATTGCACCTCAAAAGCAATCTAGTGGGCAACCAGTTGGCTCACCTGAGAGAGTAAAAAATGGTAATCTGTTTATTAGCTCCATGGTGGGGAGTGGATCTGGTATATGCTCACTGGTATAAGCAAAACATTGCAATAAGACCATAAAAATGGAACTGAACCTCTTGTTCAGTCTTCCTGCACTCTCACCACTCTCATCCTCCTGTCACGTGATTCAGCCAGTAACTCTGGTCTTTCCCTTTCCTCTTCACATGCCATAATTAATGCAATTAGGCACCTATGACTATGACCCAAGAAACGTCACAGCAAGCTTCATATGTATAGCGACAGTTCAGGAGGAACATACCAGCAGTCATTGCATTGATCATCGACTCCACAAATGCAAGTCTTTTCTCAACTTCCCGAATTTGTGCAGGAGTAACCTATGTAGAATGACAAGTGTCATCAAGTTCTGGCCTTTGTCATATCAAATTTAAACATACTTGCAGCAGGTTCATGTACCTTGTTCATGCCAGGAATCATTCCAATTACGCGGCTCATCGAACCCATTTTTGCAACATTTTGTGATTGCTTTAAGAAGTCATTGAAGTCAAATTTTGCACTCATGATCTTCTTCTGTAATTCTACGGCATCTTCTTGACGCATCTATTTGTACCATCATGCGAACACCATAAAATCGTCACAATATTGCTTAGGACAAGTCCAGGGGAGCAGTTAAACAGGGAGCTACTTACGACTTCTTGTGCTTTTTCAACAAATGAAAGTACATCTCCCATTCCCAAAACACGCTGTGCCATGCGATCAGGATAGAAAAGCTCAAGGTCCTCCAGTCGTTCTCCCCGCCCTACAAACTTGATGGGCTTTCCAGACACCTGCATGATTCACTAAGCAGTAAGCACTAAGCAATGATGTTTCTGACATATGCCCATTGAAAATAAGAAAAACAAATTTACTACAAATCGACAATATATGGACACCACACAGGTAACTACTAATAAGGATTTAGGATTGACCAAAAGTGTGTATGCAATGCAACGCAAATAGGTAGTTTGATGATAATACATAGATTTTTCTTGATAAATGCAACATACAAGTGAAGATAATAATATAGATAGGCACAAAGAAAAAGTTATGCCAGTGGAAAAAAAGGGCATCTACTACACATGTACTGATCATCAATTGGCGAAAGGCGCTGGTGAACTCATTAAACCAGTGCAAGTATATTAAAGAAGAATCTGTAGGTTGCAACAAAATATATGGACAATAATCCACTTTACATTATCAACTATCATCAAATAACCTATGAGAGATGCTACACATTCACAGGAATGACAGCAAGAAAAGCTTTGGGAAAGTAATGACCTCTTTAACACTTAGTGCCGCTCCACCCCTGGAATCACCATCCAATTTAGTCAATATAGCACCACTGATACCAATCTCAATATTGAAGGTGGTGACCAATGCTGCATATCAGAAACGAAAGAGTGTAAGTGGTTGTTGGCTTGTTGCAACTCTATCAAAGGAAAGTGCTTTTTAAGCATCTATGATTTTATAGGATTAGCAGAACATATCTTGCTCTGTTATAAAAATGCATGGCAAACGTAAATGATCAAAGGAACATAAACCAAACAAAAATAATGCTAGGACTCCCATATTACACCTTAACTAACTTGTAGAGTTTTTGCTCCTCGTCATAAAGCTTTTCTAGTGTTTTGCCATGGTAACCATATCCACAGGCATCCCTGGAATACGAAATGGAGGGTTCTCTGTTAGCTTGCCCAGATTTGAATGACCAGCTCCAAGAAAGTGTGGAGTAAACCTTGGCAGATTTGGAATTTTTTCCCGCACCTGAAACAACAAATGTTATTCTTCAACAATTTTTCTTTGAATCAAATCTAAGGCCCTAAAGAATCCCTGATGACCATAGTTGCTGCCTGTGACCAAATACAACTGAAGATCAGAACAGATGTTAACAGCAAAACGATAAGTTGCTGCTACGTCTTGATATGCATGTGAATAATCTATAATATCCACTGGTGTGCTTTGCATAGGCCGATTCGGAACAGGCCAAGGAAAATCAATTCCAAATGAGTTCCTCTCATTTACAGTTACTCCATTTTGTAGTGTGCCTTCATAGAAGCAATTGGAAGGAAACTCTAAAAGATAAGGATGCATTCTATATTGGACCTGTAAATCAGGGATGATTAGATAGAATCATTAGCTTTCTTCGAAAAGAATTTTAGCAGTTAACCGCTACAATATCATGGTTTACAACTTGGATATAACTTGGTGGAAATTGCGCATACTACAAAAAATCAGTTATAAGCTTTACATGAATCCTTAAATTCATATCCACTAAATTTGATTATCCAAATTAACAGAGTGAAAAGAGCACTTTATATAAAATTTCAGGACATCATTGTAAAGCACACAATAACCTGTGATTCAAATGATGTTTTACAAAAAGTAACTGTCATTTTATTTTGCACAAAAAAAAACATAAAGTTTTTTTTAGCAAAACGAAATATATAAGATAATACCTTAGATGCCTTCTACACCACTTCCAAATACATGGATGCGCTCTATGTAAAAAAAATCCACAGGAACAAAATGTTTGTCTAAGGACCAGACTACAAGAGTAAATATCATTATAAAAGCATATCTTGAGAAACACCAACATAATTATAATAATGTTATTTAAGAGAGAAATTCAGGCTTTCACAGTTTTGACATCAATGATGCAGGATGAAGCACGGAAAGCACAGTAACACCACAGCAATACTACTGAGAAACAAAACACCAGTGGCAACTGATCCACTGAGGCCAAGCTACTAATTTGAAAACATCTACCTGCCTATAACGATTTCAGTACTCAGTAGATGCCATACTAAATGGATAATAGACAAGTCTGAAATTGAACTGTAGATGTTTAAAATAAACAGTAAATTCACCATTTACCTTGAGACCAATTGAGCTTATCTTTTCTGCCAACTGATCAACTGCAACATTACTTGGTGCGCATACAAGGACCTAAAATTTCAAAACACAGGAGGTAAAACAAAAATCCCGAACTATATCAGCATAACAAATACATTGCACTCTTAAACCTGTCCTTGACCTTGTTTTTCCATGTGATACACAATTGCAGCAGATGTGATAGTTTTCCCAGTGCCAGGTGGACCTTGAATCAAACTAATTGGCTTCTGGAGAACACTTTTAACTGCTAAGACCTGAACACACATACCACCAGCCCAGAAGAGAACATCATCATATCATGTCAATGCAAAACAACTGTTAATTTAAAATATTTCCACTTCAATAAGGTCATAACATCATAACAGCTATTTGCCTGTGCCTTAAATTCAAAATAGGTAATTACATAAGAAACCCCACTAATATTTCCTAGAAATACAGGAGAGCAGCATGCTAATATAAGCCATGAAAGTATGTTGCTAAAAGCACTTAATAAAAGTAAAATGAGAGAAATCGTATAGTGCTTAACTAACAAGAACTCAGTGTCAAAACATTAATACATCAAGGTACCTGGGAAGCATTTAGCTCTGGTAGTCCTGGTGCACCAAAGCGTCTCGGTAGTGTATTACGTATTATTTGATGTTCGACTTCGTGTCCCAAAAGGTGATGGTATATGTATCTGTGTTGAGAGAATGCAAAAGAGTAAGAATTTGGTCATGGTGTTGCGATTATACAACAAAGAATCCAAATACAAATTTACTGCTAAGAACATTCTTCCTAGAGTTAATTAATGTATCAGAGCCTATCAAGTAATAAGTAGTAAAAACCATGAAATAACTTCGAGAGTAACCAAAAGAGTAAATTTGAGAAAGTACTCATTCTGAATTCTGGCCCATTACCATTAACTTCAATTGGCATGGATTGTAGTGTATGAGAGTGGATAATTATCATCAAACAAAACAACTAAAAGAGTGAATTTTTCCTCTTGTTTCTTGCAAGGAATTTTAATTCAAGACAATGGCATGTGGCACTAACAACATCAAAGAAGGTCTACCTCATCTAGCAATACATTTGATGTCTTGAAATCCCAATAAATGACTGGCTTCTCAGCTTCGTGCAGGAAGGCAAGTCCTTTTGCAGCACCAAGTGCAATCTTCATTCTCGTAGACCATGAAAGTGGCACCATTACCCCTGCATAAGTAAATAGCAGTACTTGAA
Organism: Guadua angustifolia; assembly: GCA_036346375.1. Taxonomy (NCBI): domain Eukaryota; kingdom Viridiplantae; phylum Streptophyta; class Magnoliopsida; order Poales; family Poaceae; genus Guadua; species Guadua angustifolia. The sequence goes on from CM070512.1 coordinate 36,115,376, forward strand.
CAAATCAACAGAATACGGTGGCTGATCCCAAAAAGAACAAATATAAACATAATTGACCAATGGCTACTACTAACTTTGCAAATATGTGATTCTAGAAATGTAATGAAAAAACTCAATACACAGAAGTTTGAGCTCACTGATGATAACACTAATCATAGGATATGCTATAAGATGGTGTCACTCGAGCATTGCTGTTTCCAGATGGCAGATGGCATAGCACAACCCATCAACATGTCGATGACAATGTATTACATAGTGCATTCTATTTCATAAAATGGACATCCCCTCTTATTCTCCTAGCTCATGAAATATGGCAACAACTCGCTGTCAAAAAAAAGGGAAAAAAAGCAATAACAGGCTACAATTCTAGGTGAGTAAAATTTCGTTCCAAGTAGGTTTGTAACTCATGTAATCAAATGATAAAATTGTACATTATGTCAATAAAACCGATTGGCATAATAATCAATAGCAACATAAACAAAGATAAACTTGACAAAACAAGCAACAATTTCTCAAGAACATGCTTAGTCTTACTTGAAAACAGATGTGACTCCATGCTTCCCAGGGGCATGAATTCATATACGAGAACCCTGTGATCATCTTCGCAACAATATCCGATCAACTTCACTAAATTTGGGTGAGAGAGCTGTCCAAGAAATATGACCTTAGCCTGTAGACATGGAAAAAACAACTTTATATCTGACAACAGTAAACAAACCATGCAAAAGAAAACAAGACATTAACTGAACACGAGCATGATTTTATCAGCAAAGTATTATTCAGAAAGGCTAGTCACCAGCCACTCCCGATGGCCTTGGTAGCTATTGTCTCCATCATGCACCTTGACTGCAACTCGCAGGGGTTCTTCTATTGCTAATCCTTCGCAAAGGTCCTTGGTGATGTACCCTTTGTAGACTCTGCCAAATCCACCTCCCCCTAGCAATGAATCCTGCCTGAAGTTCTTGGTGATTGTCTTGAGCTGCTCAAATGTGAATGCTATCAGATGGTTACAAGCCGAGTCCCTTCTCAGCGCCTCCACCTCTTTCGGGTTGGATGGCAGCAAGCTGTCCTCCTTTTCGGTTCTCTCCATCGGGCTCTGCATTTTTGGAGATTATGTAACAAATAAAAGGGCAAGTTATATATGCCACAAGCTTGAAATAAAACAAATAAAACAGTTGCACAAAGATGATTGAAGACAAAGCCAAGCAATCATTCTTCATAATTGAATAACCCTCCTACTTCACTGCAAAATTGACTGCAATTGACATTGGCATGTAGTTATTCTCAAAGGTAGCCAACCTGAAGATAATAATCTGGTCGTGTTTTCTCTTTCCAGAACTGGTGTAGAAATCTACGAGTAATTCCCTAAAATAATGTCCAGTCCCAACAAGTGACAGGAGAAAACACATCATTAATACCCACAGCTTATTGAATAGACCATGCCACAAAGCAGCTAAAATTGAAGTAAGATAAACCAAAGAAAATCTGACCAAATGAGGCCATCATCCTCAGTTCCTTGTGGCTTAAACAATGAATCAATCATTTCTAACTTAGGAGATTGAGAATACGCAAATAATACAATTCAAATAAGCAAAAGATGTTATATGTTTTGGTAATCAAGTGTAGTAAGATGTGATTATGATAGAAGCACAAAAGAAAGATACAGAGAGTTATTATATTGTTGATTACATAAACAAGTGTTATAATAACATCACAATTGTTTATCATTAAAAATAAAGCATAATGCCCGTGCTAACGCTACGGCGATATTTAGTAATACAATTCAAATAAGCAAAAAGTGTTATATGTTTTGGTAATCAAGTGTAGTAAGATGTGATTATGATAGAATCACAAAATATATGAAATCATATATGAAATCATATGAGATTCCTTACCAGAATATATGAAATCATATATGAAACCAGAATATATGAAATCAGTATGAGATTCCTTACCAGAATATATGAAATCAGTTTGAGATTCCTTACCAGAATATATGAAATCATATATGAAACCAGAATATATGAAATCATTCATATCAGATTCCTTACCAGAATATGCATTCATATCAAACCAGAATAGATTCCTTACCAGAATATATGAAATCATGTATGAGATTGCTTACCAGAATATATGAAACCATTCAGTATGAGATTCCTTACCAGAATTTATGAAATCATGTATGAGATTGCTTACCAGAATATATGAAATTGACTGGAGCTAATACGAAATCTCAAGCGTAACTATGTGAAGTCTGGAGCTAATGTGCGTAAATCTCAAGCGTAAATATGAATGGTTCAATCTGAAATTGACGCTTTCTTCATACCAGGTTTATGAATTACACTAATTCTTACAGGCAAAAGCTAAATCTGAAACTTGTGTACTTCTAAATCTAACATTGATCATTTGTGGATAGCAGGTTTTAATCTGAAATTAACTGAAGAAGCAATTATTCTAAAATTACAGTTTAATACCTTGAAATTAAATCGAGGTGGAAGAAATGAGCATATATTTCATACTACTGACAACCCTGGAATGTATAACAACATGTTTTACCTGAAGTATATGAGCTGCAACTTTGTACTAAATCGGGCAATCCATGATTTACATACACAACAAGAGCTAAATCGACAATTTCAGAAATCGACAATTTAACAGAGTGACACAAGATTGTTACAGCTAAATCTGAAACTTAGTGTTTAGTTCTGAAATTGGAGGTTTCATCACACAATTTCAGATTGAAGTTTGATTCAGTGATGAAATTACAGATTTCATCACACAATTTCATATTTAGTTGTCAAATTACTTGAGAGTTCACAGTTTATTACTACTGAAAATTACAGCTCTGACATTGAACAAATCGACATTTTCAGATTTGTGATTTAGTTCTCAAATTGGAGGCTTTCAGATTTCACAAATCGAGTTGCTACCGAGATGATGGCCGCCCAAAACCCCACCAAAACCCTAATACATCGGAGCAGGTCCATGCCATTCAGATTTAAGAGGTAGTCATAGATCCAAGCAGGTCCATGCCATTCAGGCTCCAAAATCCGGTTGCCATTCACACATTGACCAAAAATTTCAGATTTAAGAGGTAGTCACAGATCCAAGCTACCGACATGGTTGGTGCCCAAAACCCTAATCCACCAAATCGACAATAGATCCACGCAACACCGTCCAGCATTCACTCGAAAATCCGGTTGCCATCAAACATTCAACAAAAGTTTCAGCGCGAAATGTGGAAATGTACCTCGCGTGGACACGGTCAGGGCCTCCGAAAGCACGCCGGTGATGCAGACGCCAGCGCCTCCCTCTTCACACCATCGCCGCTTCTGCTTCCCCTTCCGGCCCTTCCCATCGCCATCGTCGTTATCGCCACCGATTCATGCTGCTCCATCCGCCTTCCGCCCAGCAGCAAGACGCTCCTCCAACCGCTTCGTCCCTGAAGGAGATGCGTTTGTCTGCGAGCACTTCGCTCGCGAGGAGGCGAGGCTGTGGTAGGGGAAGTTGCGGTCGAGATAATGTGCAGCTGGCTTCGTGCAATGCGGCGACAGCAAGATGATGGCGAAAGGCGAGGAGAGACGGGTGGTCGGGCGCGAGCGGCGAGGCGGCACGCAGGCGGCGGAGGTGGTGGCGCTGGGGCGTGGTTAGTGGGAGGAGGGGTTAGGTAGCGGCGAGGAGGAGGAGGAGCGGTGAGGCGGCGCCGGTCGCAGAGAGGCGGGGCGCGAGGAGATTGGGTGGAGGAGCCGAGAAGTTGGGTCGACGAGGCGAGGAGGGCGGGTCGGCGAGGCGAGGGGAGGTCAAGGAGGCGTGGGAGACGTGGTGGGACGCGGAGGAGGAGGAGAGGAGGCCACCACGCAGGAGAGGCAGGACGAGGTCTTGAGGCGTCAGGCGCGATTGTCTTGAACAGCTAGGGCGTGATTTGTGCGGCGCGGGGAGGGGGAAGGATTAGATTAGATTAGATGGATGGATGAACCAAATGTTTTGGGCCATCAGATTTGATGAAGTGGTCTGAGAAAACATCTTAGCGCTTGATTTTGAGGAAGGGGTTTTTTTGGGTGCACATATTAGGGTGGATACAGGAAAAGTACTCTCTGTAGAGGCAAAAGACTGTGTAGATGACTGTGTGGCTGTAAAAAAATTTTAACTGGTGAATTATAAAGGTGTTTAGATGCACAGCAACCCTTGGATTGGATTAGAGTTTTGTGAGATACAGCACGAGCGTGCACAGTCTCAAGAAAGAAAATGATGAATCTCGCAGTGAGAACCAAAATAATGGTGTTGTGTGAGAGAACCAAAATAATGATATTGAAGCAACCACAATAAGATAGAAGAGATTTAATGAAACCGATCGCAAATTCTTAAAGCACAACCTCTTGAATCTTTTAAGACCTTTGGATCCTCATCCTCTACAAGAATCTAGTGCTAAAGAATAACATAGCTTCTAATCCTCTCGTGCACCTCTTGCTTTGGGTGAGTTGGTTTGTGACTTCTTGATTGCTTGGGTTCTCCAGATCATCTCATAGGTTTATATAGCTCCCTTAGTTTTTTGCAAAGCAACTAGAAATCTTACTCTGAAAGAAAATAGGAATCTATATCCTATTAAAATTCATCTAACATATATTTTTAAATCTTAAAAGGCTAGATATATGAGTTACTATAATTAACATTACGGTTGGCGCTTTACTCGGTAGTAGATGTAGCTCTCATGGGTCATGAGTTGAGACAAAAGGATGGGCCAACCTATTTTTGAACCACATTACGTGGAACCAACCATGAAATTAGTGGGAATAGACACTACACAACCACTTCAGACAAGATGCCGGTGTAAAGGTCTCCGATAAATCATGGGTGTTCACGTTGAGTGTTGAGTACTCTACTTAAACAATTTGACAGCGTAAAAAAAAATAATCAAGGTGATGGTACCACATAAAGGAAAGAAACGGATCGGAGATCAAATACATTATATTACAGTTGGCTATTTTCTTTTTCGTTGGCAGATATTCCAGATCTGACTTATTTGTACTAATGTGACAAGAGAAAAGGAACTAGAGACGTACGGAGCTGATACAGTGGACACAAATATTAAGAAAAAAAATAACTAAATTTTATTCATTCTTAAATAAGTACAGAGTTACTATCTCGTTAAAAATATTACACCCAGTGTGTGGTACTCTAAGGCGGAGCAAAGCGGTCCGGTGTGCGTACTCGGTGTCAGTGAGTATGTACTCTCCAGTCCTTATTCTCCACCTTTCAACATCTCCTCTATCTCCCCTTTCTCCGCATACGAGGACCATAAAAAACGTCGGTCTTAGGGCGAACCATAACATGATGTAATATCGCGGCAGACCATCCTGCCGCATGTCGTGCTTGCTTCGAACCTGTTTTGTACTATACCAGCCAAAAACACGGCCCATGCTAATATACCATACCGTGCTGCCCATCGTACTCGACCGTTAAACTCAACACAACACTGTTATTTATGCCATATTGTACCTATCGTGCCAATAAAAAAATTTGCCCAATATCCACGTCTATCCACGTTGGAACTTGTAATAGGTAGTTTTCATATAGCCATGTGAGAGGATTCGACATGTTCACATCAAGTTGTTGAGGTCCACACTGCACTGCTATCAATTGTTACATTTGTCCTCTCTCATTACTACTTCTTCTATTATTTTTATAAGACTTATTCTTTAAATAGTCTTATTCATAAATATAAGATTTATATATAGATTTAATAAAGCATTTTCTTCTATATCCCTATTTATTCTCTCTAAACCATATGCATTTAGTCATTACCACTCATACCCAAGATAATTAAGTGAGTGTATCTAAGTCATTTTCTCTCATACCTTTTTTAATTTCAACGCAACCTTAATCTTTATACAGAGTCAAAATATGTTTTATAAAAGTAAACAAATGGAGTAACTTAGAAAATTTAACACCGCGTTGATAAATGGCCTGGCCATGTTATGTTTGGTTTGCTTTATTTACTTTTCACATTTCACCTCGGTTTCGATTCCCGAAGCAATGGCCAATTCACATCCTCCCATGTTCACGTCCAATTGCAATTTTTGTTAATTAAGCACCGCTCCTTAGCCCTTTTTCAAAAAAGCAGACACAGCTTTTAAGGTATCAATCACGCGAGTGCTCAGTGCTCACTGCTCAGAGTTCACGCAATCACACTTGAACAAGGTGATAGAATCTTTCTGTCCAGTTATCCATGAAATTTCGCATGTGTCACCACACCATGTGGTGTAAGGCGGTCAGATACAAACTCAATTGGTAGGTATAGATCTAGAGCTCAGGCTTAGTTTAAGACTGGCATCAAACTAGCCCTAATCAACCATCCTTAGGTTCCTTCTCAACTTCTCGATGCAAAACACAGGGCTAATGGACCTCATCTCTCTACAAGTTTACATCATTACAAGTTTACAACCCAACACCCCGCTGCAAAACATACACAAGCAAGTGCTAACACCCAAAGAAGATCGGCCAAGATGGACATCGTCACAGGGGCGATGAACACCCTGCTCCCCAAGCTGGGGGAGCTGCTGGTTGATGAATACAACCTGCGGAAGGGTGTCAAGGGAGAGATCGAGGAACTCGAGCAAGAGCTAATTAACAAGCATGCTTGACGAGCAGGTCAAGATTTGGAAAGTATTTCCATAATATTGACACGGGCCAAAAAAAAGTCTGATCGCTAATTTGTACGATAATATTATATTTATAAAATCTAATAAAATTCGAATATTATAAAAGTACTTCGCAAGACGAACCTACACATATCGCTTTTATGCATCCAATCTAAATATCTAAAAGATGTCGATGGTAAAAGTTTCAAAATTTTATCTGCATATGTCCCAAATCGACATGTTTATGTGAACAGGAGGGAGCAGAGACTCTTCATTAATTGGGACAATGTATAGAAAGATGCTACCTGGCATTTATAAAAAAAATCCCTAAAGATGTCGTTTCTGATACTTTTTGACAAATATGCTATTTGTGAATTTTTTCTCTTAAACAATAGCATGCATGAATTCTTTTATGATGACCACACCTAAGCGAATGAATTAGCATTATAGTGTTTCCTCCATTTTTTTAAAAGTTAATGGTATCTTTGTCATTGGGTTTGTCATCGTCAGCAATCGACTGTTTCTTTATCATACACGAGCACTCCATATACCCGAGTGTGCCCTCTAAGCACTCCCCTAGAGATACGGACGCCTTCCTATAAAAGTTAGTTTTGTTTATTCACACCCTTATAATTCATTGTACCATCCAAATACCCTTATGCCTAATTTGTCAAAAAAAATTTGCCAACTTATCGTGAGCTTCTTACCAAGCCATGGCACATCAGCTGTGCACTCACATATCATCTGTCACATGGGACCCACACAGGACAGTGCCGTGACTGGTGAAGTGATTGATTTTTTTAGCCCCTTTGCCTTACTTTTTTTTTTACAAATATAGCTTCCTTCCGAGTTAAATTGCAAATATAACCCATTTCGACTGCGAAACATGACTCTCGCGCTCCCCTACAGCAGGAGGAGACCTCCCACTCTAACGTGTCATGGCAGGGCTTCCTATCGCTTTCCCCTACTGCGGCACATGTGCGCGGGAGGAGTAAAGAATCGAAAATGGCGACCAAAGAGGGTGAATGGTCACTAACAAATTTTCTCCCAAAGGAATCAACCAAAACCTCATTAGATCAAAGAACAGTAGAAGAACTAATTTTCTAATAAAATCAGCTCTAGGGAGGCACTACCGCACTATAAGGGCTATAGTGCTGGATGAACAGTAAAAAATAGGGTGAACAGTAAAATCAGCATGAGTTCAAAATTAAGAATTGATGTAACTTTGGATTTGATGAACTAAAACTCGTAAAACTTTGTATACACCTTTCTATGGTTGTCAAGAACATATTACAACCTTCAATCGCAAGGATTGATATCAAAGTTCTAACGTTTTTTTGCATTTAGTGAAGGTTACACCAAAACCGAGTCAAATACAAAAACTTCACTCTGAGTTTTCTCGTGGGGATTCGATATTTGAGATGATCTCTCACATGTCATAGAAAGCAACAACACTAAAGAATCAACTCTCAAAATATCAAGAATATGGCCACTACGAATTCTTCCTTATCAAGTCAAAAACTGATTTCTCAAGAATCTCTTAATGTTCACATAAGAGCTTACCTAAATGGTTGGAATATGATCTATGGATAATTTATCCATCAATCATTTATCTTTGGTAACACAAGATCAAGAGAAAAACAAACCAACAAGACATATCAAAAATCAAGAGAGAATGAGATCAAAACAAGAACAACATCCTGAGTATGTATTTGATTTCCATTTTAGATCAAGAAAAATGATTACAAAAGCCTCTTCAAAGAGAACAAAAATCCCAAAGAGCACTTACACACACAAGAAACAAAAATCTTGTGGAAACCCTTAATCTAGAATCTTACTTCCCTCTGTACCTCTCAAGCCCTTATAGAGAGGAGGCAATCCTAACCATAAATCTGGACACACACAAGTAGAAACCATCCACACTTACATGAGCTAACACGTTAACCCAACATATAATAGGTTTTACTCATTCACATGCACGTTTTCAAAGCAGCCTTCACATCATTCTCAAATTCGCTCCATGAGCCCGAATTCACGTCCATGCCATCTCTAGCTTGACCTAAACCACTTAGGCCAGTACCGCAGTTTTCCAAACTGCCTTCATCCGCGGTAATGGGCAAATTACTAATTTACCTCACGACCGGTCTTTTCCTTCGCCTCGAAGCATCACCTATGCTTCATCACCTTCCATGTGGTTCCAATGACTTCCTGCCAAGCCTCTTATGCATCCTAACTCCCCCGAACCGTTCTCACATGCAAATGGGCCTAAGTCACTTGACACACCACATGTTCTTGTCCGCTTTACCATGATAGCTTAGCGTCCTTGATCATTCTGGACCTTTGCTCTCCTAGACTAGTCCTAGCCCACCTTGCCATAGCTTGCTATGTCTATCACTAGTGGCTCATGCTTCAACTCCTTGTCTTCTCAGCTTGCGGTAACTCCCTGGCCTCAATCATCATCCGCGACCTAACCATTTGGACCTCAGCTCTTCTAACCTAGTGTCGGTCTCCTCCACCTCACCATGACCTAGCTCTAAAGTCCTGCAAGTAACACAGACAAGCAAACCATCACATAACATTGTTCACTAAGATATGCAATAATCATCATATCATCAAAGCATTAATCAAAATTCCCTAGAAAAGTCGACACTGCCGCCCCCACAGCTAGAATAGTACCGCTTTGGTACTATTGCCAACTAGAGACTAGTAGTACCGCCCTTCCTGATCCAACAGTGCATGCTCTACAAAATAACTACTGCCAACTAGAAGCTGGTAGAACCGCTTGGGCCGGTAGTACTGCTTCTCATGGGTTGGTGGTACCGTCCTCTACACAACTCAGAGAAACCCTCATTAGAAAATAACTACCGCCATCTAGAGATCGGCAGTACCATATATAGGACCGGTAGTATCGTCCCCTAAAGGCCAAGTTCACACTTGAACAAGGTGATGGAATCTTTCTGTCCAGTTATCCATGAAATTTCGCATGTATCACCATGTGGTGTAAGGTCAGATACAAACTCAATTGGTAGATGTAGATCTAGAGCTCAAGCTTCATTTAAGACTGGCATCAAACTAGCCCGGCCTAATCAACCATCTTTAGGTTCCTTCTCAAGTTCTCGATACAAAACACAGGGCTAGCTAGTGGACCTCATTTCTCTACCCCCGCACCATTACAAGTTTACGACCCAACACCTCGCTGCAAAACATACACAAGCAAGTGCTAACACCGAAAGAAGATCAGCCAAGACGGACATCGCCTCGCCACTGGGGCAATGAACACCCTGCTCCCCAAGCTGGCGAAGCTGCTGGTTGATGAATACAAGAAACTGATCGGAGATCAAATGCATTATATTACGGTTGGCTATTTTCTTTTTCATTGGAAGATATTCTCTCAATGGTCATGGCTGCTAATGCAATAATGCCATTCTTTTAATAATCCCAAGTGTGATTTTTAAAAGAGCCCAAGTGTGCTTTTTAAAAGAGCGTTGGCGACCAATCATATGCATGCTTAGTGCTATCCAGCCGTTTAGCTTTCTCTGCTGCTATACTACTAAATAAGGGCAACGGCAGCAAGCTCTCTACCAGGTACACTACTCTACAACCCAAGCAACTAAAGATCGAGATGGATACAACCGTTGACAGCTGCTGGTGGGGGAATACAAGCTGAAGATGATGGAATTTTTTCAACGATCCCCTTGTAAGCTCATCTTTCCACCCCCACACAAAGCGAAGTAAGCTTGCCGCTAGCGTCCGGATCCGGCCGGATCTGAGTCGTCGGCCGTGGAGATCGCTGCGTCGGCGGTAGCCAGCCGCAAGGCACTCAGTCCGACGTTCATGCATGGTTTCATTCTCTTGTCGTCCACGCTCACGGTACAAGTAACATTCCCGTCTCACCTCCAACCTAAATGATGCCTCCTAGCGTGAAGTACTGTCTTTTGATTCCTTTATTTCCGCCTTCTTTGCAGACTGCAGCCCAACACCTGTGCGCATCAATCAACACGTGAGAAGCTAGTAACAAAGTAAACATGAGATCGATCGAGACGCACATCTTCGAATGGGCGATGAACAACCTGCTCTCCAAGCTGGAGAAGCTGGTGGTTGACGAATACAACCTGCAGAAGGGTGTCAACAAGGAAGATATCAAGAAACTCCAGGAAGGGCTGACATACTTGAACGCTGCCCTCCGCAAGGTGTCCGAGGTGCCGGTGGACCAGCTTGAGGATCTGGTCAAGATATGGGCTGGGGATGTGAGGAAGCTATCCTATAACATCCTGGAATCTGGTTCAGGAACGCTTGGAGAAGCGGCTTAGTAGTTGGAAGGGAAAAAATCTGTCGGTAGGAGGTAGACTGACTATGATTAATTCAGTTCTAAGTAGCCTGCCAATGTATATGATGTCTTTTTTTGGGATTCCTAAAGGTGTTCTTAAAAAATTGGATTTTTTTAGATCGCGGTTTTACTGGCAAGGGGATGAGCATAAGAAAAAATATCGCCTTGCTAGGTGGAACACCTTATGTCAGCCTAAAGATCAAGGAGGTTTGGGGATTCATGATTTACGTATTAAGAATATTGCTCTTTTGAGTAAATGGCTATTTAAACTTTTAACATCAGAGGGTACCTGGCAACAGATGCTTCGAAATAAATATTTAGGGTCCAAATCATTAGGGCAAGTTGAGTGGAAACCAGGAGACTCACATTTCTGGTCCAGCTTAATGAAGGTCAAGCAAGATTTCCTTCGCTTTGGTACCTTCAAAATTAATAATGGATCGCAGGTGAGGTTCTGGGAGGATGTCTGGCTTGGAAATCGCCCTCTTAAAGAACAATACCCTGGGTTGTATAGTATTGTTCAAAAGAGGGATGTAACCATTGCTGAAGTTTTATCGTCTCCGCAACCAAACATTTCCTGGAGAAGGTCGCTGATTGGGCCTAAGTTAGTGGCGTGGCAGGAGCTAGCACCACGAATCGCTAACATTAATCTGACGCAGAATGATGATGAATTCTACTGGAACTTGTGCCAAAATGGTCAATTCTCGGTAAAATCTCATTATCATGCCTTGATTAAACGTCCAGTGCCAAATTTAAATAAAAGATTATGGAAGCTTAAGGTTCCATTAAGAATTAAGGTGTTCCTTTGGTACCTTCGGAGTGGAGTGATTCTTACCAAAGATAATTTAGCAAAGCGGAATTGGCAAGGGAGTAGAACATGTTGTTTTTGTACCAAATCTGAGTCAATTAATCATTTGTTTTTCATTGTCGTTTACATTTAATGGTGCAGTTCTTCATTTTCTTGGCTTTTGGTGTTTCTAGTCCAACGAATGTAGCTAATATGTTTGGAAGTTGGCTTGATGGTTTCGATAAGAATAGTAGAAACTTCGCCCTTCTTGGTGCTGCAGCTACGTGTTGGGCTATTTGGTTAAGCAGAAATGATATTGTATTTCAAAAGAAAATCTTTTCGTCTCCTTTGCAGGTTATTTTTGCTACTACCCATTGGATCCGTACGTGGGCTGTGTTGCACAAGGTGGAGGTGCGACCTACTTTGGTGGAGGCTGCTCATGGATTGGTTCGAGTGGCCAAGGACTTTTATTCCCGGGCGCATGGGTGGCGGTCTAGTCTTAGGATTGATAGTCACTAGTGTGTGCGTTTTACTTTTATTTCTGGTTTGGCCGTGTGCTTAATTAAGCAGAGGCCGGAAGAAATTTCAAGGGCTTGTATTGTCTCGATGTAAGTTTCTTGAAATTAATAAAGATCTTCCTTTATCAAAAAAAAAAGGTGAGTTGCAAGAAGCGTAAACGTACTGAGCCATGGAGCTTCAAGGCGCTGCTTGACGAGACCATCAACTTGCTCAAGAAGGTCAAGAGTAACCGTGAGATCGGCAATTTTATCAAGGACATCATGAGCCAGGTCAAGGAGACAATAGAGTGCGGCGATAAATATAATGTACATGGTGTTCTTGCCAAGCCATACATGCCTGTTGATCCTCGCATAGAAGCGATGTTCACAAAGGCAGCAGAACTAGTTGGCATTGATGGGCCAAAAAATGAGCTAGCCAAGAGGCTCATGAAAGAGGATGGCTCATCGAGGCAGCAACCACAGATAATTTCTATTGTTGGATTTGGAGGCTTGGGGAAGACTACTCTTGCCAAAGCGTTGTTTGATGAGCTTGAAGACAAGTTTGAATGCAAGTTTTTTGTTTCGGTGTCCCTTAAACCTGACATAAAGATGATATTCAAGAGAATACTCCGCGAACTTGGCAGGAATGACATCATAAATAATGAAGCTTGCGACGAGATGCAACTCATAAAAGAAATTAGAGGGCTCCTCAAGAATAGAAGGTAAATTTGTTTATGCTGCATATTCTTCCTCGTGGTAAATATGTCCTTTTTTTAGAGACATAAGTATGCAATAACTAATCTTTTTGCACATTTTAATTAGCTCACCATTTTAAACTGTCATGTAGGGAGTACTTTTCCTAGCCTATGGCTTGATATATAATATTGTACGTACACAGTTGTAATATTAGAAGTTCACTGTACATGCTGTTTCGTTTTGTACAAAATAGTACGCATATTTGCTTTGAGACCAAGTATGCATTAATTTCTTATTTGACTCTTTATAATAGCATGCATTAATTTAGTCAAAATGGATTGTTAGCATGATATTATTGCCTCAGAAAAAAATGTCAATTTTATTTTTGTTATTGGATCTGTAATTCGGTCTAACCCTGCATGCATGTCAGTGATACGACTAGGAGTCCGTGCAAAAGCAAATTTGCAGCAGGACGTAGTGTAAAAACGCTCAACATGCAATTCATCTAGCAGTCTTATCATCCCCACTAACTCCTTTTTTATAATAGATAAGATATATGATATTCCATATTCTGTGTTATACTAAATAATATTAAGATAGTACAAATGAAACAATTTTAATAAACAAACATTAAAACTAAACAGAATTGGAAAGTGGCTAGATCGAGAAAAAAAAAGATCCTACAGGGAGTAGCTAAAGCAACTGACATCGAAAGGTCAAAAGTAATCCAAAATTTGAATTATACCATGTGTTCGGCAACTATATGTTTTTCGAAGTCATCACTTTTCTATCCGCCCCGACAAACTTTTTTTTGCAAATATGGCTTCCTTCCAAATATAATTGTAAAAATAGCCTAATTCCCGACGTAAAAACACCAGCAGACGACACATGTTGCCTGCTGCACTCCCACACCACGGAAGGAGCTACCGAGCTATAGAACATTGGTAGCTTGCCGAGCTATGCAAGCTGGGTAACTACTAACTCCTTCTGTGGTGCGGGAGTGCGGTAGGTAACATATGTCATCTATTGTCACTTCTATGGTTAGGGACAGAGTATTTTTGCAATTGCATTTGGAAGAAGGCCAGATTTGTAAAAAAAACTTGTCATGGGCTGAAAAGGTCCTTGTTTCTATGTTTTCTACGTATAATTCTTTCTTATACATATGTTTTTACTATTCGGACAACACAATAGCATATGTATAGCCAAATCATTTAAACATGCCTTAAAAATGATGTCCGTATTTGCTATAAAAACAAAACAATCATATATGTGTAGCTAAATCATTTAAACATAGTTTATGTGTAAGTGTACCAGCCACCTTGCTAGTTAGGGAAATGACAAGAAAACATGCCGGTCCACCGTGAAAGGTCAAACTGGACTCTACTTGGCTCTTCCTACTCCTAACCGAATCGGACTACATCTACGCCATCTTCGTATGTTCCTACAATCCTACTACTGTTCGGCCAATAATATCTTCTGTTGCCACTGACTCTGACTCTCCTGCAATGCTACGCTATGCTTCCTGCGGTTGACTCTTGTCGACAAAAATGGTGTAGGGAGGTTGTTTAACATCTCTGCCCATCTCGGTTTGAATCATAGTGTTCCTAGGATCGGCTCAGGTGCTCATCCTCTTGGTTAGTCTTCTATTGGAAAAGAAATAACTAGGGATGGATGTGTTGGGGGGGTAATTGATTTGTCAGTTGCGTACTCGTTGATTGCTGAATCAAGTGATTTCTCTCTCTCATGTTTTATATTGTTCTGCCATCCTTATTTTTCATAACATCTTAACTCTTAAGCATTTGCCTGTGCATCTTGCAACCACCTTGCTACTAATCGACAATACCATTTTCAAGATATGATGCATCGTGCATCAGAATTTATTAGTTCTCTCTTTTTGTTTAGTTGTGTCACATGATTATATACATCCTGCTTTACTAATGTGACTGTACTACACTACTTACTGTAGGTGCTTATGTGTTATTGATGATATATGGGAAAAGCAGGTGTGGGATAATATCAAACACGCTTTGCTTGATGGTAATTGTGGAAGCAAGATAATCACCACCACCCGCAAAATGGGTGTTGCAAAATTTGCTGGTGAAGTTTATGAGCTTCAACCTCTTTCTGACCATTACTCTAAAGAACTGCTTAGCATGAGATTATTTGGCTATAAAGATAGGTGTCCGCCTCATATGACCGAGGTCACTGAAAACATCTTAAATAAATGTGGCGGTGTACCATTGGCCATTATTACTATTGCAAGCCTACTAGCTAGTAAACCGATGCACCAACAGGAATGGGAGAAGGTGAATGAGTCTATCGGTACAAGAATGGAAAAAAGCCCTGATGTGGACAAGATGAGTAAGATATTGAGTCTCAGCTACTATGATCTTCCCCCTCAATTGAAGAGGTGCTTGTTGTATCTAAGCAAATATCCAGAAGATATGGAGATTAGCAGGGATACTTTGGTATCGTGTTGGCTAGCAGAGGGTTTCATTACCGACGAGGGACAAGCTGCAGGGGCACGCTTGCAGGAGATAGGAGAGTCTTATTTCAACCAACTCATTAACAGAAGCTTAATCCAGCCAGTGGAGGAAGACCCTCTTTACGGGGACGGGCAGGTGTATTATTGCCGAGTGCATGACATGGTGCTTGAGCTCTTAAATCAGTTGTCAGCTGAAGAAGGCTTTGTTACCACGTTATTTGCAGATGGTCAGCAAGCTGCAGGTACATCTTCGGTGCAGAAGATTCGCCGGCTATCCCTCCACAATAGCAGCAATACCTTTGCCTCGCCAGAAGCAAGAGAGCAGTTGTCCCAAGTGAGGTCTCTTACTGTCTTTGGCAGTGTTGATTCCATTCCACCCCTATTAAGCTTTCCAGTTCTTCGTATGTTACAGCTAGAGGACTGCTATAGTATGGACTCTATGGCGAAATTGCGTCTTAAAAATCATCTTAAGGATGTCGGCAACTTGCGTCTCCTGAGGTTTCTTCTGCTACATGGTATCGACGAAATCCCCGAGAGTATAGGGAATCTACAGTTTCTGCACACGTTGGACATTAGAGCAAATTATTCTGAAACAGAAACAAGGTTGCCAAAGTCTGTTGTTAACCTAAGACAACTGGTGCGGCTGGTTTGTCATGGAGTGAGACTGCCACATGGTGTGACTCTATGTAATATGGAATCTCTGCAGGAGGTGGTAGGCATCTATGTGGTCACCCAGGAGGAAATCCAAGAAATTGGTACTCTGACTGAGCTGAGAGTCCTTCATATGGAGGTCGATGACCATGCGAAGGATAATGGAAATTTCAAGGAAGCCTTGTTCATGTCTCTGCAAAGGTGCAACAAATTACAAGACATAGTAATAGAAGTATATCTATATGTACAAGAAAAAAAATTTCCCGTAGATTTCGTGCAAGGGGTTCCTTTGGGTCTCCAAAGGTTCCTGAGCTATACCACATTCGAGGCATTCCCAGGGTGGATAAATTCCTCACTCTTCTCCCTCACCACCGTATTCATCAAGGTGGACACCTGTATGAGGCAGGACTACATTGACACACTTGCAGAATTGCCCGCTCTTCACTTTCTCAGGCTAGAAGCACCTGATTGCCCAGAACGAAAAGAAAGGATCATCATTCATAGCGCTGCAGATGGATCATCATTCATAGCGCTAAAACATCTTCACATTGAAACATGCTGTACGGGGCTCACGTTTCATCCAGGGGCTATGCCAAAGCTTCAAAGGCTTCGTTTTGGGTTCCTAGCGTGTGAGACCGAACATTTTCGCGATGGATTTGATTTTGGCCTGGAGAACCTTCCTTCTCTCAGTCATGCTACATTTCACTTGATACGGTCTAGTGGTGACTACAAGTATGTAAAAGAAGCAGAGGCTGCTGTTCGGAAGGCATTTAATGATTATCCAAACCATTTAACTGTTAATTTGATTTTGCGCTCCCATTATGAATACTGAAGAGGTACTGGCTAGCTTGATTCCTCCTCCGAATCAACATTTAACTGTCCATATATGCTTTCTTGCTTGTTTATAATTGATCACATTTTTTTTCTATTTTCAGGATGATCACCTGGCATAACGATATAAACTAATAGAAAAGGTACTAAGAAGGTTGCTCCTCAACTGATCGATTATCTAATTCATCAGCCTTTTCATCCCTTCTTTTAAATTTTGAAAATAGTGTATTTTTCATTTATTCCCTTTTGATCTCTCTCCCCCGGCCTAAATCAAACGTCCTGTTAAAAAAGATTATCTGTTTTGTAAAAAAAAAAAAAACTCTGGTCGGTCCTCCCATATATTGAAGGAGCGATGGCCAAAAAACAGCCGAGGTTGATGTGCGGTGCTTGTCTCCTGCTCTAGTGGTATTTCATTCATAGTTTAATGCTTAGAGGATGGGTGTTGTCACCTAAGAATCTAAGGTTAGAGTTGTGGAATATTGAAAACAACGGCCATTGATTTGTAGTTAGATTTATTAGTCAACTTGTGTTCTGAATAAGCGATGTTTTAGTATTTTATACTTTAATCAAGGCAAATTTTCAAAGATAAAATTAACCTCTCTTATTAGACTACTTATTACTATTGGATAGCATTACTCTATGTCTATAGCGTTAAATGATCTTGGAAATAGTCAAAGGGAAGGGGTATATAAGGAAAAGAGGATGAAAAATCATATTGAAATTATAGAATGACATAGATTAAGGAACAAAATTTGAAAGGTAGAAATTATGTAAGCACCAGTATTTTACGTATCCTTATGAGCCCTAGCTAATTGTGTGAGCTCTGAACAAACCACCTGTTAATCAATAGTTTTTAAAATCCATCATCTATACCCATTCTATGTTCATTAGCAAAAACAAAATTGGCTACAGAACACTACAGATTTATGGCGTTTGCTTCAGGACAATATCTTTTTATATCTTTGTCAAAAGACACTAAACTTTTGTAGCTCTTTGACCTAGGACACTTTGCTCATTAAATGTATAATAGCAGGCTGAAAAAGGAAAGGGAATGTGGGTAAAAAGTCTGTTTTGTCCCTAACCCATTCTTCTTCCTCCTCTCTCCCTCGTTTTCTGCTCTTCCCCATTTTGCATCCACCTGCACCACATAGCTTCTTCGTAGTCCCTGCAATCTTCCACTACATGAAAGCGCAAGCTATCATTTGTACAGTTGAGGGGCACCAGCAATCATTTACAAAAAATTCTCTCTCCAACTCAACCAAAAATAATATTTTAATGGGAAAAGTATCCTATGACAAAGAGCCACCGGAGTTTAGTATCTCTTGGCAAAGATAGAAAAGATAATGTCCTAAAGCAAATGTCACAAATTTAGAGTGTCTTATAGCCATCTATTTCAAAAGTGCACTTGTGAAGTACAAACAAATCTACAAAATCACAGATGTTCAACATGCCAAATTATGTGCTCTTGCCAAAGTTGTGCAAAAATATAGCCATTTGTGTACATAGTACAAAAACAACAAATATGTGCACGGATAGTTGAAATACAGGTCTTTTCTCACGTCTTTTATGCACAGTATACAAATGATCAATTTTTTCCAAGTGCACAGATTGTACGTCTATGAATTTTTTCAAATGCACAACTGCACAAGCCAACATGCACCCATGTGCATAAAATCTTTATAAATCATTTTACATAATTATTCAATAAGCACACTTGTTACTGGCTAAGACTTAATTCTCACTCTTGTTGTTTCTTCTGCAGGAAGGAAACATGTGACATGCTCTACAGGAAGGAAACATGTAACGTTGCTCATCACATTCCTTGACCATGGGTCACTGGCTATGCCTATGCGTACTGTAATTTCCACGAAACCCTATGATTTCGTTTGGAACTTAAATTATGTTTTACAATTTATTTCTCTGGAATAATTACATATTTGAACTTGTAATGGCTTGACATCTGTGGTAGGTAGCGTGAACTGTGAATTTTTTTTTTTTTTTGGCATCCGTAGTGTGACTGAGCTGCAAGCTCAGCTGCAAACTGGTTTTGGTTATCTTTTCACGGCACAATTTGTTTCTTGCAAGTTCAAAACCCTTTGTTGAGTTCTCATAGCATCATACCACGCTAAAAAACCAAACAAGAATGTTTTGGTGTATCTGGAATTGTACGTTTAGCGCAGAGAGAGAGACCCAAATCGTAAGAAACCCAGCTAACCACATAAAGCCTTGGTCCATCGGATTGCAGGGTTCGTCCAACAGAGAGTATAGATTGAACGACATAAATAAACATGATAAAAGGATATTCACATTTGCATAAATGATTGCGGCACCATTGGCCCCTCAATAGCATAAACTTTTTGGTAACTCATACAAGCATTCCTAGGAACATCGCCAGCAGCAAACACACCAGAAACATCACAAGATTAAGTGCGAGCTACAGCAGTGGGAGGAGGAGCAGCAGGGCGTGGTGCTCCTTGACCAGGCCTTGGCAATAAGTATAAGGATCACAAAACACATATTGTCAAATAGTTGATCACACAACACATTCGTTGTATATTTCTCTATCGGCAAGAACAATGTAGAAAACACTACAATTTCATCAAATGCATAAATAGTAAGAATGCGTAGATGAGATTAGAATGCACAATGTAATGAGAAAACAATACTGAATCATTACGTCCTTTGAGAATTCGCCATCTTTAATAATCTGCTACAAATTCGATGCTATTACCAGACAAAGTGAAGTAGACGATTAACAAATAGAAAGGGACAGGCTCATCCTAGAGATATCTGTTAGTAGTCAAATGGGGGCAGATGTGTTTTCTTTTTAAGTTAAAAAAAATAGGAGAGGCTCCTACTGTGCTATATTATAGATAAATATGGGTTACAGTCTGCATTTACAATATGTACAAAGAGGCAAAACAATTTAATGAGACTCTAGCCAGAGAAGAATGTCAGCATGATACTCCGCCTTCACTCTGTGCAGAGTGCAGACATGCAGTCTTGATGTAGTTAGATAATAACATGAAGTAGTTAGATAATGATATACCGATGCATGAATAAAGCAGCATGCAGAATGTTGACTTCATAAATTAACATTTACACAAAAGCTTATCCATACGATGCTGCAATTTATAAAACAGGACAGAACAGAACAACGCAATATTTTTAGATAAAGGAAACAATCCAGCCTCTTCACTCAAGGAGGAATACGGCCAAAGTTACAGAATCCAAACAGTACAAGGAAGATAAACCGGCCATACAGCCACTAAACACAAACCAAAGAACAGTCGAACGAACAACAAAACAAGTTCCCAAAAGAATACAGTGACATGACTCTAGGCCTCAATTCTAAAAGTCCTTCTCCAACAGGGATTGGCAAACAGCTCGAAGATTGTAGTCTCTAGCAACCTGCAACCCTTCAACAGCAACCCCTTCTCTTCCTCTTTAGACAGCGGAGACCAACTTCTGATCCAATACGTCCCCCTGAAGATGACCTGTGCAAATGAGTGAATAGAACTTCTATTGAATACCATATCATTCCTATACAACCATATTGACCAACAAAGGGCCGCTGCACCTATTAAAATTTGGAACTTAAGCTTAGAATTAACACCCTTAAGCCAAGAGCCAAACAAAATAGATACATTGGGAGGAGATTGAATTCCAAATGTAATGAAAAAGGTATTCCAAATAAATCTTGCCAAATGACAATCAAAAAACAAATGTTGAATTGTTTCAGTCATAGCCTAATGTTCAGATGACAAGAGCGATACTCTTACAATTTCTAATGCCTAGGAGCCCACAACTAGAGAAGCTCAATAATGGCACATAACCACTTCAAATACCAAATATTATAAGGCATGTGTATCGCTCACTGTTGTAAAAACTCTCGGCGAGAACGTGTCGCCGACGAGCTGACAAACTTGGCGTTCACGAGTAAAGAGAGATCGATTTTGGTGCTGCCAACATCACAACCTTTTTGAATGTATTGCAACAGAATTTAACGAAAAAACTCGGAACTAAACATGGCAGCTAACTGCCCTACAAGCGCGGCATGCCGCATTATCGGCCATGTCGTCCCACGTTCACGAACACGCCGTGCACTCTCTAAAGACCAGGACGCGCTCCGCATTAACAAGCATGCGTCGAGCCCTACAAACGCGCACAGTCGTGACAACTTGGCTGTGCTCAGACCTTGAGCTAAAACGAAACAAAACACATGATGCTGCTGGCGCATTGGAGTATCACAACATTTTCCTCCCTAATCCTTAACGCGTTTACCAGTGATCTCAATGACGCCGATCCTGGCATGCAGCTTCTGAAAGCGAATGCGCCCGAGTAGCTTGGTGAGAATGTCAGCGAGCTGCTCCTCGGTGTGAGCATGCTCAAGCTTGATCCTCCTGCCATCGATGCACTCCCTGATGAAGTGAAACTTGGTGTCGATATGCTTGCTCCGGTTGTGGTAGATGGGGTTCTTGCTGAGAGCTATGGCAGACTTGTTATCCACCCGAAGTTCCGGCGCTCTAGGCTCTGAATCGATGAAATCACCTAAGAGCCGAGCTGGCCAGACAGCTTGACACGCCGCGGTTGCCGCAGCGATGTATTCCGCCTCACACGAAGACAAGGCGACCACCTTCTGCTTAGCGGATTGCCATGTGACTGGACTGTCGCCGAGGAAGAAGAGAACGCCTGTAGTACTTCTGCGGTTATCCACATCTCCTGCCATATCGCTGTCACTGTATCCCAGTAGCCTGAGCTGGTCCTCCTACTTCCTGGCGAAGCGGATGCCGAAATTGCACGTACCAGCGACGTACTGTTAGAGATAAGTACCGTTCAGTCATCCACCCAGTTACTCCAGGAGCTTCACCAACCCATTCAGCAGGCCACGCTCGTCTACTGCGACAACATAAGTGCTGTCTATCTCTCTACCAATCCGGTTCAGCATCAGCGCACCAAGCATATTGAGATCGACTTGCATTTTGTACGAGACAAGGTCGCCACCGGTACCGTTCGTGTACTCCATGTGCCGACCACATCACAATACGCGGACATCTTCACCAAAGGTCTCCCATCTTCGGTGTTTTGTGAGTTTCGGTCCAGCCTGAACGTCCGTTCTACTACCGCTCCGACTGCGGGGGAGTGTTAGAGATAAGAATAGATTACACACGTATTTGTAATGGACTTGCACGTATCGTGCATGGAGTCCTAGTCTCGCGGCTGTGCCTTCCCGATTGACCCGGATTCTGTTGCTATAAGCCGGATTGTCAAAGATACGGAAGGCACTGCTATATATGTAAGCCTCGGCCAATAATCAAAATCACTGCGTGAATTAATCTAGCTTTCACGTACCTTAGAATGTGCTTGACCGCAGCTTGATGGTCTTCATGTGGCTCCTCCATGAAGCGGCTCGCATACCCCACCGCGTAGGCAAGGTCCGACCGTGCATTCACTAGGTACCACAGTCCACCGATGATGCTGCGGTACTCGGTCGCGTCCACCAACGATCGCGTGCTTGCTTGCTCAATTTTAGACGAGCTTCCATGGGCACGAGGTAGGGGTTGCAGTCCTGCATCTTGCTCCTTTCCAGCAGCTTGAACACATAGGTTGACTGGCACAGCGTGATACTGGTCGGTCCTTGGTTCACTTCTATGCCCAGGTAGTAGGACAAAGAGCCAGAGGTCGCTCATTCGGAAGAGCTTCATCATCTCCCTCTTGAACGCAATAATGTCATCGACGGTCCCCGCGGTGATGATCAAGTCATCTACGTAGACGCTGACGATCAGACGCGATGCCGCAGCGCCACGCGTGTACACGACATGCTCGGAGCAGCTCTTGCGGAAGCCTCGCGCCAACAGGCTCTCGTCAAGCTTGGCGTTCCAAGCCAGGGGTGCTTGACGAAGCCCATACAATGCCTTTTGCAGGCGAAGGACCTTGTGCTCACTACCCTCGATGTTGAAGCCCAGCGGCTAGGCCACGTACACCTCCTTTGAGTGATCGCCATTCAAGAACGCGCTTTTGACATCCATATGATGAACTTGCCATCCCTCGTGCACTGAGACAGCCAGCAAGAGCCGCACAGACTCCATCCGCGCGACAGGAGCAAACACCTCCTCGAAGTCAATCCCCGGGCATTGAACGTACCCTTTCACCACCAGCCTTGCCTTGTGCTTCACGATGGCGCCATGCTCGTCCCGCTTAACTTTGAATACCCATTTTAGACCGATGGGCTTGTGACTGGCGGGGAGATCAACCAAGTTCCATGTGTTGTTGTCCTCTATGGACATCATCTCCTCAAGCATCGTGCGTCGCCAACACGCATGCTGTTCGGCCTCCTTGAATGACGCCGGTTCTTCCGCTGTGGTGAACAGTAGCTCACCGCCATCGAGGACGCGTGGCGCATAGCCAGGTGGTGTAGCAGGCCCCAGCAAATGGTCGATGGTCTGGTAACGAGCGGGTACTTGTCATCGTGATCCGCGTCAAGCCTGTCGCGATGGTTCGTCGGTGGCGAGACGAATTCCACAGGTTCCGCAGGTGCTCCATGGTTAACCGTCATCTATGTTGGTGGAGACTGTGGCGGCATTGGGCTCTCCCCCCAAACGTCGTTCATCGCAATGGTGGTGGCCGGGGCCTCGATGGTGTATTCGATGATGAACGGATCTTACGTCCTCGACACGCCGGTGTCGCTGCGCATGCCCCAGTCCCACTGGGCCACCTCATCGAAGACGGCGTCACGTGTGACATGCACACGCCCCCTGACATGGTCGTAAACCCTGTACGCCTTTGAGCCGGCTTCATACCCGATGAAGATCATTAGCGAGCTGCGATCATCGAGCTTCTTCAAGTGGGGATGTGTGTTCTTGACATGAGTGACACACCCGAATGTCTAGAAGTAGCTCACGATCGGGCGCTCACCGTGCCACGCTTCTAGCGAATAGTTGAGAATGAAGACGGCCGTGTTGACAGCCTCCCCCAGAACGTGCCTGGGAGGCCCTTCGTCTTGAGCATCGATAGCGCCATGCCAACGACGGTCTGGTTCCGCCGCTCCACAACCCCATTCTGCTGCGGGGATTAGGGGGTCGTGAGTTGCCGCTGCACACCGCGCTCGGCGCAGTAAGTGTCGAACTCCACAGATGTGAACTCGCTGCCGCGGTCGATGCACAGAATCTTCAGCTTCCACCCCGACTCCACTTCCGCCATGGCTTGGAATCTCTGGATTGCCGCCGGTGCTTGATCCTTGCTTGCAAGAAGATTTAACCACATATAGCGGCTCAAGTCATCTACCAGCAGCAGGAAGTAGCTGTCACCGCTTGGCGTCGTTGGGGTGATTGGACCGCAAATGTCACCGTGGATGAGGTCGAGGACGTTCGCCGCGCGACGTCATGCCTGTTCCGGGAACGGGTTGCGCCACTATTTGCCGGCGAGGTAGCCATCGCAGACTTGATCCACATGATCAATGTGCGGCAACCCTCTCACCATGTTGCTGCGCACCAGCTTCCGCAGGGCTTCAAAGCTGATGTAGGCGTATTGCTCGTGCCACTGCCATACCTCATCAGAGCGCCGTGCCGACAAACACACAGGGTGTGCAATGTCGAGCCGCATGGAGTAGAGGCGATTGGCGGACCACTGCACTCGAGTTTAAAGGCGGTGCTTCTCATCCCGAATTCGCATTACTCTGTCGTCGATGTGGATTTGATAGCCAGATTCGTCGAGCTGCCCGACGCTGATCAAGTTGGTGGTGAGCCGTGGAATCAGATAGACACCGGTTAGCGCACGGTGCTCTCCCATCTTGCAGGAGAAGAGGATCGTCCCACGCCCTTCGATGTTGACGACGGAGCCATCTCCGAATTTCACCGTGCCCTCTATGGCGTCGTCGAGCTCGGAGAAGACGGTGCGCAACCCAGTAATGTGATTGGTTGTGTCTGTGTTCAAGTACCAGAAGCCATCATCGCGATCCTCCTCTTGATCCAGATGTGCGAAGACTCGCTCCTCGACGAGTCGGACAGTGGCGCTACGTGGTGGCGATGCTGACGACAGGCCTGCGACGACGGGATCTAGTGGCAAGGGCCGAGATCTGGATCGCGCCAAGGCGAGCCATCAACAATGAGGGCTCGTTGTCCTCGCCTTGCGTCATGTGGGCCTCAGCCTGCTTGGATTTGGACCGACAGTCCCTAGCCCAGTGGCCCATCTTGCCGCAATTTTGATACTTCTCCTTCCTCGCATCACGGTTCCTGCCAAAGCTGGTTCGATCACAACCTTCGCCACCAGCAGAGCTGCGTTGAGGTCGCCGCTGACGGTTGCTAGACTTGGACTCCCTAGAGGAGCCCTCATCTATCTGCTGTTCCTTTATCCACGCCACCCACTCCTCCTCGGTGAGGTAGAGCTTGCCGCCGGTCCCGGTGGTGGCCGCGGGCTCGTACTGATCTTCCACTGCCTTTAATCTCCCGGTAACCTCTTCAACAATCAAAGTCTCAATTGAAATTGCAACCTCGGAGAACCTGGGAGGCACGACGCGGAGATACCTCTCGACAACTTTCTGGTCCGGCTCTGGATCGCCAAGGATGTTCATCTGGTTCACCATTCCAGTGAGGTGCATGCCAAATTCTTCCACCATTTCGCCATCACGGAACACGATCATCTCGTACTTGCAGCGGAGTCGTTGGGCGCTCGACTTCCGAATGCGATCGTTGCCGATCCGCATGGTCTTGACGCAATTCCACGCCTCCTTGGTCATCTTCTTGACAGCCAGTGTGGAGATCATCTTTGATGGCACCACGCTGCAGATGGCGTCCAACGCCATCCGGTCTTCATGGTACTCAGCATTGTCGTGCTCGACGGCGTCCCAGAGACCACGCGCCTGCAGCTTCACCTTCATCAGCAACGACCAATCTCCATAGTTCGCCTTAGTGAGTATGGGGTAGTTCACCGAGCCTCCTGCCTCCTTGACCACGCGGTGTATCACCAACCCGTGGTCCATTCCACTCCCGCCGCTGCCTAAGGTGTGACCGCCGGAGCTCGAGGGGTTGCGTACGTCGTGGCGAAGACGACCGAGCGCGAGACATGAATACGCCTTCGAGCGCTCGATCACGAACCCAGTCACGGAGCTGTGCTCTGATACCAAATGTTGTAAAAACTCCCGGCGAGAACGTGTCGCCGACGAGCTGACGAACTTGGAGTTCACGAGTAAAGAGGGATCGATTTTGGTGCTGTCAACATCACAACCTTTTTGAATGTATTGCAACAGAATTTAAAGAAAAAAACTCAGAACTAAACATGGCAGCTAACTGCCCTACATGCGCGGCATGCCGCATTATCGGCCATGTCATCCCACGTTCACGAACACGCACTACTACAAAAAAAAACCACCTTTTTTGCCAATTTATCACTGCCGGTTTAGCTAAAACCGGCAATGATAAGATTATCACTGCCGGTTCATAAGTTAGACCGGCACAAATGCTAGTCTGAACAAGAACCGGCAGTGATAGTAACTTATCACTGCCGGTTCTAGAACAAACCGGCAGTGATACTAACTTT
This sequence comes from Guadua angustifolia, assembly GCA_036346375.1. NCBI lineage: Eukaryota > Viridiplantae > Streptophyta > Magnoliopsida > Poales > Poaceae > Guadua > Guadua angustifolia. The sequence continues at coordinate 36,141,819 of CM070512.1, forward strand.
TCGAAAAATCATAACTTTTTCATACGGTGTCGGATGGAGATAAAATTTATATGAAAATTATAGATCTCAATGAGATCTACAACTTTGTAGTTTACAACTTTTTATTTGAAGTCATTGAGATGTCCAAATAATGGTATCATTGCCGGTTGGCGATTCGTATTCCCAACCGGCAGTAATAATGCTGTCAACCATTTTTCGAAAAATCATAACTTTTTCATACGGTGTCGGATGGACATAAAATTCATATGAAAGTTGTAGCTCTCGACGAGATCTAAAACTTTGTAGTTGACAACTTTTTATTTAAAATCATTTAGATATCCAAATAATGGTATCACTGCCGGTTGGCGGTTCGTATTCCCAACCGGCAGTAATAATGCTGTCAACCATTTTTCGAAAAATCATAATTTTTTCATACGGTGTCGGATGGAGATAAAATTTATATGAAAGTTGTAGCTCTCGACGAGATCTACAACTTTGTAGTTGACAAATTTTTATTTTAAGTAATTTAGATGTCCAAATAATGGTATCACTGCCGGTTGGCGGTTCGTATTCCCAACCGGTAGTGATAATGCTGTCAACCATTTTTCGAAAAATCATAACTTTTTCATACGGTGTCGGATGGAGATAACATTTATATGAAAATTGTAGCTCTCGACGAGATCTACATCTTTGTAGTTGACAACTTTTTTATTTAAAATTATTTAGATGTCCAAATAATGGTATCACTGCCGGTTGGCGGTTCGTATTCCCAACCAGTAGTGATAATGCTGTCAATCATTTTTCGAAAAATCGTAACTTTTTCATACGGTGTCGGATGGAGATATAATTTATATGAACGTTGTAGCTCTCGACGAGATATACAACTTTGTAGTTGACAACATTTTTATTTGAAGTTATTTAGATGTCCAAATAATAGTATCACTGCCGGTTGGCAGTTCGTATTCCCAACCGGCAGTAATAGTGTTGTCAACCATTTTTCGAAAAATCATAACGTTTTCATACGATGTTGGATGGAGATAAAATTTATATGAAAATTATAGATATCGACGAGATCTACAACTTTGTAGTTGACAATTTTTTTATTTAAAATCATTTAGATGTCCAACTATCACTGCCGGTTATAAAACAAACCGACAGTGATAGTAACTTTTTGAAAAATCATAACTTTTTCATACGGTGTTAGATGGAGATAAAAGTTAAATGAAAATTGTAGCTCTCAACGAGATCTACAACTTTGTAGTTGACAATCTTTCCATTTGAAGTCATTTAGATATCCAAATAATCAGAAAAAGTTTCGGAGACAACGGATCAAAAGGAAAATATATCCTATGTTAGTTGAGCATTGAGTGAGGGGTGAGATGGTCCGAGGCATTTCGCGTGGAGCAGCAGGTCACGAGTTCGAGTGCTAGCAACCGCACGCACACGTATTTCGCGCGAAAATCGCGTGGTGGTCGGGTCTAGATACAAAATAAATTCTTTTTTTATTTTACCAAGTGATTTACGAACCGAGCTATCACTGCCGGTTCGCATACAAACCGGCAGTGATGTCGGTATCACTGCCGGTTCTAGAACCGGCAGTGATAGTCCGACTTTCACTGCCGATCAATCACTGCCGGTTCCAATATCCGGCAGTGATGCTAGTTTGGAACCGGTAGTGATGTGGTGTTCTGTAGTAGTGACACCGCGCACTTTCTAAAGACCAGGACGCGCTCCACATTAACAAGCATGCGTCGAGCCCTACAAACGCGCACAGCCGTGACAACTTGGCTGTGCTCAGACCTTGAGCTAAAACGAAACAAAACACATGATGCTGGTGGCGCGTTGGAGTATCACAACACTCACAAGGTGAAGATACATATTGCAGATTAGGGATTATTTTATCACAGAGGTAGATGTCCCGTACACTAATGTTAGTGGACAATTCTAAACATCAAAACATGCTCACTTGGTATATATCAAAATACATTTGGAATGTATGTAGAAGTTTAAAAATATGTTGATATCTTACTTTGCTATAGACAGAAAATCCATATATAAATGCAACCAGCCATGTAAATACAAGATGTCATTTCTGTTTGTTTAACGATAAAAGGCATCCAACAGTAATTTTCAGTGAAAATAAACAGTGAGTGCACTTAGAACTGATTACTAACATGGTATCAGTCATCAAACATAAGCCAGCAATGCACCAACACATGTCCATTTACGCTTTTGTTGACGCATCAATTGCAACACAACCACAATGAATGCAACGCCTATAAAAGGGCAAATTGCAATACGTAAAAAAATGCATAGAGTGTGGAAAGTGTGGGAAAATATGAAGTGAAGGTTAGTAAGCAGTGTAATCAACCACTAGACACACTGGCGCGGCGCACACCGCGCCACGCCGTGACGACCGCTGTAAGATAAATAAAAAAAACACGTGAGTTTTGGGGGGTTAATAGGAAAAAATGGATAAATATGTAATTTCAAAAAGTTTTGAGTAAATGTTTAGGGAAAATGGTGTGTTAAAAAATAAATTCTGGAAGCTCCGAAGAGTCTGCATAAAAAATTGGAAACCTTCGACTTCTGGAAGCTCCGAAGAGTCTGCGCAAAAAATTGGAAACCTTCGACGAATCTGTGTTTTTTTTTTGTGACGGGAATATTTTTTCCGGGTTTTTTGGGTGGCGAAAACATTTTCTCCGGTTTTTTTTGGTGGCGAAAACATTTTTTTGCGGGAAAACGGAGAAAGGACCTGAACGTAATAAACAGGGACCTGTTTTTTATTTTTTTGGACCTGTTCGTTACCCTGAAAAATTAGAAAAGGGCTTGTTCGCGATTTGAATTTAACGGGAGTCTTTTTCCGAAAAATACCGTGCCAGGGACCTAAACGCGAAGGGAAAAAACTATCTTTGTCTCACAAAAAATCGTGAAGGACCTATTCGTAATCTACAGGGATCTATCCCTAATTTCAAGCAATGGAGGGGTTTTTTTGCAAAATGGCCAAGGAGGACACGTGGGCCGGCTCCCCATCCGGCAATTCTACGGGTAATAAGAAAGGTAGGATTGAGTAAAACGAAGCAGCACCCGTTACGTGAACTCCAGAATGAACATAAGAATCCATGGCAGGCAAAAAGTTGGCATAGCATTTTAACAAACAAGATGGGGTAGCAAACTGATATATGATGACTAATAAGACAATTCAACAGATATCACTTGAACAATCTGACAGCACAAGAGCATATTACTCACATATAGATATAAGCTACCACAGACAATAACAGAGGAGATTGATAGTTAAAACTTTAGGCAATTAATATCATACCCTGTGCCTGAAACACTGCGGAGGCTCACAGTTTCTCCAGTTCACACGAGAGCACACCCGGGCAATTTGAGCATGGATTGCACATGAAACACAGTGATGCACCTTCGCTTACAGCTTGGGGAGAATGTAGCCTGCAATTTGACAACAAATCATGTATGCATGCTATTTTCACATAGCTGATGTCGGGACCCGAATATACAAATCCGGACCCTCTATGTATACTGCACTAGTCCAGAATCACGCTAGTGCACACAGGCTCAACATTGGTAAATATCACAATCATACACAGCGAAAACATAATAAAAGACATCGTATATTAAATATTACTATTTGAATGACCATATTGTCAACTTACATGACTACGCCTCGTAAGGCTGAACAACAAAGTAAACTGCAACAAAATGAAAACGTAGATAAACCTCCTAGTATACCACAGGCAACTGACAAGGGTCGCACCCTAGCATGCGTCTCTTCCTGGTACTCCTCCTCCAAGCTGATGTAGACTCCTCAACTGGTGATTTGTTGGTGGCAAGGGTGAGTACTTAAAGTACTCAATAAGTTGTGCACAGAATGCAATCCTAACATAACTATATACACGGCTTATTCCAAAGGAATAGCTAACATGGCTAATTTGCAGTCAAGCAGCATTTATGAAATAATACAGTATATATATTGAAAAGACAGTAAAACAAATAACAGTAATAGATAGATTCAGCATTTCTCAAGTAAACCAAGTTTCCAATCCTAAATCAAGTTCAAAATCTTCCATAGCAAGCTGCCATCCCATCCGAGTTTCCATTTAATTAACTAACCCTTGACTGTAATTCCCGAGCTATGCTCAATACCACGAGCACGGCTATTCCAAAGGAACGGTTAACATGGCTAATTTGCAGTAAAGCAGCATTTATGAAAGAATATAGTATATAGATTGAAAAGGCAGTAAAACAAATAACAGTAATAGATAGATTCAGCATTTCTCAAGTAAACCAAGTTTCCAATCCTAAGTCAAGTTCAAAATCTTCCATGGCAACTTGCCATCCCATCCAAGTTTCTATTTAATTAACTAACCCTTGATTGTAATTCCGAGCTATGCTCAATACCGCGAGCACGGCTATTCGAATAGATTCACACTCTGCAGAGGTGATGCACTTTACCCACATGACATGATATTCTCTTTGTGCCTGGCCATTAGCACACTTCCTTTAATGTGCCGGCAGAAAAATCATGACAAAGCTTTTACAATGCGCCGTCTTAACCCGATACGACTCGCTAAGGTTTCAACACTTGTGGAACTGGTTACCACGTTCAGGGCCCCCCTCTTGCGCCATATGAGTTGATCCGTAACTTGGGAACTCAAACCGCCATAGATGGTACCAAAGGTAAATATTGCAAATTAATCAGCTAGACTGTCCCATTTCATATATGTGGTTGCATGATTGACTCAGGTCAGAGACTTGCAAGGTTAAGTCCTTAGGATGATCAAAGCAAGACTTCCACATACCCTCTGCCCATCGGGCCCACCTTGGCATGCTCACCCCTTGCCACTTGCTCCAATCTAAGTGATTACCACCCCAGTTGATTACCAAGCACCATGTGCCATCAACAATTCAACATCGTTACGTGACATCCCTTGTCACTACAACTCAATCTCATTGTACGACTTCACATAACGCACAAGTTCATATCATTGTTCCATATTCCATTAGTCAAGATTAAATATCCATAATTCAAGTACATATGATGATGTGGCATGGCTAAGCATACTAACCGATCTAACCTTCCCATGTTGATTATCATTATTAACCAACTATAATGAACCAAACTAGGGTTACAATAGATCATGGCATACAAATGTCAAGGTAGGATATATATCAATTGGTAGATTAACTAGATCCCAATTTAAGTTGAAAAAAATGTATACGTGAAATAGCATGCAATAAAGTAAAACAATGTAACGATTTTATAAATATGGGTTCAACATTATCAAAGCACAACTTGCCTTATAAAGCCCTTATTCTTGCTCTGGATCTTGGTCTTGAGTCGATGAATTTTTCTTGGATGCCTCGCACAATCCGACGTCTATGCCTAATGAGAGAGAACACTAAATAAATACCAAAACAGAGAGCCTAAGAACTCCAAAAATCAATTAAAATTCACCATTAAATAGATATCAATTTTACAAATTTTTAGAAATTTGAATCACCTTAATCGGAGCTCGTATGAGGGAGAACGATCTCTCAGAAGATTCAAAAATCAGAAAATTGGAAAATACCGAATTAAACATATTATTTTAAACTGAAAAACTTATTTACTGCGTCATCATGACATCAGGGTGACTTCAGCCCTAGCCCGAAGAGCTGTCCGACCGACATGTGTTCTCCGATCCATTGAACCGAGCCCACGGACCAGATCACGGTCCTTGGCTTGATTTTTATGGATCGGGTCCACACGTCTAGGCAGCTGACAGCGGGACCCGCATTTGCTGACACTTGTGCAATCGCATACGCTGATGTGGACGACCACTCGGCGCCACCTCTGTGACACATTCGCTGATTTTGCTGACACGGCATCCACATGAACCTCGCCGAAGCACACCACGTAGGCCAGCGGAGCGCACGGCCCTAGGGTCGTCGGCGATGGCGAAGAGTACCACCATCCGCAAGATCACGACGTTGCGGTTCGGATGACGCTACTGGATCTTTACCTGTGAAAGTGCATCTAGGCCCCTTAATGATTTTAGTGATTAATGACAACAAGATTAAGTGACTAATGAGTTTTATGAGTATTATGGACGGATGAATACGCTCATGGGAAAGTCGCAGGAAAGAGGTCCTCAAATTCGAAAAGAAAAGGCGTCGGTTAAACTCAGCGGTTGTATTTGTTTTTAATTTTTGTTGGAGTTTAAGGATTGCCGCATTATTAAGAGGAATTTGGCAAGAAATAGCTTTAGAATGATTCAACGTGCTCAATGATGAATTCTAGTCCAAAAATGAGTCAATGTGTGAAGTCTTGGGGGCAAAATGTTCAAAAAGGTTCGGAGTATCCGAATATGTCTTCGGAATGTCCGGACTGGCCTCCTCGGTTGCTCAGGTAAAATTCGGTTCGGAATGTCCGAACGTTGGTTCGGAGTATCCGAGCTGACCCTCTCTGTTGGTCGAGTTCATTTTGGTTCGGAATGTCCGAACATAGGTTCGGAGTATCCGAGTGGACCCCCTCGGTTAGGGCAAGTTCTTTTAGGTTCGGACTATCCGAAATGTCATTCGGACTATCCGAACATGGGTTCGGACTATCCGAAGTGTCGTTCGGACTATCCGAACTGTGTGTTCAGTCGCCCTGATTTCAAATGGTTCGGACTATCCGAACATGGGTTCGGACTATCCGAAGTGTCGTTCGGACTATCCGAACTGTGTGTTCAGTCGCCCTGATTTCAAATGGTTTAGACTATCCGAACATGGGTTCGGACTATCCGAATAGTCTCGGGCTAAAGTGAAAAACGGCTAGTTTTGGGAGGCTTTAAATACCTCCCCAACTCCCACCTACCATTGTACCAGTGCATTCAATTCATTTTAACAGCTCCTTCACTCTCTCTAAGCTCTAGTGTTCATCTCCCTCAAGGCTTTGATTCTTGAATCTTTAGAGGGAAGTCTAGTAGAGAGTTTGGAAGATTAAGAGGTTGTGATTCATCTTGAGCACTTGGTTCATCCTCAAGTGGATTTCTTGTGAGATTTTTTACTCTTGGAGGTTGAGGACTCCTAGACGGCTAGGAGTCACCGGTGAGCACCCAATCTTCGTGTGGGTCGCCGCCGGAAGTTTGTGAAGGTTGAATCCGCCTCCGCAAGGAAAGGATTCAAAGAAAAGGAGGTGAGTGCTTTGTGCAACACCTAGAGGATTAGGGTTGAAAGAGACCCCGGCTTTGTGCTGCCTCAACGGAGACGTAGGATCCCCTCAAGGATCTGAACTTCGGGGAAAATCGTTCCATCTCTTTGGTTCTTAGATTTCCTTTTTGTTACCATTTGTGCTTGGCTTAATCCATTGGGGATTCAAGGGTTTGATAACTTCTTGTGGTAGATATTAGTGGGATTTCATCTCTGGTAGTTGTATTAGCTAAGTTATTTCATTTGGTAGTCATATTGCGCTCCAATTAGCTCAGATCTACATTTTAGGGTTTTGCTCGTGCAGAGTAGTTCGGACTATCCGAAAAGTCACTCGGACTATCCGAACCATTCGGACTGTCCGAAGTGAATTTCAGACTATCCGAACAGTTCATTTCCGCTGCGAACTTTTAAATTTCAAATCGCCTATTCACCCCCCCTCTAGGCGACATCTCGGTCCTTTCAATTGGTATCAGAGCCAAATCTCCATAGTTTGGCTTAACCGCTTGGAGAATCTAAGATGTCGGACTTAGAGAAGCATACCGAAGGCCGTAACCAAACTAAGGCTACGGGTTCCGGTAGTGGGGTTGCAATTCCATATGATTATCCCTCCTTTGGTGTCTCAAGCTCATCATCTTATGTCTCCGTGCCCTCCGGTCGAGCGCCTCATTTCGATGGCACTCACTATGCCGCATGGAAACATAAGATGAAGATGCACTTGAGATCGCTTCACCCTTCTATTTGAAAGATTGTTGAAACAGGTTTCAAGCCCGTTGATCCGAACAATCTTACTTCCGAAGAAGACAAGGCTCAACATTTCAATGACTTGGCCGTCAATGCCTTGTTTAACGCTTTGAGCGATTCTGAGTTCAACCGAGTCGATGGACTCGAAGAAGCAAAAGCAATTTGGGATAGACTCTTAGTGAGTCATGAAGGGGTTTCAAGTGTCTGCGAATCGAAGATAGAACTTATTGTTGGTGAGCTAAGCCGGATCACTTTGGAAGAAGGAGAATCCTACAACAAAATGTTTGACCGCTTAATGGTGCTTGTGAATCAAGCTAAGGGTCTTGGATGCACCGATCTTACTGACAAGGCCGTGGTGAAGATCATTCTTCGTGTGATCACTCCTACCAACCGCAACCTTGTCCAATTAATCCGAGACCGACCCAACTTCGACTCTTTGACACCTCATGATGTTATCGGCCGGCTAATGATGGACGAGATGATGATAAAGGAGGCCGAAGTTGTTGAGGAACTCAAGTCGGGTAAGAATAAAGGTATTGCTCTAAAGGTCGTGAAGACCGTGAGGGAAATTGAAGAAAGTACAGGTGAAGATGATGAGCCAAGTGGCCCCCTAACCAATGAAGACATGGCCTTGCTTGTAAGAAGATTCAATAAATTTCTCAAAAAGAAGGGTTGCAAATCGGGAAGTCTCTCCAAGAATCAATGGAGTAAGTCAAGAGGACGACACTCAATGAGAAAATGCTATGAGTGTGGAGAGCCCGGTCATTTCATCGTCGAATGTCCACAATGCGAGAAGAAAGAAGAGAAGCCATACAAGAAGGACAAGTACCGAGGCAAGGACAAGGAAAGAAACAAAAAGTTCAAGCATTACAAAAACAAGGGGCAAGCACACATTGGAGAAGAGTGGGATTCAAACTCCGACTCCGACTCAAGCTCCGACTCCAACGAAGGAGGAGTCGCCTCCGTCGCCATCGCCGTACCCTCTACTCCAACAACGTCGAAGGGCCTCTTCGACAACTTGAGCGATGACGACGAAAACGCTCCAATGTGCCTTATGGCTAAGGGGCGCAAGGTATCAATCAAAGCTTCATCCTCTTCTATTATTGATTCTTGCTTGGATGATAGTGATGACGATAGTGACGATGATTGTGCAATTAAGTCAATTAAGGACTTTGACATTCAAAAAATAGATTTACTTTTAAAAGATATTGAGAAATTGGAGGAAACTATTGAGCAAAAAGAGACTACTCTCGAAGCTCAAGAAGACTTGCTTATTCTTGAGAAAGAGAAAAATATTGAGCTAGAGAAGAGTCTAATCAATGAGAGAAGAAAATACGAGGAGTTGGTCGAAAATTCAAAAAAGGCCAAATCCAAGTTAACTAGTCTTGAGATCACCAATGCTTCACTCGTAGAGAAACTTGCCAAAGCAAATGATGCTTGCAAGGCTCTTGAGGTGAAGCTTGTTGATCTCTCGAATAGCTCTTCTAAATCCTCAACAGTTGTCTCCAATTCCTCATTACCATCTTCTAGCAATGGATGTGCTAGATGCTATAATGTCAATATTGATACTTGTGCCACTAACCTTGAGACTTTGCAAGTACTAGCTCATAAAAATGAGAAGCTCAAGGGAATGCTTGAAGATGGACTTCAAAAGTCCTATAAGGCTAGCAAAGGATTAGAGGAGTACCTCGGTAAGCGTCAAGGTAAAATTATGAAATATGGGCTTGGGTATATTCCGCCCAAGGGCAAAAAGAGCAACATCGTAGTTGCCCCCTTGAACAAGCCCATTCATTTTATTAAAGGCGAAGGAGCTTCTAAATATAAGACTCATTCTACCTTCTTTGCCTCGTATGTGCTTAAGAGAACTAACCTTGGTCGTGTAGTTGCTTGTTACATTGGGGGTAAGTCCAAAAGTCCTTCCAATGTGCGATCTATTTGGGTTCCCAAATCTCTTGTCACTAACGTGCGTGGACCTAAACAAGTTTGGGTACCAAAGAGCAAAAACTAAATTTCATTTTGTAAGCCTACATCTCCGGTGGATCAAGTTGGATCTTGGATAGCGGCTGTACACATCACATGACCGGAGAAAGGGCAATGTTCGCACATTTGGAAGCCAATGGATCGAATAGTGAAAGCATCATTTTTGGCGATAATGGAAAAAGTGAAGTGGTAGGTTTAGGTAAGATCATAATTACCAATGATTTTCATATAAATAATGTTTTACTTGTCGAATCGCTAAGTTACAACTTGTTATCCGTTGCACAATTACCAATGATTTTCATATAAATAAGTATCTTCAGTGATAAGGGTGTGGATGTCACAAGGAGGAGTGATGGTTCGATAGCCGTCAAAGGTCGTTTGAAGGGGAATCTCTATCTCGTAGATTTTACTACGGATAGAATTAACCTTGAAACATGCTTAATGGCTAAATCTAGCATGGGTTGGTTATGGCATCGCCGACTTGCCCATGTTGGTATGAGGAACCTCCACAAACTTCTTAAAGGCAATCACATTCTTGGATTAACCAATGTTGTCTTTGAGAAAGATAGGGTATGTAGCGCGTGTCAAGCCGATAAACAAGTTGGAGCCTCTCATCCCGCCAAGAACGTGATGACTACTACAAGACCTCTGGAGATGCTCCATATGGACTTGTTCGGCCCTATCACCTACATAAGCATTGGAGGAAACAAGTATGGTTTAGTTATCGTAGACGATTTTTCTCGATTTACTTGGGTGTTTTTCTTGCATGATAAAAGTGAAGCCCAAGGAACTTTAAAGAAATTCATGAGAAGGGCTCAAAACGAATTTGAAGTGAAGATCAAGAGAATTCGAAGTGATAATGGGACCGAATTCAAGAATACCGGTGTGGAGGAGTTTCTCGATGATGAAGGCATTAAGCACGAATTCTCGGCTCCCTATTCTCCCCAACAAAATGGGGTAGCCGAGAGGAAGAATCGTACACTCATCGAGATGGCACGGACAATGCTTGACGAGTACAAAGTCTCCGACATATTCTGGGCGGAGGCCATCAACACTACGTGCCATAGCTCCAACCGTCTATACCTCCACAAATTGTTGAAGAAGATGGGGTACGAGCTCCTCACCGGCAAGAAGCCAAATGTATCCTACTTTCGAGTTTTTGGAAGCAAATGCTACATTCTCAACAAGAAAGCTAAGTCTTCTAAATTCGCTCCTAAAGTAGATGAAGGTTTCTTACTTGGCTATGGATCAAATGCCTATGCATACCCAGTTTTCAACAACACTACCGGTGTGGTTGAAATCTCTCGTGATGTGACATTTGATGAAACTAACGGTTCTCAAGCAGAACAAGTTGATCGTACTGTGATTGACAGGGAAGAACCACCATGTGATGCAATCAAGAAATTGGCTATTGGAGAAGTAAGACCTCTTGAGCAAGAAGAAGCCCCGAGCACTCCAACTCAAGATGCAATTTTGGATGATGCTCCCTCTTCGTCAAGGCAAGCTCAAGATGGCTCGAATGCCACTCAAGACGATGAGGGTCCAATCCAAAGAACCAACGCAACCATGCCTCATCCGAGAGTTCATCAAAGTGTACAACGAGATCATCCCGTCGACAACATTCTTGGAGACATTAACAAGGGAGTATCCACTAGATCTCGTGTCGCAAACTTTTGTGAATTTTACTTCTTTGTGTCTTCTCTAGAACCTCTTAAGGTAAAAGAAGCACTTCAAGATCCAGACTGGGTGATGGCTATGCAAGAAGAGCTAAACAACTTTGAGCGTAATCAAGTATGGAAGCTTGTCGAAAGACCCAAGCAAAACGTGATTGGAACCAAATGGGTATTTCGCAACAAGCAAGATGAGAATGGGGTTGTGACGAGAAACAAAGCACGGTTAGTTGCTCAAGGCTACACCCAAATCGAAGGTTTGGATTTCGATGAAACATATGCTCCCGTAGCTAGGCTTGAATCCATTAGAATATTACTTACCTTTGCTACTCACCATGATTTTAAGTTGTATCAAATGGACGTGAAGAGCGCCTTCTTGAATGGACCACTCTCAGAGATGGTCTATGTTGAGCAACCACCCGAATTTGAAGACCCAAACCACCCGGACCATGTCTACTTCCTACATAAGGCTCTTAATTTATGGTCTGAAGCAAGCACTAAGAGCTTGGTTCGAGTGTCTTCGAGATTTTCTTCTCGAACAAGGTTTTGTAGTCGGAAAGGCCGACCCCACTCTCTTTACTAAACATATTGATGATGATTTATTCGTTTGTCAAATATATGTTGAAGACATTATATTCGGATCTACTAATGAACATTTGTGTAAGGAATTTAGTAGGATCATGACTAAAAGGTTCGAGATGTCCATGATGGGCGAATTGAAGTTCTTCCTCGGATTTCAAGTCAAACAACTCAAGGAAGGAACTTTTATATGCCAAACAAAGTACATCAAGGACATGCTCAAGAAGTTCGGTATGGAGAACGCCAAGCCTATCAAGACGCCAATGCAAGCCAACGGGCATCTAGACCTCGACAAAGAAGGTAAACCGGTCATCCAAAAGGTATATCGTTCGATGATCGGCTCTCTACTCTATCTTTGTGCATCTAGGCCCGATATTATGCTTAGTGTGTGCATGTGTGCAAGATTTCAAGCCGCTCCTAAAGAGTGCCACATGGTGGCTGTAAAAAGAATCTTTAGATATTTAGTGCACACTCCTCATTTTGGGCTTTGGTATCTAAAAGGTTCATCATTTGAGTTAGTTGGCTATTCCGATGTGGATTATGCCGGATGTAAGGTGGATAGGAAGAGTACTTCGGGGACTTGTCAATTCTTAGGTAGATCCCTTGTCTCCTGGTCCTCTAAGAAACAAAATTTCGTAGCCCTATCCACAGCCGAAGCCGAATACATAGCGGCTGGGAGTTGTTGCGCACAATTGCTTTGGATGAGGCAAACCCTAAATGACTATGGCCTAACCTATAATCATGTTCCTCTTTTGTGTGACAATGAGAGCGCCATAAAAATTGCCAACAACCCCGTCCAACATTCCCGCACAAAGCATATCGATATCCGCCATCATTTCCTGAGAGATCATTCCACTAAAGGCGATATCGACATTCAACATGTGAGCACAAATGATCAATTAGCCGATATTTTCACCAAGCCTTTAGATGAAAAGAGATTTTGTGAGTTGAGGAGTGGGCTAAATATTCTAGACTCTCGCCATTTGGCTTGAAATATGCTCACAAATTGATTGGTGATTGCAAAAGGTTTTTGAAAAATCTTATTTGCTTTATTTCTCTAATCTTATTGTGTTTATTGGCTTTTGATCTTCGGATCTTGTCAATCATCATGTGATCTTGGTTTGATTGGTTAAGTGTCTTGCTGATCACATGATGACTTGACTTCTTAGGATCTCTCATCTCCTTCTCGCTCCGGAGTCTTTCCTGCCTTTGTTTTCTTGTCATCCTGAGAAACTGGTTCGGACTATCCGAAGTTTAATTCGGACAATCCGAATTGGTTCGGACTATCCGAACTTACGTTCGGACTGTCCACAGTGGGGCTTCGGGCTTTTTAACCAGCCCGACCCTCTCTCTTCCTTTTTTCTTCCCCTTATTCCTTTTTTTCCCGTTTCTCCCTCCATTGCTCCGCCCCAACACTTGGATCTAGGGTTTTGGCTGGTGTTCTTGCGGATTGAGGGCTCCAAGACCTTCTCCAAGGGCAAGGGGCTCACCTCCATCATTCTTGTACTCCAGATTTGCCTTAGGTACCCGGTTTCTCTTCGTGAAAAGGTTGGTTCAATCTCTTCCGAATGTTGATTTTTTCCGTGTTCATCTTGAGAATCCTTGGACTCTAGACCATTCTAGGCCTTGCTAGGATAGTCTCCTCATGATTAGCTCTTAGCATTGTTGGATTATCATCTAGATTGAGAATTTAGAGTTTGTGATTTGTCACCTCGGAATGTCCGAATTTCCATTCGGAGTGTCCGAATATGTTCGGACTATCCGAATGAAAACTTCGGACTATCCGAAGAAAACTTCGGACTATCCGAAGAATGTGACTTCATTTTAACTCTTCATTGATCATCTAGGTTATAATTAGAGTCTAATCTTGTTTCAACCCTTGTATACTTTTAGGATGGATCCCTCTCAGGGTGAAAATCCCCGCTCTAGCCAATCGGACATCGACGCGGCTCGCTCGAAGAAAGCAAAGCATGATCACCCTGCCAGTGGTGTCTCAACACTTCCTCCTACAGTTCCAAGTAAGCGTCAAGCGGTTTGGAAAACTTATGAGAGGAAGTCTTCTTCTGCGAGAGCTTCAGGGCAAGGGCAGAGTGGTGTTGATCAAGGGGGCAGTGGTGATTCAGATCCTAGGGCTGCCATGCCTAGGTTGAGGGCAGCCAAGTGTGCTGCTCAGCGTCGGGAAGGAGCTCTAATCGGACCTTTGGAAATTCATCCTGCTGTTCGTGCAATTCCAATGGGTGTCACTCCAAAGAAAAAGGTAGACTATTGTCTTGGTCAAGGGAAGGGCAAAGAGGTACGCCAGCACAGAACTCAGGACCCCTTGTTGTTTCTTTAGGAAGATTATGTAGACAAGAGGTTTTGGAATCACTTTTAGCAAGACTTTTATGACTCTGTGATAGCGGAGAAGAAGAATCCAGTGGCTCAAATGCAGTACATTGACTGGGATTACATGCAGCAGCAGGAAGATCCCACATTTGATCTAGTCATCACTGCCTGTGAGCGCCACAACTTGAGGAAGATTATGTCATTCAGGTGCAAATGGAACAACGAGGTGGTAGCTCAGTTCTATGCCACCCTCTATGTGGACACCGATGCTGAGAGCACCATGTGGTTCATGGTGGATAGTCTTTACTACTCTGTGTCCAAGATTCAATTTGCTGATTGCTTGGGATTCTCCACCGAGGGCTGGGACAATCTGGACAAGTTGCACATTTCTGACTCTGCTGGCATCAATGATTTGACTCCTCTATATGATGACTCTCAGAATATCAAGTTGGGCACCACAAAAGGTTTGAAGCCTTTCTATGCTATTCTTTACAAGTTGATGAGGAAGACTGTGTGGCCCAAGGAGGGAGATGCCACCAACATCAATTCCTACTTGAGGAATCTGCCTTTGAGGATTGGTGAGGGAGCTAGGCCATTTGATGTGTTTGACTTCATCTGGCAGGAAATCAGGCTTAATTCTCTCAACCCGCGTAGCAGCTGCGGATTCGCTCCTTATGTGATGTGTATGGTTGAGAGCATTTTGGGCTTGTGGTTTGCTAAGGATGTGGAGCATGTCCCATACCGAGTTCGTCTGATCAAGGCTCCACCTCCTCCAGTTCAGCCAGTGCCAGCTCCTTCAGCGCCCAGTACCAGGTCAGGCTCCCTCAGCGAGACCTTCTTCAGTTGATCCTTCCTCCCCAGGTGGCTCTATCAAGTCCATGCTCCGTGCCATTTTCTGCCTAGGGATAAAGAACCACAAGAAAATCAAGCAAATGAATGAGAAGATCATCGATACTAAATGCATGACTCAAAGTCATCAAAGGGAAGTTAAACCTTTCTTGCTCTTCTGAGGAGTCCGAGTCAGAGTCGATTCGGACAGTGGATTGGCGACCAAGACTTTTTCGACCTTCCCGCCACTTCGGCGCCTACTGGCGATGATGAGGCGACTCTGCATATGTGCGGCTCGGGACAACGGCAATGGCGGCAGCGGCGATGGTGTGGGCGAGGAGTGACCTCTTTGGTGTCTTGATGCCAAAGGGGGAGTGAGGGCATTAGATTTATTTCTTTTTGGTTGTGGTTGCTTTTGCTTTTGTCAGATGTTGTTGCTCTTGTTGTTGCTTATGTTGGTTGTTGACTGTGTTGGTTGTTGACTGTGTTGGATGTTGACCTATGTGTTTAATTCCATTTCCTTTTAGCTATGCATTTGTGTGATGTCATGTCATATTTATCTATGCAAATTATCTGCTATATTATCTGCTATATATCTTGTTTTATTCTCTCGAAAGCAGAAATTTAGGGGGAGCTCTCACAAAAATTTTCCCGTAAATATGTGCATTTGATTCAACTCTCCAAAATTCTCTAATGCACACATTTAGGGGGAGTTCCTCCATGTATTTGGTTTTCCAAATACTCTTTCATTTCAATTTTATCTAAATCTAAATCAAATCGTGTTGTCATCAATTCACCAAAAAGGGGGAGATTGAAAGTGCATCTAGGCCCCTTAATGATTTTAGTGATTAATGACAACAAGATTAAGTGACTAATGAGTTTTATGAGTATTATGGACAGATGAATACGCTCATGGGAAAGTCGCTTAAGGAAAGAGGTCACTCAAATTCGAAAAGAAAAGGCGTCGGTTAAACTCAACGGTTGTATTTGTTTTTAATTTTTGTTGGAGTTTAAGGATTGCCGTACTATTAAGAGGAATTTGGCAAGAAATAGCTTTAGAATGATTCAACGTGCTCAATGATGAATTCTAGTCCAAAAATGAGTCAATGTGTGAAGTCTTGGGGGCAAAATGTTCAAAAAGGTTCGGAGTATCCGAATATGTCTTCGGAATGTCCGGACTGGCCTCCTCGGTTGCTCAGGCAAAATTCGGTTCGGAATGTCTGAACGTTGGTTCGGAGTATCCGAGCTGACCCTCTCTGTTGGTCGAGTTCATTTTGGTTCGGAATGTCCGAACATAGGTTCGGAGTATCCGAGTGGACCCCCTCGGTTAGGGCAAGTTCTTTTAGGTTCGGACTATCCGAAGTGTCGTTCGGACTATCCGAACATGGGTTCGGACTATCCGAAGTGTCGTTCGGACTATCCGAACTGTGTGTTCGATGCATACGATTTCAAATGGTTCAGACTATCCGAACATGGGTTCGGACTATCCGAATAGTCTCGGGCTAAAGTGAAAAACGGCTAGTTTTGGGAGGCTTTAAATACCTCCCCAACTCCCACCTACCATTGTACCAGTGCATTCAATTCATTTTAGCAGCTCCTTCACTCTCTCTAAGCTCTAGTGTTCATCTCCCTCAAGGCTTTGATTCTTGAATCTTTAGAGGGAAGTCTAGTAGAGAGTTTGGAAGATTAAGAGGTTGTGATTCATCTTGAGCACTTGGTTCATCCTCAAGTGGATTTCTTGTGAGATTTTTTACTCTTGGAGGTTGAGGACTCCTAGACGGCTAGGAGTCACCGGTGAGCACCCAATCTTCGTGTGGAGTGCATGCGGAAGTTTGTGAAGGTTGAATCCGCCTCCGCAAGGAAAGGATTCAAAGAAAAGGAAGTGAGTGCTTTGTGCAACACCTAGAGGATTAGGGTTGAAAGAGACCCCGGCTTTGTGCCGCCTCAACGGAGATGTAGGATTCCCTCAAGGATCTGAACTTCGGGGAAAATCGTTCCATCTCTTTGGTTCTTAGATTTCCTTTTTGTTACCATTTGTGCTTGGCTTAATCCATTGCGGATTCAAGGGTTTGATAACTTCTTGTGGTAGATATTGGTGGGATTTCATCTCTGGTAGTTGTATTAGCTAAGTTATTTCATTTGGTAGTCATATTGCACTCCAATTAGCTCAGATCTACATTTTAGGGTTTTGCTCGTGCAGAGTAGTTCGGACTATCCAAAAAGTCACTCGGACTATCCGAACCATTCGGACTGTCCGAAGTGAATTTCGGACTATCCGAACAGTTCATTTCCGCTGCGAACTTTTAAATTTCAAATCGCATATTCACCCCCCTCTAGGCGACATCTCGGTCCTTTCAACCTGCTACCCCAGAACGTCGGCGACGGCGAGGCGAGCGGTGACGGGTTTGGAATCTCCACGGCGACGGGGTTCCAACGATCTTTGGCAGCGAGAATGCGCGCACTGATCACGGCGATTCACGGCGAAATCATATGTACTATTGATGCTTCAATCGGTCCACCACTAGCGACGAATTGATGGAAATTGAGTCTCCGTGGCGCATGGCAAACTTCATGAATTCCTGACGAATGGCAGCGAATTTCGACTGGCGAACCTAGGGTTTTGGTTTACAGCTTCGAGGCGAATCGGGCGAGTGCTTTTATAGCCCGAGAAACCCTCTCCGACGGCGACTCGGACAATGAGTCTGCGGCGGCTACGGCTCCGAGTCCATGTCGGCCACGATCGGGGAAGATGAGCCACACAGCGACATGTGGAGAAATCGGATGGCTCACGGTGCTTGACCACGCGGGTGGTCCACAGCTGAACGATCGAAATCCAGCGGCTAACGCATGCCCAGCTTATGATTCTGGCCCATGGTCCCGCGGTGGCAGGCCGAGCTGCATTATGGCCATATGGGCCTCGGCCCATTACTATTTTAATATTTTCAAAACATTTTTGATTTTAATTAAATCCAGAATTCACTTATTTGGTTTAAAGCAACAAAAATATCGGAAAAATTCCTAGAAAAATCTCATAAATACCTTGAGACATTTTGAACTCAAATAAAATATTTTTGGCAAAACTTTATATTTACTTTATATATTTAGCTAGTTTTCCAAAAGGATCAATATACTTACTTTAAAATAAATTCAAATAAATCCGAAAAATTCCAACAAATTCGGAAAAATCACAAATCCAGCAAATAACAATAAAATAACATTAATTGCAAATTTTGGGATGTTACAGTTGAATAATACAAGAGAGACAAATGAGACCCCCAAAAAAATCAAGAGTTATTGTACCATCATGCACACCGCCTCCTCATATCACCCCGGTCAGCACGCTCAACAATGTTCCTCACCAAGAAAAGCTTGATAGCCTTGCCCTATTTAATGTAAATCATGCACTCAACTTCAAAATACCGAAGGGTGCACAAGAAAACAAACACCCTCATATCACATCATAGCAAGCATCTTGAGACTCCGTATAAATATGTTAGCCTGTTACACATGAAAGAAACTTCCTTCCCTAAACCATTCTTTGGTAGTTATATTTACTCGACCTACCATACAACCTACGATTTTAAAAACCTATCTAAGAAAAAAATTTAACTCACTCATTGCAATCCAAATGTTAGCTGGAGCCCACACTGTCATGCACTCAACAGAACTGCCTCCCTAAACACATGACCTGATCGCTCAGATAGTCAGATGATAGTTGCAAAACTTGCGACCTGAATTTACCACGACCACCAAATCATGCAAGCTATAAATTACCACAGGGAACCTAAAATTTACCAGAGTGCTAGTACACTAGAAGAGCACGTCTTCTTCACTTGAACACCAATCCGTCCCTACCAGGCTAATCATGACCCACAATGACACATCGATCACGAGCCAAGTCGCGCGATGAGCGACCGGCGTGCGTACCTTGGGGCAAAGATCGCAGCTTGGAGCGGATTTACTTGACGTGACCGCGGTCGTGCTTGTTGCACCACCATTCCTGCGGCTTGAGCGTCTCAAGCACGCAATGACACACCTGAAACGAAGCCGTGAGAAGGAAGCGGTGAGGGCGAGGAGAGAGAGAGAGAGAGAGAGAGGGAGGTAGGACTCAGGGACAGGGTTTCGGACGAAGGTGACACTTGCCACGTCGGGAGAAGGTGGAGGCTGATCTCCAGGGATTGAGGAGAGCGGGGAAGAAGACGGCGGAGGTGGCGTAGAGACACCGGGGAGAGATGTTAGTATTTTGGCACACTATAACTCAAGGCCTATATGCAATACTAGGAGTTTTGAGGACATTTGTCCCATATGGGTAGTTGAGAGAAGGTTTGACCAACTTAAATAGTTTGGACTCGTGTCCATCTGTTGTGAGGTTGGAAAAAGGAAAAGGCAGTGCCACACATGCGCGCCAAGCTGAGCCGAGCCGAGCTGTGCCAAGGCGTGTGCGTGTGCGTGTGCGAGTCGAGTCGAGACGAGACGAGATGTGACGTGCGTCGGTTTTCAGTAATCAATGTGATCGGTTTATGACCAGTAACGGACGTGGTTGATGGCTGGCTCATAAATCAACGTCGGTTACTTGTAACTGATATGGTTAATCGAGCGTTACCTGGCTGTTCGCCTCTTCTCCTAGTACCTATAAAAGGCGCCCTTCTCTCCTGTGTCAAGGACAAGACAGCACCAGTTCCTCCTCCTCATCCTGAGTTCAGCTGTTGCGCTGCCGCCTAGGTGTTCCCGGCTCTGTCTCCTGTGCACACAAGAACCAGAGTGAGCAGGCCTCCGGAATCATCATTCTCATGCGTTCCTGCTGCGGGATAGAGAGCAAATACGATTTTTGGGGAACGCGAAGATCGCGTGACTGCTCCTTGTGTTCGACTACATCGTCTACTGGTTGCGGAATCGGCACTGCAACAACCATCTACACTGCTTTAAGTCTATTCGTACGACAAACTGCGATCATGTCGACTGATCTGCAGAATAGCGCCTCTGGTGCCACCGGCACTGGCCTCGCTCAAGGGTATAATCTCGAGACCCTTCTATTGAGTTATATACTTGCTGTTTGCTATGTGATCACTATGCTAGATGTTATGCTATATAATATTTTTATGTGGATTAAATTAAACCGAAAATGCCTATTTTCTCAACAATCCAAAAATCGTATTTTAGGAATTTTCAGTTACTGGCTTCGCTGCTGCACTGAAGCCCAACATGTTCGATGGAGCGAACTATAAACGTTGGTGTGCAAAGATGATTCTTTGGTTGACTGCCACGAACGTGTATTATGTGGCACAAGGCAAGCTTGAAGGGGCGCTATCTCCTGATGAGGAGAGAGTGTTTGAGGCTGCCGATAATCTGTTCAAAGGTGTGTTATAAGCGTTCTAGGAGAAAACCTAGTGGATGTGTACATGATCTTACCTTCTGCTAAACAAATGTGGGATGCTCTTGAGGCCAAGTTTGGGGTCTCAGATGCAGGCAGTGAGCTGTACGTCATGGAGCAGTTTCATGACTACAAGATGGTCGATGATCGTTCTGTAGTAGAACAAGCTCATGAGATTCAGTCGCTTGCAAAGGAGCTTGATCACTTTCCATGCGTATTGCCTGACAAGTTTGTGGTAGGGTGCATCATTGCTAAACTGCCACCCTCTTGGAGGGA
The DNA here is from genome assembly GCA_036346375.1 of Guadua angustifolia. Classification (NCBI taxonomy): domain Eukaryota; kingdom Viridiplantae; phylum Streptophyta; class Magnoliopsida; order Poales; family Poaceae; genus Guadua; species Guadua angustifolia. The sequence goes on from CM070512.1 coordinate 36,162,768, forward strand.
TTTTGCCACTTCTTTAAAACATAAGAGACAAGAGTTCAACATCGCTGACTTGATTGGGTCTGTTGATGTTGAGGAGAAGGCGAGGGCAAAGGATATTCATGGGAAGGGACATGAGGGAAATTCCAGTGCCAATTTGGTGCAGAAAAGGAACTTTCAATCCCAAAAAAAAAATAAGAACAAGGCTGATAACAAAAATAAAGCCAACTAGACTATTAGCTTCAAGAAGAAGAAGAATAAAGGGAAGGGAGACTGCTTTGTATGCGGCAAACCTGGCCGTTGGGCTAAGGAATGCATTGAGCGCAAAGATAAGCAGAAAAAGTCTACCAACATTGTCATTGGTAATACTGAAGAGGGAGCATCTAGGTACGTAACAGTACCTCTTGTTCTTTCAGTATGTCATTCACCAAATTGGTGGGTTGACACTAGGGCCAATATACATGTATGTACTGACAAATCTCTGTTTTCTTCTTACCAGGTCACAAGGACTTCCTCCGTGCTGATGGGTAATGGATCGCAGGCATTTGTACATGGGGTCGGCACGGTTGATTTGAAGTTCACTTCAGGCAAGGTCGTGAGACTGAAGAACGTGCAACATTTACCCGCGATTAATAAGAACCTTGTCAGTGGATCTCTATTATGTAGAGATGGTTATAAGCTAGTTTTTGAGTCCAATAAATGTGTTGTATCCAGATTTGGATCTTTTATTGGTAAAGGCTTTGAGTGCGAAGGTTTGTTCCGCTTTTCGTTATCAGACATGTGTAATAATGTGGTGAATCATGTATGTGATGATGAGTCTAATGTTTGGCATTCACGACTTTGTCATATTAATCTTGGTTGCATGACGCGGCTTGCCAGTATGAGTTTAATCCCGAAGTTTACCTTTGTCAAAGGTTCTAAGTGCTAAGTATGTGTGCAATCTAAGCAAACTTGCAAGCCTCACAAGGCAGCAGAGGCGAGGAGTTTGGCACCATTAGAACTAGTTCACTCGGATCTGTGCGAGATGAATGGTGTGTTGACAAAAGGCGGAAAGAAATATTTCATGACTTAGATAGATGATTCTATTAGATATTGCTATGTGTATTTGCTGAAGTCAAAAGATGAGGCACTTCACTATTTTAAACTCTATAAAGCTAAGGTAGAAAACCAACTTGAGAGAAAGATTAAGCGGGTTAGGTCCGATCGCGGTGGAGAGTATTTCTCAAATGATTTCAATTTACTCTGTGAGGAACACGGTACAATCCATGAGAGGACGCCGCCCTATTCACTGCAATCTAACGGGATTGTGGAAAGAAAAAACCGCACTCTAACTAAGATGGTTAATGCCATGTTAGAAACAACGGAACTTTCCAAGGAATGGTGGGGTGAGGCTATATTGACTATGTGTTATGTCCTAAACAGAGTTCCTACAAAGAATAAAGAGAACCCCGTTCTAGGAATGGGAAAAGAAAAGATTAAATCTCTCTTACTTACGAACTTGGGGTTGTTTGGCTAAGGTCAATGTGCCAATCCCAAAGAAGCGTAAGCTTGGACCAAAGACTGTGGACTGTGTCTTTCTTGGGTATGCCTTTCACAGCATTGGGTATAGGTTTTTAATAGTGAAATCTAGAGTACCCGATATGTATGAGGGCACGATAATGGAGTCCAGAGATGTCACATTCTTTGAGGACGTATTTCCAATGAAAGAGAGACCTAGCTTATCTAGCCAAGAACCTATCTTCTCTCCTGAGCCTATCATTCCAATAAAGCACGTTAAACCTTCACTTGAAGAGAATCCTATAGATGAAGACAATGAAGCACCTCGTAAGAGTAAGAGACAAAGGACTGTAAAGTCTTTTGGTGATGACTTCATTGTATATCTAGTGGATGATACTCCAAGAACCATTGTAGAGGCTTATTCATCTCAGGATGTTGATTATTGGAAGGAAGCGGTCCGGAGTGAGATGGATTCCATCATGATGAATAGAACTTGGGAGATCGTGGATCGTTCTTATGGATGCAAACCTGTAGGATGTAAGTGGGTGTTCAAGAAGAAGCTTAGGTCTGATGGTACGATTGAAAAGTACAAGGCAAGGCTTGTTGCAAAGGGTTATACCCAGAAAGAAGGCGAAGACTTCTTCTATACTTATTCACTGGTTGCCAGACTGACTACTATACGAGTACTACTATCATTGGCTGCCTCTCACGGTCTGCTTGTCCATCAAATGGACGTTAAGACAGCTTTCCTTAATGGAGATTTGGAAGAGAAAATTTATATGGATCAGTCAGATGGATTTGTAGTAAAAGGTCATGAAGAAAAAGTGTGTAAGTTGTTGAAGCCTTTGTATGGTCTTAAACAAGCACCTAAGCAGTGGCACGAGAAGTTCGATAGAACTTTGACATCTGCCGGCTTTGTTGTGAATGAAGCTGACAGGTGTGTGTATTATCACTATGGTGGGGGAGAGGGAGTGATCTTGTGTCTGTATGTAGATGACATACTGATTTTTTGGGACGAACCTTAATGTGATTAAGGAAGTCAAGGACTTTTTGTCCGAAAGCTTTGAGATGAAGGATTTGGGAGAAGCGGACGTCATCTTAAACATTAAGTTGTTAAGAGGAGATGATGGTGGGGTTACTCTTTTGCAATCCCATTATGTGGAAAAGGTCTTGAGTCGCTTTGGATTTAGTGACTGCAAGCCTGCTCCAACACCGTATGATCCTAGTGTGATATTACGGAAAAACCAAAATATAGCAAGGGATCAATTGAGATATTCCCAAATCATTGGCTCGCTGATGTATCTAGCTAGTGCTACGAGGCCAGATATCTCGTTTGCTGTGAGCAAACTCAGCCGGTTTGTTTCAAATCCAGGAGATTATAACTGGCGTGCTCTGGAAAGAGTGATGCACTACCTAAAAGGGACAGTAAGCTATGGAATTTACTACACCGGGTACCCTAGGGTGCAGGAGGGTTATAGTGATTCAAACTGGATATCTAATGCTGATGAAATAAAAGCCACAAGTGGATATGTGTTCACTTTGGGAGGTGGCGCTGTTTCCTGGAAGTCTTGCAAGCAGACTATCTTAACGAAGTCAACAATGGAAGCAGAACTCACAGTATTAGACACCGTCATTGTTGAGGTTGAGTGGCTTCGTGAACTCCTAATGGATTTGCCGATAGTTGAAAAACCGATACCGGCTATCCTAATGAACTGTAATAATCAAATAGTGATTGTCAAGGTAAACAGTTCTAAGGACAACATGAAGTCATCGAGGCATATAAAGAGGCAATTGAAGTCTGTCAGGAAAATGAAAACCTCCAGAGTGATAGCGTTGGACTATGTCCAAACGACTAAAAACCTGGCAGTTCCCTTTACTAAGGGACTATCACAGAATGTGATAGATGAAGCATCAAGGGAGATGGGCTTGAGACCCACATGAGTCACACCTTAGTGGTAACTCATCATATGTGATCGGAGATCCCGTGAAGTAGGGTAGTGAAACAAGCAATTGGTTGGCTGGGAGGAGAGTACTTAAGTACATAGCCTACTCCATTGGAGATGCATTACTCTCCTATTCTGTATGGCAGGTTGATTATATCTTAATGTGTTCTGAGTGGCTTATATAAGTAGAGATGTTGTCCTACAGAACGTCTTATGTGGAATACACCTATATGAGCCTGACTGCTAGTCATAGTCTATGAGATTGGGTAATCTCTAGAAGCTTATGAAAGGCCAAGGAGTATGACTTATATGCTCCAAACAGAGGGAATGCTTATAGAAATCTAGTATCAGTAATGGGCTTTGGTGAAACTTATTCGTACAAAACTATCAATTCAAGGTATAGTCCATTGTTCAGTTGTGGATGAGTGTAACCTCTATCCTAGGTGGATGTTCAACTTAACAGTCCCCATCAAAACACTGTTATATCAAACAACAGTGGAACTAAGAGTATTACACATATGCCTTGGAATTTGGTAGGGATTGTTAGTATTTTGGCCCAATAAATCCCAAGGCCTATGTGCAATATTAGGAGTTTTGAGGACATTTGTCCCACATGGGTAGTTGAGAGAAGGTTTGACCAACTTAAATAGCTTGGACTCGTGTCCATCTGTTGTGAGGTTGGAAAAAGGAAAAGGCAGTGCCACACGCGCGCGCGTCGAGCCGAGCCGTGTTGAGGCGTGTGCGTGTGCGAGTCGAGTCGAGACGAGACAAGACGTGACGTGACGTGCACGTGTGCAGCGTAGGCTAGCCCGGACGTGATGTACTGGGCGGGAGCGGTTCATTTTTGCCGTTTCAGTGATCAATGTGGCCGATTTATGACCAGTAACCGCCGTCAGTTACCAGTAACGGACGTGGTTGATGGCTGGCTCATAATCAACGTCGGTTTTCAGTGATCAATGTGACTGGTTTATGACCAGTAACCGCCGTTAGTTACCAGTAATGGACGTGGTTGATGGCTGGCTCATAAATGTCGATTACTTATGGCGACATGGTTATCGGCGTTACTGGCTGTTCGTCTCTTCTCCTGGTACCTATAAAAGGCGCCCTTCTCTCCTGTGTCAAGGACAAGATAGCACCAGTTCCTCCTCCCCATCCCCGTTCAATTTGTTGCCTTGCCGCCTAGGTGTTCCGCTCTGTCTCTGCAGCGTCAGACAGAACCAAAGTGAGCAGACCTCCGGAATCATCATTCTCTTGGGATAGAGAGCAAATACGATTTTTGGGCAACACGAAGACCGCGTGACTGCTCCTTGTGTTTGACTACATCGTCTACTGGTTGCGGAATCGGCACTGCAACAACCGTTTACACTGCTTCAAGTCCGTTCGACTACTACGACAGACTGCGATCATGTCGACTGATCTGCAGAATAGCGCCTCTGGTGCCACCGGCACTGGCCCCGCTCAAGAGTATAATCTGGAGACCCTTCTATTGAGTTATATACTTGATGTTTGCTATGTGATCACTATGCTAGATGTCATGTTATATAATGTTTTTATGTGGATTAAATTAAACTGAAAAACGCCTATTTTCTCAACAAGAGAGTTCTCCTCTTCCAGTTTATCTCTGCAGTCCACCTTCAGATTTAACAAGCATACCAAGTAAATTAAACAGCTGAGAAGTAATAATGCTATCAAAACTAAGTTGATCACTTCATAAAAAGAAGAAGATGCGACATAGAACCTGCAAATTTCATCCGATATATTTCAGTTACATCAAAACTCTACTGATTAATGTGAACTAGGCCTAAAGTACAAATTCCAATCGATAGCATTCAACATGCGCAAGTAACAACAAATAACAAGAATTCAGCGAACTTGACCGTCCAACCTAACTACAGAATGTGGAACAAAGTTTCATGTCTACACAAATACAACCAACTAACCAAGAACAGGGAAACTATTCCAGGATGTTGCGGGCGGTGAAATCCATTTGGTCTTTTTGCTCATGTTTTGGCAAAACATGAGCTAATCTCAGAGATTCTTCTTCTTATATTGGGGGCATTATATTGTGGAATCATACTTTAGATGGGGAAAAAAACAGAAAGCGTAAAAACCTGCTCCTTAGAGTTCAGCACCGGAGGTCCCCACTTGTAATTACGTGCTACCCCTAAACCAGAACATGAAAATTCTTATGCTAAATGACGGCGGCAACTAACCCTGTCGCTACCATAGCCTTTAGCCTTTGATTGAATCTTGCGGAAGTTTAAACACGAATGCTATCCAATTTTTCATGAACAGTCCATTCCAATCTGTATAAAATTTGACGCATTGCAATCTGCAGTAGTAGTAATTATGAAAATATTTGGGGAAAAGCGCATCAAAATCGCCCAGAATAATCAATGGTGGACAAGTATACGAGCATCCCTGTTAGGCAAGCGTATCACTATGTACACGAAAGAATCAGCCACACACGAAACTAAAGTAAAGAGAAAGGTACTGACGAGGAGGAGCATGCAGTAGAGCGTGGCGCAGCCCGCGGCGGCGACACCAAGGGACCCCACGAGCCAGCCGGCGGTGCGGAAGGTGTAGGGGAGGCCGAGCACCCCCGTGCCCACGATGGACACTGTGAAAAGTAAAATGAAAACAGAGAACCGAATGGAATGATCACTTTTGCATTGATCAATTGATTGTATTTATACAAGGGAAAGGGTGCCATATATGGTTGCCTTAATCCAAAGAGACAACTGTCTAATTAACTGTCTAATCTATTACATGATTAATTGCCTAATCTTGTGTCTTGATGAGATCAACGAAATGGTGTCTTTTGAGAAGACAGTGTTTCACAACACTCCCCCTTGATCGAATCTTCCTTGAGATCAATGCATTGTTCATTTCTTCAAAATCTTGTGGGAACAATCTGAAGATTATATTGATATGCCATCAAAAACTCCTTTAAACCCAGTAGGGAAAAAAAGGAGAAAAATATGACATATATAAGTGTGATTAATAAATCACTATGTCTTTGGTAGCTCCTCTAAAAACCCCTGTGGGGAAAATTGGAGATACGACATAATATAGTAAACTCCTCTAAAAAACCTTGTAGGAAAAATATGAGGAGAAGATATGTTGATATACTGTTGAAAACTCCTATAAAACCCAGTGGAAAAAATTTAGGAGAAAACTGATACAGTATATTTAAGAAATTTTCTCTTGTGAACTCGTATGAGAAAATCTATTATAGGAAAAACCCACAAACGAGTTTTGAGGACAATGCATGTCTTTGATGTTTCCTTAAAAACCCCAATGGGGAAAATAGAAAACATGACATATACTTGTGTTAATATTACCTCATTAAAAACTTTTATGAAAAACTCATAAAAGAAAAGAGTATAATATTTGTTAGGACAGGTTAATAGTTAGGAGATATCTCCTCCTGATTCTTGCAAATTTTGAAGTCGTCTCATACCAATCCCATGAACACATTTCAAGAATGTAGAAGATGGTAATGACTTGGTGAAAAGATCAGCGAGGTTATCGCATGATTTGGTTTGCAAAATGTTTATCTCCCCACTTTGCTGTAACTCATGAGGATAAAACAATTTTGGAGCAATATACTTTGTTATGTTGCTCTTTATATAACTATCTGCTCATCATCTGTAACACAAGCAGAATTATCTTCATAGATAATTGTAGGTGATTCAATAGAACCAATGCCACATGATTGTTGTATGTGGTTAATCATTCTGCGAAGCCATACACATTCACGTGAAGCTTCATATAGTGCAATAATTTCAGAATGATTAGTGGAAGTGGCTACTAGAGTCTGTTTAGAAGACTTCCATGAAATAGCTGTTCCACTATGTAAGAATACAAAGCCTGTTTGAGATCTAGCATTATGGGGATCTGATAAATAGCCAGCATCCGTGTATCCAATCATAGTAGGATCTTGATTTCTTTTGAAATATAATCCAAGATCCTTTGTGCCATTGAGATATCTGAGGATATGCTTTACACCTGTCCAATGACGTTTGGTTGGTGCAGCGCTATGTCTAGCTAATAAGTTCACTGCAAATGCAATATCGGGCTGGTGCAATTTGCAAGATACATAAGCGCTCAATAGCACCGAGATAAGGAACCTCGGGTCCCAATGACTCTTCTCCATCATCACATGGTCTGAATGGATCTTTCTCCATATCTAGAGATCGAACAACCATAGGTGTTTTAGGTGGATATGATTTGTCCATATTGAATTTCTCCAATATTTTCTCGGATATAGGTGATTGATGCACTAAAATTCCCGAGGAAGGTGCTCGATTGTAAACCTAAGCAAAATTTGGTCTTACCCAAATCCTTCATCTCAAATTCGTCTTTAGGTGTTTATGCTTTCATTTATATCGTTAGAGTTGCCAATGATATTTAAATCATCAACATATACGGATATAATACAGAATCCTGTTAGAGATTTCTTTATGAAAACACATGGACAATCATCATTGTTTGTGTATCCCTTCTTTAGAAGAAATTCACTTAGTCGGTTGTACCACATTCTTCCCGACTATTTCAAGCTATATAGAGACTTGTTTAGCTTTATACAGTACATGTTGCGATTTGCGTTTGGATTCGGAATTGGGATTCCATCGGGAACCTTCATGTATATATCCGAATCAAGTGATCCATAAAGATATGCTGTCACTACATCCATCAACTGCAGAGATAGATGATTTTGAACTGCCAATGATATTAAGTATCGGAATGTTATCCCACTCATAACTGGAGAATATGTTTCATTGAAATCAATGCCGGGTCTCTGCGTGAACCCTTGTGCTACAAGTCTCGCTTTATATCTCACCACCTCATTGTTTTCATTCCGTTTCCGGATAAAAACCCATTTGAATCCCACAGGGAAGACTTTTGGAGGTGTAGGTATTGCAGATGTGAATACCTTTCTTTTAGTAAGCGAGGCTATCTCAGCTTGAATTGCTTCCTTCCATTGAATCGGTCCAGCGCTTTTTGCACTCTGCCATGGTCTTGGGATCTGGATCATTTAGGAGGTTATTTGCAATTGTTGCGGAGAAGTAAGTGTCGACAATTGTAGTCTTTCGGTCATATGATTCTCCAGAATCGATATAATTAGTGGAAATTTCTTGCACCCTTGATGATGGCTCATTATTTCCCAAAACTATGGAGCCAGGGCGTTCCGATGTCCCAGGATCAGCAATAGAGTACACTTTTGATCTGGGTTGTGGATCAACTTGAGGTTGGCTTTTATTTACTGATTTGGAGGATTTTGTCCTCGGTTTCTTTTGTCGCTTGCAAGAAGCTACATCTTTAGCCGTGGCCTTACTTATCCCCCTCTTACTTTGAAGTGGGAGTTGAATGGTTTTATTTGGTACCTCCACTCTTTCAGGCACATTTCGGGCAGGATAATAGGATTTAGTAACACCTTTAGTATCAGTAAATGCCTCTGGCAGGTTATTTGCAATGTGTTACAAATTTATAATTTTCTGAACTTGAAGTTCAGTTTCTTGAGTACGTGGATCTAAGGTGGAGATGTCTATAGCATCCCAATTGATTTCTGGGCATTCTTTTTGGTACTTGAAATCTCCCCCTAATGCCGGGAAATGATCTTCATTAAATATGCAATCAGCGTGCCGGGCCGTGAATAGGTCCCCAGTTAGGGGCTCAAGGTATTTAACAATCGACGGAGATTGATACCCCACATAGATCCCTAATTTTCTGTGTGGGCCCATAGAGGTACGCTTGGGTGGTGAGATCGGTACGTATATAGCGCAACTGAATTTTCGCAGATGGGAAATATTTGGTATATTTCCACGTACTAATTGCAGCGGGGAAGCTGTATGATATGCAGTTGGTCGCAATTGAATTAAGTCGGCGCTGTAAGACCGCATGACCCCAACATGAAGTTGGTAAGTTGCAATTTTGTAATAAGGGTCTTGCAATCCACTTGATTCTCTTTATGAGAGATTCTCGCCAAACCATTTTGAGTATGGACATATGGGATGAATCTCAGTACTTGAATTCCTAAAGCCATGCAATAATCATTGAATGCATGTGAGGAAAATTCAGCAGCATTGTCCAATCGTATGGATTGAATCTGGTGTTCGGGATAATGTGCTTTAAGTTTAATAATTTGAGCAATTATTTTTGCAAAGGCATGGTTACGTGTGGATAAAAGACACACATGAGACCATCTAGTAGATGCATCTATAAGAACCATGAAATACCTGAACGGTCCAGACAATGGTTGAATGGGGCCACATATGTCACCTTGAATACGTTCAAGGAATTTGAGTGGCTCATGTTGGATTTTAAGACGAGAAGGTCTCAAAATCAATTTCGATTGCACATGCAAAGGCATATAAAATCTGATGATTTTGAGAATTTGGCAGCATGCAGATCATGACCATTAGAATTGCTGATAATTTTTCTCATCATCCCTATACCAGGGTGACCAAGGCGATCATGCTAAGTTTGGAATGCATCAACATTCTGAAAAATTACCTTGTATGCAACATGTGGTACAGGTTTAATGTATGTGTAGTACAATCCAGATGGTAAAGAGGAAATCTTTTCAAGTGTTTGTCTGCCATATCCGTAATCTTTAGTGATGAGGAGAAATTCCTCATTATTGTCATCATGGGTTTCAATATGGAAACCATTTTTGCCGATATCTCTATAACTTAATAAGGTACGTGTTGAATCAGGATACAATAGTGCATCCTCGATTGTGATTTGTGTACCCATAGGAAGCATGATAGTGGCACGACCAGAGCCAACTATCATTGCATCGCGTCCAGCGATTGTCAAAACATTTCCTTGTCTCTTAGTAAGAGTTTAGAAATATTTTGTTTCCCTTAGTATAGAGTTAGTAGTACAACTATCTACTAGGCACAATTCCTCCTCCATCAGATCGACACCCGTAGAAATCTATATATAAATGAAGAATTTTAAAATTCTTGGTGAATATATATAGAATACATACAAACTTTATTGAATATCAAACATAATTATTACATTTATTGGGATATCCAATATGTCAATGTGATGATAATATTATTTAATACAACACTTAGGACATAATTGTGCTTTATTATTACAATAAATAAGGTACTAAACTAAGGATCTAAGAGATTGGGAGCCTAGTCGAAGTCTCCAAACATGTCATTGGAAGCAAATTCCATGATCATATTCTCTGTGTTGACTTGATCCTTGGCTTCCGGTACGTCGTTGTTGCTTGGTTCCTTGGGAACTTGTTGCGAACAATCAGCCTCTTCCCTGGAGTTGTCAGGTTGAAAGTTGAAATGGGCTTCATACTTCTGTCCCTGGGCAGCACGTCCACGTCCCACAGACTTTAGATAGAGATCAACAAGGTGACTTGGGGTATGGCATTTCTTTGTGATGTGGTTATAACAACCACATTTCTGACAAATAGGCTTGTCATTTCTTTGTTTGGAAATGCCTTTACCCTTATTGGGGATACGTGACTTATTCTTCTTGTTGTTTCTGCATTTGTTTTTACCATGGAAATTTCTTTGATGGTCTTTAGGACAACCATTAAATTTGGGTTTATTTTGAGCATTGGCATGAACTTCAGGCAATGGAGTAGACCCAAGAGGGCGCTGCTGATTGTTCCACACCATGAGTTCATGGTGTGGTTCAGTCTGAAGTAATGATTGAATAAGCTCGGAATAAACTGTGAAATTTCTCTCACGGTATTGTTGTTGAAGGATTCTTTCAGCGGGAAGCATTGTAGACAAAGTCTTTTCAATTTTATCCGCATTGGAAAGTTCCTTCTCACAGAACTGCAACTTAGTACTAATTCTATGAACAGCATGGTTATAATCACCATGATTTGAAATCTGAAGGCGAAGTTGGGCCCATTCAAATTGGCCTCGAGGCGGGATGAGTGCCTTTTCTGTTCATAGCGTTGCTTAAGAAAGCCATAGGGCACGTGGATTTTCCTCTAACATGTATTCAGACTTAAGGTGCGGATGTATATCTTTGCCTTATAATATATAAAGCCGCATACCGATGTTGATCACTTATTGGTTCTCGCACCTTCGCTTGTTCAAGAAGCACATAATAAAGTCCATGGTCGCAAGACTAACTTTTATGTCCATAGCCCATGTGGGATAGTTGTGTCCGTCAAGAGCGAGTACATCAAACTCTTTAGCGGCCATATTTCCTACATGAGGCAACCATAGATTTTGTTTAATTTACTATGGGTAAATTAAAATTACTATATGGTGATGTTGTAAAATGCAAAATAAGATGTAAACAAGAAAATTCTTGTATCATGAGTGTAAATCTCACATATGTGCTAACATTTTGGAGGTAGTCACCAAAATGGTGTAGACCTCTTATGGGCATAATCTGTTGATACAGTAGATGCCACTTGTGTTATGCAACATTGTATTGACACATTAGGTAATCACTGTGAAAGTGTAGACCTTGTTTAATTCATATTTCGTATTGGATACGCACGTTGAGGATTGACATCCCGCAGTAGTAACTATGGTACTACCTTGTGTATGACCAATAGGGATTATGAATTAAGATATTGGGTACGCACGTTGAGGATAGTCACTATGTATTAAACACGGTGTAGATCCCACAAAGAAGAACTATGGTGCTACCTTGTGTATGGCCAATCTGAAAAATTTGTGAACATTGTGTTATACAAAGTGAGGAAAAACACATAAAGTATTTTGCATATAAATATATTTGTTGAAATATGATCCAAATACAGAAAAGGCTAACTTCTGTCGGAGCGGAGCTCCGGCCCGGATCGTTGTTATTTCTTGACTGACATTTGAAATGAAAAACCAAATTACATGAAAACCTAGTGGTTTTATTGCGAATTTATGACTGAAATATATAAATAAAAATAACAATAAATAAAATGGCCTGTGGGCCGAAAAACCACCGAAGTGGCCCATCGGTCACAGGCCTATGCGGGCGGGCAGGCCTTGGCTTGGTGTCTTTGGGCCGCGCCGTCCTGTTGGGCTGAATCGGCCTGTTGGGCCGCACCAGCCACTAGTTGGTCGATGCAAACGCGTGCGGCAATAAAAAGGAGCCGGCCGAACCGGCTGCTAGGTTTAGGGTTTCCCTAACCAAACTGTCGTTGCCTCCTGGAATCGCCGCCTATGGATTGAAGCCGCATCAAGCGCTCCCGCCTCCACATCGCCGGCGCAGCCGCCTCCGCATCGCCACGCCGCCCGCCCCGCTGCTCCCTCAGATCGGAGAATACTCCCCCTCATCGGGGGAGATGAAGCCGCCTCCACCGTTGAAGGTCTCGGCGCTCGGGAGGGCAAGGGCCGCCGGGTTCCACGAGCCTGGGCGGAGTCCGGGTCGCCGGTGTGCCGTCGTAGTAGCCGTGCGATGGAGAAGGAAGCCTCGCGGAGGGGGCGAGGGCGGTGCCGGCTCTGGTGAAGCCGGTGTTGGAGTTGGAAGCCCTACATCCGAGGCGTTCACATAATAGGGCGGCGCACCACGGCGAGCAGCGAGCGTGCCCTCTGGGTTGATGAGAATGCCGACTCCGGGTGCTTCGATTGCGCTACAATCCTCTGGCGCCGAAGTCGCGACATGGGCGAGGCCGGCGCGGTTCAAGGAGATGTTCGGTGTCGTCACCCATCCGTGGATGGGACACTAAAATAAGCGCGCGTCCGGCGGGATCACTAGGCAGGCGCGACTCGATCCCGTGCTTTCGGGCGCGGCTGCGAGGGCCATGCCGTGGCACCCAAAACACAGGCGCGCGGCTGTTGCCATGGCGATGGATCGGCGATGGCGGACCGCATTTAACTTCGGCGAATGGTGTGGAAGAGTACATCGAGAATGTCATCGGGTAATTCTATTCTTGCCATTGTTACTTACCAAGAATGTGTTCTTCCGGTGCTTAGTTGGTTAAAGCGTGCATGATAACGTGTGAAAAGTAAAATGAAAACAGAGAACCGAATGGAATGATCACTTTTGCATTGATCAATTGATTGTATTTATACAAGGGAAAGGGTGCCATATACAGTTGCCTTAATCCAAAGAGACAACTGCCTAATTAACTGTCTAATCTATTACATGATTAACTGCCTAATCTTGTGTCTTGATGAGATCAACGAAATGGTGTCTTTTGAGAAGACAAGTGTTTCTATGAACACCACCACGTTCGGCGTCTCAGGCTCACGCGCCGCCCCCAACACACCATCCTCCCGTGCTAGCAGCGACGCCGCCCCCTCCATCGCCTCCGCCATCCCCACCAACAACCGCAGTGGCGGTGGTGAGAGCTAGTGGAGCTTCACGTAGCCAATTTGGATTTAGGAGTCGTATTTGGCGCGCGAGGGGTGGAGACTGAAGAGGGAGACAGTGTTTACCAAATTGGACTTGGTCACTTGGGCGAGAGGTGGGTGGTACGATTAGTAGAAAAAGGTTGCCGTAAAACGAGCAGCCGTCGGCGACGGGGAGGGATGCCGCCGTGGGATCTGGACTTCTTGATCCTCTGCAAGAAGGCTGGGGGCTGTTTGGTTGGATGCCAAATTTTCCTCATGAAACCTTATTAAAATTTGATCACTAAATTAGCTCCCAATCTTTTAGCTAAAGATTAGCAAGAAAATGAACTAAAAAAACTAAGGAAGAAAAGAATCTTGCTAAAATTTGATAGCAAACCAAATACTTATCAAATTTTGTCAATGCTATGAAAATTTGGTAGGGCTTACAAAATTTGGTAAGGCAAGTTTGTTAACCATTAGAAGCAAACTAAATAGGCCCTAGCTTTTTGTTTGGAGAGTTAGAATTTTTCTGACGCTAGTCGAAAGTCGGTACCTCACGATGGATAAAAATAATATTGTTCAGTACGTCAATTTATTATTATTGGATTTAGGGTCTGTTTGTTTTTGCTTTGGATTATCTAAAAGCTGATTCTGGATTGTGGCTGTAGAGAAGCTGATTCTCTAAAAGTTAGAATCCAAAAGCACATATGAAGTGGATTGTTGATTCTAGTGTATATGGGTGGGCTGGATTGTGAGAATCAGATTCTAGAATTGGATTGTTTGTTTTTTATTCTGCTTTTGGGGCCAGAATCCAGAATCAAAAGCTAAACAAACAGGCCCTTAGCTTGTGCCATACTCTTTACTCTGCCAAAGTCTTTGACCCACACCATGGCTATGCTATCGAGCTTTGCTCATCACACCTTTGGCTTCGTTATTGTTGTTTGCATGTACCTCGGCTGGACATTATAAAAGGGATGAATGGAAGGTCGTTGGGATAAATATTGCATTATTTAGTAGTTAATTAGTTTGTTATAAAGTATATTTTTTGTTAAAAATTTCATAGGCTTGGACGAGGGATTTAAAGACAGGTGGATGAAGATCAGAAAGATGGAGAGTGCATCTTTCACCACTACTATGTTCTTGTAAAGAAGTAATGTTTTTGTAAGTATTGTACTTTTTTTTGTTGTAAAATTCCTTTGCTCTAAACAATCAGTATGTTTGATGGATCAAGGAAGAATAATTGAATGCCAAAATTCAAAATCTTACATCCACATTCCCTCTCTTTGTCGGGACCCGGATTTGCAAAGTTTCCAAACCGGCAGTGATATATTATGCTGGTTTATAAACAAAAGCCGGTAGTGATAATATTACCCTAAATTCTCCTGTGCGAATGGCAGCGGTATCACTGACGGCTCTTGTTATCGAACCGACAGTGATATATTACTACCGATTATTGAATCAGACCCAGCAGTGATAATACGACGCTATATATAGCCCAGGTTCCTTCTCCAACTTGTCCAGAACAAAGAGGAGCTCTATTCTTGCTCGGTTGGGGAAGAGAGGGGGCGAATTTTTGCTCTCAAATTTGGTGGAATTCACTTCTAATTCGTGATCGAAGGTTCGTATCTTGATATACATTTCATTTGTAGTTGATTTAGTTGGATATTACGTTCTATATTGTTGTTGGTTTTGAGAATTATTGATTGCATAATGAGCACAATTAGAGCTCTAATTTAGAGAATAGATTTCAATTTACCACCTTTTATATGTACATTGATTAGTGAGATTAAGATATAACTTGAATTTAAGTTTTTATGAGGACCAAATTAGTGATTGCATTTAATATGTTAAATATGATAGCACTACATAATTCATTATCGTTTAATCTAATTACTTATAATTGTTTCTTTGTTTGGTGTATATTAATTTAATACTTTGTTTTAGTATTGCAAATTTGCCAGACGGACCATTATAACTAATAGCAATTATTTAATTGATTTTAAAAGTGAGATTTGGATATGGATTTCTTGATTAATTAGCACCACGTAACAAATTAAATGAATAAAACAATTTGTGACCACTTATTGATTTACTGATATTTTATTTGTTATAAATATTTGAAGATGGACCGAAGATAGATGTATGAAGCAGACCGTCGCGATAGAGAGTACTTAACGGTGTGACTAGTTTTCTGAGCGCGGCTGCGGTGCACAAGTCAAATAAGCTGACGGACTATATTTGTTGCCCGTGCATCGATTGCAAGAATGAGAAGCAGTTTTCTAACCTTGTGGCGATCCGTGCATACTTGCTTCGAAGGGGTTTCAAGCCTGCCTATACCTGTTGGACTGAGCAAGGTGAAAATGAGATTGTACGTGAAGGTTATCTGATTGATGATGATGATGAAGACAACGACTCGACGGCGGTCGAAGATATGTTCGTGTACACCCAAGATGATACGTTTATCGATAACCATGAAGATGATCTAGAACAGTTGTTGCATGATGGGGAGGAGGACCTCATGAGTGAAAGGGATTTTCAGAAGTTCCAGTGTATGGTAGAGGACTCTACAACACCTTTGTACCCGGGCTGCAAGGAGGAGCTCAAAAAGCTGCATATTGTGCTTACAGTGCTGCAGTTGAAGGCAAGCAATGGTTGGTCCGATAAGAGCTTCACAGAGTTGTTAGGTTTCCTCAGAGACGTGCTTCTAGAGGGAATGTGTTACCAGCAACCACGTACCAGGCCAAGTAGATTGTCTGCCTATTGGGACTGGAAGTATAGAAAATACACGCATATCCAAACGATTGTATATTGTATCACAATGAGTTTGAAAATGAAACGGCCCCCATTTTTACATAAATGCAAAAATGGAAATATAATGTGCTTTCCATACTAGTCCCGTGATCAGTAGCTAGTACGCACATTTACATCAATTGGAATCACAACTATACATCAATTTAAAGCGGAAGATATTATACAATGTATTTAAACAATTCAGAGTATATATATACTTAGCACAAAAGAAGCAAAATCTTGTAGTATGCCCATCCAACCCGCAGGCAACTGGTAAGGCATAAATCCCTAGAAAAGATGTTTGAAATCTCCCGCAACCTGCGACGAAAGAATCTTCGGAGCTTTGCTAACTTTTCCACCTAAAACAACATAATAAGCAAGGGTGAGTACTTTCGCACTCCGCAAGACTTAAGGTGGTATTTGCAAATGAATAAATGCAGGTTATGTCAAAGGAAGCTTCTAAGGTTAATTTGCATAAAGCAACATTTAGTTCGTAATTCAAGTTGCAGTTTCAAACGAAATTTGTAAGAGCAAGTTTGCTGATAAAAAATAAATAAATAAAGCATAAGTAATACTCACAGTCCATCATAAGCAATGAATAATCCAATTCATGAAGTACATCCATTCATGAAATCCAACAATTCATGTAATCCAATAATTAGTCCAACAATTCATGTGATCCATCAAGTCATGTCAATCCAATGACAATAAGGGAAATTGGTAAACAAATTTCAAATCAAAACCCATTTTTAGAAAATACCAAAAGCTAACATTGGAATGACTTCACCAAGTGCCCATGACCGCGGGCGCGGCTAATCGATTAGATTTACACTCTGCAGAGGGATACAACTTTACCCACAAGTCATGACCTTTTCTTTTTGCCGCATGTTTCACGCACCTTAGGCGTGTGGCCAGAATGTTCATGACGAAAACCTTTACATTACCTAGGTTAACTTTACACCAGCCCGGGATGTTAAACCCATACTATGGTAGAAGAATCCAGAGCATAGAAATGATGGATCTCCCCACAGCATCGCGTACACCGTTGCATTGGTAAGTAGAAACCCCTACAAGAAAACTTTGAAAAGAATGCCTGTGCAAGCTCCCGCCTTCCATAAATTCAAAGTTAAACCAGATAATTTAATTAGTTTAAGGCTGCCCCACCCTAGCACTTGTGGTTTGTAAGGATTTCTTGGACCTATAACATCCCATTGTTCGGTCCTTAATTTGACACGGGCAATACTTCACCCTGCACTACGTGCATTTCCATCTGCACAACCGGCTATTGCCAATAATTGCCCGCATCCAAATCATAGTTTTATTTTGGGATTTTTAGTCAAAATACCCACATCCAACCACATGTCAAAACCAACATTTCCAACTTGTAAAGAATGAATTTTGATCCAATCATCTTCAACGTTGGTTCTAAAGCATGGCTAAGCATGGATAATAATCGCATATACCCAAATTGACATTAAATATTGTCTAACACATTCCTATGGTTACCAAGGTACACATATCCATACTTATCAAGGAAGTTTCATGAGACAACAGGTATATCTACCAGTACCACAAAATAGCAGGTTTGCAGAAAATAAACGTATGCATGAAACAATTTTATAAACAAAAGTAAAATTAAATACTGGGACCAATATGATCAAAGGGATGCTTGCCTTGCTTATTTGTCGTTTATGATAAAGTCGTGATTGCAGCTGACGTTGTCGACGACGGAGTTAGAGGCGTCGAGTTCTACACGTCGTTCAACGAAAATATAGCAAATATTCATCTTTAATAAGGGCAAAAAGAAAATAGATAGTAAATCAAATAAAAACTTACTACAGAAAACAGGTGTGATTTAGGGTTGCATGACGTTACAGTTCTTGGATTTTAAAGAATTATATTTATATTCAAATCGTTAACAGTTTAAACGATGCAGGATTTCTTTTATGTATTATCTATTCTTATTTTATGAATTCAAGATGCTAAAATTATGTATTTTTATATTTATATTATCGAATTCAAGATGCAAAAATTATTTGGATTAATAGAAATAATCATTAGTTCCAGGTTTCATATACTCTTCACTATTCACGCGATGCTTCAGGTAACCTTATCACTTAAGGGTTTTGTACTAACAAGATTTAATTGAAAAACAAGTTAAAATATGAATATTTTTCTAGATTATGGTAGTTCATATCCTAAATATTATTTCTAGTCTATTCTTCACAAAGTTTGCATTAAGACGAGACATTTTACAATCTGCCGAAAAGGCTTAAGCGTTACTAAAAATCAGAAATCATAATACTTAAGGTTATTTAGCTAGCAAGATTTATATGCAAAACATAATATAATGAACTTATTTCTTCAGAATATGGTAACACATACTTTGGACAACATTTCTAAGCAAGTCTTATAAATTTTATCATCTAGACGAGTTATTTTATTCACTGTTGAAATATCCTAAATGATCACAAAATTTACGTTACAATTATACAGATTTCGTTTTTCGTTTGCAGTTACAACATACATGATTATTCATTCATTTTTCTGGTATTAGTAAGGTATGATCCTAGCAGTGTTTAGAACTAGTTTCACATTAGTTTGATTTTAGCCGAGGTCTTTTGTATGCATATAAAGGTCAAAGGCTTTTGTCAATGGAACTGAATTTAGTTCTTTTTCACTGACTAATATTGTCTAATCTTAAGAATATGTTAAGGTTGGCTCTTCCTAACATGGTACTTGATTTTTGAGTTGTTATACATATATTTCTAATTCTGTAACTATATACATATACCTTATGAATGCATATATATAAATATTCACCTTTTGGGTCATACTTCAATCATAAAGCTTATTCTATATCAAGTTCATTACTTAAGCATTTGGCATATCCAGGTATGCTACTGTCATAACAGTGTTTAGAAACCATTTTTTTATTTGTTTTAGATTTTTCTTGCATAAATTATACCTCTTTAAATATTTAATGCATTGATAATAACATTAACGAGAAAATGATTCATACATAGATGAAAATTAAAATATTTTATATATTTGAGTGTCTTAAAGCATAAGGATTCCATTAGAATTGGTTTCATTTAATTCTAAATTTGTTTGTGATATTTTTATGTATAGCACATGTTTAGCCCTTTTCTTTAATATTTGAATTTCAAATTTTTCCAGAGCATGTATTCAAAATGTTTTCACATATTTTGAAAGATCTTGCTTTTATATGAATATAGAAATTTGTTTCACCTCATTTGGATTAATGGTTCAAAAGTTATGCATAAATGAAATTAGCTCGGCTGGAAAAAGAATTGAATTAAGAAAATACATTTTCGCAGTACGAAAGCGTCTTTACCCTTTGCACTGGAGTGGCTGCGACTGGCTGACAGAGGGCCCCGCGAGGCAGAGAGACAGAACAGAGAAGGACCAGGGCACAGCGGCGACGGCGAATGGCGGCCGGAGACAGACGGACGGCGGGCGGAGAGGCTCTAGAAGGGTTGCCCGCAAGCACGGGATGCTTCAATTGGACTCGACGGCGACTGGAGTAGGGCTTCCACCGGAGTTGAGCGGCGGCAATGGGGAAGCTTCGGTTGGGAGCAAGAATCACGGTGCTGGAGTTGAAATGGGTAACAATATTAGCATTAGAGGCTCACAAGGATTCTATTTTGCTAATCGTGAGGTCGGAGACTCACCAGGGAGCTCTGCCCATGGCGCGCTAGAGTTGGAGAAGAAGCTCCACGGTGGCGGCGAGTTTCAAGTGATGAAGACTGGAATTGAGGTGCGGGATGGGTTCCTGAGGTGTTCTAGATGCTATTGGTTTAATGAATTGGAAATTTGTTCACCGAATCACTCGAATTTGGTTTTTCCCCTTTTCTTCAGTGGAGCTCTAAAAATGGCGCATTGGATGGGCGCAGTCAAAGCAAGCTCGGATGCCCTTTTTTAGCTGGCGATTTGGCGCGGTTGAGCTCAGTCTCAACGCGAGTTCACTGAACCGGCTGCTCAGGGGGAATGAACTGCCGGAGAATTGATGTCGCGCTGCGGGAAACACGGAAGAGCGGCCACGTGGTGGAGGCGTGGCGGTCCGGCGTTGGCTGGGCGGCGCAAAATGGCAGAGGGTGACGCTGGAACAGTGATCGGCGGCTTCGGCCATTTGCGCTGACCGGCTCGGGACCTCGGCGCTGGAGGAAGAAGAATACGCGGGGAAGAGGCTGACTGGTGGTCCCTACAGGGTGTCGGGTCCAGCAGGTAAGTGTGAAGAAATGGGTCTCCGGAACAATTCTGCGGCTGAGTTGAATAGGTTCAATGAATCTGTTACAGTCAAGCCTGCAAATTACTAAAGATTTTACTGTGTGTTCCAGAGATAAGCTTGACCATACTGTTCAAATTTCATATTTTTTTTTATTCGTGTAGAATTTATAAAAATTCTGACAAGTCACTGTGCACAATTTTCTTTTTTCTGTATTTAAATTTTCTGGGAGTATAATACTTTGAAAACTTTTTGAAACTTTGTTTAAAGATTAATTTTATCCATACTAGTCTTATGTAAAATTTTCATATTCAGATAATTTGTAATTTATTTACTAAAATTCTGACATTGGAATTTCCAGATTTTTCAGCCTTACGGTTTTTGAATTTTTATAAATACCAAATTTAATTATTATTTTCAGATATTTTTACTGTTGATTTACTGACCATCTCATAAGATAATATTAAATTTCCAGCTCTAGATAAGGTTGAATTATTTTTATTTAAATCTGACAAGTGTACTTTTGTTAGTCAAGAAGCATTAATTATTTTTCGTGATTACTTTGATGTGACTTGTAACTTCCTAAATTATTTTAATATGACTTTATAAATTCATAAATATATCTCTGAAAATTTTCTAGGGTTAAATACATTTTTTATTTTATTGGTATAAGATTTTATTATTGTTAATTGTCTTTTACTTGCAAATACTTTTCCATTAGAGCAAAAATCAAGAAAATCCAGAAAAATCAGGAAAATGCAAATTAAAACTTGTTAAAATATATTATTTAATTTTCTTATTTTATTGGATTTTTTAGGATGTTATAGAAAAATTGGATGCGTCTCCCATTTGCAAGGCATCTCGGTATAAGCGCGGTGATGACGAAATTGAAGTGCATCATAAGAAAAAAAGACCCTCAGCCAAGGTGATGTGGTATTTCCCTATAATCCCACGTCGGAAGCGTCTGTTTGTGAACATAAGTGTGAGACCCCATTCGGGCGAATAGGAACCTCCATGTGATTACTGTGCTATTCCCTGAATCAGTAGCTAGCACTCACATGTTTACGACATTTATATCACAACCATACTCGCAAGCCAAACATAAATACATACGAGCAAACACTAAATACACAGAGTTTGTACAATTCAAAAGCCGAACAGTGGAAAATAAAGATAGGCAAATAAACTCCAAAGGCCAAGTGGTTGCCCACTAAACCCTTAGGCAACTGACTCGGCGCCCTAAAAGAAACCGTTGTCGAAATCCCCGAGTCCTGCCTGGAAAAGGATGTCGTCTGGCAGATCACAGTCTTCTTCCTCTGAGACAGCAGATGCAAGATTGAGTACATTGGTACTCAGCAAGTCTTATAGTGGTTCACATATGCAATTAAATAATTATGCAGGCTGAACAATAAACAGGCTTTGGTTATTTTGCAGTTGCATAAAAACATTTAAAATGTAAGAATACAATAGATTGCAACAACGCATTTTAATAAAGCAAATGATAAGCAACCTGTTAAGTAAATACTCCAATTTTTCCAACCCAGTCTACCCAACTGCACAAGTCTCCGGTGTCGATCCTTTGACACAAAAGTTGGTTTCAAAAACAGTTTCCAAACCAAACCAAATTTTAGAAAAGACTCGAAAGACTCTAACAAGGGAGATCCTTCCCCAAGCGCCCATAACCGCGGGCACGGCTAATTGATTAGTTCTTACACTTTGCAGAGGTGTACACTTTACCCACAAAGAATGATCAACCCCTTTTGCTAGGCCATACGACACACTTCCTTTGTTGTGCCAGCGAGGAGATCATACAGAGCCGTTACATTATCTAGACGTGGCTTTACACCAGCCCGGGAAGTTAACCCTCGCCCTGAAAACAGAGACACTCACCCAAGCCGTTGATCCACATTTTTCACACCCAACACCACGTCTCTGTCCAGGGCAAGGCGTACACCGTTGCATTGGTATGTAGAAACCCCTACAAGCAGACCTGACCGGAATGCCTGTGCGAACTCCCGCCTTCCTTAGATGCAAAGCCACATCTAAACAACTTAATAGGCTAAGGAATGCCCATACAGACCCTCGTGGTTGCACGAAATCTTGGTTATACAACGTCCCATTGCTCGGTCCTTAATCCGACACGGGCGATACTCCACCCTACACTACGTGCAAACCCGTCTGCACAACCGGCTATTGCCAATAATTGCCCGCGTCAAACCATAGTTTTATTTGAGGTTTTTTAGCAACCTAACAGCAACCATTTTCCCAAAAAGGACTATACATTGGTTGGAAAGATTAAAACATTTAACGAGTAGCTTAAGCAGAATACAAAACTAGCGGTTATACCCAAAGTGACATTACATATGTCTAGATCTAACTATGGTTTACAAGGTTCACATTTCCATACCGATTAAGGCAAACCATAATGTACAGGATTAACTACAGTACCAACCCAAGATAGCAATTTTTATGGAGAATTATCCGGATGCACTACACACATACAAAAACAACAAATTGTAGGTAAATTATCCGGTTCAACATGATCAAGGGGTTGCTTGCCTTGCAGCTCGCTGTCCGGATCAAAGTCTGGATCTTCCACTGGATCGTCTCCCTCCTCAGGAACATCGGTGTCTACACGTCGAGAAAACGAGGAACAAAGGAACATCAGTAAACTCCAAATGGGCAAAAAGAAGACAGACAGGAAAGTAAATACCCAAATCACACCAAAACAGGGATTGCTTCAAATGAAATATCTTTAGTTAAATTTCGAATTCAAGACGCAAAAATTATTTAGATTAAGAAAACTTATCACATTAGCTTCTCTAGAGAAACACACCAAAAGGCAGTACTAAGATTCAACTCTCTGTCAACTCCCTGATCCTTTCTTGGAACTACAAAAATTGTAACAACTTAGGGTTGTTCAACTAACAAGATTAATGTGCAACACTAGGTGAAATAAGGATTTTAATCTTGGACAACCTAGAGCATACTTTGGTTAACAAAGCTAGGGGTCTTTCCTGAATTTTTGGGTTGAGACGAGACTTGAAACTCTTTGTCGAAAAGGCATATATGATACTAATGTATACGTTATAACAAATCGGCCAAAAAGGGTTAGAGAACATTAACATCAGGGGTTATGTTCTTAACAGAAACTAAGTGTTAATCAGTTTAGAATTGAAATATTATGTAAACATAACCTGGTAGTACAAAGTTTGGTACTCATATCCACATTATCCTCTCTAAAATTCTTACTTGGATGAGCTACTATACCAGCTGTTGAAAATGATAAGTTTCTCAATTATCCTGAAAACTATATTGATTAAGCTTATTTCACTAACTTGTTAAATGTACAAATCTTGGCAAAATAGTTTAATTTCTTCAGAACCTGTTAGATTATACTATGTAGAGTATCCTTATACTATTTTTACACTTTTTCTCATTTAGGCAACCTATTTTAGCTATTGGTGAAAAGACCTATATGATCACAATTACAACCTTATAGCGACTCAACTTTCACATCCATTTCCTACTAAAGTTCTTACCAAATTTTATTCATTTTTCTGTTGATACCAGGGCATGGTCTTAGAATTATTTTAAAACTGAATTTGAATTATTTTGAGCCTATTCATAATGGGTTACACTTAGGTTTATCATTATGACTACTATTTCTTTTCATTAGACAACCATCACTCAAGTTTTTCCTTAACCCTTTTACACAACTAACCCTATACTGATTCATGTTTCTTCAATTTTCAGCTTAATTTATATAAACTTCAATTTATACATATTTCATTCATTTGTCCTTTTATACACTAATATTTCATTCTATGGAAACATAATGCTCAATTAATTATTTTTCAATTATTTATATATTTCTAAGGTGCTTACAACTAGGGGTTTCATAAAATTTATCTCATTCAATTATAACTTTATTTAAAAATTATTCTATTTAAATAGTCTTACTCACCTCTAAGCATCTCTTTAAATTTCCTAAAATTCCACAGCACGAATCTTTAATTCACCTTTACATATTCTGAAACTACAGAATTTTATACGAATGTAGAAATTAGTTTCATCGAATTTGGAGCTTTAGTTCAAAAGATATTAACATTTGAATTTACTCGGTTTTTCTGAAAATCACTGAAATTCCGAAATACGCATTCTCGGTTGGAAGGCGCCTTTCCTTGCGCGCGCAAAGACGCGTTTAAACGCGTCGGCCCACTGACAGATGGGGCCCGCTGGTCAGTGACAGTAGACAGGGGTGCATGGACTTCGGCTCGCCGCCGGCGAAGCAACACCGGAGTGGCAGAATGGGTTGCGGATTCGGCTTGAGCGTGACAAGGTGAATCTAGGGGTGGCCCTATTTTGGTGAATGGTGGCCGGGAAGATGGTCATCGCTGGAGAGGTGCGGCGACGCCATGGCCGAGTGGGCGAAAACTCAGCTATCGGCCATCTTTCCGGCGAGCGAGAACTAGGTGAGCTACAGGGGTACTAGGGGACTTGAACTCACCAGTTGCTCTGGTCGGAGAGGGTCTGTGGAGTGCTGCCGCCGTGTGCCATCCGTGAAGAAGAAGGGTGGTGGTGCGACGTTGCTGCAGGCAAAATGAAGCAGAGATGGCGGTTGATCAGTAAACCTGGAACACTAGAGGAGCTTCGGGTGCGGTCGATTTGAAGGAACGGGGGTGGATTGACCTTACTCACGAAATCCCCCTCTTCGGTGTTCTTGCAGACGAGCAAAGAAGAAAGACTCCGTGCGGTGCTCATGGCTCAGTGAGACGCAAATATGAGGTATGGGAGAGCAATGCGACTCGAATGGGAAGGTTTCTGGTATTTGGTTTGGTCGCAAATGCACTCGGGTTCGAATTTCGGACGCACGGCTTCGGTCGTCTTCCTCTGTGCGTGCGCGACGAACTAGTGCGACCTCTCCTCCGGTGCGGCTCGGTGAAGGACAGTCCAATACAGGCACGGAAGAGCTGGCTGCGACATGGATGGCGATGACTGCTTCAGACGGGAGCAGGTGAAGACCGGACTGCGACAGGACGAAGGGCTCGTCACTTCTCCTCTGGCGCGAGAGGAAAGGGGAGAAGAACGATGCAGGGCTGAGGCTAATCGATGGGACCAGGGCCCACTGGCGGTGACCCACGGCTTCGCCTCCGCATCGCCAGCGCGACAACTTCAACAAGGACCGGGCCCACTTGTCAGCGATAGAGCTGTTTAATGCAATTTGACAGCACAAGAACCCTCCAGATTTTTGCTTAATTCAAGCATCAAACTTGACTCAACTTTTACAAAAAAAAATTTCCAAACTTTACTATGAGTCAGACGTCTTCTATAAAATTTTGAGACAAAAACGCCATTTAGATAGTTTACTAAAATTCTGACATCAAGCACTGCCCTAAAGCTACATTTTGGATTTTGATTTAATTAAAGACTCATTTCTCAATATTTATTTTTGAAACTTTTTTCAGAATTAGGATCCTCATTATGAGATTACCCTATAATTTTTAAGTGCAAATATTAAGTATTTATTTTATAAAAATTCCGACAATCAATTTTTCTATTTTCTGTACTTTCTTTATTTGAATTTTTAACAGGCCTAATTAGCTTATTAAATCATGAAAATTTTACCAGTGGTGTGTTGTACACTCAGAGCACTATGGTAATTTTCTTGGCTTTTAATTTCACCTGATTATTTCTTTCTCTTTACTTATTCACTTTTAACCATTTTCGTACAGCTCAAAATCCAGGAAAATCCAAATTAAACCAAATAATACAAAGAAAACTCAGAACAACTATTTCATTCCAGTTCATCCGTACATTTCTACTGTTTGAAAACTTGAGGATGTTACAAAAAGGCATGCTCAATTGCTGCGATGGCACGCTGAAGAGTGTAAGAAGGATGGAATGCTCAGACACCCTGCTGACTCTACGCAGTGGAGGAACATTGATAAAAAATACAAGAAACACTTTGCATATGATATGAGGAATATAAGGTTCGAGCTCAATACGGATGGGATGAATCCTTTTGGCAACATGAGTAGTCATCACAGCACTTGACCGGTGACTTTATGTATCTACAACCTTCCTCCTTGGTTTTGTATGAAGCGAAAGTATATTATGATGTCGCTGCTGATCCAAGGGCCGAGGCAACCTGGCAACGATATCGATGTGTACCTCAAACCACTAGATGAAGATCTTCTGGTATTGTTGAACGAGGGTGTATGGGTATGGGATGAGTGTAAAAGAGAGAACTTTATGCTACGCGCGTTGTTGTTCGTAACCATCAATGATTACCCTGCTCTCGGTAATCTTTCAGGCCAGACTATTAAAGAATTCAATGGATGCGTCCATTGCTTGGGTGATACAGGTAGCCGCCGGTAGCTGAAATACTGCCGAAAAATGTGTTACGTGCGACATTGTAGGTTTCTTCGTAAAGACCATCCGTATCACAACAACAAGAGAGCTTTTGATGGTACAAAGGAGACTGCTTCATCTCCAAAACATCGCAATGGCAAAGAGATATTTGCGGTCGTAAAGGATATTAAAATTATCAATGGAAAGGGAGCCAAGACATAAGTCCGTGTTCGGTGATCTGACTCCTTTGTGGAAAAAGAGATCAGTATTTATGGACCTACCTTATTGGCCGCACCTGGATATTTGACATGCAATCGACGTTATGCATATAGAGAAGAACGTGTGTGACAGCTTGCTTGGTATTTTACTAGACATACCTGGCAAAACAAAAGATACACTAAAAGCATGGATGGATTTGAAAGATATGAAACTTAGGAAGGAGCTACATCATGAAGATTTGGGTAAAGGCAAAAAGTACCTTCCAATAGCTTGCTACACTCTTAGCAAGAAAGAGAAAATTAGTGTGTGTGAGTGCTTGCATGGAGCCAAAGTTCCGTCCAGTTATTCTGCCAACATAAAGAGGCTAGTCTCAATGAAAGACTTGAAATTAATTGGCATGAAGTCTCATGATTTCCACATGATGATGACACAGATGCTTTCTATTGCAATTAGGGGTGTTCTGCCAGAGAAAGTGTGAGACACAATTATAAAGTTGTGTTCATTCTTCAATGTGATTTCACAAAAGGTCATTGATCCCTTGAAACTGGATAAGCTGTAGCAAGATGTGATCCACACTCTATGCCAGCTTGAGATGTGCTTCCCTCCATCCTTTTTGGATATTATGGTCCATCTCATTGTTCATATTGTGAAAGAGATACAGTTTCTTGGCCCTATGTTTCTACATCAGATATACCCTTTTGAGTGGTTCATGGGGGTTGTGAAGAAATATATTCATAATCAACATCGGCCGGAAGGGTGCATTGCCAAAGGTTGGGGAACCGAGGAGGTAATTGAGTTTTGCGTCGATTACATGGATCTCAATCCGATTGGTGTGCCCAAATCTCGCCATGAGGGGAGGCTACAGGGCAAAGGGACACTAGGTCAGAAATCGATGCGTACTAACGAACGTGCTTCATTCACGCAAGCATATTTTACAGTTCTACACCAATCTGTTGAAGCGGCACTGTATGTTGACTTGTACAAGAATATGCTAAGAAGAAAAAATCTATTTAAATCTGAGGTTTGGATCACGAGATACCATAGTGATAACTTCGGAGATTGGTTGCTTAGACACATGATGCATACGTAGATAGAGTGTGCTCAGTTGAGAGCGTTGCCTCAAGGACCGTCATATACAATCTTGAAATTTGAAGGATACGACATAAATGGATATACATTTTATATGAGAGCACAAGATAACAAGAACACCAACCAAAACAGCGGTGTCCATATAGATGCCTACGATAGCAATGGCAATATACAGACCTACTACGGATTCATAAAAGAGATTTAGGAGCTTGATTATGGGTCTTTGAAGGTCCCTCTCTTTCAGTGCTAGTGGGTCAGGCTCCCTAGGGGCGTGAACATCGACAAGTACGGTATCACTACCGTGGACTTCAAGCACCTCGGATACAGAGAAGAACCATTCATACTTGCTAATGCCATTACACAAATCTTCTTTGTAAGGGACCCAGCTGACAAGGAACACCACGCGGTTCTTCAAGGAAAAAGAAGGATTGTCGGAATTGAGAATGTAGTCGACGAGGAAGACTACAATCAATTCGATGAGCTTCCTCCTTTTGGTGAGAACATTGACCTAGGTCTCATGCAAGACAGTGAGGAAGCTACATACATACGCCACGATCATAACGAAGGTTGAATCGTAGCTTAGTTGTATTAATATACGGATATGCTTTATTTTGTATGGAGGACATGCTTCAATTTGTAATATACGAATATACTTTATTTTCAGTTACCACTCCCACTACTACATTAGTTAATATAGTATGCAAATAATATAGGATGCAAAATGTAAAAAATATTAATACAAACATTAGTTAATATGGTATGCAAATAATATAGGATGCAAAATGTAAACGATATTAATACAAACATTAGTTAATATAGTATGCAAAATGTAAAGTATGCAAAATGTAAACAATATTATTATAAACATTAGTTAATATAGTATGCAAAATATAAACAATATTATGTAAAATGGACTGGGCAAGGAGCATCACTGTCGGTTCAAGGATAACCTGGTAGAGATTCTTAGGTATCACTGCCGGTTCAAGAACAAACCGGCAGAGATAATTAGGAATCACTGCCGGTTTAAATGTCACCTGGCAGAGATGTGGAGAATCACTGCCGGGTCTAGTATCAACTGACAGTGATGGAGAGGCATTACTGCCAGTTCTAATGTCAACCGGCAGAGATAGTTAAATCACTGCCGGATTTTTTTTTGTGAACCGGCAGTGATTCTCATTTCTATATAAACAAAGCGCGCCCCAGCAGTGATATTGTTGTTGTTCGAGCGGGAAATGTCTATTGTGCCGGTTTTTATTGCAAACCGGCAGTGATAAGGCACAGTAATCTATCACTGCCGGCTCGGGCTTCCCCGGTAGTGATGGGGGGTCGCGGATGAACCTTTGTGTAGTAGTGCTACTAATTGACAATACCATTTTCAAGATATGATGCATCGTGCATCAGAATTTATTAGTTCTCTCTTTTTGCGTAGTTGTTTCACATGATTATACACATCCTGCTTGACTAATGTGACTGTACTACACTACTTACTGTAGGTGTTTATGTGTGATTGATGATATATGGGAAGAGCAGGCGTGGGATATTATCAATCTTGCTTTGCCTGATGGTAATTGTGGAAGCAAGATAATCACCACCACCCGCAAAAAGGGTGTTGCAAAACATGCTGGTGGTGTTTATGAGCTACAACCTCTTTCTGACCATTACTCTAAAGAATTACTTAACATGAGATTATTTGGCTATAAAGATAGATGTCCACCTCATTTGACCAAAGTCGCTGAAAACATCTTAACTAAATGTGGCGGTGTACCATTGGCCATTATTACTACAGCAAGCCTACTAGCTAATAAACCAACGCCATAGGAATGGGAGAAGGTGAATGAGTCTATCGGTACAGGAATGGAAAAAAGCTTTGATGTGGACAAGATGAGTAAGATATTGAGTCTCAGCTACCATGATCTTCCCCCTCATTTGAAGACTTGCTTGTTGTATATAAGCCAATATCCAGAAGATATGGTGATTGGAAGGAATACTTTGGTATCGAGTTGGATAGCAGAGGGTTTCATTACCGACAAGGGACATGCTACAGGGGCACGCTTGCAGGAGGTAGGAGAGTCTTACTTCAACGAGCTCATTAACAGAAGCTTAATCCAGCCAGTGGAGAGAAACCCTTGTTATGAATACGACCAGGTGTACATTATTGCCGAGTGCATGACATGGTGCTTGAGCTCTTAAATCAGTTCTCAGCGGAAGAAGGCTTTGTTACCACGTTATTTGCAGATGGTCAGCAAGCTGCAAGTACATCTTCGGTGCAGAAGAAGAAGATTCGCCGGCTATCCCTCCACAATAGCGACAATACCTTTGCCTCGCTGGAAGCAAGAGAGCAGTTGTCCCAAGTGCGGTCTCTTACTGTCTTTGGCAGTGTTGATTCCATTCCACCCCTATCAAGCTTTCCAGTTCTACGTGTCTTACAGCTAGAGGACTGCTATAGTATGGTGAACTTAATTGCATCCTAAAAATCATCTTAAGGATCTCGGCAACTTGCGTATCCTGAGGTTTCTTCGGCTATATGGTATAAAGGAAATCCCCGAGAGTATAGGGAATCTACAGTTTGCGCACACGTTGGACGTTACAACAAGTTTTCTTCGAACAGAAACAAGGTTGCCAAAGTCTTTTGTTAGCCTAGGACAACTGGTGCGGCTAGTGTGTCATGGAGTACAGTTGCCAAAGTCTTTTGTTAACCTAGGACAACTGGTGCAGCTGGTCTATCATGGAGTGAGACTCCCACATGGTGTGACTAGGTAATATGAAATCTCTGCAGGAGGTGGTAGGCATCTATGTCGTCACCGAGTACGAAATGCAAGAAATTGGTATTCTGACTAACCTGAGGATCCTTCATATGGAGGTCGATAATAATGCGAAGCATAATGTAAATTTCAGGGACGCCTTGCTCAAGTGTCTGCAGAGGTGCAACAAATTAATTACAAGACATAGAGATAGTAGTATATCTATATACAACAAGTTTTCCCGTAGATTTCATGCAAGGGGTTCCTTCGGGTCTCCAAAGGTTCCTGAGCTATACCACATTTAAGGCAT
Organism: Guadua angustifolia; assembly: GCA_036346375.1. NCBI lineage: Eukaryota > Viridiplantae > Streptophyta > Magnoliopsida > Poales > Poaceae > Guadua > Guadua angustifolia. The sequence continues at coordinate 36,194,213 of CM070512.1, forward strand.
TCCTAGGGTGGATAAATTCCTCGCTCTCCTCCCTACAACTATGAACGAGAAGCGGAGGCTGCTGTTCTGATGTAAGGTTGTGTCCCAATCTTTCGATGAGAGCGATAACTGTCAATTTAGTGGAATTGACTTTGACGATCCGACTACAACGTACGACGATGATGCGCCTTAGCAATTGCTAAACCAACTCCGGAGGGTTATTGATCTTTTCGTGGGCACAATCAACCTGAACACAATGTTCAATTCCTGCAAGCAACCGAAGAACAAGCAAGAACAATAGTAAAAGCAATCTAAAATTGCGAATATGAATGAAGGCAAAAGCAATGTGGGGTTCTATTGAAGTTCTTGACAAGGTGGCTGTCCAGCACAACTTGAAGACACAAAGTTTGCATTTGGCTAAACTAATCAAACAAAACCCAAATCCTAGAGGAGGGTGCGGCTGGCTATTTGTGAGATATGAAGAGAAGGAGGTCATCCAAACCCTAGAGAGACTTAATACAACTCAATTACAAGGCCCAAGGCCCACTTTGATTCGGACTGGAAAAGTGACATCAATTGTTTTGCAGATTTCGAACAGCTCAGATGGAATTTAGAGGTGAGACTGGATTCATTGGAAAGAAAGCGACGAAAGCTTTCAAACAAGTACTCATGTGCCCTTAATACCCTTCCGGATCAAAAGTTATGGCCGTTTTAAGTTGGTGTTGTCAGGGAGGCCGAATCCGAGTGGAACTCGTGCACATGACGATCCGGTCTCATGTTTGGTGTTTTGAGGTTCTTCTCCTTGGTTCCTAAGGACAATAAAATCACCACAAGGATTAAATAGCATTCCATTATATGAAACACTTTTATCAAAACTTAGGAACGTATTCACCTGATAATTGAGTCGACGTGCTCGAGCACGAGTAATTGGTCCTTACAATACGAGTTCAGCTTGTTGTGTATGAGATGAGTGACTAGGCGCGGTTGTGTCAATAGGAATGATGTCCTCATCATCCTCCACTTCTTGCATTTGAGTAGTCCTCGAGTCAAGCTCATCATCTTCTCCCAAATATGGCTTCAAATCTGCAATATTAAAGGTGGGACTAACCCCAAAATCTGCAGGCAACTCAGTCTTATATGCATTATCATTAATCTTTTCCAATACTTTGAAAGGACCATCAGCTCGAGGCATGAACTTTGATTTTCTTAATTCAGGAAATCGATCTTTTCTCAAATGCAACCAAACTAAATCTCCAGGTTCAAAAGTCACATGCGTCCTCCCCTTACTACCAGCAAGTTTATACTTAGCATTCATGCGCTCTATATTTTCTCTAGTAGTCTTATGCATTTTCAACATCAAATCAGCATGCTGTTTAGCATCAAAATTCAAGTTCTCTGAAGATGGAAGAGGTAGCAAATCAATAGGAGCACGAGGCACAAACTCATCTTTGAGGACAAATTTGTTCCATGTTTTTCCCTCTTTACAATTCAGCAACACATATTTAAAATCATTATCATGTACATATTGCTCTTTAATCATTTCTAATCCAAGGATTTTGAAATCAAGTTGTGAAAGCATGGTATATCTTCGAGACAAAGCATCAGCAATAACATTCTCTTTCCCTTCTTGTGTTTGATAACATAAGGAAAAGATTCAATGAATTCAACCCACTTTGCATGTCTACGATTCAATTTTGCCTGACTTCGAATATGTTTCAAAGATTCATGATCAGAATGTATGACAAATTCTTTGGGCCATAAATAATGCTGCCATGTTTCTAAAGTTCGAACTAGAGCATATAATTCCTTATCATAAGTAGAATAGTTCAAACTAGGCCCACTCAACTTCTCACTAAAATATGCAACATGTTTTCCTTCTTGTAACAACACGCCACCCAAACCAACTCCACTAGCATCACATTCTAGTTCAAAAGTCTTAGAAAAATCTGGAAGTTGGAGTAGTGGTGCATGTGTTAACTTATCTTTCAATGTATTGAAGGCGTTCTCCTATGCATCTCTCCAAGCAAATGGCACACCTTTTTTCGTAAGCTCATTCAATGGTGCAGCGATGGTGCTGAAATCCTTCACGATGCGATGGTAGAATCCAGCAAGCCCTAGGAAACTTCGCACCTGTGTGACCGTGTTAGGAGTCGGCCAACTCTGTATTGCCTCAACCTTGGCCTGATACACTTCAATGCCCTGGGGAGTAACAACATAACCAAGAAAAGAGACTCGATCCGTGCAAAAGGTGCATTTCTCAAGGTTACCAAATAAGCGTGCATCTTGTAAAGCATCAAAAATAGCATGTAAACGATCAAGTTGTTCCTCCAATGATTTGCTATATATCAAAATATCATCAAAATATACCACCACAAATCTGCCAATGAAAGCATGCAAAACTTTGTTCATCAATCTCATGAAAGTGCTAGGTGCATTAGTTAACCCAAAAGGCATTACTAACTACTCATATAGGCCGAACTTAGTTTTAAAAGCCGTTTTCCATTCATCTCCTAGTTTCATACTTAATGGTGGTACCCACTACATAAATCAACTTTAGAGAACAACTTGAGAGCCACATAATTCATCAAGCATATCGTCTAGCCTAGGAATAGGGTGACGATACCTAATGGTGATATTATTGATTGCCCTACAATCCACACACATGCGCCATGATCCATCTTTCTTGGGCACTAAAATGACCGGAACAGCACAAGGACTAAGAGACTCACGTACGTACCCTTTATCAAGCAATTCTTGAACTTGGCGTTGTATCTCCTTACTTTCTTCCGGATTGGTTCTGTATGGCGCACAATTGGGAAAAGATGCCCCAGGAATGAGGTCAACTTGGTGCTCAATTCCTCGAATTGGGGGCAGCCCCGGTGGTACATCCTTTGGAAAGACGTCAGTGTACTCCTGCAAAAGGTTAGTGACAGCAGGAGGCAAACAAGAAGATATATCCTCAAATGAAAACAAAACTTCTTTGCAAACGAATGCATAGCAAATAGAACTTGTAACATCCAGCTCATTCACATCAGATTTGGTAGCAAGGAAAAAAGCACCTTTCAACTTAATCTCATTTCTCTTCTCATGAACAGGCTTAGATTCTTTCTTGTTGTGTTGCTCATGATCCTTTGCTACAATTTGATTTGCACTCTTGGATTGTTCCTGATTTTTCTCTCTACTAGCTTTAGCAATCTCATCTTTTAAAATAGCATCAGGAGACATGGGATGTAACACAATTTTCTTCTCGTCATGTACAAAAGAGTATTGATTTGTTCTACCATGATGTAAACAATCTTTATCATATTGCCACGGTCTACCTAACAACATAGAACATGCTTGCATAGGTACGACATCGCAATCAACATAATCATGATAAGAACCTAAAGCAAAATGTACTCTTACCATACGAGTTACCTTAAGCTTGCCGCTGTTGTTGAACTATTGAATGTAGTAGGGCTAAGGATGAGGCCTAGTGGAGAGTGCTAGCTTCTCCACCATGTCCATGCTGGCTAGATTATTGCAACTCCCACCATCAATGATTATGTGAATCGAATGCTCCTTGACGACGCCTTTAATGTGAAACAAGTTGTGGCACTAATTTTGCTCTACACGGGCAATCTAGGCACTAAGCGCACGTTGCACAACAATACTCAAGTATTGGTCCGCATCACCAGTGCTCACGTGCTCTTCTTCTTGTTCTGAAATTGGATCACCATCTTCATTTGCAGCAAGCAAAGCATATGTTTCTTCGTCAAGATCGCTTGCTGAACCGTACTCGTTGTCTTCACGAATTATTAGCACACACTTGTTCGGACACTCCCTCATCATGTGGCCGAAACCCTTGCAGCGATGGCATTGAATGGCTTTTGTTCGTCCCGTTGAAGCGACGGACAACGACGAACTTTTTGTAGGAGCTTGTGTGGCACTTTCGTCGGAGCGAGTGCTCGTGATGCTAAATTTGAAGTAGAGGATGTCATTTTGTTGTTGGTGGAGCTTAGTGTAGTGGTATGGCCAGACGGGGAAGTGGGAATGTGAGGCGTCCACGAAGTAGTACGACCTGTAGAAAAGTTAGCTTTTGCCCTCGATTGTCGTCCCTGCACTTCACGTTCAGCTTTACAAGCAGATGGAATAAATGAGTCATCGAATTATAATTCTTATAGTCTAGAATGTCCTGGATTTCTCGATTTAAACCACCTAAGAAATGAGCTATAGAGGCTTCCTCATTCTCAACTAAACCACAGTGCAACATGCCAATTTGCAATTCTTGATAATACTCCTCTACTGAACTTTTACCTTGGTGTAAGCGCTGCAATTTATTTAATAAATCTCAAGCATAATATGAGGGAACAAATCGATGTCTCATGATCAACTTTAATGCTTCCCATGTGGTGGGTATGTTATTTGGATGAATGCGGCAATGCTCTCTCCACCAAACAGAAGCAAAATCAGTGAATTCACTAGTGGTAGCCCTAACTCTTCTATCCTCAGGAAAATCTGGCATGCGAATTTTTGATCAACAAGTAATTCCCAACTGAGGTAACCATCAGGATCATATTTACCATCGAAAGGCGACATATTGAATTTTACTTTAGAGAAAATGTCATCACGATCACGTACCTCACGTCGCGGCGGTGGATCACGTCGCATACCTTGCTGATTAAAGTGTAGCCGGTGATGGTCGCGGTTGTTGTCGTAATTGATGGTATTTTCATCCTCTAAATCAGTGGCGTAGTCATCGTAGTTCTCACCTTCTTGTTCTTCCACCTCAGCTCCCGAAGCTATGGTAGCCCTATGTTGCCGAAACGAAGTGTTGGCGATGTGTGTCTGAGCAGCCGAGGCAGTCGGGCCATGCTGGGAACCCGGGCCAGCAGTGGAGACCCATTGTGCACGTGGTACGACATTGTTGTTGCTTAGGAGACGAGGCAGAGGGCTGGAAGTTCCAGGGGCAGTAGCTGCAAGCATATCAAGTCTAGACAAAATAGTGGCAAGGGTAGTGTTAGCGACTCCTTGAGCGGTCACGATGGACCGTAGACGGTCTTCTTGCAGTGACATTCGCTCATTAGTGAGTCATACATCCTCACTAAGGCTCTCGGTGGTGATCCTCGTCATCCTCTCAAAGTGAGCAATAATGCCCTTCGTCCGTGGAAACTGATGCAGCGAACTCTCGTCACCTGACATTGCTAGTAGAAGACAAGGAACAAAAATCACAAGTATAATGTTCCTAATACTACGTAGGATGTGGTGAAAAGTCGCTCAACTCCCAAGCTTTAACCAAAGCTCTTACCAATTCTTACCATGCAGCAGGTGTTGTTGGCCGTTGGCGGTACCAAAAATTCTCCGAAGATTGGATAAAGCGATTACCAATTGACCGAACAAACGCACGAGGTAGAATATGTGGAGCTTGGTAGGCTATATTTATTTTCTATGCAATCTGATAATTCTAGTTATTGTAATGATAAGTAATGACCCAAACTAGAATTCTCAAGCCCTAGTTGCCGATCTAAAAGATATAAGTGAATTTCAAGACAACTCACGTGCAAAGATGATGGAACTTAATGCAACCAATGGAATGAGCTAATAAAGAATAATTTTAGCACCAAAACTCGTGTTGCATAAGTTATGGAGAGATGCTAGCTAATTGCTTTAGAAAAGGTAAAAGGGCACAAGATTGCTCATAAATTAATACAATTGCATAATCTGAGAATAATGAATACAAATTAGGGTTTTGCTCAAAGTAGTGCTGCCGGACACTATTCTTTCTCTTTTTCTTCTTCTTTTTTTTCGGCCTTTTTACTCTTTCTTTCTCTTTTCTTTCTTTTGGTGACTTTCCGCCAACACTAGGTGAACAAAGTTTTGGAATCCCTAACTTAATGTCACAAGATAGTATGATATGATAATTCAAGATTATGCAATGTTTCAAGTAGAGCAGCTCTAAGCAATATCAACAAGCTAGTCTCAAATAGGACCAAAGTATCGCAACGGATGAATTGGTTCCCAAAGGTATGTGTATTGATCTTTTTGGATTGTAGATGCTATTGGACTCAGCCAACTCAAAGGAACAAAGCTAGAACACAAATCGAAGCCAGAAACTCAAATTCAGCCAAAACAGTGCATCAAAGTTGTCGCCACAATTAAAGCATGAAAACGACCGAATTTGGAAGTCTCACTATGAAAAGATTTGAAGCTTATGTCCTCAGCTTTAAATAGAGTATAAGATGATGCAATTGAAGCTCGGGTGTGAAAGTTATGGCTCAAAAACCGAACACAACAGAATAGCCCCAATTTCAGCCAAACGAGACCGATTCCGAATCAAATTCGGTTTGAAAGAGTCCGAATCACAAGGAACACCCAAAAAGGTTTTTTGTAGAGGACTCTTCAAGGATTCAGGAAAGTATAAAAACTTCCCAATCGGAGTTCGGACATGAGAATTATGATCAAAATACCAAACCGATCTGGATTGAAAGTATAACTTGCTTCACCAACTTTGATGTGTAGATTAAACCAATTTGGATACGGAATCAGAGTTCGTGTCCAACTAAGTTTTTGTAGAGCTTGATCCAAGGATTCAAGAAAGTGCAAGAACACTAGAATCCGAGCTTGTATGGAAAAGTTATGAACAAAACAATGTACTGGACAGATTGAAACAAAAGCAACGCGAAGGAAAAACGATCAGCAACTAAAGTAAGGACTCTAATGGATCAAAACCTAACAAATCTCACTAAAATACTAGATTGAATCTAAAGGCTGAATTTTTGTGGAGTAATTTTTAATTTAGGACAGAAAACAAAAGCTAATCTAAGGTACTGAATCTCTCACCGAGCAATCTGGCGCTCTGATACCACCTGATGTAAGGTTGTATCCCGATCTTTCAATGAGAGCGACAACTATCGATTTGGTGGAATTGACTTTGACGATCCGGCTACAATGTACGACGACGATGCGCCTTAGCAATTGCTAAACCAACTCTGGAGGGTTATTGATCTTGCCGTGGGCACGATCAACCTGAACACGAGGTTCAATTCCTGCAAGCAACCGAAGAACAAGCAAGAACAATAGTAAAAGCAATATGAAATTGCGAATATGAATGAAGGCAAAAGCAATGTGGGGTTCTATTGAAGGTCTTGATAAGGTGGCTGTCCAGCACAACTTGAAGACACAAAGTTTGCACTTGGTTAAACTAATCAAACAAAATCCAAACCCTAGAGGAGGGTGCGGCTGGCTATTTATGAGATATGAAGAGAAGGAGGTCATCCAAATCCTAGAGAGACCGAATACAACTCAATTAAAGGTCCAAGGCCCACTTTAACTCGGACTGAAAAAGTGACATTAATTGTTTTGCAGATTTCGGACAGCTCAGATGGAATTTGGAGGTGAGACTGGATCCATTGGAAAGAGGGTGACGAAAGCTTTCAAACAAGTACTCATGTGCCCCGAATACCCTTCTGAATCAAAAGTTATGGCCATTTTAATTTGGTGCTGTTAGGAAGGCCGAATCCGAGTGGAACTTGTGCACATGACGATCTGCTCTCATGTTTGGCATTTTGAGGTTCTTCTCCTTGGTTCCTAAGGACAATAAAATCACCACAAGGATTAAATAGCATTCCATTCTGTGAAACACTTTTATCAGAACTTAGGAACGTATTCACCTGATAATTGAGTTGACGTGCTCGAGCACGAGTAATTGGTCCTTGCAATATGGGTTCAGCTTGTTGTGTATGAGATGAGTGACTAGGCGTGGTTGTGTCAATAGGAATGATGTCCTCATCATGTTCGGAAGGCATTTAATGATTATCCTAACCATTTAACTGTTAATTTTATTTTGCCCTCCAGATGAAGACTGAAGAGGTAGGTACTGGCTAGTTTATTCCTCCTCCGAATCAACATTTAACTATCCATATATCACTACTACAGACTGCATCATCCGCGATGCCCCATCACTGCTGGGTAAACCCTAGCCGGCAGTGATAATATTATCACTACCGGTTCTAAATTCAACCGGCATTGATAATATTATCACTGCCGGTTCTAAATTCAACAGGCAGTGATAATATGACCCCAAATTTTCCTGCGCAAATAGGGAGCAGTAGTACTGTCGGTTTATATTAGCAAACCGGCAGTGATATATTACTGCCGGCTGGTACATAATAACCGGCAGTGATAAGACTTACCCTAAATTTTTGGCGACGAACAGAGAGCGATATCCCGCGGTTTGTATTATCACCGGCAAGATATATTATACGCGGTTTGTAGATAATAACCGGCAGTGATAAAACTTACCCTAACCACTCCCGCGTGAACGGCAGAGAGTATCACTGCCGGATTTTATTCTTAAACTGGCAGTGATATATTACTGCCGGGTATTGGAAAAAAACTGGCAGTGATAATTCAACACTATATATATACCCCTTGGTACTTGCCCCACCTATCCAGAATAGAGAGGAGCTTTGTTCTTGCTCGGTTGGGGAAGAGAGGGGGCAAATTTTTGCTCTCAAATTTTTTGGAATTCACTTCTAATTCGTGATCTATGGTTCGTATCTTGATGTACATTTCATTTGTAGTTGGTTTTAGTTGGATATTACGTTCTATATGGTTGTTGGCTGTGAGAATTATCGATTGCATAATGAGGACAATTAGAGCTCTAATTTAGAGACTAGATTTCGATTCACCACCTTTTTATGTGTACAGTGATTAGTGAGATTAAGATGTAGCTTGAATTTAAGTTTTTATGAGGACCAAATTAGTGATTGCGTTTAATATGTTAAGTACGACGGCACTACATAATTAACTGTCATTGTATGTAATTACTTAGATATCATGTGTCTAGAAAAAGTATTTATACTTTTGTTGAATTATGTTTAAAATAATATATTATGTATTTATGAGATTTTATGCTTTTTAGCTAATTATTTAAAATATTTTCCTATTAAGAAGAGGAGGTTTTGAATTTTTCAGAAAATTTAAAATCTGATAAAACCTTGAAAATAAAACTTTAAATGTTATATTATTTGTGGAACTTTCTCAAAAAAATTTCGTAACTTCTGAAGTTGATCTGCTAATTTTAATAATTGAAACTTGCTTTATGGATTAATTAAAGAAAAAAACAATTATAAAATTAAGTGTCCTTTTTGGGCCAAAATTGTGGCTTTGGCCCAACCCACACGTATATCCGGATATCCGACCCATCAATATCCGGATTATCCGAATCCGTATCCGACGGATAGTGAGGTATCGAATCCGAATCCGTATTAATATAAAAAAAATCTGTATTCGTATCCGATCCTATACTATCCAACAAAAATCCGATCATATATAATCCATGTCGGATGTAGCTTGAATTTAGGTTTTTACGAGGACCAAATTAGTGATTGCGTTTAATATGTTAAGTACGACAGCACTACATAATAAATTGTTGTTGTATCTAATTACTTATTATTGTTTCTTTACTTGGTGTATATTAATTTAATACTTTTTGTAAGTAATGCAAATTTGCCGGACAGACCATCATAACTAATAGCAATTATTTAATTGATTTTAATAGTGAGATTTGGAAATGGATTTGTTGATTACATAGCACTACGTAACAAATCAAATGAATAACAAAATTTGTGACCACTAATTGATTTACTAAAATTTTATTTGTTATAGATACTTGCAGATGGACCGAAGATGGATGTATGAAGTGGACCATCGCGATAGAGAGTATTTTAACGGTGTGACTAGTTTTATGAGCGTGGCTGCGGCGTACAAGTCAACTAAGCTGACGGACTACATTTGTTGCCCGTGCGTCGATTACAAGAATGAGAAGCAGTTTTCTAATCTTGAGGCGATCCGTGCACACTTGCTTCGAAGGGGTTTCAAGCCTGCCTATACCTGTTGGACTGAGCATGGTGAAAATGAGATTGTACGTGAAGATCGGCCGATTGATGATGATGACGAAGACAACGACTCGACGGCGGTCGAGGATACGTTTGTGTACACCCAAGATGATACGTTCGTCGATAACCATGAAGATGATCTAGAACAGATGTTGCATGATGGGGAGGAGGACCACACGAGTGAAAGGGATTTTCAGAAGTTCCAGCGTATGGTAGAGGACTCTACAACACCTTTGTACCCGGGCTGCAAGGAGGAGCTCAAAAAGCTGCATGTTGTGCTAACGCTATTGCAGTTGAAGGCAAGCAATGGTTGGTAAGATAAGAGCTTCACAGAGTTGTTAGGTTTCCTGCGAGATGTTCTTCCAGAGGGAAACGTGTTGCCAGCAACCACGTACCAGGCCAAGCAGATTGTCTGCCCATTGGGACTGGAAGTACAGAAAATACATGCATGTCCAAACGATTGCGTATTGTACCGCAATGAGTTTGTAAAATTGGATGTGTGTCCCGTTTGCAAGGCATCTCGTTATAAGCGTGGTGATGCCGACATCGAAGTGCATCGTAAGAAGAAAAGACCCCCAACCAAGTTGTTGTGGTATTTCCCTATAATCCTACGTCTGAAGCGTCTGTTTGCGAACAGAAGGCATGCTCAATTGCTGCGATGGCTCGCTGAGGAGCGTAAGAAGGACGGAATGCTCAGACACCCTGCTGACTTTGCGCAGTGGAGGAACATTGATAGAAAATACAAGAAGCACTTTGCATATGATATGAGGAATATAAGGTTCGGGCTCAGTACGGATGGGATGAATCCTTTCGGCAATATGAGCAGTCGTCATAGCACTTAGCCGGTGACTTTATGTATCTACAACCTTCCTCCTTGGTTTTGTATGAAGTGAAAGTACATTATGATGCCGCTGCTGATCCAAGGGCCGAGGCAACCTGGCAACGATATCGATGTGTACCTGAAACCACTGGTTGAAGATCTTCTGTTATTGTGGAACGATGGTGTATGTCTATGGGATGAGTATAAAAGAGAGTACTTCATGCTACGCGCGTTGTTGTCCGTAACCATAAATGATTACCCTGCTCTCGGTAATCTTTCAGGCCAGACTATTAAAGGATTCAACGGATGCGTCCATTGCTTGGGTGATACAGGTAGCCGGTGGCTGAAATACTGCAGAAAAATGTGTTATATGCGACATCATAGGTTCCTTCGTATGGACCATCCGTATCGCAACAACAAGAGAGCTTTCAATGGTACAAAGGAGACTGCTTTAGCTCCAAAACATCGGAACGGCAAAGAGATATTTGCGGCCGTAAAGGATATTAAAATTATCCATGGAAAGGGAGCCGGCAGTACATCAGTCCTGTGTTCCCGTGATACAGTTCCTTTGTGGAAAAAGAGATCAGTATTTATGGACCTACCTTATTGGCTGCACCTGGATGTTCGACATGCAATCGACGTTATGCACGTAGAGAAGAACGTGTGTGACAGCTTGCTCGGTATTTTACTAGACATACCTGGCAAAACAAAAGATACACTCAAGGCACGGATGGACCTGGAAGATATGAACCTCAGGAAGGAGCTACATCATGAAGATTTGGGTAAAGGCAAAAAGTACCTTCCAACAGCTTGCTATACTCTTAGCAAGAAAGAGAAAATTAGCGTGTGTGAGTGCTTGCATGGAGTCAAAGTTCCGTCTGGTTATTCTGCCAACATAAAGAGGCTAGTCTCAATGAAAGACTTGAAATTAATTGGCATGAAGTCTCACGATTACCACGTGATGATGACACAGATGCTTCCTGTTGCAATTAGGGGTGATCTGCTAGAGAAAGTGCGAGACCCAATTATAAAGTTGTGTTCATTCTTCAATGCGATTTCTCAAAAGGTTATTGATCCGATGAAACTGGATAAGCTACAGCAAGACGTGACCCACACTCTATGTCGGCTTGAGATGTGCTTCCCTCCATCCTTTTTCGATATCATGGTCCATCTCATTGTTCATATTGTGAAAGAGATACAGTTTCTTGGCCCTGTGTTTCTACATCAGATGTACCCTTTCGAGAGGTTCATGGGGGTTGTGAAGAAATATGTTCGTAATCGACATCGACCGGAAGGGTGCATTGCCGAAGGTTGGGGAACCGAGGAGGTCATTGAATTCTGCATCGATTACATGGATCTCAAACCGATTGGTGTGCCCATATCTCGCCATGAGGGGAGGCTACAGGGCAAAGGGACACTAGGTCAGAAATCGATGCGTACTAACGATTGTGCTTCATTCACGCAAGCACATTTCACAGTTCTACACCAATCAGTTGTAGCGGCACCGTATGTTGACATGCACAAGAATATGCTAAGAAGAAAAAACCCATTTAAATCTGAGGTTTGGATCGCGAGATACCACAGAGATAACTTCAGAGATTGGTTGCTTAGACACATGATGCATACGTAGACAGAGTGTGCTCAGTTGAGGGCGCTGGCTCAGGGACCGTCATGTACAATCCTGACATTTGAAGGATACGACATAAATGGATATACATTTTATACGAGAGCACAAGATAACAAGAGCACCAAGCAAAACAGCGGAGTTCGTATAGATGCCTACGATAGCAATGGTAATATGCAGACCTACTACGGATTCATAGAAGAGATATGGGAGCTTGATTATGGGCCTTTGAAGGTTCCTCTCTTTCGGTGCCAGTGGGTCAGGCTCCCTAGGGGCGTGAACATCGACAAGTACGGTATCACTACCGTGGACTTCAAGCACATCGGATACAGAGAAGAACCATTCGTACTTGCTAATGCCATTACACAAATCTTCTTTGTTCGGGACCCGGCTGACAAAGAACGCCACGTGGTTCTTCAAGGAAAAAGAAGAATTGTCGGAGTTGACAATGTAGTCGACGAGGAAGACTACAACCAATTCGATGAGCTTCCTCCTTTTGGTGAGAACGTCGACCTAGGTCTCATGGAAGACAGTGAGGAAGCTACATACATACGCCGCGATCATAACGAAGGTCGAATTGTTGCTTAGTTGTAATAATATATACGGATATGTCTTATGTTGTATGAATGATTTGCTTCAATTTGTAATATATGGATATACTTTATTTTGTATGGAGAACATGCTTCCATTTGTAATATACGGATATACTTTATTTTGTATGGAGAACATGCTGTGATTTGTAATATACGAATATGCTTTATCTTAAGTTATCAATTTTTTTTAACTTTATATTTCTTTTGCATAAATCATGTATTTTTTAATATCTAGCACATTGATGTTAATCTTTATTAAAAGATTCAAATTAAATTTAAATTCAAATAAGTTTACACATTTGGCTTTCCACTTATTGCAGGAGCTTATAAAAATTATATTATTATTTTATTAATGCAATTTAGGTAAAGTCCATGTAGGGTTCTTAGCAAATTTTGAATTCACATAAATTTTTTGTGATTAAAAAATCAATGCTTCACATATTCTAAAACTTCATGATTTTATACAAATTTATAAATTTATTTCATCCTTTTTGGAGCTATATATCAAAAGTTATGCTAGTTTGAATTTGAGCTTGGCTTTGGCCACTGACTTTTGGGGCCCACCCTCATCATCTTGCGGTTCTAGAAAAAAAGCGTGATGATGAAGTATCACCGCCGGGTGAAATTACAGCCGGCGGTAATACTTCAACATCACTGCCGGTTCTAGAGAAAACCGCAAGATATTCTGTATCACTCTGGGTCAAATTAGAACTGGCAGTAATACCTCCACATCACTACCGGTTCTTTTTAGAATCGGCAGTGATGTGGAGGTATTACTGCCGGTTGTAATTTGACCCAGCAGTGCTAGTTGTATCACTGCCGGAAGTGTTTCTTGAACCGGCAGTGATTCTCACCTCTATATAAATGAGACGCGCGGTCTTCTTCCCACACTTCGCCGTTTTGCCATTTCTCCCACACTCTGTGCCCTAGCCACCGCGACTCGTCCTCCGCGCCGGCCCTCCTCCGTGTGCCGGCCCTCCTCCGTGCGTTGTCGCATCGTCCTCCTGGCCGTCGCCTCGACCTCGGCGCCGTCGCATTCCCTCCTCCGTGCGCCGTTGCATCGTCCTCCTCGCCGCCGCCTCAGAGGAGCCCGAAGCCTCCGACCTCCCCACTGCCTCGACTCCCCGCCTCCTCCTCTCTCCCGAGGTGAAGCCCCCTTTCTCTCCCTTTCCCGTTTTTGCACAATCTTAAGTCTTGCGTGCTGATTGGGTATAAGGATCAATGTTGTGTGCTTGGATCATGTATTGATTCTCATATTGTTATTTGGAGTTAGCAAACAAGATTCTTGCTCTTATATGTTACAAAAATTCTTGAGGTTGGTTGCCTGCGCCGGTGCTGGTTCTTGTTGGTATATTGCAAAGGGGCCAGTCCTTTTGACTTGGGGACCTTGCAAGTGGGAGATAATTGTTCGATGAAGATTGGGCTATAGTGAGACTATTTGTGACAATATTAATCAACAGACATTTACTTGTTTAATTCAATTGATAACTTGTCAGTACTAAAATATATATGCTGTGAATCTCTTTCTGTTTATGCATGCTAATCTGCTGTAAGTAGGGTCTCATTCTACTGCGATTTAGATATATTAGTAGAAAGTTCTCAATTGATTAGTTTCTTGTATCTGTCAAGTGTTCGAAAAACTGTTTTATTTTGGTTGAGGTAAGGTTGTCACAAATAAGTCTGTGATCTTGCCCCTAGTGACAAGGAGGGCCTTTAAGGCAACCCGACATCTGAGAATAATCTGTCAGTCTCTCTTGCACGTTATGTCGATTTAGACTGCTATTACTGTTTTGACCGCAGATTATTGTTGCTTTAGTGTACATGCTGTCTTGCTACTGGTCTATACAAACCTTGCTCTTATATGTTACAAAAAATTACAAAAGTTGATGTATGCGTTGAGTTCTATCATTTGATTTCCTGTGATGCACATTGGTGAGATAATAAATGGTGGTTGTGTTGTTTTGTTATCTAATATGTTCTAAGTGAATGTGTATATGTGTATGTGTGAATTGGTAGCATATTCTGAAATTGAAATTGTTCCGGAGAACACATATACATCTATGTGATCTGTCTAAATTATTTCCTACAATTTATTATTCCCAATGTTGTCTGTTAGTGTGAAACCATATTACTCCCTTTTTAGTAGGCAGGGACTTAGTTGCATAATGTTTTAATTAAATTTTCAGTTTTAGGTTGCGTGCAATTTGTCTATTTTCAGTTTCAGTATTTGAATTGTTAACTACGAATTGTAATCTCCTGTGTATGTGTATATGGCGAGGCTACGTGCAAAAGAGCTACACGGAGGCAGCAGACGCTAAAGACAATTTGACAACTTGTTTCTAAGAGCATCATGAGATTTTATTATGTTGTATTTATTATATTCATGTAATAAATACCTTATATTGTATTTATTTAGAAAAAGGAAATGTTTCCGGCCTCTGCCAAAGCACACAGCCCGGTTTTATTACAGAAATTGCAACCGCACTTCGGCGAAAATGCAATAGAACCATCAAAGAAGAGAATCCAAAATTAAAGATAACAAAGCCTATAATTATGCCTCCATCCATGAGTTGCAAGGAGCTCCATGGCAACAACTTCGAGACGAAAGCACACAGAATGAATAACCTCCCGTGCCTCCTCACGTTGCAACAGCGCCCAAAACCTCCACCAATACGTTCCTCTGAAAATGGTCTGCAAAAAAGAAACATTTCGATTCTTCTGAAACACAATATCATTACGACAACGCCAAAGTGCCCAACAAATAGCCGCTGCCCCAATAAAGATCTGTTTCTTAAGATGGTTCCCTATACCATTTAGCCAACCTCCCATCAGATGAGACAATGAAATAGGAGGACTTAACCCAGTAGCAAGGTAAATTACACGCCAAATAGATCTAGCATGATGGCAATCAAAGAAGAGATGATTAATAGTTTCATTACAATCACAATAACAACACTTTTGATTGCCCACCCGGTTTAAACAGCCAAATTATCCTTTGTCAAAATAACACCGCTACCGAAGATACCAAAGGAAAATCTTAATTTTTAAAGGAATTTTCAGCTTCCAAATGAAATGATGAACAAAAGGGGTACCCTGATTCATCTTAAATTGATACATAGAGCGAACAGAGAATTGACCATTTTTACATAAATTCCAAATAAAAATATCCTTCTCTATTGATAACTGAATATGGGCAATAACAGCAACTAATTCAAGCCAACTGTTTAATCTGTTGCCCACTAACGCTCTACGGAAAGAAATATTAAGGGGCACTTCTTGAAAAACCTTTGCCACTGTTATATGAGGGTTAATCACAATATTATAAAGATTAGGAAATTGCTCCTTAAGGGGAGAAATGCCTATCCAAACATCTTCCCAGAATCTAGTTTGGGAACCATCATGAATTTGAAACGACCCACAGCTAAGAAAATAATCTTTGACCTTCAAGAGACCTTTCCAAAAATGAGAATCATTAGGTTTAATCTGAACCTGAGATAAGGTATGAGAATACAAATACTTATTCCTAATCAAAGACTGCCAAGTCCCTTCTTCATTTAATAATTTGAATAACCATTTGCTCAAAAGACAACGATTCTTAATCAAAAGATTAGTTATCCCTAACCCTCCTTGATCTTTAGGACGACAAAGAATGTCCCATTTAGCAAGGCGGTATTTCTTCCTTGTACCATTACCTTGCCAAAAAAAACTAGATCGATAGAAATCCAGTTTCTTCACCACTTCCTTTGGTATCTCAAAAAAGGATAACATAATCATTGGGAGGCTACTAAGAACTGAATTTATTAACACTAAACGACCCCCATAAGACAAATGCTTAGCCTTCCAAGTACATAATTTCTTCTTAAATCTATCTTCAACAGCACTCCAATCATTATTACGAAGCTTACGGTGATGCATGGGAATTCCTAAATATCGAAACGGCAATGCACCAATTGCGCATCCGAATAACTGAGTATACTCGTTCTCACATTGTTTTGCCTCTCCAAAACAAAATATTTCACTTTTATGAAAATTTATCTTGAGACCCGATAATTGTTCAAATACACTGAGTAGTAACTTCATATTCTTTGCTTGTTCGAAATCATGATCCATAAACAAAATGGTATCATCAGCATACTGTAATATAGACAAACCATCATCCACTAGGTGAGGTATAACCCCTTTTATCTGGCCATCCTCCTTTGCCCTTTTGATCAAAATAGCTAACATATCTGCAACTAAATTGAAAAGAAGAGGAGATATGGGATCTCCTTGTCGAAGACCCTTCTTCGTCGAAAGTAGTGCCCAATGTCATCATTAATTTTGATGCCCACACTACCACCGCACACAAAATCATCAATCCATTTGCACCACTTCTGAGATGTAAACCTTTCATTCAGTAAAGTTTGTTGAAGAAACGACCATTTAACTTTGTCATATGCCTTTTCAAAATCAATCTTTAATATCACCCCATTAAGTTTCTTAACATGTAATTCATGAATAGTCTCATGTAACATCACCACTCCTCCATAATATTTCTCGACCAAGATAAAGCGATGCGAGATGGATGTACCACCATCCCAACAATTCCACAGAGCCGATTAGTAACCACCTTAGTAAAAATTTTGAAAATGACATTAAGAAGACAAATAGGCCTATATTGTTGGATCTTTGTAGCTTCTTTAATTTTTGGGAGAAGAGTAATAACTCCAAAATTTAAATTAAATAACAGTAAGTTCTCATTGAAAGAAATCATTGAAAAGGGCCATCACATCCCACTAATTACTTCCCAAAAACTTGGTAAAACTCACGGATACCATCAGGACCAGGAGCCTTATTATGTTCCATTTGGAAAACTGCCTCCCTCACTTCATCTTGATAAATGGAGAAGTAAGGAGTGTATTCGCTCCTCACCACTTGAGGAATATCAACAATGTGGTTCTCAACCATACTAAAGTTATTATCTTGAGGAGGACCAAAAGGCCTTTATAATAACTTGTTATATATTCTTTCAATTTAACATCACCAACGATTAACCCATTGTCTTGCTCCAAATTGAAAATTCTTTGTTTTCTATGTTTACCATTAGCAACCAAATGGAAATACTGGGTATTATCATCCCCTTCCAACAGATTCTTAACTTTAGCCCTTTCATACCACTTTATTTCCTCTTCTCTCAACAACTGAGTCAACCGATCCTTGAGTATATTTTTCAGAAAAATATCATGATCCGACAGCACATTTAATTCCGCCTTTTTATCAATTAAGTCAATCATATTAATAAGTTCCTTTTTCTTTCTTATTATGGCCAAAGAACATGTTTAGCCCAACCTCTCAAATATTGCCTTAGCGCATTTAACTTTAAATTGCCATCTTCTCATTGCCGCTTGACCTCGGGATTCGAATGCCAAACATTCACTACCATATCATAGAATCCTTCTCTAAGCAACCACCCCCGCTCAAATTTGAAAAGTGGCTGATATATATTGTATTTATTATATCCAAGTAATGAGATTTTATTATGTTGTATTTATTATATTCATGTAATAAATACCTTATATTGTATTTATTATATTCATGTAATGAGTTTTTTGTTGTTTCAACAATACATTGTAAGCTACAGTTATTGTTTTAACTATATGTTCGAACTAATTGTAATTCATCAATAAATAAAGCTAAAATGACACGTCCTTAGATTGTGTTGCTTCAAATTAATTAGAACAAACTGATTAACAAAGTTTGAGACTGTGGAAAGAATATAAGATCATATATGTGCGTGACCAATTTATACGTAGACCACCACATTCTATTTGGATTAATAGGACGGTCCATTGATTGATGGATTAGATGCAGTCTCATGTATGTGCGTGACCAATTTATACGTAGACCACATTCATCTCATGTCTTTGTTAATTTAAAATTTCAGATACATTAGTTGCACATGGCCTCTAACCATGAACAAGTGCCGGATGGCGCTGAGCAAGTGCCAGATGGCACTCAGCGTTTGAACCAAAGCCCGGAATAAAGCCCGTCAAGGTTCTTCAACCTGGAGCAAACCGAGGCAACAAACGTACACGAGGTAATTATTTTAGATCAAATCTTTACGTATACCGATCGGACGACTAATGAAATGGTCAAAATGCAGGGCCAGACATCACGTGAACAGAAGCCGCATCGTCGCCGAGGTCCCAACAAGTTGCGGACAGGTGAACGGAAGGTCATCATAGAGCTTAATGCAGTCGGCAAACCAGTTATACCCGCATCACTGCTTGGGCCATATCGAACAGCCTGCGGGGTCCTAGCTAGAGATAACGTGCCCATCACCTACAAATCATGGACACGCCGTGGCGATTGCCCGTCGTATGTTCCCGATGAAATCAAGGAAGCACTGTGGATAGATTTGACAGCCAGGTTTCAGTTTCCCGAAGATTAGTTGGAGCTTGCGAGGAAACGTGCATTAACCATCATGGGAATCTCCTGGAAGAATTGGAAGACAAAGCTGAATAAGGAGTATGTGAAGAAGGATGAAACGCCCAACTTTGATATGTACCCGAGGTTGAGGCAATTTTGGGATGAATTTGTGCAGTATAAGAGGTCCGATGAAGCCCAAGCTATGAGCGAAAAGAACAAGGCAAACTCAGACAAGAACATTTACCCCCACACGCTAGGCACCGGTGGCTACATGAAGAAAGTACCCAAGTGGGATGCACGGGAAGAAGAGCTAAGTCGTAGTGGAGTTGTTCCTGCGATGTCCGAGATGGCCCCAAGATCAAAGTATTGGATGCTTGCGAGGGGAGCTACTCTGTCGGATGATGGCAGCTTACGCTTCAGAAGCGAGAAAGAAAAGGAAATCTCAAATAAGATCGCAGATGCCCATGCCGAAGCTACCCAGGGCAGCTTCCAACCAAGAAGAGAGAACGACGAGCTAACACGCGCCCTGTGTAACAAAGAGCACCCTGGTCGCACTAGAGGGTTAGGCTTGGTGCCCTGGAAAGCAGCGTTCCCAGATGACGCTTATATGTATAAGCATCCGAAGCTATCTAGACAAGAACAGTTGGATGCACGTGTACGAGTAATAGAACAAAGGATGCAGGTAAAGGAAATGCAATTCCAAGAACAATTACAGAAGATGCAAGAAATGCTAGCTAGCGTCAGGCACATGACCTCCAGAGTCCTGTCGGTGCTCGTAAAAGCAGCCAAGCGTCCACGGGCCCTCCCGAAGAGGACTCGGCCTGTAGTTTTCCCGTGGACAAAATCGTAGAGCCGACACGTTGCAGTCTGCACCTGCCTCTAGCGAACATAACCATTAAGGTGGCTGAAGGGATGGCTTGGCCACACCCCGAGGGGCAGATGTTGCATAACCGCCCAATTCCTGAGGGATACGCCAGAGTATCAGTGGACACGGTGGTTGACAATTACCGTGAAGTTGAGGTACAGATCCCCAGCGAGGAGGGCAGAAATACTCTTGGAGATAGCCTAGGCACATTCATCGCGTGGTGCAAGCGCTACATAAAGTTTTTATCCGATGACGACAATGCCGATGATGGTAATAATGATGACGGCGCGGGCAATCCAGGTAGTAAAAGTCCTCCTCTGTCACCTAAAAAAAGTCTGCATCCTGCTCCAGCGCCACAGGAAAAAAATGAATAGAATACTTGGCCACCAGAATCTCTTCTTAAGATCTTGATACATCTTGGCATTTCCTGGATGAATAGAATACTTAGAATCGTGTGCTTCCTCAAGAATCAATTGCTTGAGTTTCTTCTCATTCGGCACACAAATCCGGCCTTTGAACCATAAAGTTCCTTGCTCATCCACAGAGAAATCTTCGGCTAAACCCTCTTCTTTCTTAGATTTGAGTTTGCTAATCTTCTCATTTTTACTCTGCCACTCTCTAATTTGATCCTCAAGGGTCTGCTTTACTTCTAAAGCAGCTACAAATCCTTGTGGTACTATTTCTAATCTTAACTTCTGAAATTCTTCACACAACCTCGGTTGGTCAATGACTACCATTGCATTTACACTGTGGCTTTTACAACTCAAAGCGTCGGCTATCACATTGGCTTTTCCAGGATGATAATGAATTCCCACATTATAATCCTTAATCAATTCCAACCATCTTCTCTGCCTCATATTGAGATCTGACTGAGTGAATATATACTTCAAACTCTTATGGTCTGTATATATCTCACATCTATTTCCAATGAGGTAATGACGCCATATCTTTAAGGCATGTACTACGGCAGCTAACTCCAGATCATGAGTCGGATAATTTTCTTCATGCGGCCTCAACTGCCTTGATGCGTAGGCTACAACTTTGCCATTCTGCATCAACACACAACCAAGGCCCTGCATTGAGGCATCACAATAAATGTCAAAACTACATTGCACATCTGGCAATACTAACACTGGTGCGGATGTTAACCGCTTCTTTAGTTCTTGAAAACTTTGCTCGCACTCTGGCGTCCATGCAAACTTTTTCTCCTTCTTCAACAATTGCGTAAGAGGTCTCGCAATCGTTGAAAATCCCTCTATGAATCGACGGTAATATCCAGCCATTCCCAGAAAACTACGGATTTGGGTAACTGTCTTTGGCTGCTCCCAATGCAATATAGCTTCTACTTTACTTGGATCCACAGCAACTCCTTTAGCAGTCATTACATGACCTAGGAATTCCACCTTCTCCTTCCAAAAGTCGCACTTACTAAACTTGGCATACAACTGCTGTTCTCGCAGCTTCTCCAACACCAATCTCAAATGCTCTGCGTGATCTTCTTCTGTCTTGTAGTACACAAGGATATCGTCTATGAAGACAACCACAAATTTATCTAAATATTCCATGAACACTTTATTCATCATATTCATAAAATATGATAAACCGATTCTCAGCTCGTATCGATATAGTCTTAAATCATGGGATAACTAAAAATCAACTTCCGAGTATTGCCTGACATGTTTCATTATTACAAAAGTTGACTCATAGGTAAGGGAGACACTAAGCTGGTAACTAATCTTAACAAAGCAAATCAAAAGATCTCAGGCAATGGCGGGGAAACGCAATCCAAGACGTTTGGATGATCCACCTCTTCACCGCCTTCACCACAAATGTCAAATGGCGGAATGCAAGCCCTGGGATAGTTATCTCCGTCCTCCTGTTCTTGGTTAGTGAAAAGAGAGTCATTTTCTGGCGAGTTAGCAACAGTGTCAGCGTTGATCATTTCTAGCACAACTTCTGTGGCATTTTGGACCTCATCTGCTGTGACGGGATTGATCCTTCCACGTCTTTCTTTGTTAGCGACGCGTCTGGATCAGACCGCACTCGACATTTCACATCCTTTGGAGCGGTAGCCGAGTAGTGCTTAAGTAAAGCGACGGAGTAACATTCTCGCCGGACACTTGTTGGCGAAATGTCCTGGCTCATTGCAAGAAAAGCACTTTTTGACAGCAGACTACTGGCCTCCTATCAATGCATTGCCCCCTGGAGCTGGTGTTTGAAAATTCTAGTTAGTGGGGCGAGACGATGGAATTGATGTCTTGTTGGTCCACTGAGGTTGGATTCTAGCGAACTGCTGTGGTGACATCCTTAACCTGAACTGAGTAGGCCGTCCAGCTTGACTAGCCATCCTGCGCTTGCGATCTTCACCTAATTCCTTACGCTTGTCTTCAAGAATCAAAGCCTTGTTGACTAACTCCTGGAAATCAGGGAAATTGTGGGTGATTAGTCCCACCTGCAATCCAGAGTTTAATCCCTTCAAGAAACGGGACTGCCTAGCCTTATCTGTGGCCACATCTTCTGGCGCATATCGTGCCAATTGTGTGAACTTGTTCAGGTATTCGGCCACTGACTGGACTCCTTGTTTCAAAGCCCTGAACTATTCCTTCTTAAGGTCCATCATTCCTCCTGGCACATGATACTGGCGAAAGGCAGCTGCAAATTCCTCCCACGTGATCTCATGCGGGGCTTCATGTGCTGCACAGTAATTTTCCCACCATTCTGCGGTGGTTCCTTCTAGCTGATGCGAAGCATATAGTACCTTCTCATTTCCTTCACACAGAGTGATATGTAGCTTTCTCTTAATGGTCCTTAGCCAATCATCGGCCTCCAAAGGATTAGTGTTGCCTGAAAATGTCGGAGGTCGGGTCCTCATAAAATCTGATAGCTTGGAATAAGGACGAGGACCATGATTTCCTTGTTGCATATTGTTGCCTACTATAGCTTGACTGGCCATACCCTGCATTTGCTGCATCATGGTCTGCATGAGCTGAGTCTGTGCTGCTAGGAAAGCGCCTAGATTCTGCATGTCTACCGGTGGTGCTGACTGCAGTGGCGTTCCTTCGTTAAGACCGTCATTCTGGCGAAGTCCACTTCCTGACGCTCCATTATTGCCACGAGTATTCACCATCTGTTGGAGTGATTCTTTGGTTAGGAAAGGTAGAAAGCATAGGTAAGATGCAAGAATTCCTAAGCAGGGGAGTAGGTTTAACCCATACTTTAAAATCTTTATTACTTATACTTGGTATGGTTGCTTACAAAAGCCTAAGGGCTATGCAACACATACTGCACACCCAGCAATCAATAAGAACCAAACTAAACACTCAACCTTAACGTCTATTATAATTGGTGAGACTTTCCTATAGACGTGACTTGATACTCAAGTCTCAACTTAGCCCTAAGACTCTTACTCTACCAGCCATCCCCACGGAACTCCCCGTGGGTATCTTTGGTGGGTGAGTTGTATTGGCATAGAACCGATCTTGGTGTCCCACACTCGAATGTTCTTCCTGTTCCTCACACTCAGACTTCATTTCCTTCGATGATGTTTGTGTAGTGCGACCCATCTCCTGTAATGCCTCCTCGAGCTCCATGACCATCTCCTCGTAAGCCACTCGGGTCTCGTGTAGTTCCTTATCCGCAACACTGAGCGCTTCATAAACCATCCTTAATTACGCGATTATGGTGTGCATGAGCCTCTTGAGCATTTGCGGGTGTGCTAAGTGCCTTTGTGGTAGCATCTTCTCCCGAGTGAGTGGCGTGCGCCAAGCATCTCGCATAATGGGGTGAAGTCGAACACGTGTCGCTTAGCTCATGGTAGAGTCATAGCAAATCCTCCGTAGAGCGAGTCGTGAAGCCTCTTGCATTCCAATCTCCCAAGTAGCTCTTCTCACTGTAATGCTGATAGGTTGGCTTGTTCTCTCACCGCCTCTGGCGTAGATAAAAAGTCTGCACACCTCTCCTCTAGTGGCTCCGTTGACGATCCAAGTCCGTCTTTGATACATTGGCTTGGCGAAACCTCCCAAAACTTGGAGTACCTTCCAGGTTCTGTTGCGTAGCCACCCTCAAGCTCTCCATACGTCTGTGACTTCCTCATCTATTCAAAAAGAGAATTAACTAAGTCTTCAACTCTTCGGTCTCTCAGAAATAAAATTGATGAAAGTTCTCAGCAAGGATAAGGAACAGAGAATAAGATGAGTCAAGAATGTTGTTTTAATTCAAATTTAGATTTTTCATTTAGAAAATAGATTTGGACACTCCTAGGACACCACCATGCTAACTAAGGCCAAGTCCTACAATCAGTATGCTCTGATACCACCTTTGTCTGGACCCGAATTTCACCAATTCGAACCCACTGTGTTATACCGCACTAGTCCCAGGATCAACGCTAGTGCACACAGCTTAATATCGTTAAGCATCACATCATACACATCGATAAGAATAAATAGACTTCATTTATTTAATATAACTAGTGTACGATCTTATGGCCACTTACATTATTCTTAGACTGAGAATAAACTTTAGGCAAATGCAGCAGAAAATAGCAGAAATACGTAGATGTCCCATCAGCACACCACAGGCGATTGACGAGGCTTGGCCTAGTGACTCGTGTCCACCTGATAATCCTCCTCCAACTCGAGCGATGATTCCTCTACTGTTTGTTGGTTGTTTAAGCAAGGGTGAGTACACCAACACGTACTCAACAAGTTGTGCACAGAATGCAATTCTATTATTGCTATATGCAAGGCTTATTCCAAAGGAATGGCTAAAGGTTACTTGCAGAAAAGCAGCATTTATAAACAAGTACAGTTCATAGATTAAAAGACAGCAGTAAAACAAATAACAATAATAGATAGATTCAGCATTTCTCAAATAAACCAAGTTTTCCGTCCTAAGTCAAGTTTCATTATCCACATGGCATCTTGCCATCCCAAGCATTTCTCCATTTTAATTAACTACCCCTTGACTGTAATTCCCGAGCATTGCTCAATACCGTGAGCACGGCTATCCGAATAGTTTGTACACTCTGCAGAGGTTATGCACTTTACCCACATGATACAACCATGCACCACACAGGCGAATGATTATAACAAAGCCTTTACAATGCATCCTCTTAACCCAGTGCTACCCGCTAAGATTTCAACACTGAAGGGTTAAACTACCACAACAGGCCCCCCTTTTGCGCCATGTGAGTTTTCTCCGTACAGCCGGACTCACACCACCACGATAGCACTCAAGCTAAGCATTTGCAAATTAGTCTGCTAGGCTGCCCCATAACAGACATGTGGTTGCATGATTGACTCAGGTCAAAGGCTCGCAAGGTTAAGTCCTTAGGATTGATTAAAGCAAGACTTGCACATACCCTCTGCCCATCGGGCCCACCCTAGCACACTTGCCCTTGCCACTTGCTTCAATCTAAGTGATTACCAACCCCGGTTGATTACCAAGCACCACGTGCTATACACAAATCAACATCGTTGCGTGACCTCCTCGCCACAACAACTCAATCTCTTTGTGTGACCACACATGACACACAAATTCTCATCATTGTTCCATATTCCATTAATCAAGATTATTAAACAATAATTCATGAACATGTGATGACGTAGCATGGCTAAGCAACTCTATTTCGATCTAACCAACCATGTTGATTTCAATATTAACCAACTATAATTAACCAACCTAGGGTTACAAGTGGACTATGTTGTACAAATAGTAAGGTAGGGTGTAATTCAAAAGGTACATTAGCTAATCCCAAAGCTAAGTTAAAACCATTTATACACATAAAATAACATGCAGTAGTTTAAATCAAAAATAGCAATTTTTCCTAATATGGGTTCAACATGACCAAAGCACAACTTGCCTTGCTTAAGTTCCTAGTCTTGCTCCGAAGATTGCTCTTGAATTGTTAATTCCTCCTCCGAAACCTCGCACAATTCAACGTCTACGCGAATCGAGAAGAAATAGCAAATAAATACCAAGAATAAATAGCAAATGAACTCAAAAATTCAAATAAAAACCACCATTGGATAGATCTCAATTTTACAAATTTTTAGGAATTTGAATCACCCCAATCGGAGTTCGTATGCAAAAGTTATAGCATTTAGAAGTTTGAAAATCAATTAAATCGAATTTCTAAACTTAATAGAATTATTTTTATATAGAAAAATCCGAATTATGACGTCATGCTGACGTCAGCCCTGGCCCGAATCGATCCGGTGTCGACATCGTGTCCCTCGGCCTCGTTCGTGGACCCGTGCACCGTGGACTCGGTCCACCGTGGACCACGGCATCAGACTCGGGGCCTGATGATGTCATGGTGGCGCTATCCGCCACGTCGACCTCGATTGGTTAAACTTATGGCGATCTGGTGCACTCATCAAGATCTAATGGTGACAACCACAAATTTATCTAAATATTCCATGAACACTTTATTCATCATATTCATGAAATATGCTGAGCCGATTCTCAGCTCGTATCGATATAGTCTTAAATCATGAGATAACTAAAAATCAACTTCCGAGTATAGCCTGACATGTTTCATTATTACAAAAGTTGACTCATAGGTAAGGGAGACACTAAGCTGGTAACTAATCTTAACAAAGCAAATCAAAAGATCTCAGGCAATGGCGGGGAAACACAATCCAATACGTCTGGATGATCCTCCTCTTCACCGCCTTCACCACAAATGTCAAATGGCGGAATGCAAGCCCTGGGATAGTTATCTCCGTCCTGCTGTTCTTGGTTAGTGAAAAGAGAGTCATTTTCTAGCGAGTTAGCAACGGCGTCGGCGTCGATCATTTCTAGCACAACTTCCGTGGCATTTTGGACCTCATCTGCTGTGACGTGATTGATCCTTCCACGCATATCGCTTATGGCGACGCGTCTTGATCGCGACCGCACTCGATTATTTCATCATCGAGCGGTAGCTGGAGTAGTGCTTAAGTTGAAGCGGACGGGAGTAACATTCCCCTTCTTCGGACACTTGTTGGCGAAATATCCTGGCTCATTGCAAGAAAAGCACTATTTGACAGCAGACTGCTGGCCTCCTGTCGATGCATTGCCCCCTGGAGCTGGTGTTTGAAAATTCTGGTTAGTGGGGTGAGACGATAGAATTGATGTCTTGTTGGTCCACTGAGGTTGGATTCTAGTGAACTGCTGTGGTGACATCCTTAACCTGAACTGAGTAGGCCGTCCAGCTTGACTAGCCATCCCGCGCTTGACTAGCCATCCTGCGCTTGCGATCTTCACCTAATTCTTTACGCTTGTCTTCAAGAATCAAAGCCTTGTTGACTAACTCCTGGAAATCAGGGAAATTGTGGGTGATTAGTCCCACCTGCAATCCAGAGTTTAATCCCTTCAAGAAACGGGACTGCCTAGCCTTATCTGTGGCCACATCTTCTAGCGCATATCGTGCCAATTGTGTGAACTTGTTCAGGTATTCGGCCACTGACTGGCCTCCTCGTTTCAAAGCCCTGAACTCTTCCTTCTTAAGGTCCATCATTCCTTCTGGCACATGATACTGGCGAAAGGCAGCTGCAAATTCCTCCCACGTGATCTCTTGCGGGGCTTCACGTGCTGCACAGTAGTTTTCCCACCATTCTGCGGCGGTTCCTTCTAGCTGATGCGAAGCATATAGTACCTTCTCATTTCCATCACACTGAGTGATATGTAGCTTTCTCTCAATGGTCCTTAGCCAATCATCGGCCTCCAAAGGATTAGTGTTGCCTGAAAATGTCAGAGGTCGGGTCCTCATAAAATCTGATAGCTTGGAATAAGGACGAGGACCATGATTTCCTTGTTGCATATTGTTGCCTACTATAGCTTGACCGGCCATACCTGCATTTGTTTGCATCATGGTGCATGAGCTGAGTCTGTCTTTGCTAGGAAAGCGCCTAGATTCGCATGTCTACGGTGGTGGTGCCGATGCAGTATGCTCCTTCGTTAAGACCGTCATTCTAGCGAAGGTCACTTCCTGACGCTCCATTATTGCCACGAGTATTCACCATCTGTTGGAGTGATTCTTTGGTTAGGAAAGGTAGAAAAGCATAGGTAAGATGCAAGAATTCCTAAGCGGGGGAAATAGGTTTAACCCATACTTTAAAATCTTTATTACTTATACTTGGTATGGTTGCTTACAAAAGCCTAAGGGCTATGCAACACATACTGCACACCCAACAATCAATAAGAACCAAACTAAACACTCAACCTTAACGTCTATTATAATTGGTGAGACTTTCCTATAGACGCGACTTGATACTCAAGTCTCAACTTAGCCCTAAGACTCCTACTCTACCAGCCATCCCCCACGGGAACTCCCCGGTGGGTATACTGGTGGGTGAGCTGGCGCTGGCGCAAACTGATCTCGGTGTCCCACACTCGGATGTTCTTCCTGTTCCTCACACTCAGACTTCATTTCCTCCGATGATGTTTGTGTAGTGCGACCCATCTCCTGTAATGCCTCCTCGAGCTCCATGACCTTCTCCTCGTAAGCCACTCGGGTCTCGTGTAGTTCCTTTTCTGCAACTCTGAGCGCTTCATAAACCATACTTAATTCTGCATCAGTGTCGTGTGCATCAGCCTCTTGAGCATTTGCGAATTGTGCTAAGTGCACTGTGGTAGCATCTTCTCCCCGAGTGACGCGTGGGCGCCAAGCATCTCGTACTATGGGGTGAAGTCGGAACACGGTGTCGTTTAGCTCGCTGCTGTAGTCATAGCAAATCCTCCGTAGAGCGAGTCGTGAAGCCTCTTGCATTCCAATCTCCCAAGTAGCTCTTCTCACTGTAATGCTGATAGGTTGGCTTGTCCTCTCACCGCCTCTGGCGTAGATAAAAAGTCTGCACACCTCTCCTCTAGTGGCTCCGTTGACGATCCAAGTCTGTCTTTGATACATTGGCTTGGCGAAACCTCCCAAAACTTGGAGTACCTTCCAAAGTTTTGTTGCGTAGCCACCCTCAAGCTCTCCGTACGTTTGTGACTTCCTCATCTATTCAAAAAGAGAATTAACTAAGTCTTCAACTCTTCGGTCTCTCAGAAATAAAATTGATGAAAGTTCTCAGCAAGGATAAGGAGCGGAGAATAAGATGAGTCAAGAATGTTGTTTTAATTCAAATTTAGATTTTTCATTTAGAAAATAGTTTTGGACACTCCTAGGACACCACCATGCTAACTAAGGCCAAGTCCTACAGTCAGTATGCTCTGATACCACCTCTGTCAGGACCCGAATTTCACCAATTCGAACCCACTGTGTTATACCGCACTAGTCCCAGGATCAATGCTAGTGCACACAGCTTAACATCGGTAAGCATCACATCATACACATCGATAAGAATAAATAGACTTCATTTATTTAATATAACTAGTGTACGATCTTATGATTACTTACATTATTCTTAGACTGAGAATAAACTTTAGGCAAATGCAGCGGAAAATAGCAGAAAGACGTAGATGTCCCATCAGCACACCACAGGCGACTGACGAGGCTCGGCCTAGTGACTCGTGTCCACTTGATAATCCTCCTCCAACTCGAGCGATGATTCCTCCACTGTTTGTTGGTTGTTTAAGCAAGGGTGAGTACACCAACACGTACTCAACAAGTTGTACACAGAATTTAATTTTATTATAGCTATATGTAAGGCTTATTCCAAAGGAATGGCTAAAGGTTACTTGCAGAAAAGCAGCATTTATAAACAAGTACAGTTCATAGATTAAAAGATAGTAGTAAAACAAATAACAATAATAGATAGATTAGCATTTCTCAAATAAACTAAGTTTTCCATCCTAAGTCAAGTTTCATTATCCACATGGCATCCGAATAGTTTGTACACTCTGCAGAAGTTATGCACTTTACCCACATGATACAACCATGCACCACACAGGCGAATGATTATAACAAAGCCTTTACAATGCATCCTCTTAACCCAAGGCTACCGCCGAGGTTTCAACATCAAGGGTTACACCACCACAATAGGGCCCCCTCTTGCGCCATGTGAGTTTTCTCCGTGACACCGGACTCACACCACCACGATAGCACTCAAGCTAAGCATTTGCAAATTAGTCACTAGTCAGCCCCATATGCATATGTGGTTGCATGATTGACTCAGTCAAAGGCTCGCAAGGTTAAGTCCTTAGGATTGATTAAATCAAGACTTGCACATACCCTCTACCCATCGGGCCCACCCTGGCACACTTGCCCTTGCCACTTGCTTCAATCGAAGTGATTACCAACCCCGGTTGATTACCAAGCACCACGTGCTATACACAAATCAACATCGTTGTGTGACCTCCTCGCCACAACAACTCAATCTCTTTGTGTGACCACACATGACACACAAATTCTCATCATTGTTCCATATTCGATTAATCAAGATTATTAAATAATAATTCATGAACATGTGATGACGTAGCATGTCTAAGAAACTCTATTTCGATTTAACCAACCATGTTGATTTCAATATTAACCAACTATAATTAACCAACCTAGGGTTACAAGTGGACTATGTCGTACAAATAGCAAGGTAGGGTGTAATTCAAAAGGTACATTAGCTAATCCCAAAGCTAAGTTAAAACCATTTATACACATAAAATAATATGCAGTAGTTTAAATCAAAAATAGCAATTTTTCCTAATATGGGTTCAACATGATCAAAACACAACTTGCCTTGCTTAAGTTCCTGGTCTTGCTCCGAAGATTGCTCTTGAATTGTTAATTCCTCCTCCGAAACCTCGCACAATTCAACGTCTACGCGAATCGAGAAGAAATAGCAAATAAATACCAAGAACAAATAGCAAATTAACTCAAAAATTCAAATAAAAACCACCATTGGATAGATATCAATTTTACAAATTTTTACGAACTTGAATCACCCTAATCGGAGTTCGTATGCAAAAGTTATAGCATTTAGAAGTTTAAAAATCAATTAAATCGAATTTCTAAATTTAATAGAATTATTTTTATATAGAAAAATCCGAATTATGACATCATGCTGACGTCAGCCCTTGCCCGAATCGATCCGTGGACCCGGTGCACCGTGGACTCGGTCCACCGTGGACCACGGGCACTGTACCGTGGACCGGATGATGTCATGGTGACGTCATCCGCCACGCGTCGGCCTCTGATTGGTTCGGCTTGCGAAGCGATCTGGTGCACTCATCAAGATCTAACAGTCACCGATTTTGCGTCTACGTGGCTAAACCCGAGACATCCGATTTCAATCCAACGGCAACCTTTACCCGAGCCCTTTACTATTCCCCCGGCTACGTGGCTCAATCATGACCGCTTACCTTTGATCAGATGGTCGACAAATACCCGAGGTGTTTACTGCTTCCCGAAGCGACGTGGCGAGATCCCGGCGGTCTAGCGACGATCCGATGGCTGACACTCTTCGGTCCTGACGATGGCAACGCGACGGAGCTGGTTCACCGAGGCTGGGGAAGATGACTTGGGACACGGCGCTTCGGTGGGATTCCGTCGACGTGGAGCGGCGGAACAGTCAAGGCGCACGAGGGAGCTTCGGTCGTGTCGGTCTTGGCGGAAAAGTTCCCGACGGCGATGAAATCCGGCGCAAAAGCCCCTCGGCACTCCGGTGAGCTCTCGGGACTCCTTCGGCGTTCCTCCGGCGACGACGCAAGGACAAAAAGATGCGGCATCTCGTGATGATCCTTGGGAAGAGGGTCCGGGGCCTTAAATACTCGGCGGGGCACGGAAAACACTGAAGATTTGAGCGGCGGCGGCGAGTTCGTCTCAGAGACGGCGGCGCGGAGTCCAGCTCGGAGACGACGACTAACGGCCACACGATCTCCATCGAACGGCCCGGATAGATTATGGATTCCGAACTGGTACCGACTGATAAAGACCGTGCGATGAGGATCTAACGGCCCGCAGTGATTAGGGTTTATTTAAATGATGTGGCTTGATGAAGTCCGTTGGATCCCGATCCAACGGCACACGTTGATCCTCCCGATTTCACTAACCGGCCTCACAGTGATGGGCTGCGGCCCATTACTGTTCACAGGGATTTTCCGAGTTTTACATTTAAAATAATTCGATTAAATCATTTTAATTTATTTAAGGCAGTAAAATACTTCTAAAAATTCCAAGAAAAATCTCAAAAATACTTTGAGACATTCTGAGCTTAAATAAAATATTTTGGCAAAAATTTATTTTAAACTTTTCCTTTAATAATTATTTTTTGACAAAAGTAAATATGTTTTAATTTAAAATAATTCCAATAAATCTCAGAAAATCCAATTAAATGCAAAAATTCACAAAAATCATAAATTGCAATAAAATAATATTAAATAAATAAAAAATCCAAACCGCCCACGTTTGATGGATCAGCCACTCTCAGAGATGAAGAAATTTGGCCGCATCATAGAAGAGAAGTCGGTTTTGGTACAATGTGAAGATAAAGAGAAAGTTCCTCGCTCGTGCCGCTTAGAAGGAAATGCATTAGTCTGGTGGAAAAGTTTCTACGCCATCTCTAAGGATGAACATACCATCACTTGGTTAGAGTTTACCACCAAGTGTCGTCGGTTCTTCACATCATTAGAAGACAGTGAAACCACAGTAAGACAAGGAAGAATGGCATCTCCACACCCGATACCATACCGGGACGTTGTTCTTTGAAGTATTGTCAACCAAACCAATCAAAAGACCGTACATGCATCCGTTGTGGTGAAAAAGGGACACACTGCTGATGAACATGCAACTAATTGTTCTAGCTGTGAAGGAAGCCACTAACCTGGAGAATGTCCTATAAACAACATCACCTGCTATCTATGTGAAAGCCAAGATCATTGTCCAGCTCACTGTCCCCTGGATCCATTAGTGACCGCTGTGACTCGGCATCAGCGATAGAATTTTTGAGCAGTCATTGCTCAAGAGTTAGCGAAAAGAGAAGGATTGCCATCTGTACTTGCTATGCCACGTGGAGAAATGACAAAGAAACATGTCAACCCTATTTGTCAACCTCAGGAAATTAGTGATACTTGGTCACCATGAAACTGTTTCTTGTGTGATAAACGAGGACACTAGGCTAGAGAATGACTCGGCAACCCAGCATGATGACCAAAACATTTATGTTACAACTGTGGTGAGTTAGGTTATTTTGTTAAGGAATGCCCACAGAAAGATCAAGCGAATGAGGAGTGCCCCTCAACAACTCGATTCTTTGTCGCTTAGATTTTGTTCGACACCTTCACCTTCACGTTTCACTCGATGGTCGAGTTTCCATAACACCACCCCAAAGAAAAAGCCCGCAAGGAAGAAGCTTATTGTCTAGAATTTGTTTTGCTTGTCGCCAGCCAGGACATCTCGCTAATAATTTCTCTTAGAAGGAAGTGATCACTGCGGATCACGTCGATATTAGCTCTACCCTACCAAGAGTAGTACCATGTCAAGAGGAAGCCAACAGATGTCGGTCAAGCGTTGCTTCAGATGCAATGAGCCGGGATACTTTGCCAATAGTTGTCCCAGGAAAAAAAAGGTGTTATACCTATCCACTTAAACCTTAGTCCTCCACCTACCGAGACACTTGCGCCAGAAAGTGAATTGTGAAGCAGTTCAAGATGAAGCCATGCCGCAAGAGCCAGTAACAGAATGCTGATGGTTAATTTGTCCATTGTTAAGATCAAATTTTTAATAAAACTTATCATATTGGAAATCAATGCTTGAGATGTTTAAGCCTGGAGTTAAATTAGTTACCCATGTGCAAGACAGTTTGGGTCCTCGGCTAGAGATGTCATCAGTTAAGAGGAGCTACAGTGTTCCTGAGATAAAGTCGTGATCAGGATTAACTTTAGTTGTTGGAGACAGTAGAAGACTGTTTATTCTGTTATGGTTAAGTCAAGAAAGTGGATGAGCCATCACATCAGAAGAAAGAGTTGTTGTGTATGTTTAACAACTACACAAGATAATTGTCCTTCTGAAGAATTACTCTAGCTACCGCAGTGTATGCCAGCAAACCAATACCATTACATTAGTAATAATTGAAGCTTGAGTCCAATGTGAAGGAATACCCAGTTGAAATATAGTTCAAGCCGATACTCGAGAGTCAAGCTGACAAAGATAGTGCAATACAAACCAGAACGCTGTTCAAGTCTCGTTCAAGACCACAGAATTTCAAGTAAGTTTCATCGCGGATGCAATTTTCGGTTTCTCGAGAAGCGTAAAATCAAGTGTTCAGAATGTAGTAAGGAACTCACAATGGAGTTGCGAAACGTCAACATGGATGTGAGATATGTTTCAAGAGCCTTAATGTAAGTTCTTTCTTGTGCGTAAAAGGCATAATCGTTAGAGTCAAGGAGTTGCAAGGATTGTATCCGCAATGAGCGACCTACAAATTTTGGATGTTAGCAAGCGTGTGCTCAGAAGCAAACCTGTCTAGTGTGCAGTTGATTGGAAGTTTGAAGAAGCCCAAGAGTTGAGTTTCCCTGACCCTATTTCTATAGTTAGTCTTGAATCTCGGGGATGAGATTCTGTTAAGGGGGGAGGTTTGTAACATCCCAAAATTTCATTTCAAAAATAGGATAAAAAAATTATATTTTAAATTATTATTTTATTGGTTGTCTCAAGTTTATTTGTCTTCTCTTTATTTTCTGGATTTCTCTAGAGTTCAAAAGAAAAAGACTTTTGCCTATTTTTAGAAAAACTTAAAACTATTTCCTTAAAAAAACTCTATTTAAGTTGGAATTTATTTTTTTTAAAAAATATTTCACAAGGAACTTCGGTGAATTTTCCCATTATTTGTTAAAATCCTGATTTCAAAACCTTTCCAAAAGTCTCATTAATTAAAAAATATAATTTGGAGACAAAATAAAAGATTTGGTTTTGCTAAAACTATCTTAATTAATATATGTAAACCTAAGGGAATTTCTGTGAAATTTCCTACAAATTATCAAATTATATATTTTCTAAAGCCTTCCAAAGCTTTAACAAAATAAAAATATATGTTCATATAAAAATAAAATATTTGATGGTACCAAAATATTTTAGTTGATCTCAAAATATCCTAATTAAACTCCCTAAATTTTCTTAGAATTTTTGGGGTTGTTTTAGTATTTTCTAAATTAAAAGATATTAAAAACAATATAAAAGTATTTACTGTACATGAATAAAATTATTTTTTTTATTCAATAATATTTTATTTGTGTTACTAAGGCTGTGGGTGACGCTCCAGATTTTTTCCAAATTTTTCAACCGTAGTTTGATATTTATTTCGATTTTAATGGTTAATTCGGATTAAATAAACCAGTAACGCTACAGTTATTCCGGCAGTTTCAGTCTTAACTCCGGCGAGCATTTTCCGACGATCCGCTGGTCCGATCGTCCTATAAATTGAACCACAGATTCTTACGTGCGTTCTCTTTATAATACAATTGGAATTTTCCCCATCGGAGTTCTGGATCTCCCTGCGTGAGCCATTCTTTTCAACTCCGGCGAAAAAGTCGGCGAGCTCTCCTGGACACTCCCGAACTTATTTTGATGTGAAATTTTTACCAGAGCTCCCTCTTGTTGTTCTCTACCTCCAGTAAAATCAGATTTTGCAAAAACCTACCGGACCACCTTCGGCCACCGATTTCTTTCCCAACTCCGGCGAGCTTTTTCCATTGATCTATTGCTCTTTTGTAGCTGAAAATTGAACCCTAGACACCTATACTTATTCCCCACATGATACACAAATCTCAGCTTCAGAATCATAACAGATCTCCCTCGGAAAACCTTCTTCCCCAACTCCGGTGAGAACTTCGGCGAGCTCTACCGGACGCTCCCGAACTCCATTCATCCTCAAATTTCTTGTGGAGCACCCCCATGATGGTTGCAATACTCCTGTGAAACAGTTTTAGAAGATTCCAAACAAAGCACCGCTGGCGCACCGAGCCGTCCGCGCCGCCCCCAACATCGGCCTGTTTTGGCGTCGCGTTCCTGGTCGGCTCGTCGCGATTTTTGGTGATCCGTCTGCGTCACGTCGTGCCTCAAGGTACCTTCTGTCTTCCATCCAAAATTTGGTGCAATTTCATTTACTGGATCAAAAGTTATGGCCACCCAAAATCAAATCTTGCCGGAGCCCGTTCTCCCTCGTTTTTGCGATTTTGACCGTGAAATTTTAATGGTAGACTTCTCTTGATGTCCCCTGCACGGTGCTCACCCTAACTCAAGGTTTTACCTGTGGGATTTGTGCAAAAAAATCAATATCCTCCGATCGATCACGTCGTTTAACAGCGGGAGTGGCATCGTGCGTTCCCCATTGATCCAGAAGGTAAAACTCAGATCCGTTCACGTCATATTGTGCCAAATATTCCCATATAGCTCTCTGTAAAATTTGGTTAGGTTTCATCTATTAATTTAATAGTTATGATCGTTTGATCTATTAGTCCCGGGAGCCGTTCATCGGCAGTTTGTGATTAATCCGGTGGGTCGCCGCCAAATCCGCCTATACCGTTGAGTTCGTTTGGCCGAGTTCTACACTGTGCTCACCCTACCTTTGCTATTCCACTGTCCAAAAATTTTAATATTCATTTCGCCGTCGGTTTAAATGCCGCCGCAGCATCGCCTTTTGACGCTAAACATCCTAGTTCGCTTTGGCGAGTCCTCCGCCCGTTGGGTCGTTACCCTACTGTTTTGGCCATCCTTCAAGTTCATTTGGTCTCCATTTGCCGTCAAAGCCTTAATTTAAAACCTACCCGTCGTCTTTCGGTCTAGTCGCTTTGCGATCGGATCGTGGTTCGCTTAACCATCCCTTGTAATTCTT
Organism: Guadua angustifolia; assembly: GCA_036346375.1. NCBI lineage: Eukaryota > Viridiplantae > Streptophyta > Magnoliopsida > Poales > Poaceae > Guadua > Guadua angustifolia. Next base: position 36,231,128 of record CM070512.1, read on the forward strand.
TGTATCGCAGCTAACCCAACCTAACCCTAGGTCTAATCTGTCGTCGACGTTGCGTCGTGACATGTGAATTCCGCATTCGCAGATCAATCATGAACCATAGCCTTACCTCGTTGTCATATCTACAGTCGATACTTATCCTTGCATGAGTGTCCTGTCATCGCTTCGCTGTCATTGTATGCACGCAAACAAGCAAAAGCCCTAGTGCAATATCATCATCTTCTTTATCGTCATACTGTGATCTAACCCAATCATATGTCAATCTAGCCTTACCATCATACCATCTATGTGGTCCAATCATAACAGTACCCTTGGACCGGTTTGATGAGCTAAGTTCATTGTGAGCCGTGTGATCGACACTGCGATACCACTAGTTGGTCAATTGCAATCAACCCTAGTTTATATTCTGTTCCAAGTCATCATCGCTATCATATATTATATACTCGCTGTCATGTTACCTTTGTGTTATCATCTTTATGCCATGACCTAGCCTTGTCTCTTGTCATCTTTATGTCCGTATCGTAAAGCCACATAACATGTCGATGTCTTATCATCGTAACCCTAGTTCATTGCCGGTTCTTAAATCAATCCATGGACTTGGTCAATAGACCATTGGCCCATATGTCACCCTCCCATATCAAACCCTAATCTCTCTCTCTCGCATCAGCTCTATCTGTTCCATCAGTCAACAAAAGTCAACACCGTGCCTGAGCTTAGTTCATCGTGAACCAAATCATCCTCGTAGACCCGGTCTATAGACCGAAAGTTCATATGACATCGGCTATCCAATCAAGATAATAACTTCGGAAGAAATCGTGAATAGTTGCTTAGTCATGCTTATATCGTGAATAATCGTTTTGAATACAAAAGCAACATTGACTAAAGGAATATGCAATGTATTTTAAAATGGTGTGATGTGTTGCCACACGATGATGTTGATATATGGAGGCCTGTGTGGTTCCATATGGATGTTGAGTTGTTGTTGGCATGTGTTGCACAATGATCAACTTGGGAAGGGAAATGATTTTGATTGGGGCAAGTGGACCGAGGCTTCGTGCCAGGTGGGCCTGTGTGGCAATGGGTGGGCTGAGTGTTGTGAGGGCTGTGTGCCAATCTGAGAGAAGGAAGTCTTGCCTTGGTCAGCTAAGGACTTCACCTTGCAAGCCTTTGACCTGAGTCACCCGTACAACCACATGTCTGGTATGGGACAGACCTAGTTTAGTAGGATTCTGATATCTCACCTTTGATACCTCCCTGTGGCGCCATCCGGGGGGTGATGTATGGGGAGCGTGCACGTGTTGCGGTTTGGTACCGAATCCAATGTTAAATCGCTGCCCTATACTTGACTCGTGTGATGGAAGTGATAGTGGAGGCACAACGGAGAGGTTCCTAGGTAGAGATAGAAGTTTACAAAGGCTTTGTTATGATCACTCATTCGCATACTCTTGTATGGCGATTCACTACCGACGTGGTGAGTTGATTATATCTTGTGGGTAAAGTGTACAACCTCTGCAGAGTGTAAAAACTATTCGAATAGCCGAGTCCACGGTCTCGACAATGCTCGGGATTACAATCAAGGGTAGTGTTTTGAAAATAAAATAGGGTGGAAGGTCAGTGCTAGAGTTGATGATGAAAGTCGATTAGGGACCTGCTTTGTCCAAAATAATGTGGAAAACAATTGAGAAACTTATTATGCTATTAAAGTTTTCTTGCTTTTAATCTAAATAAATAATAATTCAAAATATTGATGCAATGCAAAATAACCAATTGAGCTATTCCTTTGTAACAAGCCATGCATGTAGTAATAGAACGCATTATGTGCATGACTTGTTGAGTACGGTGTACTCACCCTTGCGGGCAAAATTTTACCGAAGAGAAGTCTACACCAAAGTGGAAAGAGGAGTATATCGCAGGCGAGAGAACTAGGAGCAAGCCTCTGTCGAGCGCCTGTGGCGAAGATGGATTACCATGACGTTTACTTTCCGCTGTTGTTTATTATTACTCTGAATAATGTAAGCCCTGCATGGCAAAATATTGTAAGGTGACCTTAAGGTCGTACAACTCGATTAAATACATGATTGATGTACTTTATTTATCATTCCGCTGTGTATGTTGTGGTATATTATCCTGTTAGCTTTGTGTGCACTAGCGCGATCTCGACTAGTCACGTAATACACGAGTGTCCGGATTTGCAAATTCAGGCACGACATAAAATCCACCTCCGCCACCTAAAAAGTCTCGCCTCTGCTCCAAATACCACAGAAAAAAAAAAATGAAAGAGCAACACGGTCTCAAAATTTGTCACGGTCAGCGGGGAAAAGTGCAACATCTGTGAAGCCAGCTAAATCTGGTAAGAAACGAGCATATGACATGACCGAAGAAGAAACTAGACAGGAAGTAGACGCCAGCGTAACAGCTCACTTCAAAATGATGCCAGCACCTGATAAAGTTGTAATCGAAGCTGCCAAAAGAGATTTCTTCCTAGGCATAGCGACGGTTAAACAGACCGATCGCAAAGCTGTAATAATTCAATTTTTGCTTTTCTTGCATTTTATTGGAATTTTGAATTTTTGAGAATTTCTGGAATTTATTTGGATTTATTTGGAATTATTTGAATTTATTTTGAATTAAACCATTTATCAAATTAATTAAATAATGGAAAAGTTAAAATAAATTTTTGCTGAAAATATTTTATTTGAGTCACAAATGTCCTAAAATATTTATGAGAATTTTTCCGAATTTTCACGATATTTTTAATGCCCCAAATAAATTATTTGAATTTCGGAATTATTTTAAATCGAAAAGAATTAAAATCCCGATGAATAGTGTTGGGCCGAGTATCAGGCGTCTGGTCCGAAAACCCTAACGCGGTGGCCGCTCGATCTCCATCCGACGGCTTTATCGCGCCACGCCACCTAAGCCCGAATCTCGCGGATTCATGCCCGCCGTTGCTGTGGGCCTCGGCTTCGCGATTTTCACTTGGCCGAGGGCACTATTTAATGCGCCGCCACCGTGCCATGCTCCTCACCTCGCCCACATCCATCCAGACGCCACACGCCGCCGAGACGCCGCCGCCGCAAGAGCTCGCCGGTTCTCAAGCCTTCCGCGAAGTTCCTTGCGCCGCTTAAATCGCCACGGCCACTTCCACCGCCGCCGTGCCACCCTCGAACTCACCTCGCCACGCCGCCGGGAGCGCTTACTTCTTCACGCCGAGGAACGCCGAGCGCCGCGGCATCGCTGTTTTCCCGCCCGGTGAAGCGGCCGCCGACCGCTCTCCACCGAGCCCGACCTTCACCACCAAGACGATCCGATCCAACGCCGGTGAGTCCACGCCGCCTTAGGAACAATGAACCCCATCTTCTAACCTCCACCGTTAGATGCAAATCCGAGGGCCACCGTCGGGCCACGTCACCGTTCACTGTGCACGAGACGCCGACAACACGGACCCACTGCTGCCTCACCGCGACGCTCACAAGGCGCATGAGTCGCCGACAAGGCGACCCACTGCCACCGCAGACTGCGGCACGGTTCACCGAAGTCGCCGACAAGACGGGCCCACTCGTCACCAAGACGACCGAAGGCGCTGTGGACGCCACGGCCGACGTCATGCTGACGTCACGGTGGGACCCACCTGTCGCCGACTTGACCGAAGTCGCGCCGACGCCACGATGACGCCAAGACGGAGCTTGCTGCCGACGCCAAAGGCCACGTGTCACTCTCTGGTGACAACACGTGTCAGCGATGACGCAATAATTAATTTTCTGAAAAAGAAAATATTTATTTAATTCGGTATATTGATTTTAAATATAATTTGAAACTTCAAATGCTTATAACTTTCGCGTTTTAACTCCGATTTGAGTGATTCCAATTTCTATAAATTTGTAAAATTGTGATCTTTCTGTTTATGAATTTTATTTGAATTTTTGAGCACTGTATGTCTACTGTTTATTTATTTTATTGTTTTGTGTTTATGCTACGCTGAGACGTTGAAGTCCCCGAAGGTTTCGTGGGAGAGGTTCGACCGAGAGCAAGCTCAGAGCAAGAATCAAGACTTTTTGAAGGCAAGTTGTGTTTGATCATGTTGAACCTATCATAGTAAAATTATTTCGATTTAATTTATTGCATGCTAATTTAGTAAAATTGGTTTGAATAAATTTTGGGATTAGCTAAATGCCTAGTTGCTGTATGCCACCTTGTCATATATAATTGTATGCCATGAATCATTTGTCACCCTAGGTTATGGACTAATAGTTGACATTAATAATTTGCCAACATGGGTTGAGTAGACCAAGTAGTATGCTTAGCCCTACCACGTGACATTTTGTGATTTTGGAATGCCAAAGTTAATATTGACTTAATGAGATATGGAATGTATTTTGTGAATGAGACATGTGTTATTGTTGATGATGGCACGTGGTGCAATGGTAAAGAACCGGTGGGAAAATGATTTAGACCGAGGCATGTGGCAAGATTGTTCTGTGGGCCAAGAGTGGCAATCGGGCGATCGATTTGGTTTTTATTGGTTATGGATATTGAGTTCACACTTGGTTAGTCTTGCCTCGGTCAACTAAGGACTTAACCTTGCAGCATTTGAACTGAGTCTTTCATACAACCACAAGCTCAGAATGGGACGGGCTTAGCTGAGTAAACCGGGAAATCTATTCTTTGGTACTTGCTGTGGTGGTGTGAGGCCCGAGAAGTGGAATGAGAACTCACATGGCGCAAGAGGGGGGCTCGGTGTGGTAACCAGTCCCTCTAGTGTTGAAACCTTAGCGGGCAAGATCGAGTTTAGATGGAACTTTGGAAAGGCTTCACACGGTTATTTGCCTTGGTGGTATTTGATCAGATCTTGTGGGTAAAGTGTATAACCTCTGCAGAGTGTACAACCTATTCGAATAGCCGTGCTCACGGTATTGAGCATCGCTCGGTGATTACGGTCAAGGGTTAGATTTTCATGAAAATGACTTGTTTATGGAAACTACTTGGGTTGATGATGATGAACATAACTTAGGATGGAAAAGTGATTTACGATTGAAATGTTTGTGAAAGCTACTATTCTTACTACTGTTTTACTGCTTTGCAATCTATTACTGTTAACTTTAAATGTTGTACTGCTCATAAACCATAGCCTATCCTTTGTACTAAGCCATGCACGTAGAATATTAGAATTGCATTCTGTGCATGACTTGCTGAGTGCTCAAAGTACTCACCCCACAACAACACAACTTCAGTTGAAGAAGAAGCCACCCCTGCTCAGGAGGAGGAGTATCCGGAGGAGCCGACGAACTAGGGAGCGAGCCCAGTCAGTTGCCTGTGGCAAATTGGTTGGCGCCACGAGTTTATTTGATTTTCGCTGCTTTTGAATATTTTAATAAGTCTTAGCTCATGAGGCGTATCTTTGTAAATTGACCATAAGGTCAATCAACTAGTTTGAGTATTTAATTAAAGTACTTATTATTTCGCTGGTTATGACCGTGATATATACCAATGTTGAGATCAGGTGCACTAGCGCGATCTGGACTAGTGCTGAATACACGAGGGTCCGGATTTGCACATTCGGTCCCGACAGAGGTGGTATCGAGCCATACCGATCGTAGGGATCGGCCCTTAGTTAGAATGGTCGAGTGAGGATAAAACTATTTTCTAAAAGTTAAAATGTGCCAAGATGATAATGCAATCTCGACTTACCCCTTCTCTCTTTTCATACCCCTTGCTGAATTTATCACGTATTTGCTTGTTTAAAAATTTTTGAGTTTCACGTGAGTGTCCTTTGGCAGATGAGGATGATCCACTCTTTTGGTGAGCGCACTGGAGGGTACGCCGCGGAGCTTTGGCGTATGATGCAGCTGCTTGGAGGTTATGACAGCCGATCTCCGGGGACTACTGTGGATCGGGCAGATCGACATTGCTTGGGATGTCACTATCACGGCCCACGCCGGATAGGGATAGGGCGAAGTCGTCCCATCCGCATCACCGCCGTGAGGTCGCCATTTGATGCTTTGGATTCGTGAGACATCGCGTCTGGCGATGAGATGATTGCTCGTACCTACCCCTGTGGAGTTGGATGGCACGGTGTTCCGTCACCACCCACGCAGAGACACTCGCTACAACCGAGAGCCCATAGAGGAGGAGGATGCCACGATCACCCACCGGCCGATATGTTATCGCCAAGAGGATGTTATCGACGAGACGGTTCAGGAGCTGCAGAGGTCTCGTGACGAGTTCACGCAGGTGAGGGCTCATCTGCTGCAGACTTGTGAGTACTTGGCCCACTCTATCCAGAGGATTGGGGAGCTGGAGACAAGATCAGATTTTACGAGAGCCGAGCAGTGCCGAGCTACATGACCCGACCCTGAGGAGCCATAGCAGGAGCCGCAGCCAGAGCCGGTGGAAGTGAAGCCAAAGCGGTGGAAGTGAAGCGAGCAGCTGGAAGTGAAGCCGAGCTGGGAGGTTGAGCCGCAGCAGAGGAGCAGGAGGCTCACCACCAAGTGATCGTTGGGATAGGTTTGTACCAAGACCAAAGACACCGCTGTATCCACCAGGAGTTCCTGTGGGGTTGGCTCGAGGAGTGAGCGTTAGGATTAGCAGATTGAGACTCTGCGCTGAGTCGCGTCTTGGAATAAGAGTCACCCTTAGAGGCGTTTGACTCCGGAGTGTTAGTTCGATTTGCTTCTTTTATGCTTGTGAGTGATCGGTATGTGTTGCAAGGCCCTTAGGCATTGCGAGCAACCATACCTCGGTATTAATAAAGTAATAAAGTTGGATTTTGCTACTTTACCTTTGACCCCGCATAAGTATTCTACTACTTGTCTACTCTTACTTCCCTCTCGTCTCTAAAACCATGGAACAATCGACAGATGGTGAACACCCGTGGAAACCAGGGAGGAAATGGGAGCGGTTCACGCTCAGCTGGAAACAACAATGATGAAGGACAAGGCACTCAACCAAAGACCGCCATTGATATGCGTAACTTTGAGCCTTCCTTGTTTGCATGCACTCGCCTAATGCATGCCATGATGCACGGAGATGCAAGAGGTCACCGCCCAAGCCGCCGCCGCCTAAGTTAATCAAAGCCAACCCAAAGGTCTGAGACCACACTCGGTCGCCGAATTCATGAGGACTCGGCGCCTACATTTTTCGAAATGCCAATCCGTTGGAGGCGGATGATTGGTGAGGACGATAGAGAGGAAGCGCACATTACTCAAGGTGAAGGAAATGAGAGGGTACTCTATGCCTCTCATCGCCTTGAAGGAACCGCAATGAATGGTGGGAGAATTTCATGCCGCCATGAGCACCCGCAGACATCACCGAAGAGTTCACGGTTGCTTTTGGCGGCATACATGTGCCCAAGGCATCATGGAGCTGAAGAAGGAGGAGTTTAGGGCATCAAGCGTGGAAATCAATCGGTGTCCGAGTATCTCAATAAGTTCACGCACCGCACGCTACGCACTGAGGATGTAGCAACGGATAAGGCCAGCGGTCTCGATTCATGAAGGACTGAATTGATCGCAGTGGGACTCATAACCCACACTTTTCTTGATTTTCAGAGCTAGTGAACAAGGCGCTAATATTGGAGGACAAGCGCAAGGAGCCGGAGGACAACAGAAGCGCAGAATGGCACAAACAGGAGCACGCCAGGAGCGCAGCGCTTGAGGGTTGCACCAAACCGTTTTGATTTCACCAAGGAATGTGGTGACGACGCCGCCACAGACCAAGACCTGCGGACAGAATTTCCAGACACCAACACGGTTAGGAACGCAGCCAGAAGCCAAAGATCGGCGCTAGACGTTGTTTCGCTCGCAATGAGCCGGGGCACTTTGCCAATTATTGCCCTAAGAAGGGAGGAGGAGTGACACCAGTTCGCTTCAATCTTGGAACTAATCCAACGAAGACACCCGCGTCAGGAGTAAGCCGTGGAGTTACACAATCTGGAGCTGCCACACAGACTGTGGTAAGAGGCAGAGTCAACCATGTCACCTCCGATGCCGTGCAGAACACATCAGACGTCGTACTGGGTAAGTTACTTGTCAACTCAGTACCTGCAACAGTTTTATTTGATTCTAGAGCTTCACATTCGTTTATATCCCGGATTTTTGCTGTGAACAATGGGTTGAAAATGGTGAACCTTAAGCATGTATTGCTAGTACAATCTCCGGGATCAGAACTCCGATCTGATGTAGGATGTTCTGGGGTAAAGTTGCTTATAGATGGAACAGAGTTCCTAGCAAACTTAGTGGTGTTAGATACCCAGACCCTAGATGTTATTTTGGGAATGGACTGGTTGTCTAAACACAAGGTTGTATTAGACTGTGGACGAAGAGTCATATCAGTCGAGAGCCCTTGTGGGAGGAAAATAGAGTTTCAGGCATCTGCCGTTCGGGATGGACAGTTGATGGTCAATAGTGTGAAGGTCACAAGATAGAAGATGTACCGCTTGTCGAGAATACCCGGATGTATTTCCAGAGGATTTACCTGGGATGCCACCGGACAGGGACATAGAGTTTGTAATCGAGTTAGTACCGGGAACAGCCCCGATAGCCAAAAGACCTTATCGGATGTCAACCGATGAGCTAGTGGAAATGAAAAAGCAGATTGAGGAGCTAATGGATAAGGGATTTATCAGACCAAGTTCGTCGCCATGGGGAGCACCGGTTCTGTTTGTCAAAAAGAAGGATGGGAGTTATCGGATGTGTGTGGATTACCGAGCTTTGAATGAAGTCACTATAAAGAATAAGTATCCGCTACCCAGGATCGATGACCTATTTGATCAGTTGAGAGGAGCCGGAGTTTTCTCCAAGATCGACCTACGATCGTGGTATCATCACCAAGATTAGATCGGAGGATGTGCCAAGACCGCCTTTTCGTCAAGATATGGGCACTACGAAGTTTACGATTATGTCTTTTGGTTTGACAAATGCACTCGCATATTTCATGAACATGATGAACAAGGTTTTCATGGAATACCGGACAAGTTCGTGGTTGTGTTCATAGATGACATTTTAGTCTACTCCAAGACGAGAGAAGAGCATGCCGAACATCCGGGCTAGTTCGGAGAAGTTAAGAGAGCAGCAACTTTTCGCTAAGTTTAGCAAGTGTGATTTCTGGAAGAACAAGGTGGAATTTCTTGGACATGTAGTGACCGCCGAAGGAGTCGCAGTTGATCCAAGTAAGGTGGAAGCAGTGTTGCATTGGGAGCCACCCAAGACGGTGACCCAAATCCGTAGTTTTCTTGGAATGGCCGGTTATTACCGCCGATTTATTGAAGGATTCTCAACGATTGCGAGACCTCTTACGCAATTGTTGAAGAAGGAGAAGAAGTTTGCATGGACGCCGGAATGTGAGCAGAATTTTCAGGAGTTGAAGAAACGCTTGACAACGGCACCAGTGTTAGTTCTACCGGATCTAAGCCAGAGCTTTGATATATACTGTGATGCATCGCGCCATGGACTAGGGTGTGTGTTAATGCAGAACAGAAAGGTCGTCGCATATGCATCAAGGCAGTTGAGGCCGCATGAAGAGAACTATCCGACTCATGATTTGGAATTAGCAACTGTGGTGCACGCCTTGATGTTATGGCGACACTATTTAATTGGGAACAGATGTGAGGTGTACACGGACCATAAGAGTCTTAAATATATATTTACACAGTCGGACCTGAATATGAGGCAGAGGAGGTGGTTGGAACTAATTAAGGATTACAATTTGGGAATCCATTATCACCCTGGGAAAGCCAACGTGGTGGCTGATGCTTTAAGCCGAAAGAGCCATTCGGTGAACATGATGGTGGGAGAAAACCAGGTTGAGTTATGTAAGGAATTTCAGAAGCTGAAGTTGGAAGTTGTACCCAAGGGATTTATAGCCGCTCTAGAAGTGAAGCCTACCCTGGAAGATCAGATTCGTGAAGGGCAGAAAGACGATGTCAAGATTCAGAGGATTAAGTCTAAAATGGAGGAAGGTAAGGCGAAGGATTTCAAGCTGGATGAGCAAGGCACATTGTGGATCAAGAAGCGCATTTGCATACCACACAAGAAGGAACTGAAGCAGCTGATTTTGGAGGAAGCCCATGATTCCAAGTACTCTATTCATCCAGGAAGCGCTAAGATGTATCAAGACCTGAAGGAAAGATTTTGGTGGCCAAGCATGAAGCGTGAAGTTGCAGAGCATGTTGCATTGTGCGACATATGCCAAAGAGTCAAAGCAATGCACCAGAGGCCAGCAGGGTTGCTACAACCACTGAAGATACCTGAGTGGAAATGGGAAGAAATCGGAATAGATTTCATTACCGGTTTACCAAGGACCCAGACAGGGTATGATTCTATATGGGTTATAGTGGACCGTTTGACAAAGGTTGCCCACTTCATACCGGTGAAGACTACCTATTCGGGGACCGCTTAGCGATTTGTATATGTCAAGAATTGTATGTCTACATGGAGTTCAAGAAAATTGTATCGACACGAGGCACCGGTTTACCTCAAGATTTTGGGATAAGTTGCATGAGGCCCTAGGGACCCGTCTGAACTTCAAGATCGCATATCACCCATGCATGATGGGCAAACGGAAAGAGTTAATCGACATCGGAGGACATGTTGAGGGCTTGTGCATTGGCTTATACAACTTCGTGGGATAAGTGTTTGCCATATGCCGAAGTTCAGCTACAACAACAAGCTACCGAGCAAGTTTGCGATGTCGCCATTCAAGCGCTATACAAAGCAGACCACGTCGAACGCCGTTGAATTGGAATGAGACCGAGAACGCCATATGTTTGGGCGGATATTCTTCGAGAAGTCAAGAGCGAGATAGCCATGATCGTGGAAAGGTTGAAAATAGCACAATCAAGACAGAAGAGTTATGCCGATAATCGCCGCAGAGATTTGAGCTTTGAGCCTGAAGATTTTGTGTATGTCAGAGTTACCCCACTCAAAGGAGTTAAGAGGTTCCACACCAAAGGGAAGTTAGCACCAAGATATGTTGGTCCATTCAAGATCCTGAGTCGTAGGGGTGAAGTAGCGTATCAGCTGGAGTTACCGCAGTCTTTAGCAGGAGTGCATGATGTGTTCCATGTGTCACAATTAAAGAAATGCCTTCGAGTGCCAGAAGAGCAGATGCAGTTAGAATCAGTCGAGCTGCAGAAGGATTTGACTTATAAAGAGTACCCAATAAAGATCTTGGACACGATGGATCGAGAAACGAGAATAAATCGACCCGCTTCGCAGAGTTCAAAGGAGTAACCATTCGAGAGCGAAGCAACTTGGGAGCGTGAAGAAGACCAAGAAGGAATTCTAACCTATTCTTGTCACTCAATCTCTGGGTCGAGATTCCGTTAAGGGGGGAGGTTTGTAACACCCCAATTTTTGCTTTTCTTGCATTTTATTGGAATTTTGAATTTTTGAGAATTTTTGGAATTTATTTGGATTTATTTGGAATTATTTGAATTTATTTTGAATTAACCATTTATCAAATTAATTAAATAATGGAAAAGTTAAAATAAATTTTTGCTGAAAATATTTTATTTGAGTCACAAATGTCCTAAAATATTTATGAGAATTTTTCCAGAATTTTCCTGATATTTTTAATGCCCCAAATAAATTATTTGAATTTTGGGAATTATTTTAAATCGAAAAAGAATTAAAAATCCCGATGAATAGTGTTGGGCCAAGTACTGTGCGGCCCGTCCGGGAAAACCCTAACGCGGTGGGCGTTCGATCTCCATCCGACGGCTCTTATCGCGCCACGTCACCCAAGCCCGAATCCTCGCTGGATTCCGCCGCCGCCGCCGTGTGGGCCTCGGTTTCCGCAATTTTCACGGAAGCCGAGGGCACTATTTAATGCGCCGCCACCCGTGCCGTGCTCCTCACCTCGCGCCGCATCCATCCGTACACGTCACGCCGCCCGAGACGCCGCCGCCTCGCTGCAAGAGCTCGCCGGTTCCCGCCTTCCGCCGAAGTTCTTGCGCTGCTTGCCGCCGCGGCCACACTCCACCGCCGCCGTGCCACCTCGAACTCACCTCGCCACGCCGCCGGAGCGCTACTTCTTCACGCCGAGGAACGCCGAGCGCCGCGCATCGTCGTTTTCCCTGGCCCGGTGAAGCGGCCACCGCGACCGCTTCCACCGAGCCCGACCTTCACCACCGCAGACGATCCGGATCCAACGCCGGGTGAGTCCACGCCGCTTTAGGAACAAAGGAACCCCATCTTCTAACCTCCACCGTTAGATGCAAACCGAGGGCCACCGCCGCCACGCCACCGCTCATCGTGCACGAGACGCCGACAACACGGACCCACTGCCGGCTCACCGCGACGCTCACAAGGCGCATGAGTCGCCGACAAGGCGACCCACTGTCGGCCGCCGCTGCTGCACGGTTCACCGAAGTCGCCGACAAGACGGGCCCACTCGTCACCGCCGCGATCGAGCGCGCGGACGCCACCGCCGACGCTATGCCGACGCCACGGTGGGACCCACTGCCGCCGACTTGACCGAAGTCGCTACCGACGCCACGATGACGTCTTGGCGTCGACGCCAAGACGGAGCTTGCCGCTGACGACGCAAGAAGGCCACGTGTCACTCTCTGGTGACAACACGTGTCAGCGATGACGCAATAATTAATTTTCTGAAAAAGAAAATATTTATTTAATTCGGTATATTGATTTTAAATATAATTTGAAACTTCAAATGCTTATAACTTTCGCGTTTTAACTCCGATTTGAGTGATTCCAATTTCTATAAATTTGTAAAATTGTGATCTTTCTGTTTATGAATTTTATTTGAATTTTTGAGCACTGTATGTCTACTGTTTATTTATTTTATTGTTTTGTATTTGCGTTACGCGTAGACGTTGAAGTCCCCGAAGGTTTCGTGGGAGAGGTTCTGACCCAGGAGCAAGCTCAGGAGCAAGAATCAGTACTTTTTGAAGGCAAGTTGTGTTTGATCATGTTGAACCTATCATAGTAAAATTATTTTGATTTAATTTATTGCATGCTAATTTAGTAAAAATTGGTTTGAATAAATTTTGGGATTAGCTAAATGCCTAGTTGCTGTATGCCACCTTGTCATATATAATTGTATGCCATGAATCATTTGTCACCCTAGGTTATGGACTAATAGTTGGACATTAATAATTTGCCAACATGGGTTGAGTAGACCGAAGTAGTATGCTTAGCCCTGCCACGTGGACATTTTGTGATTTTGGAATGCTAAAGTTAATATTGACTTAATGAGATATGGAATGTATTTTGTGAATGATACATGTGTTATTGTTGATGATGGCACGTGGTGCAATGGTAAAGAACCGGTGGGAAAATGATTTAGACCGAGGCATGTGGCAAGATTGTTCAGTGGGCCAAGAGTGGCAACCGGCGATCGATTTGGTTTTTATTGGTTATGGATATTGAGTTCACACTTGGTTAGTCTTGCCTCGGTCAACTAAGGACTTAACCTTGCGAGCATTTGAACTGAGTCTTTCATACAACCACAAGCTCCGTAATGGGACGGGCTTAGCTGAGTAAACTGGGAAATCTATTCTTTGGTACTGTTGTGGTGGTGTGAGGCCCGGAGAAGCGGAATGAGAACTCACATGCGCAAGAGGGGGCCCCGTGTGGTAACCACCCTCCAGTTGTTGAAACCTTAGCGGCAAGATCGAAGTTTAGATGGAACTTTGGAAAGGCTTCGTTACTGTTATTTTCCTTGGTGGTATTTGATCTGTATCTTGTGGGTAAAGTGTATAACCTCTGAGAGTGTACAACCTATTCAATAGTCGTGTTCACGGTATTGAGCATCGCTTGATTACTGGTCAAGGGTTAGATTTTCATGAAAATGACTTGTTTATGGAAACTACTTGGGTTGATGATGATGAACATAACTTAGGATGGAAAAGTGATTTACGATTGAAATGTTTGTGAAAGCTACTATTCTTACTATTGTTTTACTGCTTTGCAATCTATTACTGTTAACTTTAAATGTCAGATCGCTCATGAACCATAGCCTATCCTTTGTACTAAGCCATGCACGAGAATATTAGAATTGCATTCATGCATGACTTGTTTGAGTGCTCAAAGTACTCACCCCACAACAACACAACTTCAGCTTGAAGAAGAAGCCACCCCCGTCAGAGGAGGAGTATCCTGAGGAGCCGATTTAACTAGGGAGCGAGCCTTGGCCGGGCTTACTCGTGGCAAATTGGTTGGCGCCACGAGTTTATTTGATTTCCGCTGCTTTTGAATATTTTAATAAGTCTTCGCCCTGCGAGGCGTATCTTTGTAAATTGACCATAAGGTCAATCAACTAGTTTGAGTATTTAATTAAAGTACTTATTATTTCGTTGGTTATGACTGTGATATGTACCAATGTTGAGACTGTGTGCACTAGCGCGATCCTGGACTAGTGCTGAATACACAGAGGGTCCGGATTTGCACATTCGGGTCCCGACAGCAACCGAATCTCCTCAGCCAAGCCAACGATCAGACTACGAGCGCATCTCTAGGCAGAAATCTAAAGGACATAGTGGTAAAGGAGCTACTAATGCAGACCAGAAGGGTGCTAAAGGGCAGGGGCCCCCTCTAAGGTGGAAGTTCGTTAACGGGGAAACATTGGTGGATACAAACGAGGAGCAGAGACTGACTACACAGTTACGGCGTCTACATCAATGGTATGGGATGTTTGTCCAAGAGACAAAATGCGATGCGTTCCCCGTCAAATACAAAGAAATGGATTTTCACAATATGCGAATTAAAATTAGTTAGAGGCCGAATTAGAAATTAATTTTGCCTGAGAAGTTGTAGGAAATTTTGTGTAGATTGTAAAAATGTCATCCTTTACTCAATTCCGTTAAGTATAGCAATTTATATGATGAAATTTGTGCAAGCTGTTCTGAAACTCTGAAACTTCTGAACACTGAAACTGTTCTCTGTTCCTGGCCGAACTGGAAATTCTCTGAGCAGAATCTGGGTGATTGGCCAAAGCTAAGTGGTAGGTTTATGTCTTGTGGTCGTCTAGGATCTGAGTTTGCTCAATTTGGTTTAGTGATCAAAAAGTTATGGCCAATTGTATCAATACTGTCCTGAAATCAGTTTGTGCTGAAAATTTCAGACTTTGGGGCTGAAGTTCAGAGTTTAATTGCAAACTTTAAATTTGTATTCTGAATGTTATGATGCATGGTAAAGTTAGATCACCCTCTTGTGATATTTTAGAGTCTAGGAAGTCAATTTTTAGATTAAGCATTCAAGAGTTATGCCTGTTTAGGGATGTATATATGCTTGTTGTTTTCAGATTTTGGCTATAGAATAGAAGTGGAGTTTAACAATTGCATTTTCATTCTTTAATTGAGTTGAATGTTTGCACTTTTGGAAACTTCCATGGTGATGCATCTAGCATTTCATTTCATATGCATTGCATGCATCTCATTTTCATGCGTGGTGAACGTGTAGAGAACGAACCCGCGGAGGTTAATGCGACGGTGACCGAGGGGCTTACCGGAGAGCCGTCCTTTGTTGAGAACCCGGCAGAAACTCAAGGCAAGCACTTAAGCATTTTCAACCTTATATAATTGTATTTTGACGAATAAATTGCTTATTGGATGATTATGTCTTGCATTAGGAATTGAAATGTGGGATATGGTTAGAACCTACTTGTTGCACATACACTCATTGATAATTGTTGAATACCTTCCTTGGAACTAGTATATGGGTATTTATATTGTGTCCATGCTTAGTTTGCTTAGATGTCGGGTATGGGCCAAGTGGTGGAAGGTTCCATCACTTGAGTTTAATTACTTCACACTATTGGGTTGCAATGGTTATATTATTCTTGAAATGAAAAATTGAGACCGGGCGAGAGGGTTGGATCATTTGAGTGTGGAGACTCAAATGTTGTAGTCTCCCTGTGTTGGTTAAGGACCGATCCGTTATTTACCATGTTGATCGAGCACCCTTGTTGATCGTGATGCCCGATATAATGGTACGGTAAGCCACCCTTTCATGGCATACTACTCGATGGGTCATGCCCTCATGCGATTGGACGTGGTTGAGGGCGAGGCCTAGGTTCTACTCTCGAGGGCTAAGCGAGGCTTGAGCCGCCGAGGGAGGTTGCTAGGTGCTCGGCCGCATGAGGATGGTTCAACGATTAGATATGGATGGGAGGAGGGTTGACATGAGGTTCCTTGTGGCACATGTCGTGCGATTGATGATCCCTCGCAGGTGAATAAGCGATTGAATTGCCGCGCTCTCGGATATGAGCACGCTTGTATCATCCGACACTTCAACGTAGTAATAACTTAAATTGAAACTAGTTGGTATATTTGATGTTGATGCTTGTTTCATGTTATTAATTACTCTCTTTAATGCTTAAATTCAGATTTCACTCTAGTAGTAGGTGCTGTCCATAATGCTATAAAACTTGTTAATTGAGTAGTTGAATGTGATTATGCAACAAAGTTAAGCTTTTATGCACTCTTACCTTAAGCTTATTCCTTGCTACATCCAAATGCATATTCTTTCGAGTCGGTCATATATGGACCACGGGTAAGTCTTGCGAGTACCTTCTGTACTCATGCTTCTGCTTTGTGGTTTTCAGGTGAGGACCTCGACGGGTGTGAGTTCTGTCCATACTGTTTCTCGGTGGTCGGGCGGGACACCGAGTAAAAGCTAGCTCAGCGATGTAAATGCCCGGAAGTGTTCAGGGGCAGGACACTTCCGGAGATGTCTTACTTTTGGTTTAACTTGGTGGTTGTATGTCATTTTGTTGTATAGTTAGCTTCTAAACTATGTCGTGGCTATGTTTAAATACTTGTTTAATTCTGTTGTTGGACCTTGTTGTATGACCTTGCTTAACTCTTGTTAAGATGTTACTTCTATCCATGCTGATCCTTATGCTATGGTTGTAGTTGTGTTATCTTTGTTTAGTCAATTGCTCTTATGCCTGCTGAGTGGATGTCCGTATTTCTAGGGGCGTCATGCCGAAATTTTGTAGATTTTGTGGGTCTTAGTAGGTTCTTGCGTGCTGTCTTCGTTGTGAGTCTGTTGGGTGGTTGTCTAGTTTGTCTTTGTGCTTGAGTTGGTGTTGTTTGTTGTGCTTCGCTATGCATCTCGGTAGTAAAGTTTTGGGTTCGTTGCCCCTTTATGCGAATTGAATTGATATGGCAATGGAAACCGGTATGCGGGCGATCCCGGCGAGCTTCGGTCGCATGTCGGGAATACCGGATTGTTGTCGAGTTATTCAATGGGATCGTTGTTGTCCTAATTGGGCTTGGGTGTTAGCACCGTGAGCACCATCGGTGATCCGCTGCTAGCCTCCAAATCCGATGAGGGCGATCGTCATTCAAATAACCCGAGGACGGTCTCATGCGGCTCCTCACATAAAGTTACAAGACAAGACATACGATTTTTTACCCTACAACTTTCAAGACGTGTTTCCTCGCCTACTAGTCTGCTTTTATCATGTGCAACACCATGTCATGACTAATTGCCTTCGCAGCTTTCACCGGATCCTTCTCATCATTACGCTGGACGATAGTACGATCATCGTGTTAGATTCATTGAAGAAACCGACAAACGATTACAAAGAAGTAATAGAATTGCTAGACAGGTAAACTCGGTCGTTGCGTTATTACTCCCGTAATCTTTCGTTCCATTGCACTTAATTGCACCTAATTATGTTTAATGAGTATTTATAACCATACACAGGGCGTACACAAAATACCGCAAGAAGAGCACGCGGTGTCGTCCCTTCACGAAGAAGTTCAGAATAAGAACTGATTTCCCGTGCCTAAGACAGCCGCAAGGGAACAATTTATGTGGATACTATGTAATGACACACATCCACATGTTCGTCACTGACAGTACCGACTACAACGGCGAGATGGTATATCATTACATGTTGACGCCTACTTGTCTTTATAAAAACTAAGACACTAATTAATGCATCATTTTTTTCAATGACAGCGCCTGAAGCTCGGCACCAACAGCCTACTTGACAGCGAAATTGAAGCCCTTCGAGAGCAGCTAGCTGGGTTCATCGTACGAGAAGTCGTCAACCCGAAGGGCGAGTTTTACGAGCCACACACACTACAATTAACTGAAATGTGAATGATTGTCAATGAACATTGTAATAATTAGATATTACGATGATTTAATGTATTTCAATTATGCTTTACAAATACTTCATTAATATTGTCTGGTAGTTAAGTTTTGGGTTCGTTGCCCCCTTTATGCGAATTGAATTGATATGGCAATGGAAACCGGTATGCGGGGAGATCCTAGGCGAGCTTCGGGTCGCATGCCAGGGGAATACCGGGATTGTTGTCGATTTATTCGAATGGGATCGTTGTTGTCCTAATTGGGCTTGGGTGTTAGCACTGTGAGCACCATCGGTGATCCGTTGCTAGCCTCCAAATCCGATGAGGGCGACTGGTCATTCAAATAACCCGAGGACGGTCTGGGCGACTCCTCACAAGCTGGTATCAGGGCAAGGTGCATAAAGACGAACCGTAAACTTGACAACCACTTAGGTGATTGATTAGGACTTACTTAACCTTCTAGGTAGCAATTAGCGTTATATTACCCGCCCTATGTCTATAATTAAGGTTGTGCATGTGTTGAATGGTGAGTGTAAGAGGAACGATTACATTGGAACCGTGCATTTCATACCATGCATAAGAGATCCATGTCATACCATGCATGCATATGTCTTGCCATGTCTGTTTGCATCATGATTTATGCTTTTATGTATGTGAGACTTGTAGGATTCCTTGTCTTGTTTTATTGTCTAGATCATGCTTTAATTCAAAAACTTTTAACCAAGTCTAAGAACCTATCCCGTTTCATGTGGAATCTAACTCTTATCGTCTGACCTTGGTTGACGACAGAATGAGGACCCGCGGAGGTGCGGGAGGTGATGAGGCTGCGGGGCGACCGCAGCCCCACGATAGCAATCCGCCTCCTCCTCCCAACCTCTTGGATGTGTTGCTGTGGTCTGAGCAGAATCAGCAGGCAACCAACCGAATCCTTGAGATGCTTGTTCAGAATCAGGCTCCTCGAGGTGGTCGCGAAGGGCGGGACCGACCCAATGGTTATCTAGATTTCTTGCATACACAGCCACCCACCTTCTCTCGTGCCCGCGAGCCACTTGAGGCAGACGACTGGTTGCGCACTATTGAGCAAAAGTTTGCTCTCATTCACTGCGAAGATCATGAGAAGGCTCTATTCGCTGCTCAATAACTTCAGGGCCCTACTGGTGCTTGATGGGCCAATTTTCTTGTCATGCAGCCTGCCGATTATCAAGTGTCATGGGCAGAGTTCCGTGAGGCCTTTCGGGCATATCATATCCCGAAGGGGCTTATGGACATCAAGAGGCAGGAGTTCCTCTCCCTCAAGCAGTTGAACAAGTCTGTGATGGACTATTCTCGTGAGTTCAACTATCTTGCTCAGTATGCACCAAAAGAGGTGAACACAGACCAGAAAAAAGCAAGACCGCTTCATGAATGGACTGTCAGCCAAGATGCAAGACAAGCTCTCAGTGTGTGACTTCCCTGATTTTAATGCCTTGGTGAGTCGGGCAATCACGGTAGAGCACAAGATGAAGAACCACCAGGAAGAAAAGAAGCGAAAGCGGGTGGTACAGTTGTCTGCAGGTGGCAGTTCACAGCGTGCTCAAGCCGTCTCTCTTCCTCCACTTCGAGCAACTGCTCCTGCACCTCCCCTGCAGGCGGGGATGGCCCGACCTCCTGTTGTTGTTCCCCGTCCCCCTTAGCCACAAATGGAGTGAGAGTGGGGCGACCAGTCCAGTCTGCTACAATTGTGGGCGCGGGACACTTCATTAGGGATTGTCCTTTTCCAAAGCGGGACAACAACTTTAATGCTCCAAAGCCTCAAGGTGTTACCACACCGCCTCCACGTCCTAATGGGAAGGCTCCTCAAGCGCCAAAGCATGGCCATGTCAACTACACCGACGCCGAGGAGATTCCAGAGGGCGACACTGTGTTGACGGGTATGTTGTGCATTGATGGGCATGCTGCTAGGGTTTTATTTGACTCAGGGGCTTCTCATTCTTTTATTCGCAAGGATTTTGCTATGCATCATCAAATGAGAGTGAGTTGCAGCAACACCCCATTCCTTATTGAAGCACCGGGTTCAAAAATTTTCGCTAATCAAGTAGTTCAAGAAGCATCGGTGCTAATCCAAGGGGTTCCGTTCCTTGTCAACTTGTTGCTCCTCGATCTTCGTGGGATGGATGTTATCTTGGGCATGAATTGGCTAACGCGCAGCAGCCATTCTCAGATTGTTCTCGCCGCCCATCTCGCCAAGGGACCGATGGGCGGCGGTTAACTCTACTTCTCGATGGTGGCAAGGCCACTCTTTGCTCCTTGAATGGTGCTGAAATTGAGGGGTTAGAGTCCATTCCCGTGGTTTCTGAATACCCAGATGTGTTCCCAGCGGAATTACCGGGGATGCCGCCCGATCGGGATATTGAGTTCGTAGTTGAACTTCAGCCCGGGGCCGCTCCAGTTTCCAAGCGGCCATATCGAATGCCACCCGATGAATTGGCCGAATTGAAGAAGCAACTAAAGGAACTAATGGACAAGGGATTCATTCGTCCGAGCTCCTCACCTTGGGGTTGCTCGGCTATCTTCGTGACTAAGAAGGACGGTTCTCTTCGCCTATGTGTTGATTATCGTCCTTTGAACGCAGTCACCATAAAGAACAAGTACCCTCTTCCTCAAATTGACCTCCTCTTTGATCAGCTTGCTGGTGCACGGGTGTTCTCTAAGATTGATTTGCGGCTTGGGTATCATCAAATCAAGATTAGAGCCGAAGATATCCTGAAAACAGCATTCTCCACTCGTTATGGCCTATATGAGTATACCGTCATGTCGTTCGGGTTAACGAACGCGCCGGCGTACTTCATGTACCTTATGAACTCCATCTTCATGGAGGAACTTGACTCCTTCGTGGTCATCTTCATTGACGATATCCTCATCTACTCAACAAATGAAGAAGATCATGCAAAGCATCTTCGCATCGTTCTCGAGAGACTCTGGGAACATCGCCTTTATGCGAAATTCAGCAAGTGTGAGTTTTGGCTGAAGGAGGTATCTTTCTTGGGGCATGTCCTCTCCGAGCAAGGTGTTGCTATCGATCCAAGCAAAGTGCAAGATGTTCTCGAGTGGGGACAACCCAAAACTGTCACAGAGATCCGTAGTTTCCTTGGGCTTGTCGGCTATTATCGCCGATTCATCCAAGATTTCTCGAAGATTGCCAAACCTATGACCGAGCTACTCAAGAAGGGTGTTGCATTCAAATGGTCAGCGGGTTGTGAGCAAGCATTTCAGACCTTGAAACAGCGCCTTACTACAACTCCTGTCCTCACCCAACCTGATATTCACAAGCCATTCGATGTCTATTGCGATGCATCAGGTATCGGACTTGGCTGTGTGCTTATGCAAGAAGGCCGAGTTGTCGCCTATGTGTCTCGGCAATTGAAGCGCCATGAAGAGCACTATCCAACTCATGATTTAGAGCTTGCCGCTGTGGTTCATGCTCTAAAAATTTGGCGCCACTACCTTCTTGGGAACAAGTGCAACATCTATACCGATCATAAGAGTCTCAAGTACATCTTCACTCAGGCAGATTTGAATATGAGGCAAAGAAGGTGGCTTGAACTAATCAAGGACTACAATTTAGAAGTGCATTACCACCCAGGAAAAGCCAATGTGGTGGCTGACGCATTGAGTCGCAAGGCCCGATGTAATCGCCTCACGCTTCAACCCCGAAGTGCCACTATCTGTGCAGAATTGCAGAAACTCGGCATGGAAATGGTTGAAGAAGGGTTCTTGGCCAACCTAGAGTTGAAATTCACGCTACTGGATCAGATTAGAGCGGCGCAAAAGAGGGACAAGGGTGTTGCCCGAATATGTGACAAGTTGAATTCCGGCCAAGCTACTTGTTTCCATCTTGATGATTGTGGAACTTTATGGTTCGGCAAGCGCCTAGTCGTCCCTAAAGACCAAGAGTTGAGAAGAAAGATTCTCGATGAAGCTCACAACTCCTTGCTCACAATTCATCCGGGCAGCAACAAAATGTATCAAGACTTGAAGCAATAGTTTTGGTGGACTCGCATGAAGCGCGAGATTGCTCGCTAAGTGTCTGAGTGTGATGTTTGCCAACGGGTGAAGGCCGAGCATCTCAAGCGGGCTGGCACTCTTCAGCCGCTGCCCATTCCAAGTTGGAAGTGGGAAGAGATTGGCATGGATTTTATCACCGGCCTGCCGACGACTTCTTCGGGTCACGACTCGATATGGGTTATCGTTGACCGATTGACGAAGTCTGCACATTTTCTAGCCGTTCGCACCACTTATCAAGCCAAGAGGTATGCAGAGTTGTACATATCTCGGATTGTATGTCTTCATGGAGTACCCAGGCGGATAGTTTCCGATCGAGGGTCTCAGTTTGACTCTCGATTCTGGAGAAGTCTGCACGAGGCATTGGGCACCAAACTGCTTCACAGCTCGGCATATCATCCACAAACAGACGGTCAGGCCGAGAGGGTCAATCAGATCCTTGAGGACATGTTGAGGGCTTGTGTTCGCCTTATGGGAAGAAATGGGATGAATGTCTTCCCTATGCTGAGTTTGCTTACAACAACAACTACCAAACCAGATCAAAATGTCTCCTTTCAAGCACTCTATGGTCGCAATTGTCGGGCACACCTGAACTGGTCCGAGAGTGGGGAATGTCCATTCTTTGGACCTGAATGGTCATGATGGCGGAAGAGAAGGTAAAGACCATACAAGAAAATTTAAGAGTGGCACAATCGCGGCAAAAGAGCTATGCCGATCGTCAGAGAAGACCTCTCTTCAAAGATTGGTGATTATGTCTACCTGAATGTATCTCCCCTCCGAGGCACCCATCGTTTCGGGGTTAAGGGAAAATTGGCACCTCGATACATGGGACCTTTTTGGATCCTTGCAAGATGTGGTCAAGTGTCGTATCAATTGGAGCTTCCTCCCGCTCTAGCGATGGTCCACGATGTCTTCCACATATCGCAATTGAAGAAGTGCCTCCATATTCCCTTTGAACATCTCGAAGTGGATGAACTTGAGGTTCTGCCCGATCTGTCCTACCAAGAGTATCCCATTCGAGTTTTGGATGAAGCTAAACGCAAGACCCGTAGGAAGACTCTCAAATTCTACAAAATTCTGTGGAGCAATCACACTGAAGATGAAGCCACATGGGAGCGGGAAGACCGTTTAAAAGTCGAGTATCCCGAGTTCTTCCATGCTATGTAAGTGCTACCATCCAATCCTTTCGCAATAAGTCATATCATTTGTATGTGGCTGCATTACCCATGTGGATTCTATCCATCTATGCTCTCATTTTCGAATCTCGGGGCGAGATTCCCATATGGGGGGGAGGATTTGTCATGGCCCCAATTTTTTCTTCGTTTCATGCGGCTAACATTGGCGCCAACCGAGTTTTGGCCGCAATTGAGATCGACTTCCGACTTCAGTCAGTATTCCAATTTACCACTTAAGAATTTCCAGACTTAACAAAAATTAAGAGCTAAACATTTTGGGGGCTTAGCCGTTCTCCTTCTTGTTACAAGTGGGGTCAAGTGAGCACAAATTGCAAAGGAATTTAGGGGCAGCAGTACAGCAAATCAACTCATTTTTTTCCTGTCATCCCCAACTCCAGCCGCCCCCATCTTTTCTTTCCTCACCAAACCGCAGCCTCACTCCTCCCCCAACCGAAACCCCTCACCTCCAGCCATTTTTTTTCAAGCTAGCACCTCCCATTTCCTCCCCAAGCTGAGCGTCACTCCTGCAGCCTCCCTGGGCGCCTCCCTCCTGCATCCTCTCCATTGGTGGCGCCTCCTTCCACCCCCCAAGCAGCAGCCAGCTCTCCCTCCTGCAGCACTTCCCCAAAGCCAGCCCCCTCCATTCCCCTTCCACTCCCTTGAAGGTAAGACCTCTCCCCTAGGGTTTGTTTGGTGTTTTCTGGTTTTGGGGGCAGCAATGATGATTTTGGGGGCTTAGGTGAGTAGAGATTTGAGATTTGGATGGGGAATAACCAATCTAGGGTTTGGAGCAAAGTCTGAATTTTTGAGCAGATTTCGTAGCTACTGTTTCGGGCTAATTCGAGCAAGTTAAGTGAATTTCCTGCTAGGTTGAATGTAGAGAAAGTTGTGGGTAATGGAATTATCTTTCATCTCCAACTAGAATCACTCAATTTCGTTAATCCAGCTGAAAGTTATGTCGATTTTAGTGCGTGCTGCTCTGAAAATGCTGAAAATGTGGAGCTGAAACTTGAGCTGCGAATTAAAATTAGTTAGAGGCCGAATTAAAAATTAATTTTGCCTGAGAAGTTGTAGGAAATTTTGTGTAAATTGTAAAAATGTCATCCTTTACTCAATTCCGTTAAGTATAGCAATTTATATGATGAAATTTGTGCAAGCTGTTCTGAAACTCTGAAACTTCTGAACACTGAAACTGTTCTCTGTTCCTGGACGAACTGAGAATTCTCTGAGTATAATCTGGGTGATTGGCCAAAGCTAAGTGGTAGGTTTATGTCTTGTGGTCGTCTAGGATCTGAGTTTGCTCAATTTGGTTTAGTGATCAAAAAGTTATGGCCAATTGTATCAATACTGTCCTGAAATTAGTTTGTGCTGAAAATTTCAGACTTTGGGGCTGAAGTTCAGAGTTTAATTGCAAACTTTAAATTTGTATTCTGAATGTTATGATGCATGGTAAAGTTAGATCACCCTCTTGTGATATTTTAGAGTCCAGGAAGTCAATTTTTAGATTAAGCATTCAAGAGTTATGCCTGTTTAGGGATGTATATATGCTTGTTGTTTTCAGATTTTGGCTATAGAATAGAAGTGGAGTTTAACAATTGCATTTTCATTCTTTAATTGAGTTGAATGTTTGCACTTTTGGAAACTGCTATGGTGATGCATCTAGCATTTCATTTCATATGCATTGCATGCATCTCATTTTCATGCATGGTGAACGTGTAGAGAACGAACCCGCGGAGGTTAATGCGACGGTGACCGAGGGGCTTACCGGAGAGCCGTCCTTTGTTGAGAACCCGACAGAAACTCAAGACAAGCACCTAAGCATTTTCAACCTTATATAATTGTATTTTGGCGAATAAATTGCTTATTGGATGATTATGTCTTGCATTATGAATTGAAATGTGGGATAGGGTTAGAACCTACTTGTTGCACATACACTCATTGATAATTGTTGAATACCTTCCTTGGAACTAGTATATGGGTATTTATATTGTGTCCATGCTTAGTTTGCTTAGATGTCGGGTATGGGCCAAGTGGTGGAAGGTTGCATCACTTGAGTTTAATTACTTCACACTATTGGGTTGCAATGGTTATGATTATGCTTGAAATGAAAAATTGAGACCGGGCGAGAGGGTTGGATCATTTGAGTGCGGAGACTCAAATGTTGTAGTCTCGCCTGTGTTGGTTAAGGACCGATCCGTTATTTGCCATATTGATCGAGCACCCCTTGTTGATCGCATGCCCGATATAATGGTACGGTAAGCCACCCTTTCATGGCATACTACTCGATGGGTCATGCCCTCATGCGATTGGACGTGGTTGAGGGCGAGGCCTAGGTCTACTCTCGAGGGCTAAGCGAGGCTTGAGCCGCTCGAGGGAGGTTGCTAGGTGCTCGGGCCGCATGAGGATGGTTCAACGAGTAGATATGGATGGGAGGAGGGTTGACATGAGGTTCCTTGTGGCACATGTCGTATGCGATTGATGATCCCTGCAGGTGAATAAGCGATTGAATTGCCGCTCTCGGATATGAGCACGCTTGTATCATCCGACACTTCAACGTAGTAATAACTTAAATTGAAACTAGTTGGTATATTTGATGTTGATGCTTGTTTCATGTTATTAATTACTCTCTTTAATGCTTAAATTCAGATTTCACTCTAGTAGTAGGTGCTGTCCATAATGCTATAAAACTTATTAATTGAGTAGTTGAATGTGATTATGCAACAAAGTTAAGCTTTTATGCACTCTTACCTTAAGCTTATTCCTTGCTACATCCAAATGCATATTCTTTCGAGTCGGTCATATATGGACCACGGGTAAGTCTTGCGAGTACCTTCTGTACTCATGCTTCTGCTTTGTGGTTTTCAGGTGAGGACCCCGACGGGTGTGAGTTCTGTCGTCTTGATTTCTCGGTGGTCAAGCGGACACCGAGTAAAAGCTAGCTCAGCGATGTAAATGCCCTGAAGTGTTCAGGGGCAGGACACTTCCGGAGATGTCTTACTTTTGGTTTAACTTGGTGGTTGTATGTCATTTTGTTGTATAGTTAGCTTCTAAACTATGTCATGGCAATGTTTAAATACTTGTTTAATTCTTTTGTTGGACCTTGTTGTATGACCTTGCTTAACTCTTGTTAGGATGTTACTTCTATCCATGCTGATCCTTATGCTATGGTTGTAGTTGTGTTATATTTGTTTAGTCAATTGCTCTTATGCCTGCTGAGTGGATGTCCGTATTTCTAGGGGCGTCATGCCGAAATTTTGTAGATTTTGTGGGTCTTAGTAGGTTCTTGCGTGCTGTCTTCGTTGTGAGTCTGTTGGGTGGTTGTCTAGTTTGTCTTTGTGCTTGAGTTGGTGTTGTTTGTTGTGCTTCCGCGTTGCGTGTCTGGTAGTAAAGGTTTGGGTTCGTTGCCCCCTTTATGTGAATTGAATTGATATGGCAATGGAAATCGGTATGCGGGGCGATCCTGGGCGAGCTTCGGGTCGCATGCCGGGGGAATACCGGGATTGTTGTCGAGTTATTCGAATGGGATCGTTGTTGTCCTAATTGGGCTTAGGTGTTAGCACTGTGAGCACCATCGGTGATCCGTTGCTAGCCTCCAAATCCGATGAGGGCGACTGGTCATTCAAATAACCCGAGGACGGTCTGGGCGGCTCCTCACATAAAGTTACAAGACAAGACATACGTACTTTTACCCTACAACTTTCAGTACGTGTTTCCCTGCCTACTAGTCTGTTTTATCATGTGCAACACCATGTCATGACTAATTGCCTTCTGCAGCTTTCACTGGATCCTTCTCATCATTACGTTGGACGATAGTACGATCACTGTGTTAGATTGATTGAAGAAACCGACAAACGATTACAAAGAAGTAATAGAATTGCTAGACAGGTAAACTCGGTCGTTGCGTTATTACTCCTGTAATCTTTCATTCCATTGCACTTAATTGCACCTAATTATGTTTAATGAGTATTTATAACCATACACAGGGCGTACACAAAATACCGCAAGAAGAGCACGCGGTGTCGTCCCTTCAAGAAGAAGTTCAGAATAAGAACTGATTTCCCGTGCCTAAGACAGCCGCAAGGGAACAATTTATGTGGATACTATGTAATGACACACATCCTCATGTTCGTCACTGACAGTACCGACTACAACGGCGAGATGGTATATCATTACATGTTGACGCCTACTTGTCTTTGTAAAAACTAAGACACTAATTAATGCATCATTTTTTCAATGACAGCGCCTGAAGCTCGGCACCAACAGCCTACTTGACAGCGAAATTGAAGCCCTTCGAGAGCAGCTAGCTGGGTTCATCGTACGAGAAGTCGTCAACCCGAAGGGCGAGTTTTACGAGCCACACACGCTACAATTAACTGAAATGTGAATGATTGTCAATGAACATTGTAATAATTAGATATTACGATGATTTAATGTATTTCAATTATGCTTTACAAATACTTCATTAATATTGTCATGATTAAATAAGTATTCATTGTTAAATATTATGATGATTTAATGTATTTGAATTATTATTTTCCAATACTTCATTAATATTATGCATAACATATACCGTACGGAATAAATGTACTATAAAATATATATATAGTACATCGTTACATCATATATATACAACAAAAAAATTTATATAACTGGTTTTGGAGGTTAATATGGCACTGTACTTATCACTGCCGGTTTTAGCAAAATTACTGGTGGTGATAACACATTATCACTGCCGGTTGGAAAATATTAAGTGGCAGTGATATGGATTATCACTGCCAGTTGACAAGTATCAACCGGCAGTGATAATATATATCATTGCCAGTTGAAAAATAAAAACCGGCACTGATAATGTGTTATCACTGCCGGTTGTGGATAAAAACCCGGCAGTGATAATATTATCACTGCCGGTTGAAATATAAAAACCGGTAGTGATAATTTGTTATCACTGCCGGTTGTGGATAAAAATCCGGCAGTGATAATCCTTATCACTGCCGGTTGTATGATATAAACCGGCAGTGATATTTATTATCACTGCCAGTTTAAGAACCGGCAGTGATAGTCCCGACTATCACTGCCAGTTAGGGAGTGCCGGGTCAACATCCGGCAGTGATGCTGATGTTGATCTGGCAGTGATGTCCTTTTCTGTAGTGGTGTATGTTTTCTTGCTTGTTTATAATTGCTTACATTTTCTTTTTAGTTTCGAGATGATCACGTGGCATGACGATATAAACTAATATAAAAGGTACTTAGAAGGTTTCACCTTAACTGATCGATTATCTAATTAATCACCCTTTCAACATTTAACACTATAAATTTGTGGTGTTTGCTTTAGGACAATATCATTTTATATCCTTGTCAAAAGTCACTAAACTTTTATGGCTCTTTGACCTAGGACACTTTGCTCATTAAAGTATAATATCAGGCTAAAAAAGGAATGGGAATGTTGGTAAAAAGTCTGTTTTGTCCCTAACCTATTCTTCTTCCTCCTCTTCTCTCCCTCCTTATCTTCTGCTCTTCCCCATCTTGCATCCATCTGCACCACATGGCTTCTCCATAGTCCCTGCAATCTTCCGCTGCATGAAAGCGCGAGTTGTCATTTGTATGGTTGAGGGGCACCGACAGTCATTTAAAAAAAATCTCTCTCCAACTTAGCCAAAAATAATATTTTAATGGGCAGAGTATCCTATGACAAAGAGCCACCGGAGTTTAGTGTCTTTGGACAAAGATATAAAAGATAATGTCATAGAGAAAATGTCACAAATTTACTGTATCTTATAGCCATCTATTTCAGAAGTGCACTTGTGAATTAAAAACAAATCTAAAAAATCATAGATGTTCAACACGCCAAATTATGTGCTCTTGCCAAATTTGTGCAAAAATATGGTTTCTTGTAAAAAGTAGGTAGCGTCAACTGTGAAGTTTTCTTTTGTTTGACTGTGAGCTGCAAGCTCAGCTGCAAACTGGTTTTATTTCTCATTTCACGGCACAATTTGTTTCTTGCAAGTTCAAAACCCTTTGTTTATAGTTCTCATAGCATCATACTACGCTGAAGGACCAAACAAGAATATTTTGGTGTATCTGGAATCAAACGTTTAGCGCGGAGAGAGAAAGAGAGAGACCCAAATCGTAAGAAACGCAGCTAACCACATAAAGCCTTGGTCCATGAGATTGCAGGGTTGGTCCAACAGAGAGTATAGATTGAACGACATAATTAAGTAAACATGATAAAAGGATATTCACATTTGCATAAATGATCGCGGCACCATTGGCCCCTCAAGAGCATAATGTCTCAGAGTAAAAAAAAAAAATATTAGCAATAGATCCTTGCTATTACAAGTTTAAAATCGGTATGCGGAGTCTATGTTACACATTCAATTGGAGATATCTGAACTAATGGGCAAATCTCTCCTATGACGGAATTTAGGATAAGATGGTGCACGAGATTAGGTAAGGATATTACATGATAGATTACCTTCCCTTTTCCAACATTTTACTGCCTTACTGGCTAGAGCTTAAAGAACTAGGTTCCTTGTTGGTAATATACTGCTACTTCCTGTGCAGGAATATTTTGCTCCAATTTGACACCTCCGAGGAGTTGTATAAGAAATGCTCTCTCGAGTACATGAAAGGAAGTAAGAACCAGATTGCTTTCTAGACTGGTTCGTGCCAGACATATGTTTATGTGATTACTGGCACTGTCTTCTAATCAGAAATATGTTTGGTTTTTACATCAGTTATAATGTTAATGTAAATGTTTGTAGGAATATCACTTCAATCTCTTTGGAATGCACCAGAAATGGATAGAAAATGCATGCAAGACTTGAAGAAAACACTTTCGATCAAGAAGATGTAATATGTATGCTATACCGTGTTGTCAATTAATGTTCTCATTGCTACAGTTCCTGGGATATTGCAACATAAAAATTGGAACACATTTTTACTCTTATCTATTAAACAGACAAAAGTGATGCTACTACATTGGTGTGTATCTTTAACAAACCCAGGTAGCTAGCTTGCATGACCATAATTACTGCATTTAACCATTAATCCTAGAACCCTGAATTAAGTTATTCTTCAGGAATAGCCTAAGAAATTTGATTGTAATTTTACATCACATTCAGTCATAAGAATATATAGCCCGCGATCATATATTTTTGAAATATACATCTCTTCTTAGCATGTGATTTTTGAAATATCTGTTGCTTGCAAGTTCAAAACCCTTTGTTTAGAGTTCTCATAGCATCATACTACGCTAAAAGACCAAACAAGAATGTTTTGGTGTATCTGGAATCAAACGTTTAGCCCAGAGAGAGAGAGAGAGAGAGAGAGAGAGAGACCCAAATCGTATGAAACCCAGCTAACCACATAAAGCCTTGGTCCATGAGAATGCAGGGTTGGTCCAATGGAGAGTCACTACTACATATATGACTATCAGTACCAGTTGGCAACAGCTATTAGTACCGGTTTTTGAACCGGTACAAAGCATCCGGGACTGATGCCCATTGGGCATCAGTACCGGTTCCACCAACCGGTACTGATAGGACTAGAAATGTTTCAAAATATGTCGAGGGTGTATGGGAGAAGCGGAACTCGAACCTGCAACCTCGTAACTCCAGCCTCACCCTTCTAACCAACCCACCAACCATCGCGTAATGATATACATAGAATATGCATTCCTTTTGAACTTTCCTCAAACGAGGCATCAGTACCGGTTCGTAACACGAACCGGTATTGAAGTTTCATCGATCGGTTCGTAACACGAACCGCATCGATGCCCTCACATCAATACTTGGTTTATGTTACTTAACCGTACTAATATACCCACCTTTAGTACCGCCGTAACACGAACCGCATCGATGTGAGGACATCAAGACGTTCGTGTTACTTAACCGCATCGAAAGTCCACGACAGCCCAGTAGCCAATGAACTGCATCAAGCCCTCATCAATACGGGTTCAAATCCAACCGGGACTGATGGGCTGGTATGGAAGGTCTGATCTGTAGTAGTGAGTATAGATTGAACGGCATAATTAAGTAAACATGATAAAAGGATATTCACATTTGCATAAATGATCGCGGCACCATTGGCCCCTCAAGAGCATAATGTCTCAGAGTAAAAAAAAAATTTTTTGTTAACTCATACAAGCATTCCTAGGAACATCGCCAGCAGCAAACACACCAGAAACATCGCAAGCTATAAGGATCAGCAGTGGAAGGAGGACCAGCAGGGCGTGGGAGGAGGACCGGCAGGGCGTGGTGCTCCTTGACCAGGCCTTGCCAAGACATATAAAGATCACAAAACACATATTGTCAAATAGTTTATCACACAACACATTCGTTGTATATTTCTCTATCGGCAAGAACAATGTAGAAACACTACAATTTCACCACATGCATAAATAGTAAGAATTCGTAGATGAGATTAGAATGCACAATGTAATGCTAAAATAATACTGAATCATTACGTCATTTGAGAATTTGCCAACTTTAATGATCTGCTAAAAATTCGATGCTATTACCAGACAAAGTGAAGTAGATGATTAACAAACAGAAAGGGACATCCTAGAGATATCTGTTATTAGTCAAATGGAGGCACATGTGCTTTTTTAAAAAAAAAGTTAAAACAACAGGAGAGGCTTCTAATGTGCTATATTATAGATAAATAAGGGTTACAGTTTGTATTTACAATATGTACAAAGAGGCAAAACAATTTAAAGAGACTCTAGCCAGACATTGGCAGAACTAGAAAATTTTGAATAGGTGTGCCTCTACTGATCCGCCATAGTGCCACGATGAGCATCTGCATTGTTTGTCATGCTGGCCCCCATGCCTCTGCACCGCTTGCCATGCCGCCCCCCTTTCCTCGCTCCGCTCGCCCGCCTTACGGCCCGAGCCGCTTGCCGCACCACGCACTGGCACATCACTTGTCGTGCCGCTTGCCCAGCCCACGCCGCAAGCAGCCTGCAAGTTGCTTGCCATGCCACTTGCCTGACCCACGCCTCCCTCTCGACGGCCTGAATTGCTTGCCATGCCGTGCGCCGTCTAACGTGCCACCTGTGTTCTATACAGATTATTTTGCAAAATTCCTTCTTTTATGTGTGCAAACTTGTTTTAGCACATTCATTTGTCACGACACTCAAATGTATAGTGTAGAAATTTAGGTTTGTATTTCCGTATGATCCCACCAATTCTATCCACCACCAAATTGGAAACATCTCAAGTTTCAAGCTCGCCAAAGTCCAAAACATTTCCCAGTCCTACTCCTAGACTGTTGACTGCCAACACAATTGCAAGTTTGGCATTCCGGAAATAAGCACGATGTAAGCACAATTTAAGCAAAGCAATAACTGACCTAAACAATCCGGAAATCAAACATAGAACAACCAGGTGCTTGGCATTCCGGTAGAGCACAGCCCCTCCATTCTGCGCTGAGAAGATGGACGCCGCAAGGAGATGGGGTATAGCGATCTCCACAACCTGCAAGCACAATCACATAATAGACCCATCAGCAAAAAATTAGCCAAATCACGAGGTAAAAGTCAAATTAAGAACTCGCACTACAGCGACGCTGATGAGGGGCGTCGCACTACAGTGGCGCTGATGAGGGATGTGAAGCCGATGAACATGACCCAGCGGTTGGTAGTGATGAGGGCCCACATTTGCCTGAGCGCGGAGGCCACTGTCTCCCTACTGGCCTCGATGCGCCTGCCCCGTCCCTGGCCACCTTGCTGTCCTCAAGCCTCCACTAGTTGCCCCAGGGAGTACGTTTTGCACTGAGAGGGGACTAAGGGTAGCTGTGCCGAGTCTAAAAATTTTGGAGGTGCCGAGGTGTACCCGGCACCCCTAGTTCCATCTCTATAGCCAGAGAAGGATGTCAGCATGATACTCCGCCTTCACTCTGTGTAGAGTGCAGACGTGCAGTCTTGAAGCAGTTAGATAACGACTTGATGTAGTTAGATAATGACATAGCGATGCACGAATAAAGCAGCATGCAGAATGTTGACTTCATAAATGAACATTTACACAAAAGATCATCCATATATATGCTGCAATTTATAAAACTGGACATAACAGAACAAACACAATATGACAATTTGTGACATTATAGAATGTGGCATTACGGTGTGAGGTTATACCATGTTTTTTGGGCTTTTCCTGGTGACTGCGCATCTCCGGGGGGAGTTTGGGCCTTGCGAGAGTTAGTTTGGGCCGTGGGGGAATTAAGTGGGCCGTCGGTGGGGTTTGTTTTTTTGTTGGCCCATGAGGGGGGAAAAGATCCTGCCAACCTTTAGGGTTTCCACCCCATGAAATTTTTTTTATTTAATATTTATTTTAAATGTTTTTTGCAAAACTAGTCAGCCGAATGAAAAAATTGCAAAAATACCCACCCGTCACCTCAGTGAGGGGCGATCGCCCCCTACTGGGGCGACAGGGGGTTGTTTTAACGGCAGATTTCGAAATCTAACGGCTGAGGGGAGGGAAAATATAAAAAATAGACCTGTCACCCCAGTAGGGGGCGACAGGTTACTGTAGCAATTTTTTTTGTAATTTTTTTTGGTATATCATTTGTACAAGAATTGTTGTATTGAACCGGGAAGAATTAAAAAAATAAGAAAAACTTGTTGTTGTATTCTACCGATTTTTTTTTACTTTGTTAGCGAGACGCATCGCACTTAAGATTTTCGTAGTATCGTATGGTCCGCCGAATATGACCGAAAAAATATGACAAAAATCACGGGCGACCAACGCAACGCGGGCTACCACTTATGTACGGGCGAGATGGCCGGACATTGCCCCAGTGGGAAGTTGCGAAAACCGGAAAAGGCACTCGCGGCTACAAAACTGCGGAAATCGTGGCCACTTAAGGGTTTTCGTAGCCCCGCGGGGCAGGCCGAATATAGCCCAAAAAATATAGAAAAAATCAAGAGAGACCTACAAAACGCGAGCTACCATTTACGTATAGGCAAGATAGCCAGACGTTGCCTGGGTAGGAAGTTGCGAAAATCGGAAAAGGCACTCGCGCCCACGGAACCACGGAAATTGTGGCCACTTAGGGGTTTTCGTAGCCCCGCGGGACAGGTCGAATACGGCCCAAAAAATATGGGAAAAATCAAGAGCGACCTACGCAACGCGGGCTACCACTTACGTATGGGCGAGATAGGCAGACGTTGCCCCGGCAGGAAGTTGCGAAAATCGGAAAAGGCACTCATGCCACGGAACCACGGAAATCGTGGGCCACTTAGGGGTTTTCGTAGTCTCTGACGGACAGGCGAATCGCCCAAAAATACGGGAAAAATCAAGAGCGACCTACGCAACGCGGGCTACCACTTACGTATGGGCGAGATAGGCATACGTTGCCCCGGCAGGAAGTTGCGAAAATCGGAAAAGGCACTCGCGGCCACGGAACCACGGAAATCGTGGCCACTTAGGGTTTTCGTGTCTCATGACAGGTCGAATACAACCCAAAAAATATGGGAAAAATCAAGAGCGACCTACGCAACGCGGGCTACCACTTACGTATGGGCGAGATAGGCAGACGTTGCCCCGGCAGGAAGTTGCGAAAATCGGAAAAGGCACTCGCGGCCACGGAACCACGGAAATCGTGGCCACTTAGGGGTTTTCGTAGCCCCGTGGGACGGGCCGAATACTGCCGAAAAAATACAGAAAAAATCAAGAGCGACCTACGCAGCGCGGGCTACTACTTACGTATGGGCGAGATAGGCAGACGTTGCCCCGGCAGGAAGTTGCAAAAATCGAAAAAGGCACTCGCGGCCATGAAACCATGGAGATCGCGGGCACGAAACATCTAATTTTTGATACTGGGGAGATAGGGCCCACCATATTTGTATGTAATAAAGGAGGAAAAATTAACTGTAACGACCCCCATTTTTACACAGAATGCAAAAATGGAAATCTAATGTGCTTGCAGTACTAGTCCCTGGATCAGTAGCTAGCACGCACATTTCAACAAAAGGAATCACAACCATACAATATATTAATTAAGCGGAAATGAATAATTAACGAAATATTTCAACTCAGAGATTATAGCAGCAAGGAAGCAATAACCCGTAGTTTGCCCAACCGACCCGCAGGCAACTGACTAGGCATAAACTCCAGATAGAACACGCTTCAAGGAAGAACCCGCAACCTGCGATGAACAACTTCGAAGCTGCGCTAACTCATCCACCTACATATAATTAGGCAAGGGTGAGTATTTTACATACTCAGCAAGACTTGAGCAAAACCTACAATACATGCAGGCCGTTTCAAAGGAGGCTACTACAGTTAATTTAGCATAAAGCGAATTTGAATTGGAAACCAAGTTATTTGCAAACGGAATTTAAAAGAGCAAGATTAATTGATAGCAAATAAGTAAAGCATAAATAACACTCACCGTCCTCCATGACGTGAGTTCGAATCGATCCTTGCCATCGCATGGCATATATCCAGATTCTTTGTCCACACAGGCACAACAACTGATTCCAATACTTGCCCACACAGGTATAGCATTGGGTCATCGTGGGGTAAGCTAACTTGTAAAATAAACCTTTTGAAAATCAAAGCTAACATTGCAATGACTTCACCGAGTGCTCATGATCATGGCGCGGCTAATTAATTAGATTTAAACTCTGCAGAGGTGTACAACTTTACCCACAAGGAATGATCCACCTTTTATGAGACATTTCGACACACGCCCAATAGAACAAAGTGCTCGCCAAAGCATCATACATAGTCATTACATTACCTAGACATGGCTTTGGTCCAGCCGGACGTTAACCTCGCCTCGAAAAACAGAGACACTCACCCAAGCTGTGGATCCACATTTATCACACCCAACACCACGTCTCTGTCCATGGCAAGGCGTGACACCGCTTGCATGGGTGGAACCCCGCCAAGCAGCACCAAGCGGAATGCTTGGGACCCGCCCAAGCAGCGATCAACGGGAATGCTTGTGCTAGCTCCCGCCTACCAATGAACAAAGCCACATCTAAATAACTTAATAGGCTAAGGCTACCCGTAATAGCCCTCGTGGTTGCACGGAAATCTCGGATCAATAGCATCCCATTGCTCGGTC
This sequence comes from Guadua angustifolia, assembly GCA_036346375.1. Classification (NCBI taxonomy): domain Eukaryota; kingdom Viridiplantae; phylum Streptophyta; class Magnoliopsida; order Poales; family Poaceae; genus Guadua; species Guadua angustifolia. The sequence goes on from CM070512.1 coordinate 36,267,479, forward strand.
CTTAATCCGACAGGCGACACTTCACCCTACACTACGTGCAATTCCTTTCGCACAACCGCTATTGCCAATAATCGCCGCATCAAAGCATAGTTTTATTTTGGGTTTTAATCAAAGTACCGCAACCAACAAGATGCCATTTTCAATATTTTCAGAAACCAAGATTGATTTGATCATCACTATTTTGATTCTAAAGCATGGCTAAGCATGAATAAAATAAACGCATATACCCATGATGACATTAAGTAATGCCCAACCTTAATCTATGGTTGTCAAGGTTCACATTTTCATAATCATCAAAGGAGATTCACGAGACAACAGGTATAACTACCAAATCCACAAAATAGCAATTTACATAAAGTAAACGCATGCATAAAACAATTTGATGCACAAAAGGAATAGAAAATAGTAGGATCAATATGGTCAAAGGAAGCTTGCCTTGCTTAATTATTGCTTACGGTGAAGATGAGGATTGAAGCTGACGACGACGACGGAAACAACAACGTCGGGTTCTACACGTCGATCAACGGAAAATAACGCAAAGCAACAAACTAACTTCAATAAGGCAAAAGAATATAGATAGCACAACAAATAAACTCTGATAAAGAAACAGGGATTGCTCTTTTATGGATTTATAAATCTTAATTTACGAATTCAAGATGCAAAGATTGGTTAGATTAATAGAATTAAGCATTAATTGCAAGGTTTCATTGATTTACTATTCATGATATGAGTTTTGACAATCTTATTACTTATGAGTTTTGCCCTATTAGGATTTGTATGCAAGACATGATGGAATATGGTTATTCCTTCATACTGAGATGATTTATACTTTGCATAACAATCCTAAGTTGATTCCATGAATTTTAGGCTTTAGCTGATACATTATAATCATTGTTGAAAAGGCTTAAGTGGTATCGCTAAATTGACATTTATTCGGAATCGGCCAAAAGAGTGAATCAAAAGGTTAACACTTAAGGGTTTTGGTCTGATGAGATTAATAGAAAAACCTAAATGGATTATGATTCTTTTTACAGAATATGGTAGTATAAACATTGTACAGCGTTTCCAGACTAGTTTCACTGATTTTTGTATTTAGACAAGTTGTTTTATCCATCGCTGAAATAGTCTAAATGACCATGCTGGAAATCTTAATTCGGCCATGATTCAAACTCAGTTTCTAACTACACTAAACATAATTCTTGATTCATTTTTCAGGTGTTAACAGGAAGCAATCCTAGGGATGTTTTAAAGTTGATTTTGCATTGCTTTGAATTAAACTGCAATAGGTTTCCTATTTGAGTATTGACACATTTGACATTTCCTTATGATAAAAGAATTCAAGTTAAGCTTCATTCCAAATATTTCCACATAAGTGGTTCTCTATTAATTCCAGAAACCTATTCAAAGTGTTGTTACCATTCCATGAGCTAACATGCTAGTATCTTGCTAATGGCCATAAAAGGGTTTAATGAGGATTAACAACCAATTTTATTAAACTTGGTCCTAAGAGTAAATATTGTTGCATGATTAGGTTTATTTCAATCCCAGAAGCACATATTCATTTCTTATATGGTTTTATGAACTATTATACACTCATTTCTCTTAATGGCCATATTAAGCTTTACTAATGGTTGCTAAACAACTGAATTAAACCTTGCTCAAAGATTAAATATATTTTCATGATTGAGTTTATTAAAATTCCAGAGACAACAAGAACTTATTTTATAGTTATAAAAGTTATATCTTTCACATGTGCCATACTGATCATAATAGTGTTTGTTCTATTCTTGACTTTAATAATCGTTCTATGAATCAAGAATTGAATATTTTTGTATATTTAAATCCATCCTGATCTTAGCATCACATTAATATTTATTTTACCATCTCATTACTTATTATTCACAAGGTTCCATTATAAATCATATTAGCTCCCTAATCAAAGTTTAATATAAATAATTATTCCGCAGGTCAAGAATTAAATGTCTTTACATATTTATATTTCTCTTGACTTTAGATGATTATACAAATTTATTCCACTGGTTTCTAACCAACACTGCACAAGTTATCAATAATTGAATGCTAAAAAGGAGAATACGTTTTGTCAGCAGTGAAAACGCCTTTTGGCTCGGCTTCTTCTTCAACCCTGCTCGATTGCTCCAGCGCACAGACAGAAGAACAGAGCACTTCTAGGGCTGGCCGGCGAGGGGTCTTCCGGCGACTTTCCGGCGACGGCGACGGCACCAGGAGGGAGAGCTCGACGAGGTGAGTCCGGGGATGAGGTCGATTCGCTGGAAGAGACACCGGAGCAGCGCGCAGCAGAGCTTGGGCGGCGGAAATGGCGAGAGTTTCGGAGAGAAAACAACGGCATTAGGGATTGAATCGATGGCTTTGTAAGCATCACGGGATCACAGGGAGTCCATTCTTGGGGCTTACCTGAAGGAGAAACTCGAGGGCTCTACCCACGGCCACGGACTCGGGGAAGAAGGGCGACAGTGCGGCTTGTTTTTACATGAAGAACTCCAAATCTTTTTGTTGGAACTTGATCACTAGAAGCTCTAGATGGTGTATCCGGGAGGAATTTGGGAATGATTGGTCGTCTTGCTTGAATTTTCCCTCGCGCCAAGCTTCAGGGGTTCTTTGTTCATGGCGGTTTTGGGTGAGTTCTGGGCGTCTCAGTGAGGAAGAAGAAGGAAGTGAGGGGAGGTCCTTGCGGCCATTGGGGCATGGTTTATAGCCAAGGATTGCAGTGTGGGAGTGGGATTCGTGGCAGTCATCGCTGGTAGTGCGCCACTAGCTTCGGGACTTCGTCAGTCGAAGAAACAGAGAGGAAGGAACGGGGTTGGGGCGATGAGTTCGGCAGCAAGCTCTGGGGTCCATTGTCAGTGACTGTGAATTCAACTATGCGCCAACGGAACGGAGTAGCAACCAAATGGCCCACGCGTCGGCGACTAACCAATTTCCGGTTTCGAATTCTAATTTTTGATTAAGATCAATTGAAGCATATTATTTTTCAAACTTTGTTTTTCAAAAGTATTTGATCTCGGAATACTTCTATAAATTTTTGAACTCCATTTGTGATTCCATTATTTCATGTGAATTCCGACAATATATTATTTTGAATTTAAAAGTTATCTTTTCATTTTACTTCTTCATCATTTTATGCATAAAATTTCAATTGCTGGCTAAAATGATTTAATTGAATGATCAGAGTTCTCATGGAAATTTTTCTAAATTTTTACTTTTTTATATTTTTGCCTTTTCCTCGTTTTTCATCCTTTGTTTCCTTTTGTTGGATTTTTCATATAAAGAATAATTTCAAAGAAATCCAAATGAAATTCAATAACACCAAGAAACTCAGAAGTAAATATTTTCAAATTTAAAATATTCATTTTCACTTTATTCAATTTTTCAGGATGTTACATTAACTTTCTTTGTGAAAATGTCGGGAGCTGCCGAAGGTACATATCGCCCTGAAATGGGGCGATCGCCCCATTTCAGGGCGATATGTACCTTCGGCCGGTGTGCCTCCTGACATTTTCACAGCAGGTTAATTTCTCCTCCTTTATTATACGAAAAACAATTTGAAACAAATATTATATACAACTATGGTGGGCCCTATCCCCCCGGTATCGGGCGATCGCCCCATACCCGGGCGATATTTACCCTTTATAACCTTCGCTCTCGCTCGCGGCCTCGCGGAGCCAGCAGCGAGAGAAGAAGAAAGAACCAAAGAGAGAAGGGAAGGGAAGGAGAGGGAGGAAACGATACGTAGAGGTTCAATCCAAAATGCCGAGGCGTGGTAGTGGAAAGGGAAAGGGAAAGGCGAAGGAAGAGGTAGGCGTTTCGGCGTGGCCGCGCAACATCGCGTACCAGGACCTCTTCGTACCTGTGGGGGTTGTACCACCGATGTGTCTGTGCGGAGATCCTTACAGGCTCGTCCGCTCTTGGGATACCTCAACTTGGAAGAGGAGGTATTGGATGTGCCGCAACTACGAATTCGACCCGCCGGAGAAGAGCCTGAAGAATCGCCAGCTGGTAACAATCATACGTGTTTCGTAATGTTTGTACGTGAAACTTTGCTAATTTACTTTTCACGCTGTCGCCTCCGCCGCTGTGTGAATTTGAGCGGTGGTTTGATATGGAGATCGATCCGGAGGACCAAAGGCTCCTTGATCAAAGCATCCGAGACGACGAGTTTAGACGGCAGCTTCAAGCGCAGCGTGACACGGCACGCGAGGAGGCACGTCGAAAGGAAGCGGAGGAGAAGGAGGCCGAGAGAGAGAGGAAACGAGAGAGGGCACGTCGTCCCAGAGAAGCCCCACCGGAGGCATGGGCGAAAGGGAAGTGGCCTCGATCGACTCAGTAGACGAGAGTGTCGGAAGGCAATGTGCCGTCCATGCAAATGACCGGGCGACAGTGTCGGAAGGCATTTATGCATGCGCCGAGGGTGAAGAAGGCCCGCTGCAAGACCCACTTACCCGCGCATGCACCATCTGCGGGGAACTCCGCAATATCGACGACCGTACCGGGATTCCTACTTGATATTGCCCTAAGCAAGTGTGGAATATTCTCGTAAGAAGCCTCGTATGTCCCGAACCGTATTTGCAAAGCTGTTCTTTTTGCTCTCCATGCCTTTCCGTAGCTAATCTTGTACTAAAACCTCTCCTCCATGGCTCTGATAATGGATCGAGGCTGCAGGTGCGGATTGTCCACGATCTGACCATAAAACACATTTGCACCCAAGTGGACGATAGATTGCGGTGTTCCTGCTCCGCTTCCTCCAGTTGGCAGTTATGCTCCGTCACTATGGAACATTTCCAGTAGTCCCTCCACTTCCCTTGTATGCATGCACCCGCCATGGACACGAATCAACTATGCACCTCACGTCGTAGTCTTTTTCTTTGGACTTCACTACCTCGAATTGCCGCCAAGAGACATTGACCATGATTTCACCGCATCCATCACGCCTCCTTGTCTTTATATATGGCCCTCTGCGACCTCGTTCTCATGATACTCCCATGCATCTCTGTTCCTTCATTCATTGTTAGGTCTTCGAAATTATAATTAGTCCACGCACCAGGGACAGGCACCTCAGGAGTGTTGTCCTCCTCGTCTGAGCGTTCGCCATCAGGGACTTCCTCATCCACACGGTCCTCCTCGTCCATCAAGTCAACTATGTGCTCCACCTCCTCCCCCTCGTCGGCCACCCCCCGCGCCTCCACGATTGCCTCCTCGCCGGCCCCCCCGATCACGTCGCCACCGCCAACCTCGTGTCCCTCGTCTCCGGGGTCCTCGCCACCTTCATCATCGCATTCTTGCATATCTGTCTTCCCCTCCTCCGTAATATCTACCCCGACATCACGAACATCCGACATCGATGGAGGTACACGTACCAATCTACATAACATGAGCGCCAGCCCCGCTCTGGCAGTACCCAACATAGCTCCTCCATGACGATGTCGCTTAATAGGAACCAGCTCTCCATAAAAAGTCTTGCATGACGACTTACTCTTGCTCTAACCCGCAATAGAACACTCTAGGCATCCAAACCAACATCCAAACATCCACTCCAACAAACCCTGTATATCCTATCTCTCGGCCTAGACATGCCCTGTGGTGTTGAAAATCTTTGACAAATCCACTCCATCTAGCCCCTGTGCTATCTCCCCATCTCCATAGAATATTTGAAAATACAATTTCTCCGACATGCTGCCTACAACGTCGAACCGAAAAATCATCATTTCTAATTTTTTTTACTCAATAAATTTCTAGCGTAGCACGGTGCCTGACGATATGTTGCTAGCCTACCATGATTTTAAATATACTCTAAAATACAATGTATAAAACGAATAGTGATCATACTAAAAAATCCGATTATAAATAAGTAATTCGACTACCCATTTTTTCATTACAGAATTACTACTACATATTATTCATTTGTCTTAATATTAAAAACTGTATATATACATGATATATCGTACTTCCTTTAATTTCTACGTTGCAATTTTCGAAACATTGCCCGCGTAACATATGGCTAACCTACCACATAAAATATAAACTAAATACTACAATTTTTAAATACTAAGCAATCCTAAATACTATATTAAATTTCTAAATATTACATATAAAATTTTTGAACTTACCGCAAATTTCTATTACATGGAATCTCAATATTTCTAAATACTACACAATCCTAATATTTCTAAACACTACATACTACATTAATTTCTAAATATTACCTAAAAATCACCACATAAAATATAAACTAAATACTACAATTTCTAAATACTAAACAAGCCTAAATACTATATTAAATTTCTAAATATTACATATAAAATTTTTGAACTTACATAAATTTCTATTACATGCAATCTCAATATTTCTAAATACTACACAATCCTAATATTTCTAAACACTACATACTACATTAATTTCTAAATATTACCTAAAAACCACCACATAAAATATAAACTAAATACTACAATTTCTAAATATTAAACAAGCCTAAATACTATATTAAATTTCTAAAAATTACAAATAAAATTTTCGAACTTACCGCAAAAACGAAGATTCAACTTTTTCCCCCTTTTTTCTTTCTCTTTTTCCCTCTCCTTTCTTTTCTTTCTCTTTTTCCCTCTCCTTTCTTTTCTTTCTTCCCTTCTCTTCTCCTCTCTTTTCTTCCCTTCTCCTCCCGTCATTGCTTCGGCTGCCCTCACTTGGGTTGAAATGAGCACAGTCGCTTCGCCCGAGCATTTAAATCCCTGTCGCCTCAAAGACCAGCGATCGCCCCACCCATGGGCGGCAAAGACAAGACAGTAACGTGTGGCGGGCAAGCAGTCGAGCGACCGCTTGTGCGAATCGTTAGGGTTTAGCACTGTCGCCCGATGAGGCGATCGCCTGCATCTTGAGGCGACAGTGGGTATTTTTGCAATTTTTTTTCGGCTGATTAGTTTTGCAAAAAACATTTAAAATAAATATTAAATAAAAAAAATTCGCCCACCCCCTAGCCACCCCTACCCTTGCGCCCTTTCCCCACCAAGCCGCCACCACTCCCCCTTGTGCGCCCTTCCTCCTCTCCCTACCTCTAGCCGGCCCTAGTGCCCTCCCCACGCAGCCCTCGTTCGATTGGGAGCCTTCAAACCAAGGATCCGACAACCCCGTAGTCGTCATGATCCGAAGGAAGGAGCGGCCGGGAGGAGGAAGGAGTTCGTCGTCCGTTTGATTATCCAAGAAGAGGTAACGATTTGTGGTTATTGTGGTGGTCTAGGTGCTTTTAGGTGGGGCAATCCATGCCTAAAAACCCTTGTTTAGGTGTTGTTGGTAGATGGATTTGGGAAGACTGCAAACCTGTCATGCGTTCTGTCCTCGGGCAGATTGGGCGTCCAACTTAGGGCTTGAGTTTTGGGCGTGTTAGAGTCGTTTCCTGGGGGGTCGGCTGTTGCGAAAGTTGTAGATAATCGAATTAATTTTCAATTAAGATCAAAATCTCTAAATTCCGTTCAGTCGTTTAACAGTTATGGTCTTTTTACCGAGCGCTGTCCAATCTGTGTCGCAATTGGAGCAGTCTGTGTTCAACTGTAGATTAGAGGGTTTTAGAGGCCGAATCAGTTTTCGCGAATACTTAGAAAAAGATGGGAAATTTCCTGAGATTCGAGAAAATGTACTCTTTTACTTGATTTGGAGTTGTTAAACTCAAGTTATGATCGTTAGAAGTCTGCTGTTCTGTTGGGACAGATTACTGTTTTTCGGGTTGTAGGAGTGGGTTGCGAAGTCGTTGTAGTTGATTGGTCTTGTGTTGTTTTGTGGGCATGTTTTTGAGTGTATTATACCTTTGTGCAGGTGGTGTGACCCCGGGAGTGCCATCAACATCTCGCCACTCCGTCTCGCGGGGTTGAATGCAAGTGTATTGGGATGGTTTTGGAATTGGGTGACCATATAGATTCGTAGCGGTGCAATATAACTATATGCTGTGTTAATTTGCCATGTTTGATCCTTGCATGTGAAATGGTGATCATGATTAGTCCTTGCATGTTAAATCATGTTTATGGCATATGTGCATTCATAATAGAAGAGACGACCCATTCTGATGCGGGCTTCTATGTTCACACGTAGTGAGCACGAAAAACCTACCTCGTAGTTCCATCCACCGTTGTGAATGGGAGCGAGTCAGTAAGAATAGGCACCCTCCACGGGATGGAAGGGAAAGAGGGTGCACACCGACGGGTGTGCACTCGGCAATACCGGTATGTGCTAAGCAAAGAGACATGAGCATCGCATTCCATGAATGAAGATGGTGATGAGAAAGTTTTATGTTGTTCCCCACGATTCATGATTGACATAACGTGTATATGTTAAATGTTATTATGTCATGCCGTTACAATACACTTTGCTGAGTGTTGAACTCACGTTTGTTGTTTGATGTTGTTTTTAGGTACCTCGAATTTGGCATGCGGGAAGGGGAGCTAGCGTCACGTCTCCACTTAGCTTCACTCAATTAGACAAATACACAACCTTACTCGTAGATGTGATGGTTTATTTTATTGAGCTAAACATGGACTATGCTATAGAATTCGCTATGTTTTATTGCTCCCTCCATATTGGTTTATGAAACGTTTGAGATTATGTCTTTGGCTTGAACTGATGCTGAAATTCCTGTTATTCATGTTAAAGTTGTCCACTATTAAGCTATCTTGTTATGCTTCTATTATTGATGCTTGAGACTATGGAAAAAACAAAGTATATGTTGCTGAAATTTTGTTTAATTCATTAGCGTAGTTGCTGTAATTTAATGTTAAAATTGTATTTTGGGGGTTATTAGTAGCCTTTGTGGTGACATTCACGGCATACTAGATGCTGGGGTGTTACACAATTATAACCTAATGTTCAGATGACAAGAGCGATGCATCTTACAATTTCTAATGCCTAGGAGCCCACAACTAGAGAAGCTCAATAAATGACACATAATCACTTCAAATACTAAATATTATAAGACATGTGTATCACTCACAAGGTGAATATACATATTGTAGATTAGGGATTATTTTATCACAAAGGTATACTACATAAACCCAATGGGGTAGACGTTCTACACATCAAAACATTCTCACTTGTATATATCGAAATACATCTGGAATGTATGAACAAGAATTTTAAAAATATGTTGATATCTTACTTTGCAATAGATAGAACATCCATATATAAATGCAATCAGCCATGTAAATACAAGATGTCATTTCTGTTTGTTTAAACATAAACGGCATCCGACAGTATTTTTCAGTGATCATAAACAGTGAGTGCACTTAGGAACTAATGACTAACATGGTATCTGTCGGGACCCGAATATGCAAATCCAGACACTCTGTGTATTCAGCACTAGTCCAGGATTACAATAGCACATATAGACTCAACATAAATGAATATCATAATCATACTCAACGATATAGCGATAAAGACTTCATCAAAGTAAATATAACTTGTTAGACGACTTTATGGTCCACTTTACATGAATACGCTACGCAGGGTTAAGACAAAAAAATAAATAAACTGCAGTGGAAATAAATTTATTCGTAGTAACACTTCAATTTGCCACAAGCAACTGACAAGGTTCGCACCCTAGTTGTCTGCCTCTTCCTGAAACTCCTCAAAAGAAGGCATAACCTCCTCTCCAACTGGTGATGTTTGTTGTAAGTGAAAGGACCGAAATGTCGCCTAGAGGGGGGGTGAATAGGCGATTTTTTAAATTTCAATTCGCAGCGAAAACAAAAACTTCGGATAGTCCGAAATTTCCTTCGGACTGTCCGAGTGGTTCGGATAGTTCGAGTGAACTTTCGGATAGTCCGAACTGCTCAGAACACAAAAACCCTAGAAAGTAGATCTGAGCTATCTAATGAGCAAAACTAGCTCCAAAATGAAATCCAAGGGTTTGGAATACCTTTAGTCGACAAGTACTCACCAAGACCCTTCACAAAGATACACCACCACTTCAAAACCCTAGATCTTTCAAAAGGGCTACAAAAGAAGAGAGAGCAAAGCAATCCAAGAAACAATAGCAAATGACACGAGGAGTTTTTGCTGAAGTTCAGATCCTTGAGGGGATCCTACGTCTCCGTTGAGGCGGCACCAAGCCGGGGTCTCTTTCAACCCTAATCCTCTAGGTGTTGCACAAAGCACTCACCTACTTTTTCTTTGAATCCTTTCTTTGAAGAGGTGGATTCTACCTTCACAAACTTCCGGCGGCGTCCCACACCAAGATTGGGAGCTCACCCGTAACTCCTAGCCGTCTAGGAGTCCTCAACCTCCAAGAGTAAAAGATTTGCAAAGAAATCCGCGAGAGAATGACTTGAGTGCTCAATATGATTCAAGTTCACTAGATCTATCAATCTCTCTACTCACTCAACCTCAAAAGATTCACGAATCAAAAGATTATGAGGGAGTGAAGTCTTGAGCTCTTGAGGTTGGGGAAAGTAGCAAAATGAGTGAATTTAATGCTCTACCTGCTGGTTGGTGGGAGTTTGGGGTTTATATAGCCACCCAAAAACTAGCCGTTTTGAGTTGAGCCCGAGTCTGTTCGGATAGTCCAAACCTTAGTTCGGATAGTCCGAACAGATTCGGTTCCAGCCACTGAGAGGGTCAGTTCGGATAGTCCGAACCTTTCTTCAGATAGTTCGAACACTTCGGATACTCCGAGCGTTCGGATAGTCCAAGAAATCTTCGGACACTCCGAACTAAATAACACTTGGTCCAGCCGAAGGGGCTAACTCGGACATTCCGAAGCAAGGTTCGGATACTCCGAACCCTTCGGATACTCCGAGCGTTCAGATAGTCCGAAGCAATCTTCGGATACTCCGAACAAATCAGCACAAGGCTAACCGAGAGGGTGCACTCGGATACTCCGAAACAATCTTCGGACATTCCGAACCCAAAAAGACCTGACTGACAGAGAGGGTCAGCTCGGACATTCCGAATAATAATTCGGATACTCCGAACTGATTTTAGCAAGATGCCCCTAGAACTTTACACTTTGACCCATTTTAAAATTATAATCTATTATTGAGCACATTTAGTCATTCTAAAGCTATTTCTCGGCAAAATCCCTCTTTATAGTACGGCAATCTTTAAACTCAATATAAAATTAAATTTAATACACGAAATTGAGTAGAAGGACATCCCTTTTTCACTTTTGGCTTTGAGGGTGCTCTTTTTGCTTCGAGACTTGCTCATGAATGCGATGATCTGTTCACAATGCTCGAAAAGCTCATTAGTCGCTTAATCTTGTTGTCATTAATCACCAAAACCATTTAGGGGCCTAGATGCACTTTCAATCTCCCCCTTTTTGGTGGATTGATGACAACACAATTAGATTTATAAATGATATTGTATTTGGAATACTAAATACACGGAGAAGCTCCCCCTAAATGTGTGCATTAGAAAGAATTTGAGAGGAATCTCAAATGCACATATTTACGGAAAAATTTTGCGAGAGCTTCCCCTATATTATTGCATTTGTGGACATATACAAATATAACAAGTAATTTCACAAATGAATATGACAAGATATGAGCACACAAATGCATTAAGCAACTTAGTAAAAGTACGATATAGAGTTTAACATCCATTAACATCCATAGTTCACAACCGAGCAACCAAAATAAGTGCGATTACAATAGCAAGCAGGAACAAGTAGCAAAAACAGAGCAAACAACCAAGCAAGAGAAATAAATCTAGTCCTCTAGTCCTCTCCCCCTTTGGCATCAAGACACCAAAAGAGGTCACTCCTCGCTGCCGCCGTCGTTGTCGTCGCTGTCGACGCTAGCTCCGCCTGGTGCATATGCAGCGTCATCGTCTTCATCATCTCTAGCGGGTGCAGACACAGAGGGAAGGTCAAACAACTGGCGAGTCTCTGAATCCACTGTCGCTGTGTCAGACTCGGACTCAGACTCCTCAGATGAGCAGGACAGGTTGAGCTTCCCTTTGATGACGTTGAGCTGACATCGAGTGTCGGCAAGCTTGACGTTCATCTCCTTGATTTTCTTGTGGTTCTTCATCCCCAAGCAGAAGATTGCACGAAGCATAGCAGTGATGGATCCACTGGAGGAAGAAGGATGAGCAGGAGAAGAAGGTCGGACCGAGGAGGACAGAGCTGCAGACTCAGGATCAGGCACTGGAGATCGGGCTCTGGCAGCAGGAGTAGGAGCTAGAGCTGGCTGAGGAGGAGCCTTATGCAGTCTGACTCGGTAAGGAAGGTGCGCCACGTCTTTGGCGAACCACAGGCCGGACATGCTTTCAACCATGCACATCACATATGGCGCAAATCCACAGCTGCTGTGCGGACTGATGGAGTTGAGGCGAATCTCCTGCCAGATAAAATCGAACACACCAAATGGCCTAGAGCCCTCTCCAATCCTCAACAGCAAGTTTCTGGAGTATGAGCTGATGTTTGTGGCGTCACCCTCCTTTGGCCACAAAGTCTTCCGAAGCAGCTTATACAATATGGCATAAAATGGCTTCAACCCCTTGGTAGTCCCCAGCTTGAAATTCTGACTATCATCATACAGAGGGGCTAGATCATTTATACCTGAAGCATCCAAGGTGTGAAGCTTGTCCAAGTTGTCCTAGTTCTCAGTGGAGAAGCCCAGACAGTCTGCAAACTGCGCCTTCATCACTGAGTAGTAGAGGCTGTCAACCATGAACCACATGGTGCTTGCTTCATCAGTGTCGATGTAGAGTGTGGCATAGAACTGAGCCACCACCTCATTGTTCCACTTGCATCTGAATGACATAACCTCTCTCAAACTGTGACGCTCACAAGCTGCTATCACCTCATTAAAGACTGTGTCCTCCTGCTGCTGCATATAGTCCCAGTCAATCCACTACATGAGTGTGAGACCCCGTTCGGATGAATAGGAACCTCCATGTGATTATTGTGCTATTCCCTGGATCAGTAGCTAGCACTCACATGTTTACAACAATTGGAATCATAACCATACCTCAATTAATTAAAGCGGAAACCATTATATAAGGGAGATCTTACAGATCAGAGATTAAAGCAGCAAAAGAAGCTATTTCCTGTAGTTTACCCATCCGACCCGCAGGCAACTGACAAGGCATAAACTCCAGATAAGATACGACGAAGAAGACCCCGCAACCTACGACGAAAGAACTTCGAAGCTTCGCTAAATCTTCCACCTAAATAATAATTAAGCAAGGGTGAGTACTTTGCGTACTCAGCAAGACTTGAGCAAAATCTATGATATATGCAGGCCATTTCAAAGGAAAGGCTAATACAGTTCATTTGCATAAAGCGAAATTGAATTGTAAAACAAGTTATCATTTGCAAACGGAATTTAAAAGAGCAAGTTAATTGATAAGAAGTAGATACAACAGTAAGTAATACTCACCGTCCTCCACGACGGGAGTTCGACTAAACCAAACCACCAGGTCCAACAAAGCCAGCCCTTCGGCATAAAACAACAGTTGCTAAAAACAAGCATAGACCAAACCCATTTTAGAAAATACCAAAGACTCTAGCATTGGAATGACTTCACCCAGTGCCCTTGACCGCGGGCGTGGCTAATCGATTAGATCTTACACTCTGCAAAGGTGTACACTTTACCCACAAGGAATGATCCATTCTTTGCGCAAGCTATTAGCACACTTCCTTTGGTGTGCCGTAGAGCGATCATACAGAGCCGTTACATTATCTAGACATGACTTCGATCCAGCCCGGGACGTTAATTCCTGCTAGAGGAACAGAAACACACACTCGTGACGTGGTCCCTTTCACGTATACCCAACACACACACCGTTTTTGTTCATAACAAGGCGTACACCGTTGCATGGGTGGTAGAAACCCTTCCAAGCAGACCAAACCGGAATGCCTGTGCAAGCTCCCGCCTTCCATAGAGCAAAGCCATGTCTAAACAACTTAATAGGCTAAGGCTACCCCATAAATAGCCCTCATGGTTGCACGGAAATCTCGGATCAATAGCGTCCCATTGCTCGGTCCTTAATCCGACACGGGCGATACTCCACCCTACACTACGTGCAAATCCATCTGCACAACCAGCTATTACCAATAATCACCCGCATCAAAGCCATAGTTTTATTTTGGGTTTTTAATCAAAATACCAGCAACCGTTTTTCCAACAAGGACCATTCAGGTTTCAATAAAACATTTCAGGAAAACCATTTAATCATGATCATTTGAATCACAGATTCTAAAGCATGGCTAAGCAAGTTAATATAGTCGCATATACCCAAAATGACATTAAGAATTGTCTAACCCTATTATGTGGTTATCAAGGTTCACATTTCCAAAGTTATCAAGGGGTTTCATGTGACAACAGGTATAACTACCAATACCACAAAATAGCGAATTTACAGAAAATAAGCGTATGCGCAAAATAATTTGATGAGCAAAAGGAATATAAAATACTGGGATCAATATGGTCAAAGGATGCTTGCCTTGCTTAATCATTGCTTACGGTGAAGACGAGGCCACGGCTGACGAAGACGACGACGAAAGCAACAACGTCGGATTCTACACGTCGTTCAACGGAAATAAAGCAAATAAACTACTTCAATAAGGCAAAAGAAAATAGACAGAAAGAACAAATAAAACTCTTCACGAGGAACAGGGTTGCTCTTTTATGAATTTATTAATTTATATTTTCGAATTCAAGATGCAAAAATAGTTAAGATTATAATGATTTAATCATTTCAGGTTTAAATAGATTCTTACTCCTTTTGATTGGATTCAGAGTCAAAGCAAGATAAAAATAAGGATATTTCTTAGATTTCTGCAGATTATATCTTAAAGATCATTCCTAGGTTATTCTTTGCCAATTTCAGATTTCGACGAGCTACTGTGCGAGTTAGTGAAAAGCTTAAATGATTCATTAGACTATGAGTGATTAGTTCTTTATCTTTAATTGATTCCGCTTAGAATTAGCTTTATGCTAGTTAGATCTTCTGATTTAGGCTACTGGCCTTATTTACATGATATTTAAGAAGGTTCTGGTGATACAAATATCTTAATTACAGACTTCTTCATTTCTACCGATTCATATTATATAGTTCGGAAAACATAACACTTAAGGTTATTTGGTTATTAGGATTTGCATGCACAACAAGACGAAGAACGGTCATTTCTTCATAATAAGGTAGCATATACTTTGGAGAGTAATCCTAAGCTGATTTTACCAATTCTTAGGTTTGGACGAGACATGATAATCATTGATAAAAAGGCTTATATGACATTACAATTTACGATATAAGAAATCGGCCAAACGAAATACGGAAGCCGATAACTTTTAAGGGTTTTGCATAAGCAGAAATTATATGATCCACATGCTATAATTGTAATGTTTTCTTAGAACATAGAATTACATATCCTAAATATCATTCTTGAGCTATTCTACATAGAATTTGCACTTAGACGAGGTATTCTACGGGTTGACGAAAAGGCTTCAGAGACTAATCGTGTAACACTATTTCGGGTCGTATTCAGCCTTAATTTGCGACTACATTATACATGATAATTGACTCATTTTTCTTGAATAGGTAGGGTATAATCTTAAGAATGTTTTAAAGTAGTTTCCGTGATATTTAACTTCTATCCGAGATGTTTTTCATATGAATGATAATTAGGGTCTAATACATACTTAGTTCAAACTCTCATAATCATAAAGTATTCTCTCATAACCAACGAGGATATTATTTCCTAAGATTTTAGGATTTAGTTTTGTCAAATTTAGGGTTTGACTACTCTAGATATGATTATGTGAACTATATAAGTGTTAGAATGTCAACGATTTGGTTAAGTGTTCATTATGACCTTATTATGATGATTCTTGTTGAATCAATTAATCTAATCACCTAAGATATTTAAAATCCAGTTTCCTTTCCATGACTATGCTCTTTATTGAATATACTTGTATACATTCTTTTGCACATACCATACATATGCTTTTGATGCAAACTACACACACACACACACACACATATATATGTATATATGGTACTTCATTAAAAGACTTTAATAGAGACAAATTGCTTATTCTAATACTAATTTGCATCTTTATACAACTATTACATACTCTAAGTATGCATATCTCTATTACTCTGATTAATATATGTACATATATATACATACATCTCGTATCCATTCAATTCATTTATTAATCGTGAATAGGTTTAAACCTAATTTACATTTTAATCATTTCGCACATTGATGTAGTCTACTGTCATTTAAATGTTTCAATTAAACAAAGCTTATTTATTTTAGAATTTCCTTTATACAATTATTCATTTTGAATACTTATTCAATTGAGAATAATCCTTAATGTAACATGATTCAAACAAAAGTAAAATATAAATATTTTTATATATTTGAATTTTTGGTAGCATAAGGATTCTAACCAAATTGGTTTCATTCCACTTTGAGTTCATCTACAACATTTTAATATATAGTATACACTTAGCCCTTTTGTTAAAATTTAAATTTCAAAATTATCCAGCACTGCTTTCCAAAATATTTTTGCATATTATGGAAGAACTTAATTTTACATGAATATAGAAATTCATTTCACTGAATTTTGATTAAAATTGCACAAGATATTCAATATTGAATATTAAACCGATTAGAAATTCGTATGAAATAACAAAATACGCTTTTCGCACTGGGGAAGCGCCTTTCACCTGCTTGGCTGAGGGGCTCACGCCGACTGACAAGAAGGGCCCCATGGTCAGAGAGGGAGAACAGGGGAGCGCGGTAGGGCATGGCGGCGAAGGTCTTCCGGCGAAGCTCCGGTGAAGGCGACCACACCGGGAGGAAGAGCACAGCCAGGCGCAACCAGTACTGGAGTCGATTTGGCCGGAGAGGTACCAGAGTGGTGCGTCCACGAGCTCCAGCGGCGGCAACAATGGCGGCTCGGTGGAGAGGGCAACTAGGTGACTCTCGGCTCAAATTGACAAGAATGTGAGCAACAGCGGACAGTGGAGAACCCATTTTACCGGTCGGTTCACTTGGAAAAGGCGCGAAGAGTTCCGCCACCGTGCGCCCAGAGCTGGAGAAGAAGGAGTGCGGGCGGCGGTGCTGCACGCGAAGGAAACTGAAATTGGTGGCATGGTGAAGCTCAGGGATGCTCAGGGGTGCTCCGGTTGCAAGGGATTTGAAGGTGGCTCGCCGGATTGCTTGGTTGCTTTCTGCCCTTTTGGTTCTTGCGGCAATGGCAGAAGAAGGAAGCTCCTGGCTTTTGGTGGAGATGAGAACGCGAAGGGAGGACTCAGTGAGTTGAAGTGATGAAAAGGAAGTATAAGGAGCCAGAGGAATGTTTGAGTGGCTATATGGTTCGGTTTGGGGAGGCGTTGCGCTGAGTTGAACCGAAGACAACACTGCGATCGGCGTTGTTCCTTGGTGATCAGAGTGGCGCGAGGCTCACCAGTGCAGGGCGAGTTAGTCTGGCGCATAGGACAAGGAATGACCACGGTATGGCGCTAGGCCTTCGAGGACGAACGTGTTGCCAGAGGATAGGGATGATGCGACAGATCGGAGAAGCATCGAGAGGAGGCTGTGCTGGCTTGACCGGAAGAGAAAGGAAAAGAGAGGGAGAAGCAAGCCTGCGGCTGACAGTGGGACCGGGTCCACCAGGCAGTGAGAAAGAAGAGGGTGAACGGATAACGTTGGCTCGGCCAGGCTAGTACTCTCACCAATTCACCCATCATTCACAGCCAATGTTTTCTCAAACTTTTTAACTAAGGTCTACTGGGAGTTGGTAATCTTCAATATAAATTTGAGACTGAAATTCCTTGCTGTTAATTAATAAAAATTCGGACACTGATCACTGTCCAGTAATGACATTTCGGATTTTGATTTTTATTTGAAAGCAATTGATGTCTATTATTTTTGAAACTTTTTTTTTCACAAAAATTTGAGCTAATATTGCTTATTTAAAATTTTCAGCTCAATATATGGTTCCATTATTTTATTAAAATTCTCACATTGCAATTTCCAGATTTTCAGGGTTTCTGTTTTTGAATTTTAAAAGGCCTTATATCTCATGATCAGTTACTAGGATTTTTACCAGAGGTATATTATACCCTGAGGGTGTTATGGTAATTTTCTTAGCTTTAAATAAGCATATCCCATTTTCTTTTAATTTTGACTTTACTGTTTTTAGTAAAAATTAAGGTGACATACATTTAATTTGTTTGTATTCTTATTTGAGAAATCCTATTTTCTGACCAAAACAACTCATAAGTATGCTGAGGTCATTATGGTAAATTTTCCCACTTTTTACTTTTAACATTTTACCTTTTTACTATTATCCATTTACTAATTCTCTTTTATTTAATTTTCAAAGCAAATATAAATCTCAAGTAATTCAAACAAGAGCCAATAATGCCAATAAACTCAGCAATAAATATTTTCAAATTTAAAATATTTACTTTTATATTATTTTATTTCTCAGGGTGTTACAATGAGGGCCACAGGGTTCTTCTTCTCAGCAATTACAGAATCATAGAAATCCTGCTGAAAGTGGTTCCAGAACCTCTTGTCCACATAATCTTCCTACAGGTACATCAGAGGGTCCTAGCTCCTGTGCTGTCTGACCTCCTTGCCTCTCCCTTGACCAATACAGTAATCAATCTTTTTCTTCGGGGTCACACCCATTGGGGTCACACGCACTGAGGGGTGGATCTGCAGTGGTCCAATGAGCTCTCCAGCTCAGTGCTGCTCAGCGCACTTCGCTGCCCTCAGTCTAGCCATGGCAGCCCTTGGATCCTCCATACTGCCCCCCTGATCGCTGCTGCCCTGCCCTTGCCCAGAAGCTGACGCTGATGCAAACGTCTTCCGCACTACCTTCCTCACAACCATACGCTTCGTCCTTCCGGCTGATGGAGTTGGAGGAGACGCCGGAGGAGACTCAGTGGGAGGAGTGTCTGAAGGTGACCTCGGATCCTCTGCGGGAGGGACAGACGAGGAGCCGCCAGCGGGATGGTCATGCTTCGCCTTCTTCTTGCGAGCCATGGTGACATCGATTTGGTGAGGAGGACGAGAAGAGGGGTTGCCACCCTGAGAAGGATTTATTCTACAAGATGACAAGGGTGGAAAACTAGATTAGACTCAAGTCAATACCTAGAAGATTGTTTCAGAATCAAGTGGGCTGATGCACTTCGGATAGTCCGAAGTTAGCTTCGGATAGTCCGAAGATTTCCTTCGGACAGTCCGAAACTTCTCTCGGAGAGTCCGGAGATTCTCTTCGGACAGTCCGAGGATGAACTCGGACAGTCCGAAGTGCACGCTCACAAAACCCTAACACATATAATCTAGAAATTAACCAACACAAATTGAATCTAATCTTAGGAGATTATCCTAGCAATGCCTAGAACAACCTAGACCACAAGGATTGGCAAGAGAGATCAAAAAACAAACCAAAATAGTGAAGGTTTCAAACCTAACCTTGTTGGGATGAAACCGGGTTGATCCAACCAATGCGAAGGGCAAAAAGATGGAGAAGATGGATGCCTTGCCCTTGGAGAAGGTCTTGGAGTCCTTGGATCGCAGGATTTGAGGCCAAACGCCAAGATCCGGATGGGGAGGAGGAGCACAAGAGAGAGAGGCTGCGGTTGGGAAGAAGGAGAGGAGAGAGAAAAAGAAGAGATCGGGCCAGGCTTAAAAAGCCCGAGACCCCACTTCGGACAGTCCGAACATAAGTTCAGATAGTCCAAACAGTTCGGACAGTCCGAATGGAGTTTCGGACAGTCCGAGCTGACTTTCTCAGGATGGCATAAAACAAAGGATTTAAGGGCTCAGGAGCAAGAAAAAAGGTAAGAGGACCTAGGAGTCAAATCGTAGAGTGATCAGCAAGACATACAACCAATCAAACTATGATCACAAGATGATTTGACGAGATCCGAAGATCAGGATCCAATAAACACCGGAAAATAAAGAGAAATAAATGGAAATAAGCCTTTTCAAAATATTTTCCACTCATCACCAAATTGTGTGCATATTTCAAGCCAAGTTTCGAGAGTCTAAAATATTTAGCCCACTCCTCAACTCACAAAATCTCTTTTCATCAAGAGGCTTGGTAAATAGATCGGCTAATTGATTGTTTGTGCTTACATGTTGAACATCAATATCACCTTTAGTGGAGTGATCTCTTAGGAAGTGATGGCGAATATCGATATGCTTGGTGCGGAATGTTGGACGGGGTTATTTGCAATTTTTATGGCACTCTCATTATCACACAGAAGTGGGACATGGTTGAAGTTTAGGCCATAATCATTAAGGGTTTGTCTCATCCAAAGTAATTGAGCACAACAACTTTCGGCTGCTATATATTCGGCTTCGGCTGTGGAGAGGGCTACGGAATTTTGTTTCTTTGAGGACCATGAGACAAGAGATCTTCCTAAAAATTGACAAGTCCCCGAAGTACTTTTTCTATCCACTTTGCATCCGGCATAATCTGCGTCGGAATAACCGACTAGCTCAAAAGATGAACCTTTTGGATACCAAAGCCCAAAATGAGGAGTATGCACCAAATATCTCAAGATTTTCTTAACAGACATCATATGGTACTCTTTTGGAGCGGCTTGAAATCGTGCACACATGCACACACTAAGCATAATATCGGGCCTAGATGCACAAAGGTAAAGAAGAGAACCGATCATCGAACGATATACCTTTTGGACGACCGGTTTACCTTCTTTGTCGAGGTCTAGATGTCCGTTGGCTTGCATGGGAGTCTTGATGGGCTTGGCGTTTTCCATTCCAAACTTCTTCAGCATGTCCTTGATGTACTTTGTTTGACATATGAAAGTTCCTTCCTTGAGTTGTTTGACTTGGAAGCTGAGGAAGAACTTTAATTCACCCATCATGGACATCTCGAATCGTTTAGTCATTATCCTGCTAAACTCTTTACACAATTGTTCATTAGTAGACCCGAAAATGATGTCATTGACATAAATTTGACAAACAAATAGATCATTATCAATGTGCTTAGTGAAGAGAGTAGGGTCGGCCTTTCCGACTACAAAACCTTGTTTAAGTAGAAAATCTCGAAGACATTCAAACCATGCTCTTGGTGCTTGTTTTAGTCCATAAAGTGCTTTATACAGAAAGTAGACATGGTCTGGATGTTCAGGGTCTTCGAAGCCGGGTGGTTGCTTCACATAGACCATCTCAGCGAGTGGCCCATTTAGAAAGGCGCTTTTCACATCCATTTGATATAGCTTGAAATCATGGTGAGTAGCAAAGGCAAGTAATATTCTAATTGACTCAAGCCTAGCTACTGGAGCATATGTTTCATCGAAGTCTAAACCTTCGATTTGCGTGAAGCCTTGAGCAACCAACCGGGCTTTATTTCTAGTCACTACTCCATGCTCATCTTGCTTGTTCCGAAATACCCATTTTGTTCCTAT
This sequence comes from Guadua angustifolia, assembly GCA_036346375.1. Lineage (NCBI taxonomy): Eukaryota > Viridiplantae > Streptophyta > Magnoliopsida > Poales > Poaceae > Guadua > Guadua angustifolia. Next base: position 36,288,905 of record CM070512.1, read on the forward strand.
TACATTCTGCTTGGGTCTTTCAACAAGCTTCCACACTTGATTTCGCTCGAAATTGTTTAGCTCTTCTTGCATGGCCATCACCCAATCTGGATCTTGTAGTGCTTCTTCCACCTTAAGAGGTTCAAGAGAAGAAACAAACGAGTAAAATTCACAAAAATTCGCAACTCGAGATCTAGTGGATACTCCCTTGTTAATATCTCCAAGTATATTATCGACTGGGTGATCTCGTTGTATGCTCTGGTGGACTCTCGGATGAGGAACAGTTGCATTGATTCTTTGTATGGGACCCTCATCGTCTTGAGTGTTGGTTGAGCCATCTTGAGCTTGCATTGAAGAAGATGGAGCATCATTTGGAGTATCTAACTCTGCATCCGGACTAGTTCGAATATTCTGTGTCTCATCCTGGATATTTTGAGTTGGAGTACTTGGAATGTCTTCTTGCTCATAAGGTCTCACTTCTCCAATTGCCAATTTCTTAATTGCTTCGTTCGGGGGTTCTTCCCTGTCAATCACAGCACGATCAACTTGTTCTACTTGAGAACCGTTAGTTTCGTCAAATGTCACATCACGCGAGATTTCAACTACACCGGTGGTGTTGTTGAAGACTCGGTATGCATAGGCATTTGACCCATAACCAAGCAAGTAACCTTCATCTACTTTAGGAGTAAATTTAGAAGACTTAGCTCTTTTGTTAAGGATATAGCATTTGCTTCCAAAGACTCGGAAGTAGGAAACATTTGGTTTCTTGCCGGTGAGGTGTTCGTACATTCGGGAGGGAGCGCCTGACGCGCCGCCGTTGCCATTGGCCACCGTGGATCTTGTCAGAGATTTTGCACGCAACTCGAGGCGTGTCCAAGCGGGTGAAATAGTCCTCCGTGCGCAGCACTTCACTCCGCTCCTTTTGCCACTTCTCTCGTGCACTGCCGCTCACCTTAGGCCGCGTTAGAGCTCGCCGGAGTAGTTCCTCCCCACCGCCTCGGTTTTCTTCTCATCCCACTGTCGTCCGCCGCTCTCCACCGCACTTGAGACCCTCGCCGAGTTCACCGAGCCAAGACGCGTCGGGTGGGTTACTTCTTCACGCCGGAGAAGCTCGGAATCGCTGGCATCTGCTTCGTCTTCTCCAAGTCCGGTGACCAGCGCCATCGTTCCTTCTTCGACGCCTCGCAGCCCACCTCCGCCGTCAGATACCCATCGCACAACTGAGGTAGCGCCACGTCCTTCCCCCATAGAGTAACGTTTAAACGGTATTAGTAGATCTTGGCCATTAGATCTTAATCGGGCGGCTCTGAATAGGCCACGAAGGCTTGTGAATAGTTAACTGTCGGGGTAACCATCGCCGTTGGATCTTCATCCGACCACTCCAGTGCATCCAAGTAGTGGTAGTTGTAGCGTTGAAAATGGCCGTTAGATCTGGAATGACCGGCTAGGATTGCATCGCGTAGACTTGGACGCAGTAGTCTGTGAGGGTAGCTGTCGTCGTTGGATTTCCATCCGACCGCGCCGGTGCGTCCACGTAGGCTTGTGAATAGCGAACTCTCCGAGTAGCAGCAGCCATAGATTCTCGATCGTACCGCTACCGTAGTGCCACATAGCCGCGTGGAGGCGCAGCCGTCGCCGTATACCGACCATTGGATCTGAATCCAACGGTCGGGAGAATCTGTGTCCGCGTGGCTTGATGCTTGCTCGCCGCGTGTCAGTCGCTGGGTGGTCCATGTACTGATCATCGGGCCCACTTGTCAGTGGGTGGACCGCCGGGTGTGCTGACGTCGGCATGGCGTCACCTTGGCCCACATGTCAGTGGCCGAGAGCGACGTGGCTCGCTCTGGTGCTGACACGTGTCGCCGAGAGGATTAATCCGGATTTTCAGTAGGAAAATAATAAGATTAAGTCGGTTTTTCTTTTATTAAATTTTCCAAAACTTGTATTGGCTATAACTTTTGCGTCATAACTCGGAATTGGGTGATTCCAGTGCCTAAAAATTTGTAAAAATATAAACTATTTATTGGTGAATTTTATTTTATTTTTAGAGTTGATCTTACTATCTGTATTGTGTATTTATTGTGAAATTGCTTGATACGAGTAGAATCCGAGTTGCTGGAAGTTGCCGAGGAAGGATTTGAAGACCCGTCGCAGGTTTCAGATCCGGATCAGCTACTATTCGAAGGCAAGTCGTGCTTTGACCATATTGTCCCCAGATTTCTAAAAATGTATTTCGATTCCATTATTGCATGCTAGGTTAACTAAGAATGACATCGAATAATTTGGGTAAAGTAGTTATAATACCTGCCTTGTTAATACCACCTTGTGAATATTATTGTATGCCCTGAAAACCTTGTCACCCTAAGATGGTAAATTATGTTGGTTGCTATATTAATGCCAACACGGGAGGCTAGACCGTGATTAGCTGCTTAGTATGCTTGCGTGCGTTGAATAATTTCCAAATTCGCAAAAGAATATTGACTAAGCAATTATGAAATGCATTTTGGAATATTGCGATGATGTCATGAGATGGAATTGGGGGTAGCAATCTGTGTGGTGCTACTCATGCAATGAAGTAGGCATTGACAAGTGTTGCATAAATGCAAACCGGGGTGGGAAATGATTTGGACCGGGGCAAGTGGCAAGGAGGCTTCGTGCGGAGTGGGCCTGTGTGGCAACGGATGTATTGAGGTTGTGAAGGCTGGGTGCCGAGAAGTATAAAACGGATGTCTTGCCCGGGACAGTTAAGGACTTCACCTTGCGAGCCTTTGATCTGAGTTACTCGTACAACCACTTATGCGAAATGGGATGCACCTAGTTTAGTAGGGTTCGATATCTTTCCTTTGACACCTCGGGTGACATTACATAAGTGTAACTGTGTGGGGGGCGTACAGACTACGGCTTGGTACCCATCCAATCTGTATTGCTGTTCTAAACTTTGGCTCTGAGTGAGGAAGTGTTAGAAGGGCACATCTTGGAGGTTCACCGGTTAAGTGTTAGCATCCGAAAGACTTTGTAGCAATCAATCGCTTTGTGGTGGCGATCGATCATCTGTGGGTAAAGTGTACGACCTCTGCAGGCGTGTTTAAATCTATTGAATAGCATGCGTCATGTATTGGACAATGCTCGGGATTACAATCAAGGGTTAGATTTTCAAAACAAAATGAAGATTGGGTGGTCGTGTGCCCAAGGCCGATGGATTAAACTTGGGGTACGTGTGCCAAGCTCTTGGGAAACAAATTGAGAAACTAATTATTATAGTATTGGTTTTACCGCTTTTAATATAATAGGATTACTGTTAAAAGAAATGCCGCTTTATGCAAAATAACCACTTAAGCCCTTCCTTTGGAATAAGCCATGCATGTAGTAATAGAACTGCATTTGTGCATGACTTGTTGAGTATGTTGTATACTCACCCTTGCTTCAACTACAACCTCAGAAGAAGAAGCGACACCAGCTTGGGAGGAGGAGATTAACGAAGATCCAGAGAATTAGGGTTGGGCCTAGTCAGTTGCCTGTGGCAATATGAGGGGTTCATTACTTTACTTTTGCTTCCGCTACTGAACTTGTGTTGCTTTTGTTATTTATCGCCCTGCGTGGTGAGTTAATGTAAGGTGACCATAAGGTCATGTAACTCGGTTATACTTATGTTTGAAGTACCTTATTATTAATTCCGCTGTGTATGATTGTGGTACTTCAACTTGTTTGTCCTGTGCGTACTAGCGTGATCCTGGACTAGTCTGAGATACACGAGGGTCCGAATTTGCGATTCGGTCCCGACGAGGATAATATCGAGCCATCTTGTTGTAGGACTTAACCCTAGTTAGACTGGCCGTTCTAGAAAGAATGAAAATTAGTTTCTAAAGATTAAAAAGTTGCCAAGAATAATCAATGGAGTCTCGACTTATCCTTTCTTCCTTACTTCATACCTATGCTGTATTTTGTTATTACTTTTGTATTCTTTTAAAATTTTAGTACTGACGCGTTGCTTTGGCAGATGCGGATGGTTCACTCTTTCGGCGAGCGTCACGGATGGTACGCTGCAGAACTTTGGAGGATGCTTCAGGTGCTTGGAGGCTTTGACCACCCTCTCTACCGGTCCCACACCTGGATGGTCAACGGGATCAACCGCGGCTGGGAGACGACCCTCACCTTGTACGCGCGGGAGAATGCTCGTGCCAGCCGTCTGCTCCACCTCGTGGTGAAGCGAGCTAGCTACGAGGCAGGCATTCAGGAGTGTGCCCGGTTAGCACTTCGGAAGATCAGTCGTGACCACGGCTCTGGCTGAGGACACTTGCCTTCGCGTGCACCCGCCGGTGGACCCCTCCAGCGCGCTTGAGGCGAGGCAACGCTGCCGTCGTGCACATGGGCAGTTCGCCCGCGGCTCAGGAGGAGGTCATGGACGCTACGACTACGGAGTTGCAGGCTGTGTACCGCACCTTGGAGGAGACCGAGACAGCCCTGCGAGAGACCAGGATGCACGCTGTGCAGAGGATCGCCGAGCTAGAGGAGGCCCTCTACGGTCACGGGGAGCCTGAGGCCGTCATGGAGCTCGACGACGAGGACGAGGAGGAGCCAGAGGAGTTGGAGCCCGAGGAGCAGGAGCCTACACTGGAGGGTCAGCAGGCAGAGGTGCCTCCAGCACCACAGTAGGAGGGCATGGGGATCAGTTTGCCCCAATGCCAGCTCACCCGCCAGTGTACGTGATTGGCGAGCCAGAGCCAGGATGGCTGGAGGGCTGAGTACCCGTGTTCGTGGAGTCAAGTAGTTGTCAGATTTTTGCGTTGAGACTCAGTTGTTTTGAATCTCGTCTTTAATTTTTGAACTTAGATGTGCGATGTTGTAATGAACTATTTGATGTGATGTTTGTGACTATTATTATGGTTGCATAGTCCCTAGACTATGTAAGAAACCATACCTACTATTATCTATGCTTTGATGTTTAAGGGTTTTAAGTTACACCTGTTTTCCCATATAAGTTCCTATACTTGCCTATTCTTTTCCCCCTTATCTCTAAGCTGTCAAGGTAATCAGCAGATGGTGAACACTCGCAACAACGGAGCCGGAGGCAGTGGTTCACGTCCGGAGGCGATCGAGCGATACACCACCACCACAGCAAAGACCTGACCGGTTGACATGCAGAATCTGGGAGCTTTTCTCGCAGCACAAACTCAATTAATGCAGACCATGATGGCCACCGTACAACAAATCAACACCCAAGCAGTCGCCAACAACCAAGCTATTAACAATGGGCCACATCCCTACTCAAGATTGTCCGAGTTCATGAGGACATGTCCGCCTACCTTCTCAGGCAATGCTAGCCCGTTAGAGGCAGATGATTGGTTGAGAACCATCGAGAGGAAATTACATATAACACAGTGTGATGGAAATGAGAGGGTGCTTTACGCCTCTCATCAGTTAGAAGGAACAGCCGCTGAATGGTGGGAAAACTACTGCGCATCGCAGGAAAACCCACATGAAATCACTTGGGAAGAATTTACCACAGCTTTTCGTCAATATCATGTGCCCGAGGGTATTATGGAGCTGAAAAAGGAAGAGTTTAGAGCGCTAAAGCAAGGAGGCCAAACAGTGGCCGACTATTTGAATAGATTCACGCAATTGGCACGCTACGCTCCGGAAGACGTCGCGACCGACAAGGCCAGACAATCCCGTTTCATGAAAGGACTGAACACTGGGTTGCAGGTGGGGTTGATCACCCACACCTTTTCGGATTTTCAAGAACTTGTGAACAAGGCCCTCATCTTGGAGGACAAGCGCAACGAGCTTGATGATAACCGCAAGCGTCGCATGGCACAGCAGGGAGGACGCCATGGTCAGCAGAAAACAAGAATGATACCCCAGCAGTTCACCAGATTTCAGCCGGGAAACAGTGTCAGGACACCATCACCGATGCCGAGGCCAGCAGGACAAACTCCCTGACCCGGTCGAGATTGTTAATCGAGCGGAGGAATCAAGCAGATGTTAGGAAGACGCTGCTACAATTGCAACGAGACTGGGCATTTCGCCAACGTGTGCCCAAAGAAGGGAGGTGTGACACCAGTGTGCTTCAACTTAGGGAACACGCCAGCTAAAACTCCTGCCTAGGGAGGAAGGCGAGGACCTGCCCAAGCTGGAGCCACACCGCAAGCATTCACGCGAGGCAGGACATTTCCGTAGACGAAGTCCAGAATGCTACGGACGTCGTGCTCGGTAAGATCCTTGTCAACTCAGTGCCAGCTACAGTATTATTTGATTCCGGAGTTTCACATTCGTTCATTTCTTGAGATTTTGCTGTGACAAATGATCTGGACATTGTAAACCTTAAAAGTACACTTCTAGTCCAATCCCCGGGATCAGAACTCCGCTCTAAGGTCGGATGTTCTGGGGTTAAGTTATTAATAAAAGGGGTAGAGTTCCTAGCGAAACTTATTATATTAGTTACCCAAACCCTGGATGTTATCCTGGGAATGGATTGGCTGACCAAACATAAGGCTGTGTTAGACTGCGGGTGAAGAGTTGTGTCTATTGAGAGCCCTGAAGGTAGAAAAGTGGAATTTCAAGCAGTGGCAGTTCGAGAAGGGCAGATATTAGTAAACAATCTGGAGGCCGTCAGTATAAGAGATGTACCAGTGGTCAGTGAATACCCGGATGTTTTTCCTGAAGAATTACCGGGAATGCCACCAAACAGAGACATAGAGTTTGTAATCGATCTAGTACCTGGAACCGCACCAATAGCAAAGAGACCATATCGAATGTCCACCGAAGAGTTGGTTAAGATGAAGAAACAGATTGAGGAGTTATTGGAAAAAGGATTCATCAGGCCGAGCTCGTCACCATGGGGAGCGCCGGTTCTATTCGTTAAGAAAAAGGATGGGAGCTTTTGAATGTGTGTAGATTATCGTGCGCTTAACGAAGTGACGATAAAGAATAAATATCCGTTACCCCGGATAGATGATCTCTTCGACCAATTAAGAGGAGCAGGAGTATTCTCTAAGATTGACCTTAGGTCAGGATACCATCAGTTGAAAATCAAGACCGAGGACATACCCAAGACTGCATTTTCTTCCAGATATGGACACTACGAGTTCACCGTTATGTCTTTCGGATTGACCAATGCGCCAGCGTACTTTATGAACTTGATGAATAAAGTATTTATGGAATACTTAGATAAATTTGTAGTTGTGTTCATAGACGATATTCTGGTTTACTCGAAGACAAATGAAGAACACAGCCAACATTTGAGATTGGTTTTGGAGAAGTTAAGAGAGCAACAGTTATATGCAAAATTTAGTAAATGCGACTTCTGGAAGAGCAAGGTAGAATTCCTAGGGCACGTAATGACCGCCGAGGGAATTGCAGTGGACCCAAGCAAGGTTGAAGCGGTACTGCATTGGGAACCGCCGAAGACGGTTACGCAGATTCGAAGTTTTCTTGGGATGGCTGGTTACTATCGCCGATTTATAGAGGGATTCTCAACGATTGCTAGACCTCTTACGCAATTGTTGAAGAAAGAAAAGAAATTTGTCTGGACACCGGATTGTGAGAAGAGTTTTCAGGAATTGAAGAAACGTTTAACATCAGCACCGGTATTAGTTTTGCCAGATGCACATCAGAGTTTTGACATAAATTGCGATGCATCACGTCAAGGACTTGGATGCGTATTGATGCAAGGTGGAAGGGTAGTAGCCTATGCATTAAGGCAATTGAGGCCGCATGAGGGGAATTATCCGACACATGATCTAGAATTAGCAGCTGTAGTGCATGCCTTAAAGATATGACGTCACTATCTCATTGGGAATAGATGTGAGGTAAATACAGATCATAAGAGTCTTAAGTACATATTCACCCAATCTGACCTAAACATGAGGCAGAGAAGATGGTTAGAACTGATCAAAGATTACAACATGGGTATTCATTACCATCCCGGCAAAGCCAACGTAGTGGCTGATGCCTTGAGTCGGAAGAGTCATAGCTTAAACATGTTGGTAGAAGAAAGTCGGGCAGAATTGTGCAAGGATCTTTAGAGGTTGAAACTGGAGGTTGTTCCGGAAGGATTCGTAGCTGCTTTAGAGGTGAAGCCTATCTTAGAAGACCAGATTAGGGAAGGTCAGAAGGATGATGAGAAGATCGAGCGAATCAAGTCCAAGATGGAAGAAGGCCAGGCGAAAGAATTTAAGTTAGACGATCAAGGTACCCTGTGGATGGGAGAGCGCATCTGTGTCCCTAACAAGAAGGAGCTGAAGCAGTTAATACTGGAGGAAGCTCATGACTCCAAGTATTCAATTCACCCAGGAAGTGCAAAAATGTACCAAGATTTAAAGGAGAGGTTCTGGTGGCCGAATATGAAGAGAGAAGTAGCTGAACACGTAGCACTATGTGATGTGTGCCAGCGAGTCAAAGCTATGCATCAGAGGCCAGCAGGACTACTGCAACCATTAAAAATACCAGAGTGGAAATGGGAGGAAATCGGAATGGATTTTATCACTGGATTGCCAAGGACGCAGGGAGGTTATGACTCCATATGGGTCATCGTGGATCAATTGACAAAAGTCGTGCACTTCATACCGGTAAAGACAACCTATTCAGGAGATAAGTTAGCAGAGCTATACATGGCAAGGATCGTTTGCTTGCATGGAGTGCCGAAGAAGATAGTATCGGACAGAGGTACCCAATTTACCTTGAGATTTTGGGATAAATTGCATACGGCAATGGGCACCCGTTTGAACTTCAGCACAGCTTATCACCCGCAGACAGATGGACAGACTGAAAGAGTCAACCAGATATTAGAAGATATGTTAAGAGCTTGTGCATTGGCTTATACAACGTCTTGGGATAAATGTTTACCATACGCTGAATTCAGTTACAACAAAAGTTACCAGGCTAGTCTTCAGATGTCACCCTTCGAAACGTTGTATGGTCGACCTTGTAGAACACCGTTGAATTGGAATGAGACCGGCGAGCGTCGTGTCTTCGGACCAGACATACTCCAAGAAGCCGAAGAGCAAATAGCATTGATTAGAGAAAGGTTAAAAATCGCACAGTCGAGGCAGAAGAGCTATGCGGACAATCGCCGCAGGGAATTAAGCTTTGAGCCTGAAGATTTTGTGTATCTCAGGGTTACGCCTCTTAAGGGAGTGCAGAGGTTTCGCAAAAAGGGGAAACTTGCACCAAGATATGTAGGACCGTTTAAGGTCATAAGCCGCAGGGGGGAAGTCGCGTACCAACTGGAGTTACCGCAGTCACTGGTAGGAGTACACAACGTCTTTCATGTGTCGCAACTCAAGAAGTGTCTCCGAGTTCCTGACGAACAAACACCTCTGGAAGCAATTGAATTACAGGAAGACTTGACCTACAAGGAACAACCGGTAAAAATTCTGGACACAGTGGAGCGGAAAACAAGAAACAAGACCACCCGCTTTTGCAGAGTTCAGTGGAGCAACCACACAGAAAGTGAAGCCACCTGGGAACACGAGGAAGATCTGAAAAAGGAATTCCCAAACCTATTCTCTAGTTAAGCTTCGAATCTCGGGGTCGAGATTCTGTTAAGGGGGGTAGGTTTGTAACGTCCCAAAATTGACCTAAATTAAATTTTTGGAGTAATATGAATTTTTGTGAATTATTAAAAATTTATTTGCTTTTAATTGAAATTAAATTAAATATATCCTTCTCTTGAGATGATTCAATATCATAAAAGTAATTATCATAAATAAATAGAAGTATTTTATTTAAGCTCTAAATGCCTTGAAATATTTTCTAGAATTTTTTCTAGAATTTTTTGGATATTTTTAGTGCCCTAAATAATTACTTTGATTTACTAGATTTAATTTTATTAATAAAACCGGAAAAATCGCCAGCTACAGTATTGGGTCGTGCCCAACACTGTGCCGCGCCAGCCAAAACCCTAGCGCAGCCGATTCTGGTCCGTGCGATCTCCATCGAACGGTTGATATCAATCCGCGTCGCTTGCGCACGGGGTCCGTTGGATCCGCTTGACTCATCCGCTGGGATGCTGACGCATGGCACCGTATCGCCGAACCATTACCTTCTCCGCGCCGTCGGATCTCGATCGAACGATGCGATGGGACCGGACACATCGGGAGGGAGCGCCTGACGCGCCGCCGTCGCCATTGGCCGTCGTGGATCTTGTCAGAGATTTTGCGCGCAACTCGAGGCGTGTCTGAGTGGGTGAAATAGTCCTCTGTGCGCAGCACTTCACTCCGCTCCTTTTGCCACTTCTCTCGTGCACTGCCGCTCAGCGTAGGCCGCGTTAGAGCTTGCCGGAGTTGTTCCTCCCCACCACCTCGATTTTCTTCTCATCCCGCCGTCGTCCGCCGCTCTCCACCGCACTTGAGACCCTAAATGAGTTCACCGAGCCAAGACGCGTCGGGTGGGTTACTTCTTCACGCTGGAGAAGCTCGAAATCGCTGGCATCTGCTTCGTCTTCTCCAAGTCCGGTGACCAACGCCACCGTTCCTTCTTCGATGCCTCGCAGCCCACCTCCGCCGTCAGATACCCATCGCACGACTGAGGTAGCGCCACGTCCTTCTCCCATAGAGTAACGTTTAAACGATATTAGTAGATCTTGGCCGTTAGATCTTAATCGGGCGGCTCTGAATAGGCCACAAAGGCTTGTGAATAGTAAACTGTCGGGGTAACCGTCGCTGTTGGATCTTCATCCGACCGCTCCGGTGCATCCACGTAGTGGTAGTTGTAGCGTTGAAAATGGCCGTTAGATCTGGAATGACCGGCTAGGATTGCGCCGCGTAGACTTGGACGCAATAGTCTGTGCGGGTAGCCGTCGCCGTTGGATTTCCATCCGACCGCGCCGGTGCGTCCACGTAGGCTTGTGAATAGCGAACTCTCCGAGTAGCAGCAGCCATAGATTCTCGATCGCATTGCTATCAGAGTGTGCCCGCGTAGTCTGGCGAGGCGCAGCCGTCAGAAGATACCGACCATTGGATCTGAATCCAACGGTCGGGAGAATCTGTGTCTGCGTGGCTTGATGCTTGCTTGCCGCGTGTCAGTCGCTGGGTGGTCCATGTACTGATCATCGGGCCCACTTGTCAGTGGGTGGACCAACGGGTGTGCTGACGTCGGCATGGCGTCACCAAGGCCCACATGTCAGTGGCCGAGAGCGACGTGGCTCGCTCTGGTGCTGACACGTGTCGCCGAGAGGATTAATCCGGATTTTCAGTAGGAAAATAATAAGATTAAGTCGGTTTTTCTTTTATTAAATTTTCCAAAACTTGTATTGGCTATAACTTTTCCATCATAACTCGGAATTGGGTGATTCCAGTGCCTAAAAATTTGCAAAAATATAAACTATTTATTAGTGAATTTTATTTTATTTTTAGAGTTGATCTTACTATCTGTATTGTGTATTTATTGTGAAATTGCTTGATCTGAGTAGAATCCGAGTTCTTAGGAAGTTGCGGGAAGGATTTGAAGACCCGTCCGCAGGTTTCAGATCCGGATCAGCCGCTATTCAAGGCAAGTCGTGCTTTGACCATATTGTCCCCAGATTTCTAAAAATGTATTTCGATTCCATTATTGCATGCTAGGTTAACTAAGAATGACATCGAATATTTTGGGTAAAGTAGTTATAATACCTGCCTTGTTAATACCACCTTGTGAATATTATTGTATGCCCTGAAAACCTTGTCACCCTAAGATGGTAAATTATGTTGGTTGCTATATTCATGCCAACACGGGAGGCTAGACCGTGATTAGCTGCTTAGTATGCTGCGTGCGTTGAATAATTTCCAAATTCGCAAAAGAATATTGACTAAGCAATTATGAAACGCATTTTGGAATATTGCGATGATGTCATGAGATGGAATTGGGGGTAGCAATCTGTGTGGTGCTACTCATGCAATGAAGTAGGCATTGACAAGTGTTGCATAAATGCAAACCGGGGTGGGAAATGATTTGGACCGGGGCAAGTGGCAAGGAGGCTTCGTGCCAGGTGGGCCTGTGTGGCAACGGGATGTATTGAGGTTGTGAAGGCTGGGTGCCGAGAAGTATAAAACAGATGTCTTGCCCGGGACAGTTAAGGACTTCACCTTGCGAGCCTTTGATCTGAGTTACTCGTACAACCACTTGTCTGAAATGGGACAGACCTAGTCTAGTAGGGTTCTGATATCTTTCCTTTGACACCTCGGGGTGACAGTTACACAGGAGTGTAACCGTGTGGGGGAGCGTACCTATGCTACGGCTTGGTACCCATCCAACTGTATTAGCCTATTCTAAACTTTGGCTCTGAGTGAGGGAAGTGTTAGAAGGGCAATACTGGAGAGGTTCACTGGTTAAGTGTTAGCATCCGAAAGACTTTGTTGCAATCAATCGCCTGTGTGGTGAGCGACTGTATCCTGTGGATAAAGTGTACAGCCTCTGCAGAGCGTGTGTTAAATCTATTCGAATAGCCACGTCCGCGGTATTGGACAATGCTCGGGGATTACAGTCAAGGGTTAGATTTTCAAAACAAAATGAGGATTGGGTGGCTGTGTGCCCAAGACTTATGGATTAAACTTGGGGCTGTGTGCCAAGCTCTTGGAAAACAAATTGAGAAACTAATTATTATAGTATTGGTTTTACCTCTTTTAATCTAATAGGATTACCTGTTAAAAGAAATGCCGCTTTATGCAAAATAACCACTTAAGCCCTTCCTTTGGAATAAGCCATGCATGTAGTAATAGAACTACATTTGTGCATGACTTGTTGAGTATGTTGTATACTCACCCTTGCTTCAACTACAACCTCAGAAGAAGAAGCGACACCAGCTTGGGAGGAGGAGATTAACGAAGATCCAGAGAATTAGGGTTGGGCCTAGTCGGTTGTTCTGTGGCAATATGAGGGTTCATTACTTTACTTTTGCTTCCGCCATGAACTTGTGTTGCTTTTGTTATTTATCGCCCTGCGTGGTGAGTTAATGTAAGGTGACCATAAGGTCATGTAACTCGGTTATACTTATGTTTGAAGTACCTTATTATTAATTCTGCTGTATATGATTGTGGTACTTCAACTTGTTTATCCTGTGCGTACTAGCGTGATCCTGGACTAGTACAGAATACACAGACGGTCTGGATTTGCAGATTCGGGTCCCAACAGGCGCCGCCTGGAGGTCCTTGGAGCTGACATACTCCACGACCTACTCCCTCGGTGTCGTCTGGACTGCAGTGGGCCATCCACAACTTCATCTGCGGTGGTGACTCCATCACGCTGCTACATGTTTGCCCACCAGAGAGGTCGAGGCGGAAGCGGCGTAGATTCCAGCTCCAATGAGCGTCTGTGCGGTGGCGGGGCACCGAGGAAGGAGCCGAGGCGACGTCAGTGGCCTTGGGACGGCGCCAAGGTTCAAGGGGGGAGCTGAGGAGGTGTCGGGGCGGCGGCCGCGGTGCCGAGGGAGGAGGCGTCGAGGGCTTGGGGCAGTGGCTGCTGGAGGTCTGAGGTGGATTTCTTGATTTGGGGATCGGGAGGATTTGGCGATCCGATCGGACAATGGGGAGGTCTTCCAGTTCGAGGGTTGGGACCTCACCTTGCGTCGCGTCCTCTACGCCTGGTCTAATGGGCCGAAGTGCTAATTGCCGAGCGGGCCAAACCGATGGACTGTTGAATGCTGATCGAGTGGCAATGCGAATCGGTATTTCAGTGGAATCGGTTTCCAAAATCCAAAAACTGAACTGACAACCGAAAACCAAACACAATCAAAATAAAAACCGAACCAAAAACTGAAAATGAAAAAAATCAAAATATTCGGTTAAATCGGTTTGATTCGGTTCGGTTTTTCGATTTCAGTTTAAAAATGCCCACCCCTAGCTAAGGTTTCAACATTGGTGAGACTGGTTACCACATCCAGGACCCCCCCTCTTGCACCATGTGAGATTACCCATGCAAGGACAAGTTACCACAACATGGGACTCACACCACCACGAGTAGTACTAAAGTTTAGACATAATAAATTAATCAGCTAGGTCTGTCCTATACTAGACTTGTGGGTGTATGAATGACTCAGTTCAAATGCTTGCAAGATTAAATCCTTAATTGACCAAGGCAAAACTAACTAAAAATTCACCATAACTATGAACCATCAATTACCATAAAAAGCAATATGACCACCCAAATAACACATTGGCCCACCACAAATCCTTGTCACTTGCCTTAATCTAAATCATTTTACCACCCCGGTTGATTACCATGCACCACGTGCTATCAACAACAACATTGTATGACAACAACCGACATACAAGTTAATAAACATGTCCCATAGTCCATTAAGCAAGATTAGCCTTTTTCACATAAAATGATGACACATTGCATGGCTAAGCATACTACTTGGTTCTAGCTATCCCACATTGGCAATTATAGCTACAAACTAATATGAAACCACTCTAGGGTGACAAATGGAATACGTCATATGACATGGCAAGGTGGATACATCTCAAAGTGGATGAATAAATATACCCAAATTAATTGAAACAAGTAATAGTTAAATTAGCATGCAATACTTTAAAACAATAAAATGTTTAAAACATGGGTTCAACATGATCACATCACAACTTGCCTTCAAAGAATTCTGGATCCTGCTCTAGACCTGATTCTTGGGATGGCTCCTTGCTCACAAATTTCTCGGGCACTTCAACGTCTATGCAAAACAAGCGAAAACGCAATAAATATCAAAAATAGAGAGTAAAATCAACTCCAAAAATTAAATAAAATTCACCATTAAATAGAGCTCAATTTTATAAATTTTTAGAAATTACAATCACCTTAATAGAGTTCGTATGAAGGAGAATGAACCCTTTAATTTTGAAATAAAAAAATAAAAAAATTAGAAAAACCCGAACTAGCCGAATTATTATTCTATTAGAAAAATGATTTATTGCATCAGTAGACACGTGGCCCAATCAGAATGCGACATAAGTCACCAGCATATGGACATGGTCCACAACCGGTGCTGGTCCACCGTGGACTGGTAGCACTGTGCCCATGTGTCGGCTGACGTGAGCACAAACGTCAGCGGCAACACACAACGTGTGGCGGAAAGCAACTGTTAAAGCACATGGCGAAATCCCTCCCGTCTGATTCAAAACAAGCGGTTGAGATTAGTGGATAGCTCTGGACACGCGCAAGCAGCAGACAACGCTATGCGGCTTGATCCATGCCTTGAAAAACAGATCGGACCGCTAGATCAAGGTAATGAGAACTGGCAACACAGCTACCTCGGATTGTGACACGTGGCAATCATCCAACAACATCCCAGATCCGACGAATTCTGGCAAAAGCGGTCAGGAGAAATGACACACACACATGACTGCATCCCGTGCATTGATTCTGGATCCGACGGTCACTGAGCTCCCGATGGTGTTCATGGCACGGTGGTGAGAACCTCACCGCAATAGAGAAGATGACAACGGCGACGATGAATGAGGGCAACTCCGACGATGTTAGCTTGCGGGTTTGGATGAGCTCGATGTGGCGAACACGATGGATGTCTTGGTGATAGTGGAGATAGCTTAACGGCGGCAAACTCTCACGCGAAAGCTCGGCGGCAACCACTGGAACTATAGCGAGCTCCCGTGTAGCGCAGAGGCTTGGGGTGGAGTTTTCTAGGGCACCAGATGCATCGCGAGGAGAGGATTCCAACAGAACCAGTGGTGCCTTAAATAAACCCTTAGGGAGGCGTGTCAGGCAAGGTTTCTGTGGCAGATTTCACGGCGACAATAGAGTTCTATTTGGATATGGT
This sequence comes from Guadua angustifolia, assembly GCA_036346375.1. NCBI lineage: Eukaryota > Viridiplantae > Streptophyta > Magnoliopsida > Poales > Poaceae > Guadua > Guadua angustifolia. The sequence continues at coordinate 36,304,626 of CM070512.1, forward strand.
GGCAGGGACGTAGCATAATCATAGCCAACCACGTGGACATGATCCGACGACTCCAAAGCACACGCGACGCGGCAAGCTCTCGGGTGACGGATTTCAATCCAATGGCTCAGAATCAAAGCGGCTAGGGTTTGCGATGGGGTGGGCTGTGTGGGCCAACGGCGCAGGAAGAAATGGGCCGGGACCACTGGGCCTGGCCTAGAACTATTTAAAAGGATTTATAAAACCTTTTTTGAATAAATTAAATACCAAAAATTAGAAATAACAAAATAAAATATCAAAAATATCAGGAAAATTCCAAAAAATATTTTAAGGCATTTGGAACTCTAATAAAATATTCCCAGCAAAGGTTTATTTAAACTTTTCGCATTTTCCAAATAACTTCATAAATAGGTCATAAATCAATAAGTGCAAATTAATTCAAATAAATTCCAGAAAATTCATAAAAATATAAAATGCATATTAATTTAATAAATACAAAATTGGGATGTTACAAGATCACCATCAAAAGCCTACAATGCACCAACACATGTCCATTTAGGGCTGTTTGTTTCAAATTTGGATTCTCTAAAAGTCGATTCTCAATTGTGGTTGTAGAAAGTGATTCTTCAAAAGTTTGAATCGAAGCACATATGAAGTGGATTGTGGATTCTAGTGTATATGGGTGGCCGGATTGTGAGAATCGGATTCTAGAATCACTGTTTGTTTCGATTACGCTTTTGGGGCCGTAATCCGTAATCGGCTAAAACAAACAGGGCCTTAAGCTTTCATTGGCACATCCATTGCAGCACAACCACAATGAATGCAATGCCTATAAAAGTGGGCTCGGTTGGGCAGTCACCCCGTAAGGCTGGGCATGGATTTGCACGACATGAATGGGTATAAAAGCTTCTCACTTTGCTTTAGTTTAGGGTTTGCCTCACTTGTTTAGGGCTTGTAGACTTGTGGGAGGTGAGTCCCCTGCCACCCTCGCCTATTTTGGCTCACCATTGGTCAAATCGGCCTCCGCTACCGGCGGATCAGTCATCCTCGCTGTTGGATCCGCCAACCCCACCGTTGGATCTGTCTAATCACCATCGATTCCACCTCCCCCGCCATCGGACTCCACCACCCTGCCGCCATGAGGAAGGGGAAGAAGGGAAAGATGATGGGAGAGGGAGTGGGCAAGGATGAGAGAAAAGTTGAGAAGGACATTATTCTTCAAAGAGGCAGCATTGGTGTGGCGGCAAAGAACCCTATCTCCTATTAGTCCTCATGTCGGGTAGCTGTGTTGGCAAGAGTAAGGAAGCATCAGCCTGGGCCTGATGGGTTTACTGTCTGAATAGCGTCTAGTGTCTTGATGAGCATTGTTTTTGGAAGGCATCATGTAGTTAGAGTGGGGATTTAATAATAAGCTGCAATAAAGAACCTCTCAAGCTGCTACCTCCAATGATAAATATAAGGCCTATTTTCAATTTGCGCTAGGATTATGATGGCGTTGAAATTGAGAAAGGTATGAGAGAAAATTACTAAAATACCCCACGTAATTTTCTTGGAAAAATGAGAAAGAATAGTTTGTGTGTGTGGTAATGAATAAATGCTTATGGTTGAGAGAATAAACAGGGATATATATAGTATGAAACACCTTGTGTCCTTGTTAAATCTAAATGCAAGTCTCATATTTCTTAATAAGTTCATTTAAACTATAGGTCTTATATTTCTCAATTGAGGGAGTATTTAATAAATTGGATAGATAAGGAGAAAGCACTTCACACGCACGCTCCACATGCATGATGTGAGACCCCAGATTTACCATCCGGAATCTCCTGTGTATTTCCGTACTAGTTCCAGATCAGTTGCTAGCACACACAGCGAAGCAGTGATAATCATAACAAGAACAAAACGAAACAATAGCATAAATATAAAGTACCAACCACATGGCTATTTATTACATCTCCTGGTCACATGACCAAAGTTCTCAGCAACGGAAACAAAAACAATAAGATAAAACCCAAAAGACACCACAGGCGACAACTAGGAGCGCGCGCTTAGTTATCTTGGCGATCTCCAACGAACTCCTCATCATAGAACTCATTGCCCTCGACTGCATCTTGATAACTCTCTGATGACAAATTTTTGTGTAGCATGTGAGTACAAACATACTCCGCAAGTCTGGGAAAATGCATCATGTAGGGCTTTCCAAGGAAAAGCTTAATAGGGTTCCTTTGCATAAAGCCAAGTTTCATCAAACCTTACTTAATTATAATTTTCACAAAGCACATTTTAACAAATATTTTAACAACTGAATATAAATATTATTCTAGCGAAGGTTCTAACCACCATCACTAGTATACAGGCTTATGACTCTATCCATTATGATCAAAATAGGTTCCATCTACCTGATTGGCTCAATCCGCCAAATAAACATTCGAGAATTCTAACCACTCCCAAATCCCAAAAAAAAACATCAGTTATTTTGAAAACCAAAACCAAGTCTACCAGTATGAAAGCATTCTTCGCTTTGCCTTTGACCGTAGGCACGGCTATTCGAATAGTTTTAACTCTGCAGAGGTGTACATCTTTACCCACAAGATATGATATTCTCTTGATGCCAAGCTATTAACACACTTCCTTAGGTGTGCCGGCAGAGATATCATGACAAGGCCTTTACAATGTATACGCCAAACCCGACTCATCCGCTGAGGTTTCACCACTGTTAGGGTTCCATCTACCCGATCTGAAGCCCCTCTTACGCAGTGGAAATCGACTTGCCTCCATCTGGCACCCACATTCCACCAACTGGCTAGTTTAAGTTAGGTTTCTACAAATTATTGATCGAGTCATACCCATTATAGACTTGTGGTTGCACGGTAATGCTTAGAATGGACAAATAGCGTCGGTCCTTAAATTGATTCTGGCGGCTTTCACAAACGTAACCAAGGCTCCATCCGCACCCACCGACAAACCATTCCGCCCCAATCTAAACTATTTTTATTTTATTTTTATTTTACAATCACAGCAGCAATCACCTTGCTACAGTTCCAATAAAACACATTTCAACAACATTTTAGGATTTATCCCACCATAGGCATTTTTAATCAACATCAATCCTAAGCATAGTCTAACGTACTAAACAAGGTTAATCACATGATACATGATTTCATGATCAAATCTTAAGGTTACAAAGGCATGGTAATCAAACAGCAAGAATGTCATTTCGAAATGGGTATAACTAACATCTTATATTTTAACATTATCAGTTTATATAAATAGCCATGTATGTTGCAAATATTTTATAAAACAGTTATAAACAATGAGATCAACGTGTATCAAGGAGACTTGCCTTCGTCGATGAAGTGCGCTTGCTGATACGAGGTCTTCTCCTTAAATCGGCGGATTTACGATCGCTTTCCGACTACGCGCAAAATGGTACACGAAATGAATAAAATAAAATAAACAGAAACTAAAAATTATAATAAAAATACTTGCAGATAGAGGATGAATTTAGATGAATTTAGCAATTGGAATCACTCGATTCGGAGTTACGACGGAGGAGAAACAATTATTTGAATTATGTCGGATTGGAAAATAGAAAATCCGAGAATATTCTTTTGGCATCTTTTCTTTTTCCCCATTTTCTGATTTTTCCTGAGCCACTTACACACGGGCCCCACTCGTCATAGACTCAAGCTTCTTCTCCATGAGCTCTGTGCAGAGAAGACATGGAGTAGCGCCAGAGGAAAAAGAAGTGGCGCCGAGGGGAAGAGGGCTCACGGCCAGAGGCTGGGAAACGGCGGTGACCGGCAAACCGACGGAGGACGACTGAGGGCGGCCGGGCAGCAGGCCTTGGTATTGGCGCCATGACGACGAACTGGGCCAACAGGCGCCTGCGGCCTTACGAGGCGTGGGCGACTCTACCGAGGCGGCGGTGCGGCTTTCAGAAATATGGTGGCGGCGCTGACGGCAACACGCGGCGAGAGAGGCAACGGCGCGGCAAAAACTGACTACCAAAAACAAGCCGACGACACGACGGCCAAAACCACTCTAAAACGGGAATTTCTCAAAACTAAGATGAGCACGGGATAGCTAGCATCAAGGGGAGTCTATGGGTGCAAGGAATTGAATTGATTCGTACCCAAATGGGAGAAATCGACGACGAACGGAGCGACGACCAACGATGAACAAACTCGAAATACGGGGTCAAACTGCAACGAAAATCAAATCTGATTGAATGGTTGTGATCACGGAAGCAAAAGGCACAAAGTGACGTGGTTGGTTTACCTAAAACTCACCGGAGCAAAAGATGGCTCGCCGGTGTCTTTGGTGAACGCCGGGCTGCGGTTTTCATGAGTTTTGGGAAGGGAAACGGCACTAAATCGATGGGGTAAGGTGAGCACAGGGTAGAGGACAGCAAGATGAAACTTTTGAGTACTCGCACGTCCGGTGAGGTGAAGTAACACCCGAGATAATGGCCGAGCAATAAATCGTCATTATCGCTTAATTGCGGCCGTTTCGCTCGGATTAAAGAGGGGTAACAGCAGGGCATTTGTTCTCCATTACGACGCCGTCGCAATGCTTCAGCTCCCACATGATTTGGTGCAGCACATAAAGAGATATGAGGATTTGAAAATGAGGCTAGACATGGAGTTGAGGAAGATGAACAGTGCTGTCACTTTGGGGAAGATGAACCGTGCGGATTTTAAAGCACGCAAGATAAAATTGATAACAAGATCCAAAAATACCGGAAATGATCCTAAAAATCCTAAACAATAAGATTTAACCAAATAAAATTGGTTTCACTATTTTTGGATGAACTTTGGAATTTAGATTATTTCGGGACGAAAATAATGGATTTGATAAAAGCGCGAGAGATAAAATACCAGAGGGATTCTATAAATATTGGAAACATTTCCAAAATCATTATAGAATATTTGAAACCTAATTCAATAGATTTTGAGATTTTTGGAGCATTTTGGAACTCGGGTGAAAATTCGAATAAGGACCGAATTTAGAATTTTGACTTTGCGGATGATAAAGAATTGAACTCCAATTTTGGAAGGATATGGATGCCAGGTTAGTAGAACACCAAAAAAATCCAAATTTTGAATTTAATTTATTTTAAAATAATTTTTGAAGCAACAGAAAATTTGGGATGTCACACATGCTCATCCACTACGTACACTAAGAATTTTGCAGAGGCATGGCGACCTCATAGAGCGCGGGCATGCACTCTCCCACCAAATAAACAAGCGTGTGTGCATTCTGATTAAATGTGGCATACTATGTTGATCCTATGGATTGAACCTGGGTGGGTGAGAATGCATATGCATTCCAGTATCTAGGACATCTTCACGTTCGCATATGCTATGCGGGGCTCACATTTCAACCAAGGGCTATGCCAAGGCATCAAAGGCTTCATTTTGGGTTCGGTGTTTCCTACACCAACCATTTTTATGGTGGATTCGATTTTGGCTTAGAACCTTCATTCTCTCAAGCATGTTACATTTCGGTCAATGTGGTCTGGTGATGACAATCTAGAAGCAGAGGCTGCTATTGGAAAGGCACTTAATCCTAACCATCCATCATTTGATTTGATTAGGTGGTACTGGTTGGGTCAGACGAAGACTGTAACAGCCTCAAAATAATGAAATAAAATAAAATTGAAAATAAAAATCTTTTGTGAATTATTTCTGATTTTCCTGAATTTCCTTGAATTATTGGAATTTCTTTTGCCATTTCTTTAATAAAAGAAATTGAATTAAGCATTTCTAATACATGGAAAATGAAAATGGTAAAATACAAAAGTAATAAAAATTTACAAAAATGTTAGATAAATTTCAGACATATCAAGGGTCTTGATTTTGCCACTTGCCATGATCTGGAAGCATCAAACAAGGTGAAAAGACTAAAAAGCCCTCAACTAGATATTTTGAAATAAAGCAAAGTTAGCTTGTTGCAGAAGATTTCTAACTCAACCTGAGTCAAAAATTTAACCATGCCGAAATCTTGACCTAACCCATCTCTGGTAAAAATATCAAGATTTTATCCTAAAATTTATTATTTATAAAAATTCAAAAACAGACAGACTAAAATACTGAAAATCCTAATGTCAGAATTTTTAAAAATAAAATATAAGAGATAAAATCATGAAAATTTTATAGTGAGTAAATAATGGTAATAAAAGTGAAAAATAAATTTTCATAAAATAATAAATTCAATTTGATTCTCAATTAAATAGAAAACAGAAACAACAGAAAATCTAATACCACATTGTCAGAATTATATAAAATTCTCTGTCGACCCAAAAATACTAAAATATTTACTGGAGTCTGGTAATAATCTCTACAAGCTGTGGTAAAATTTTCATAAAATTACTTCAGCCTTTACCCTCTGAATTCACCGGATAATCACCGTGCTGTCCGGAACCTAGCCGAAATCTCTTCTCCCCGGTCACCGCCATGTGGGCCCGTGTGGACAGATGTCCCCGTGCCGACCTCTCCCTGCTGAGCTGTCCCCACACGTCAGCTGCAGCCCAGCCTCAGCCCAGCGCTCAGCTCAAAAGGGAAAGCGTATTTTAGAGGCGAAGGTGTAAATTCCGTTTTTGGAAATAATCTTATTTTCCAGCAATTTTCAAACCCGAAAATACTCAAACTTGAATATCTTTTGAACCAAAGGTCAAAAGTTTATGAAATAAATTTCTAAATTCATCTAAAATCATGTATATTTAGAATATATAAAAATATTTCAAAATTAACCCTGTTTTAATTTTAAATTTAAATTTCAAGAAGAGAATTTAAAATATGCTATGTATAAAATTTGTGCAAATTAGCATAAAATTAAATGAAATAAATTTCGTTAGAATCCTTATTCTGTGAGGAACCTGAATATGCAAAAATATTTAGGGTGTTCCATGGAAAATATTTAAAATACTTCATATGGCAAGTAAATAGTTAATAATAGTCCAAATAAATTCAGAAAATTCATAATCTGAAAATATAAAACAACAAAAATTGTATTAATCTCGGAATTGGTTAATTAAAAATAAATAACACAAGAAAATAATATTTGCTAATACTCAAATCCATTAAAGACAAGAAATACATGTATATACCATGTTAATAACTAATTAATCGTAAAGCACAAACACATATATCTCAATTTAAGTCATATTTGGTTTATAAATTGGTTTTATTTGTATCTTTTTCTGATTCTCTTGCTTTATTTGGATTTCTTTGCTATTGCTATTCGACGTGTAGATCCTGACGAGTCTGATCTAGCAGTCGACGACCAGGAATACGATACTGAACTTCAACAAGGCAAGCACCCTCCTTTGATCATGTTGATCCCAAATTTTATAAATGTTTTCATGAAATGTTTTATTGCATAAGTATGTTTAGAAAATACTGCTACTTTGTGGGTAATGGTAGTTATACCTGTAGACACATGAAATTCCCTGCTAGGTATGAAACTGTGAACCTTTGATAACCCTAGATTATGGTAGACAATATCTGATGTCATTCTCACCGTAGATTCATGCTTAGCCATGCTTAAAAGAAAAGATAAAACCTCGATATGATTCAAAGGTTGAATATGACAACTGTTGGGAATGAATTTGATGGTAATTTACTTTAAAAATGAAAACTATAGTAGATGCGGGCAATCACTGGCAATAGCCTGGTGTGCAGAAGGACTTGCACGTAGTGTAGGGGGAGATTATTGCCCGTGTCGGATTGAGGACCGAACTCAGTGTTCGTTAAACCCAAGAAATGCCGTGCAACCACAAGTCTTTGTTTATGGGGCATCCTTAACCTACTAAGTTACTTAAAACTAGCCTTGCACCTTGGTAGAAATTTGGAGTTGTCTGTTGTTCCTTAATGGATTGCTCGAAGGGACGTCCACACTGAGGTGATCATGGAACAAACGTTTACCGATACACCGGTGCACGCCGTACTATGGAAGGTTCCATCATTTCAATGCTCTGAGTTCTCTATCCATAGTATGGGTTTTTAGTCATTTGGTGCAATGTTAGGGTTAGGTAATGCAACCGTTATGTTGTGTTTCCTAGTCGACACACCTAAGGCGGTGTGTTATTGGCACGACAAAAAGAAAACATTTCTTGTGGGTAAAGCCGTACACCTCTGCAGAGTTTAAAACTTTTCAAAAGCCGCCTCATGAGTTATGGGAGTCTTGGTGAGCCAACATGAGTTAGCACTTTTATTTTTATAAACTGTGGATTCTCTGGTGTTGGTAGAAGTTACTTTAGATTCTACCGGTGTTGGTAGAGATGAATTTCTGGTATGGCAATGATACCTGACTTCGTGTGAATTTAATTCTTGTACTTACATTTATTATTTTCAAGACTCACTTTGCTTTTACTTAAATTCAGTTTTGCAATCTACTATTCAAGATTTACATTAATTGCAAATTCAGCTTACGCAAAATAACCTTAAGCTTTGTCCTTTGGAATGGCTTGCATGTACATGGTAGGATTTGTTCAAAGTCTTGCGATGCGTAAGTACTCAACTTGCCTCTGTTGAAATTTTTAGGTGAAGAATCAGACCACCCCAATGAATCGTATATTGACGCAGGATACGGGGATGTGAACGATGAATTTTACTAGAGTTTTTCCTTGTCAGTTGCCTGTGGAAATTTTGGGTTAGAAAGGCATACTACAAGAACTTTATTTCCACTGTTATGTTTTATTTTGGTATTGTAAGAACAGTATGAATGATGCTTCCGCTATGTAATAAAGTTTGTGTATGACTGTGATATCAATTTGTAATGTGCGTGCTAGCCACTGATCATGGGACTAGTACGGAAAGCACATGGTACCCATTGTTGATATTTATTATCAAAAATGGGGGCCTTACAAGTTGGTATCAGAGCCATGCTGACTGTAGGAAACTCTAGGTAGCTTGGGCGTAAATAAACCTAAAATTTGAAATTAGGACTCTATAAACTAAAACATTGAGTTAGGATGTCTTGCAAAATTATTTTATGCTTGTGTTATATGCTGCTATTAACTCTCTTCTATTTTAAAAAAAAAATCTGCTAGAATCTTTTCCTTCAATATATTCTAGCTATCTTACATTTAATCGGGAATACTAATTCCTTGTTAAATGTGCAGATGCTGATTATGTACCATGCTATGTGTCCTCTCGGAGGAGAATTCGGGATGATGGGATTCCTAGCTCATCTCTTGGGTTTGCTCACTTTTCTAGAGAGCCTAGATACATAGTATTTTATCTTCAGATTAGTCCAAACTCGATAGAATATATAGCTAGAGTGGACATCCTTGGTAGACTTGAGTATGGTGAAGGTGATAGGTCTTTTGAGGGCTTCGGTTCCTCCATCACGATGGCTATGCAAGAAGCCGCTTATACAACGATTGTCAGACTGCGCCACGCCCTACCCGAAATGGCGATCGGCAGATAGACGGATTCCATCGAGGCCACCGAATGGAGGGAACGTTTACATGGATTCCACTGAATTGACAAACACCACCCTACGCAATTTAGTGGAATTCATTAATGTTATGGATCAGCATTGCCGTCAGGCAATAGCTGAATATAGAGAGGCAAGGCATCGCATAGCCTATCTTGAGGATGCCATTGCCCCTTGCGTTGCCCGAGGCCTAGTGCCACACTCAGTTTTCCAGCGAGCCCGCAGGTGCCTGTTGATGTCTCTCGAGCACCTCCGAGGTCTTGTCAGGCGAGGATGTCAGTTATAGGCAGTCGTCCCCGTCTGCCCAGGGTGAGAGTAGAGTATAGTAGTCTTGTCCTACGTCGTCCTAGGAGGTTTCAGGTCTACCATAGGCGAGGGACTTTTCCACCCTCTGACGCCGAGAGTTCCACTCGTAGGACAGTGGTAGATAGCAATGCTATGGGCTTAGCAGAGTAGACAAGTGGTCGATTACGAGAGTTAGTGGTCGAGGGTTGTAGTACTCATGCTTTTGCTTGTATATATATCATGAGTTGAATAAAATCTTTTGGTTGTAAATTTTATTGTGTGCTATGGTTCCTACTCGTGAATATTTAACATTTCTGTTAATATTCTTACGATGTTGTGATCCTTATTAATAAAAATTCATGAATAATAATATTGAGGCATAGTCTTAAAATTTGTAGCAACAATTAAAATGAAATAATTAAATCTTACCTATCACTCTCTTTTCTTGATGTCTTTTCAGATGCCAGTCACCAGATCTCTTAGCGAGATAATGGAGACAGAGGCAACTCCTGGAACTCAGCCTTCTCGAGTGGCTTTAACCACTCCGGCCCAGCCTAATCCAATGCATCCAGCCACCAGAGTCTCCCCTTCAAGGCGAACTACTCGTCAAGAGTCTTCGCTGCCTCCTCAAGCATCAACTCATACTCAGGAGGATGTCCCAGAAGAGCAAGCGGTTGCGGGGCCACACCATTAATGGCTCAAGTGTTGGCAATGATTGAGCAAGGTCACCAGACCAACACACTTCTGCTTCAACAGCTAGTCCATAATACTGCCAATTTTGGAGCTATTGAATCTGGAGCAAGAAGCGTCGAGGCGTCCCGCCGGTCTAAGTTGGGGGAGTTTTTAAAAACTCGACCCCCAACTTTCTCATCCGCCAATCGACCCTTGAAGTCGACGATCGCTACGGCGATCGAGAGCAAGTGGCCATTCTTGCAATGCATGACTGGAAAAAGTTCTTTATGCATCCTACGAACTTCAAGGCGCGGCAGCAATTTGGTGGGAAAATTTTCAATCCATCGAGCCCGAAGGTCAACAGATTTCTTGGGAATCCTTCAAAGCTGCATTCAGAAGGACTCATATCTCTGCAAGCTTGGTCAACCTTAAGAAGAGGGAGTTCCTTGATTTGCGTCAAGGAAACATGACTGTGATGGAGTATCTTCATCGATTTAATTATCTCGCTCAGTATGCAACTTCGGAAGTCACTCCTGAAGCAAGGAGGATCGAGCGCTTCAGAGATAATTTAAATGATGAAGTCAAACATATCCTTGCCATCCACGACTTCCTTGACTTCCAGACACTGGTGGACAAAGCCATAATAGCTGAGCATAGCACCAAAAATATTATGGAAAGCCAAAAAAGGAAGTGGATAGCCCCAGGTCTGCCGGCACAAGTGTTCAAAGGCCACGCATTGGACAGTCAACCAATGTGCGACCATCTGTTCTCGTCGGTGCAAAAGGCGGCAGTTCCAACTTCTCAACCCCGGCGGTAGTCTCATCTGCTCATCTGGATTCATTGAAGGAAGACCTCTGGGAGGACGAATCAAGCGGCGACCAATGTTACATGCTTCCATTGTAAGAGCGAGGGCATTATGCTAATGCCTACCCAAAAGAATTCAAGCTTGGTAGTCGGCCCACTCAAGGAGCATCGCAATGACCACCGTCGACCTCAAGGAGCTGGAAATAATCAAGCTTCAAGGCCGATAGTAGCTCCAAATCGTGGTGCAAGTAGCGGTCGATTGCACCATGTGACCGTCGAAGAAGCTCAGGATGCTCCTGACGTCGTCCTTGGTATGTTTCCTGTTCATTCAGTACCTACCTTAGTATTGTTTGACTCTGGAGCATCGCATTCCTTCATTTCTAAGAAGTTTGCTGAACAAAATAATATCAAAGTTGATCTCTTGCCCACAAAAATGATAATCTATTCCCCTGGATTAGTTATGAATACAATTAAATTGTGTCCTAAGGTTAGCATTGAAATAAATGGAGTCATGTTTCATGCTGACCTTATCCTTATAGAAACCTCGGGATTAGACATAATTCTTGGCATGGACTGGCTATCTAAATACAAAGGTTGTATAGACTGTGCCAACAAATCTATTTCCTTAGTAAATTCTGAAGGGAATACAGTTCATTTCTCCTCTACTCAAAACTCCTCAGATCCACACTCTTTCTTGTGTTCCACCACAGTAAAAGACCTTAGCCAAATTTCTGTAGTATCTGAGTACCCAGATGTTTTTCTCGAAGAACTTCCAAGCCTTCCTCCAGACAGGGACATGGAGTTTGTCATAAACCTTGTTCCTGGAACCGCTCCTATTTCCAAAAGACCTTATCGTATGCCTCCCAACGATTTAGTCGAGCTAAAGAAGAAAATCAATGAGCAACTTAGAAAAGGATTTATTCGACCCAGTTCTTCTCCATGGGGTAGTCCAGTTCTATTCGCTCCTAAAAAGGACGGTGGTATACGCATGTGCGTAGACTATCGTGCTCTCAATGACGTCACCATCAAAAACAAATATCCTTTACCCCGTATCGATGACCTATTTGATCAGTTGACTGGTGCCCAAGTCTTTTCAAAAATTGATCTGAGACATGGGTACTATCAGTTGAAAATTAGGCCAGAAGATATCCCAAAAACTGCTTTCACCACTCGTTATGGACTTTACGAATATACCGTAATGTCCTTTGGACTTACTAATGCTCCTGCAAGCTTTATGAGTCTTATGAATAAAGTATTTATGGAGTATTTAGACAAGTTCGTAATAGTCTTCATTGACGATATCCTCATCTACTCTAAAACTGAAGAAGATCATGCGCATCATTTGCGTATGGTGCTTGAGAAGCTTCGTGAGCATAAACTTTACGCCAAGTTCGAAAAATGCGAATTTTGGTTAAAGGAAGTTGCTTTTCTCGGGCATATCTTATTCAAAGGAGGAATTTCAGTTGATCCTAGTAAAATCAAAGCCATCATAGATTGGGAATCCCCCCAATCTGTCCCTAATGTCCGAAGTTTTCTTGGTCTAGCGGGATACTATCGCCGCTTCATCGAAAACTTCTCCAAAATCGCTTGCCCTTTGACCCAACTTCTAAAGAAAGAAAGAAAGTTCGAGTGGACACCTGAATGTGAAGAAAGCTTTCAAGAATTAAAGAAAAGGTTAACAACAGCCCCAGTGCTGGTGTTACCAGATGTCCATAAGAGTTTCGATGTCTATTGCGATGCATCCCGAAGTGGATTGGGATGTGTTCTTATGCAAGAAGGCAAGGTTATAGCTTACGCCTCTCGTCAGCTACGACCCCATGAGCTTAACTATCCTACGCATGATCTGGAATTAGCTGCTGTAGTGCATGCTCTAAAGATTTGGCGTCATTACCTTATCGGTAATCGATGCAACATCTTTACAGATCACAAAAGCTTGAAATATTTCTTTACTCAGCCTGACTTAAACCTAAGACAACGAAGATGGCTAGAGTTGATCAAGGACTACGACCTTAACATTCAATACCATCCTGGTAAAGCTAATGTCGTAGCCGATGCTCTTAGTCGAAAACTTCATTGTCTATCTGTTTCGTCTCACACAAATCAATCTGATCTTATAAAAGAGTTCCAAAAGCTTAATTTGGGAATCATCGAAGAAGGGTTCTTGGCTGCATTGGAAGTGCAACCAACTCTTAAAACCCAAATTAAAGCCGCTCAACTCAAGGATGAAGCCATAATCAAAATCCGCGAAGAGTTGAAGCGAGGAACAAAATCTGAATTTCATGAGAGCCCAGATGAGGTGCTGATGTTCAAAAATCAAATCTATGTCCCAAATGATGCTAAACTCAAGGATCTGATCCTCAAAGAGGCTCATGATTCTCCTCTTTCAATCCACCCTGGAAGTACAAAAATGTATCAAGATATCCGACGGGAATATTGGTGGCCCGGCATGAAAAAGGACATAGCTGCATATGTCACGATTTGTGATGTATGCCACGATGTCAAAGCCGAGCATCAAAGACCCTCTGGACTCCTTCAACCTTTGAAAGTTCCCGAGTGGAAATGGGATGATATCAGTATGGATTTCATAACTGGTTTACCCAAAACCAGAAAAGGGCATGATTCTATTTGGGTTATCGTCGATCGATTAACAAAAGTAGCACACTTCATTCCAGTCAAAGTCACTAATCGAGGAGATGAACTTGCCGAGCTTTACCTCAATAACATTGTGCGTTTGCATGGTGTTCCAAAACCATCGCCTCGGATCGAGGATCCCGCCACATCTCGTTTACGAAAGTTTGCACGGTCTTCTAGGGACTAAGCTAAACTTCAGTACAGCTTATCATCCCCAGACAGACGGTCAAACCGAAAGAACCAATCAAATTCTAGAAGACATGTTGAGAGCCTGTGTGCTATCTTATGGCTCTAATTGGGAGAAAAGCCTGGCTTTCGCCGAATTCTCCTATAACAACAGTTTTCAATCAAGCCTTCAGATGGCTCCCTTTGAAGCACTTTATGGAAGAAAATGCCGAACCCCTCTTTTCTGGTCCGAAGTTGGAGAAAGGAAATTCTTTGGTCCAGACCTTATTCAAGAGGCTCAAGAACAGGTAGATTTGATTCGAAGCCGATTGAAAGAAGCCCAATCTCGCCAAAAGAGTTATGCCGACAATCGTCGACGTGAACTCAGCTTTGAAGTCGGTGATCATGTCTATCTAAAAGTGTCACCTCTTCGTGGAGTTCGTCGCTTCCAAATTCGTGGGAAGTTAGCTCCTCGATATATTGGACCATATCGTATTCTCCAGAAGATGGGTGAGATGGCATACAAATTGGAATTGCCACCTCAACTATCCGAAGTTCACAACGTCTTCCACGTCTCTCAACTCAATAAGTGTCTTCGTGTACTCGCCGAGCTCACCAACTTGGAGAACATCGACCTTCAGCCAGATCTATCATATCGAGAATACCCAATTCGCATCCTGGAAGAAGCAGAGCGTCAGACAAGAAACAAGTCCCACAAGATGCTAAAGGTCCAATGGAGCAACCACACCGAAGACGAAGCCACGTGGGAAAGGGAAGATCATCTCCGGAAAGAATTTCCAGACTTCTTTTAGATCCTCAAATCTCGAGGACGAGATTTTTGTAAGGGGGGTAGATTTGTAACAGCCTCAAAATAATGAAATAAAATAAAAATGAATATAAAAAATCTTTTGTGAATTATTTCTGATTTTCCTGAATTTTCTTGAATTATTGGAATTTCTTTTGCCATTTCTTTAATAAAAGAAATTGAATTAAGCAACTCTAATACATGGAAAATGAAAATGGTAAAATACAAAAGTAATAAAAATTTACAAAAATGTGAGATAAATTTCAGACATATCAAGGGTCTTGATTATGCCACTTGCCATGATCTGGAAACATCAAACAAGGTGAAAAGACTAAAATGCCCTCAACTAGATATTTTGAAATAAAGTAAAGTTAGCTTGTTGCAGAAGATTTCTAACTCAAACTGAGTTGGAAATTTAACCATGCCGACATCCTGACCTAACCCATCTCTGGTAAAAATCTCAAGATTTTATCCTAAAATTTATTATTTATAAAAATTCAAAAACAGACAGACTAAAATACTAAAAATCCTAATGTCAGACTTTTCAAAAATAAAATATAACAGATAAAATCATGAAAATTTTACAGTGAGTAAATAATGGTAAACAAAAGTTAAAAACAAATTTTCATAAAATAATAAATTAAATTTGATTCTCAATTAAATAGAAAACAGAAACAATAGAAAATCTAATACCACATTGTCAGAATTATATAAAATTCTCTATCGACCAAAATTATTAAAATATTTACTGGAGTCTGGTAATAATCTCTAAAAGCTGTGGTAAAATTTTCATAAAATTACTTCAGCCTTTACCCTCTGAATTCACCGGATAATCACCGTGCTGTCCTAACCTAGCCAAATCTCTTCTCCCCGATCACGCCATGTGGGCCCGTGTGGACAGATGTCCCGTGCCGACCTCTCCCTGCTGAGCTGTCCCCACACGTCAGCTGCAGCCCAGGTTCTTCTCCTCTCCCGCCACTCTCTCCTCTCATGTGAAGGTCACCGGCCGCGCCCAGAATTTGTCGCGTCTGAGCCGCAACTTGCCGAACAAGTTGGCACTCGTCTCCTCAGTCACGCCTCTCTAGCCTCGACCGCCGTGCTCTCTCTGTGCCGTGAACGCCGAGAGAATTCCAGCGCCAAGCCAGAGTCGCTCGAACCGTTCCTTGCGCCATTCCCTTCTCCTCCCTATAAGAACAGGTCTAGCCACCTCGCTACCATCACAACCATACCAACACACCAAAGCCACGTAGGCGACTCCAAGCACCCTCTTTCTTCTTCAACTCCGGCGACGAAAAAAGGGAAAGCGGCCAATCTCATGCGCCCATCGAACCACACTCCGAACCAATACAAGAACCATCCTAGCAACCTCCGGCCATTCCCCACCTCAATTGGTGCTCATCTTCTCCGGCGAACCTTCCCGCGAACTCTTTCTTCCGCCACGACCATCGCACGGTGAGAGCTCTACCCGAGTGTTCATCCTTCACAAATCTTGATGAAATTGAATCCTCAAGCCTTGTAGATACTCGCCGAGTTGATCTTCCACCTCGGGAAGTCTCTTGCAAGTGCCGCCGCCGCCACCATGGCCGCCGCACCTCCACAGTGGCCTGCCGTTACCGCCCACCATAAGCGAATCGGTAGCACCCTTACGCACATGGGCGTGTTGAAGCTCGTAGTGGAACCCATTCCACCTCCCGGTGATGGTGCACGGCCACGGCAAGCCAGACGACCAAGCTCGCTTTCAAGTCTCTGCCGAGTGGGGACCGGATGTCGATCTCGAGAGTCGTGGCGAGCTGCGCTCACTTGAGCGGGTCCCGTGTCGATCTCACGCCTGCAAGACAAGACCCTGCCGAGCGGGCCCATTGCCGACCACTCGCTCTCAAGACAGGTTGCGGTCATTGGTCGACCTCTCTGCAGCGTCGTGCGTCTCACGCCGTCTGGGCTGCCTTGTTAGCGCCTCGGCCAGCGCTCAGCTCAAAAGGAAAGCGTATTTGAGGCGAAGGCGTAAATTCCGTTTTGGAAATAATCTTATTTTCGGCAATTTTCAAACCCTAAAATACTCAAACTTGAATATCTTTTGAACCAAAGGTCAAAAGTTTATGAAATAAATTTCTAAATTCATCTAAAATCATGTATATTTAGAATATATAAAAATATTTCAAAATTAACCCTGTTTTAATTTTAAATTTAAATTTCAAGAAGAGAATTTAAAATATGCTATGTATAAAATTTGTGCAAATTAGCATAAAATTAAATGAAATAAATTTCATTAGAATCCTTATTCTGTGAGGAACCTGAATATGCAAAAATATTTAGGGTGTTCCATGGAAAATATTTAAAATACTTCATATGGCAAGTAAATAGTTAATAATAGTCCAAATAAATTCAGAAAATTCATAATCTGAAAATATAAAACAACAAAAATTGTATTAATCTCGAATTGGTTAATTAAAAATAAATAACACAAGAAAATAATATTTGCTAATACTCAAATCCATTAAAGACAAGAAATACATGTATATACCATGTTAATAACTAATTAATCGTAAAAGCACAAACACATATATCTCAATTTAAGTCATATTTGGTTTATAAATTGGTTTTATTTGTATCTTTTTCTGATTCTCTTGCTTTATTTGGATTTCTTTGCTATTGCTATTCGACGTGTAGATCTGGATTTAGTGCGATCTAGCGAATGACGACCGAGAATACGATCTTGAACTTCAACAAGGCAAGCACCTCCTTTGATCATGTTGATCCCAAATTTTATAAATGTTTTCATGAAATGTTTTATTGCATAAGTATGTTTAGAAAATCTTGCTACTTTGTGGGTAATGGTAGTTATACCAGAGACACATGAAATTCCGCTAGGTATGAAACTGTGAACCTTTGATAACCCTAGATTATGGTAGACAATATCTCGATGTCATTCTCACCGTAGATTCATGCTTAGCCATGCTTAAAAGAAAAGATAAAACCTCGATATGATTCAAAGGTTGAATATGACAAGCTGTTGGGAATGAATTTCGATGGTAACACTACTACGAGCGACACATCACTATCATCTTGTTCAGATCGGTTCTTAAGTTTTTGAAAAAAGCGATTGTGATAAGTAACCCGGAGAGGTGTTAGTAATAATCGATGTCGGTTACGAGATTATAAGTGATTGTGATGTAGCACGGAACATCCGAATCGGTTCTCTACTAAAAAGTGATAGTGATGTGCACGATCATCACTATCGGTTCTTTTCATAGAAGTGATAGTGATGTGCGTGATCATCACTATCACTTCTATGAAAAGAACCGATTCGATGACCGTGCACATCGAGATCACTTTTAGTAGAAAACCGATTCGATGTGCACATGGTTATCACTATCATTCTTTTTATAGAAGCGATAGTGATAACGATGCACATCACTATCACTTGTTGAAAAGAACCGATTACGATGTGCTCGTGCTTATGTCTAAGTGATGGCCGTGCACATCGATCGCTTTTGAAAAGAACCGATTCGATGTGCCTCGCTAGGTTATATATACCACTCAAGACCGAACTCTTCTCTGTTTTTGCTCGGAGGAGATTTCTCACCGCCACCCGAGAAAATAGCTCATATTGTGTGGTTGGAAGCAATAGTTGGGTGAGAAAATTTGAAGTCCTCATGGGTGGGTATTAAGAGGGCAAAATTGAAACCCTATCTTGAGGAGATTCCCTCTTTTGCTCTCTATTGCGGTTTTCTTCAAAATGTGAGCAGAATTCTTTCAACCCTTCAATTTTGCTCTGGTAATTTCAATATGTCGTCAATAAAGTTTAGGTTGCCTTTGGAATTGTGTACGTGCTTTCAGATTTCACACTCTTTATTTGACAAGCGCATATCTATTTAATTTTGTAGTGCGATCTCCTATTTATATATATGGAATTATTATTGCTATCATGTAGTAATCTGTTATTAGAGTTTAGGCAACGTAACCTCGTCTCCCGCTCGAGGGTGCTTATTTATAAATATCTTGAACGAAGGGCATATTTATAATGCGGCGATCTCGAATTGTCCACGTTTTTGGACAATTCGAGGATATATAGTTCGAGCAAGTTCTGAAGTTGTGTTGTACAACTTGAGTAGATTTGGTGGCGTCTCTCGGTGTTCTCCTGATACACACCCTCTTGACTGTTGTCGAGGCGTATCCGGAGAACGGTGAGATGTCTTCAAATTTTCTCCGAGTTGTACAACGGCTTAGAACTTGCCCAACCATATATCCTCGAATGGGATTAGGACCTAACCTATGTAGAGATTAGGAGTCATCATTGGTACCCTTGATTTGTTTCGTTGTAGTAGAAAGATTTGCAAGCTAATGCACTAGCTATATAATTAGATTATTTGATATCGTTGTTGATGTTAAAATTTATGTCTCTTATGAAGGAATTGGCGGAAGCTTTAAACCAGGGAAGAAGCTAGGTATCGATCGTGAGTACATTTATATATCTTGGAACCTCGTCCACTATTTTGTAAAGGTAATATTAATTGAAATGATGTCTCAATATTTAAAATAGCTATAGCTAGTTGTCGCTCGAGTTTTTCCTTAATTTATTGTGCGAAATTTAATTGCAGATGGACCGTGAGGAATGGATGTATCGTAAAAGCCGTGTGAGTGCTGAATTTCGAGGGGTGTTAAGGAGTTCAAAAAATTGCGTAAGATCTACATGGTGAGGAGGGTGTAAACTTCATATATTGTCCTTGCATTGATTGCACCAACTGAGGAGATTTAACAACTCATCTCAAATTGAGGACCACCGATTCGACGTGGCCGTGAGGAATTACACATGTTGGATCCATCACGGGAGGCGGTAGTACCACTCCGATATGCAACGAAGATACGGTGGAACCGGATGACGAGTTGCGATCGATATGTTTGAGGAGGATAATTTGGAGCAAATGTTGCGGGATGTGGAGGTAATTACACTGAAAGAGAGTTTGAAAAGTTTAAAAGCTTGATAGAAGATTTATGCCAAACCGCTTTGTTCACAAAGTTGCAAAGCGGAATACACCAGTTGGGTTCGGTCCTTGCATTGTTCGAATCAAGGCAAAACACCGCTGGATGATACAAGTTTCAATGCACTACTAGTTCTTCTATCGGATTCTTCCGGAGGGAAACGAGTTGCCAACAAGCATTTATGAAGCGAAGAAGCTACTATGTCCCATGGGAATGGAAATAGAAAGGATACATGCATGTCCGAATGATTGCATCTTGTACCATAACGCACATCGAGCTCTGCACGTTTGTCCGGTTTGCGTGTGCCCGGTACAAACAAAAGGAGAAGCGTAACGACAAGAAGCGTAAGAGCCGGGCAACGACGGTGAAGAGGTCATCAAGAAGGTGCACCGCCAAGGTATTGTGGTACTTGCCCATCATTCCCGTCCTCGAGCGGTTGTTTGCAAATCGAGAGAGGCAAAATTGTTGCGCTGGCATTACGAGTCTCGAAAGGAAGATGGCAAGTCGAGACACCCTCTTGATTCGGCTCAATGGAGAAACATCGATTGGAAACATGAGGAGTTTGGTGCGAAATGAGGAACATAAGATTTGGGTTGAGTACCGATGGAATGAATCCGTTTGGTAACATGAGCGATCGTCCACAAAGACTGGCGATTCATAGGTATCTACAACCTCCTCCTTGGTCAGTGCATGAAGCGGAAGTATATCATGATGTCATTACTAATCTCGGGACCCAAGCAAATGAAATGATATTGATGTGTACCTTGCACCATTGATCGAGGATTTGGTAAAATTGTGGAATGAGGGGTCGCCGTGTGGGATGCGTACAAAAGAGAGCATTTCACCCTACGGCTATGGTATTTTGCACCATAAATGATTTCCGGCCCTTGGTAATTTGGCGTTTCTGATACAAAAGAGCCAAAGCGTGTCCTATTTGTGAAGAGGAGACCGAGAGTCTATGGTCGCGAATTCCAAGAAAAGCGTGTATATGGGTCACCGAGGTTTCTACCTCGAAGTCATCGATACCATAAGATGGATGACAAATTTGATGGGAAGAGGGAAGCCCGTTCGCACATGACCTATGAGTGGAAGCCAAGTGTATTCACGTGTAGAGGATATCGATGTTCAAGACGGAAAGAGCCAGAAATCTGTTAGATCCTAGGACCATTTGGAAGAAGAGGTCAATATTCAGGACTTACCGTCTTCGAAGGAGTTAGATGTCCGCATTGTATTGATGTCATGCATGTTGAGAAGAATGTCTGCGACAACTTGGTTGGCATCTGCTGAACATACCGGGAAGACCAAAGATGGTGTCAATGCTCGTCGCGACATGGCCTACATGGGAATCGAGCCCAGCACTTGCGGTGATAGAGGAGGATGGAAAAGGCTCGTACATCCTGCTGCATGCTACACCTGTCCAAGAAGGAGAAAGAAGATCTCGCAAATGTCTCCAAAGTATTAAAGTTCCATCGGCTACTCCGCCAACATTAAGAAGCTTGTGTCTATGGATGATTTGAAGTTGTTGGGCATGAAGTCCCATGATCGCCATGTCTTGATGACCCAAATGCTCCTGGGCCAATCCAAATATTCTCCCGAGAGGATGTCGGGTTGGCAATCACAAAGTTGTGTTATTTCTTCAATGCGATCTCCTGCGCAGTTATTGACCCGATGTACTAGACAACTTACAGAGTGAGGTGGTGCGGACTCAGTGTCACCTTGAGATGCATTTCCCCGTCGTTCTTTGGCGTAATGGTCCACCTTGTTGTTCACCTTGTCGAGAGATTAAGATATGTGGACCCGCTTT
Organism: Guadua angustifolia; assembly: GCA_036346375.1. Classification (NCBI taxonomy): domain Eukaryota; kingdom Viridiplantae; phylum Streptophyta; class Magnoliopsida; order Poales; family Poaceae; genus Guadua; species Guadua angustifolia. Next base: position 36,326,192 of record CM070512.1, read on the forward strand.
CCTCGCTACATGTATCCGTTCGAGAGGTACATGGGTATATTAAAGTCGACGTGAGGAATCGGTTGGCTTTGAGGGTAGTATTGTTGAAGGTTATGGGATCAAGAGGTTATTGAGTTTTGCGTGGACTACCTGGGTAAAAGACAAGCAATCGGTGTTCCTATATCTCGTCATGAGGCGGACTTCTTTGGTGTGAGTATAAATGCTTTCTCGATGATCATCACTCAAAAACAGATTCCCCAACCGCAATGAACTCCTACTATGGGATGATCAAGAAATTTGGGAGCTCGATTACGGAATATACCAAGTTCCATTGTTCCGTAAGTGGGTACGACTTCCACATGGAGTGAAGGTCGACAAGAGAGGCTTTACTATTGTGGATCTCGAGAGACTCGCCTACAAAGATGATCCGTTTGTCCTGCGAAACAAGCAACTCAAGTCTTTTACGTCGCCGATCCGCCAATCCAAGGTTGCACGCCGTTCTTCATGGCAAGAGATGGATCGTAGGAGTTGAAGATGTTGTAGATGAAGAAGAGTATAACCAATTCGATGAGATACCTTCATTTGCGATGGGGCTTGTCTTAGCGGGGATGATTTACACACATGGAGCCAATTACATGCGAGTAGATCATCATGAAGGGCAATGTTGTAAATAAATGGACTATTATAATGTATGTAAAATAGTATTGTAAATCCAAGGTGATTAATTGCTGTTTGGAGGCTTCGATGGAAATGCATGCAATTTCTCTTTATGCCTGCGCACTTTGTGCCATAATTTGTGAAAGAAAATTCTATTTGATGAAATTATTGTTGGGAAAGCTTGTAAATAGTCGAAAGTTCATTTCTGAAAATTTTACGTACAATTCCAGATTAATTTGAAAAAGTTTTGACTTTTCTCGCTTTTACGCACAAATCATGTCTCTGAAATGAATTTTGGCATTTTTCTTGAATGAGGTCGCTTTTTCCAAAAATTATTTTATGAAAAGTTTTGCGATATCCTGAAATATGTTTCTTCAAAATTTCTAATAATTTCAACAATGTATGACAAAGTTATGGCATTTTCTCCCTTTGATGAAATGCTGAAATTTCAGAACTTGCGATGTCCGAAAAGGAATAGTGCAATAAACTACATCGATTATCAGTATTATTAAAAAAGTGATCTTGACGACTAACATCGATGTTCTATTAGAAAAGTGATGATCAAGCATCGATATCGGTTTTATTAAAAGAGTGATACTAATGATGAAGCATCAGTATCGGTTTTCTTAAAAGAGTGATACTAATGATTAAGCATCAGTATCGGTTTTCTTAGAAGAGTGATACTAATGATAAAACATCAGTATCGGTTTTATTAAAAAAGTGATACTAATGACTAACATCAGGGTTCTATTAGAAAAGTGATGATAAAGCATCAGTATCGGTTTTATTAAAAAAGTGATACTAATGGTTAAGCATCAGTATCGGTTTTCTGAAAAGAGTGATACTAATGATTAAGCATCAGTATCGGTTTTCTTAGAAGAGTGATACTAATGATAAAACATCAGTATCGGTTTTATTAAAAAAGTGATACTAATGACTAACATCAGGGTTCTATTAGAAAAGTGATGATAAAGCATCGATGTCGGTTTTATTAAAAAGTGATACTAATGGTTAAGCATCGATGTCGGTTTTAAAAAAGTGATACTAATGATTAAGCATCAGTATCGGTTTTCTTAGAAGAGTGATACTAATGACTAACATCTGGGTTCTATTAGAAAAGTGATGATAAAGCATCAGTATCGGTTTTGTGAAAAGAGTGATACTAATGATTAAGCATCAGTATCGGTTTTCTTAAAAGAGTGATACTAATGATAAAACATCGATTATCGGTTTTATTAAAAAGTGATACTAATGACTAACATCCGGTTCTATTAGAAAAGTGATGATAAAGCATCGATGTCGGTTTTACAAAAGAGTGATACTAATGATTAAGCATCGATATCGGTTTTCTTAAAAGAGTGATACTAATGACTAACGCAATTCTTAAAACCCCATACCATAACCATTCGCAAGACAGCCCTTCTCCACGCGCCCTAGCCGCCTTCGCCTTCTCGCCTCCGCCTGTCCGCCGACGCTGCTAACCCTAACCGCTTGAGTGCGCCGCCGCCTTCACGCCTCGCGCCCGTCGCCCGACGCCGAGGACGCCTCCCGCCCGTCGCCGTCGCCGAGGACGCCCCACGCCACCCCCCGCCACCGCCTCGACCGCCGACGCCGCTTTCGCTCGAGGTGGTGCCCTTCGACGCCGACGCCGCGCCGACCCGCCCGCCCCAATCCTAGCCGTTTGCATTTAGTTCGCCTTCGTCCCGTAAGTATTTCATATACATGCCTTATTCTTTTAAGTGAATGCAAAGGCCGATCTATGTGTTTGACTTGGGGACCTTGCATGAGGGCTTAAGTGTTACGTGAGGATATCTGGAATTTGGAATAGATGATTTGTGACAACAAACTTGACAATCTGGTATATATATACAAATGTATGTTCATGTGATAGGTCTAAAAATAAGCTGTGGGTGCGAGTTTTGGTCTTTGCCTGTGATGATATTGGGCGATTGATGATTATGATGATTAATCTTGCGAGTTAGGCCTTGAATCTGTTAGTCTTGCATGCTATAAGATTCTTGGTGTATATATTACATTTCTTATGTCGACACCATTTGATAATTGCAAATTGTTGTCGTGTATGGTTATTCTCTTGCTTAGTCTAAGATCATCGATTAGATTAGTACATTTTCTAGCCGCCACTTAGTATTTATTCTTTGGTTCGGTCAATCGACATCGATGCGAACATCATATGCATATTCGGTTAGTCTAACACCGATCTGAACAATATATGCTGGTTCGGTTAGTCCACTAAGGAGTTACTAATCTGAATATGCTCTCTGGTTCGCTAGTTTTAATTCATTTACCGATCTGAACATTGATGCTTGAATCGATTCTTTGGCGCTAATAGGCTGATCTAAATATCTGATCTTAGAGCTATTAATCAAGAAACCTTGTTCTATAAATACATCATTCATGCTTAGGAAGGTAAGGGTTTGAGGCCTAACTTACTAATTAATTATCTTGCCGTTTTGTGATTGGATTGAAGATCTAATCTTCAATTTCACCCAAAATCGAGAGCACAAAAATAATCACCACTTTGGTTTTGTAGACATGATTCTTAGAGCAATTGACATCGCCTATATGAATTGCTTCATTACTATGATTATGTCAATTATGCTTCCATTGAATTATGTAATCTCCTTCATATTGTTAATTGGAATAATTAGTAAAATCTTGCTCTTAATATCGCATGTAAATCAAGATATTGACTTGGGGACCTTGCATGAGGGCTTAAGTGTTACGCCACTATCCATAAAAGTAGTTGAAGTGATTCTGAGCTGCATGTTTGATCGACATTTGATTAACTTAAAACCATCAAGTATTGAATTGAAATTGTGGAAAGGTTGTCACAAATCTATCTGCTTCTCGCCTATTGTGGCGAGGAGGGCCTCTTAAGGCAACCCGACATCGAGAACACTCTAATAATCAACTTGAGCTCTATGTTAGTTGATTTATACTATGAATTGCATACTATGTTCTTTAGCTCTTTGTTACATCTTACATCACTTTGCCAACTTGAGCACTCTAATAATCACTTTTCTCTTTGTTCTGCTTTCTCATCACCGTCATTTTCTTTAGTTCTTGCTTCTTGGTAATATTCACTTTTAGCATATTACTTTTGTTTAGACATGTGTTTACTTTCAACATATTACTTTTGTTTTATCTCAAAGATATGTTAGAGTTTAGGTTATGTAACCTCGTCTCCCGCTCGAGAGTGCTTATTTATAAATATGCCGGAATAGCATATTTATAAGCGACGATCTCGAATTGTCCACGTTTTTGGGCAGTTCGAGGATATGTGGTTCGGGCAAGTTCTGAGCTATGTTGTACAACTTGAGTTGATTTCGTAGCGTTTCGGTGTTCTCCTGATACACACCCTCTTGACTTCGTTGTCGAGACGTGTATCGGAGAACAATGAAGATGTCAGCCAAATTCTCTCGAGTTGTACAACGGCTTAGAACTTGCCCAACCACATATCCTCGAATGGGATTAGGACCAAACCTATTTAGACATTAGGGGTTATCGTTGAGTAACGTATTTAGTTGGTCAACAGATATTGCATGTTATGTCGCTTACTAACTTGACCTTCTTGTGTTGCTATTCTTGCATTAGTACTTTAATGCTCATATTCTCTGTTGATGTTGTGAAATCTGAAACTTGTTGGTGTAAGTAAACATCTGCTAGTGCTAAATTCACTTGTCATATGGAATGGGCTTTTGTTTTTTATCCGAGTTGGTCAATAGATAGACTTTTGTTCTAACAATTGCATACTATGAATTATCTATTGATCCTTTACAAGATTTATTGTCAAGTGCATATAGTAGCTTCAAATTGCTTTCTCTCATGTCACACATATGACCTTATCGATAAGAAAACTCAAAATGTCGCAACTAGAGAGCATCGGCTCATCGCCGCATGCAGTAGAAGGTCTTCTTGAGGCCGAGCATGGTTCCAACTACTCAAGGGCCGAGTAAGGTGAGGAAGAGCCGAGGACCAAACAAAGGGCTGAGGGAGAACGCCACAGTGTTCTCCGCTTCAATGCCGGGGTCTCGACGGCCCTCCTAAGTACAAGGGGCGATACCGGTCATTTATTGGCCAATTGGTGAGGGAGAGTGCCCATAACAATTAAGGATTGGAGAAAGGATGTCATTGGCGAAAGAATCGGTTGTGGGACGAGGTTAAGAGTAAATGGATTATAGAGCAGACGATGAACCCACAATGAGATGGTACGCCTTGAATAGGATGGGTGTGGCCTTGAGGCACTTCAAGACCCTTATGCACAATGTACGTCTTTGAAAGGCCGTACACCATTCGAGAAGTATCCATTTGTGACCCACGATGTTTGGGCGGAGTTCACGAGGATGAAGGGTACGCCGAGGCAAGCGCACTGAGAGAGAGGAACACCGCCGTCCGGAGGCTTAACACGCACCCGCACCACCTCGGTACATGCGGCTATGAGGGAAGAAGGCGAGTGGGCGCGACAAGCCGAGGAGTGCGCTAACTCCGGACGGTGATGCCTTACTCCAACATATCGAGGAGCGGCACGCATATCGGGTATTAGCGAGGACAAAGAAAACCCCTGACGGGCAGCTTGTAGTTGCAAACCCTGCTACCGCTCAAGTCGTCTCTACCATCGTAAGACATCTAACTTAGTACAATACAATTGACCCAACTTGTTGTATTTCAAATCTAATTCAGTACTAAGCTTATTACAGGAAGAGGTAAGCCAGCGAAAAGAACAGGGGACCTTCCTGAGCCAAGGGTCGCAGGACATCCTGTCGTCTGCGATCGGGAAGTCCGACCATAAGGGGCGGGTGCTTGCCGTAGGGGCGGGACACACGAAGAAGTCCTACTTTCAAGATGACTCTGCGAGTGCCAACTCAAGGTCATGGCAGGCACGTGCGGAGCGCCTCAACGCACTAAGGGAGCAGCTGAGGGAGGAGATTAAGGAGGAGATGAGGGGGGAGATGCTGGCACGTGAGGAAGAGATAAGAGGGGAGATGAGGGGGGAGATGGCGGCACGTGAGGATCGCCTGAGGGCCGAGATGATGGCGATGATTTCCCGTAGTCGAGCGGATGCCCTCGACTCTCGAGAGAAGTTCGTGCCCGACCTATCACCGCGGTTCCAAAATGATACAACCGTCCCCACCGAAGGTAATAATTAATTTTCCGAGTTCAAGCTACGAGTGTAACTCCCGCAATGTTTTTCCTCGTTGTACACTTCTTGCAGTGCTGCGAAGTGCCGCCTCACCATCTTGACGGAGGATGGATTTCCGTCGAGGTGCCTGCGCTGGGTTGCATTTCCATGCAACGAGACCGACACTGCATGGTCACTGTGGGGAAGGGCTACATGAGGGTGCGGTGGACTACGCCCACGAAGACTTCTTATCACATGTGCTCGATTTCCCCCGAAGATATCACCACTCTCGGGCAAGCACGCATGTCGCTCATCAAGTGGCCCACGACGGTGTCGTACTAGTCAAGGTAAAAAGTCCTCCACGTCTTCTCTACCATTCCAAGATTACCGCTGCGAAGTTAAATATATGCGTGCCAGAGGTTCCTCCTGCGCTTTGCTCCTCGCCTCCCGCTCCCGCTTTGATCCTGCTCCTGCCCTCCTCCGCCGCTCCTGCTCCTGCTGCTGATCCTGCCTCTGCTACACCGCCTCCTCGCTTCGCTCCCTGCTCCTGCGCTTGCGCCTCCTCTGCTCCTCGCTCCCAGAGAACCACAGGAGGCCTCCGAGACTCCCGTACAACCACAAGAGGCCTCCGAGACTCCTTCCGCCAAGAGGGCAAAGGCGACAGAGCCACAGCCCCTTTAAGGTACCGAAAAGCCCATCGCCTCGACCTCGGACACTCCTTCGCCCGAGAAGAAGAGTCAAGACAGCCACGTGCACCTGTATGATTATAAGGCCTCGAGCATGGAAAGCCCCGATTGCATCGCATGTAACCGAATGAGCTAGGCAAGTGGACTCGCCTCCTCCATGGATGGTACCTTGATAAGGTGAAGGGGGAAGAGCGTCGAGTCGACTTCAACGTGAAGTATAAAATGGTACATTTTCACCGCGAGGAGAATGGAACATTCCCCATCGCTTTTGAGGATCTATTCCGTGTGTACCAAATGAAAACCGCCGATATTTCTACTTTACGATCATGGACGCCGTGAGTATCACACCATATAGCTTGCGCCATGACTTTTATAGGATTTTGCATTATGTTTTCTCACATTCAACACGAGTTGCGGGATAATGAGACAACGAGCCGTGACGAATCTACACGGTTGGGTTTGTCGACCCGAGCTTGTGTCTGCGATCATGGCTAGGCTTCAACCGGGTTCGCTGCTAGCTACATCAAGGGGTATTGCAAGTCGAGTCAAGAAGGACTTCATTGTATTGCCGCACCACGAGGAGTAAGTAGTACTTTTCGATTCAATTACTTGTACGCACTTAAAACCGTCTGTGAACTTATTTCCTTGCACTACATTTTATTTAATAAGCAACCATTGGGTTCTACTCGTCCTCGCTCCGAGTGAAAACACATCTACACATTTAACTCGACGAGAAGAGACCGATGGCATACGCGATCAAGCCTCCTTTGCGATAAGCGCATTATTGAAACCTAACACATCCGAGGAATTTAACTACGTTTATTTTTTGACTCAATGGTGCTCTCCAATGTATGTAGGGGTTTCTCGGACTATGTCGATGAAGGAGGGCCGCACGACGACAAAAAGGGCAAGACAACGCAAGATAAGCGATTTAAGGTACAAGTGCCTAGCATATATATGATTAATTTTTTGACATCTAATCTTCGTGGGCTGAATTTCTTTTTCTTTCTTCGCGATTGCCATCAACAGGCAGCGGTGACCATTCTGCTTCTATGTCATGCAAGACATGCTCATCGTGGTCGACAACTCACACCATTTCCCTAAGGTATAATTTTCTAATACTGATCAAGTATTAGATTTATGAAGTAATACAAAATAATTCTATTGGAACACCGCCATTATCTAAAAGCACTAGTTTTAGTTAGCTCTACATGAAACACTAGTGTGGTCCAATCCAAAACGTGAAGCTTCTAAAAGACGGTGCTACATGACGTAATATTGTTCCATTTGAATTTTAGTAGAAAATTACATCACTATATTTTTGCTTGGCCTTAGGAGTATCTGTTTTAAAATATTTGTTATTTGAGAATCAAAAGATAGAATCAATAAAAAGCGAGAGAAATTTCACCTCTTACATTATGTGTCTATTGTTCTTGATCCCGCGACAAGCGCTCTATAATTTGTGATTGATCGTATGCTCGTTAACAACGTTTTACAACGCTATAGACAAATATAATGGCATGAAGGAGTAGCTTTTACATTTGTCCTTTCAAATAATTGAGGCATTACTCAATGTCTTTACTAGAATATTAGCTTCTCACATTTGGAATTTTTTCTGCTTTTGAATTAATCTTTTATAATCCAAATATTTTCTAAACCTCTTCGTAGTTCCCGTCTATTTTTGTGATTGCCCCTAATACTTATCTATGTTTCCCTAATTTTATGTAATGCTCATAATAATATACTTAGCCTTTTACATAGAAATTTTGAAACTGAAATTAATATGATCATTTACATTTTGCGGAAGATCAATATCCCCGTAAGAGTTTAGACAACAAAGCACTCAACAATTTACGAGACCACTTATGCGATTGGTAATTGGTTAGAAGTTATATCGAGGATGGCGGTTTAGAGATCCCGACGCGTCGCACTAGTCCATATGTAAACAATATAATATATGTCAATGTGATATGTATCGAGGAAGTCCATGTACCGATTGTCATGTTTGTGTTGTCTATTGTGAACGACTATGATATATATGTGTTGTAATTAAAGCGTTTACGTTACGTGAATGTGATATATGCATCCCGCCTTCGTGTTGTGAATGTGATGATATATATATTGTGCATATTGTTTTAATCTGGCTTTTTGGGAGAAATTGCAAAATGGCACACCCCAATGGGTCATCGAATCGGTTCTTTAAGGAAGTGATTGTGATGATACCATCATCGAAATCGGTTCTTTAAGGGAAGTGATTACGATAACCACCTCATCGAATCGGTTCTTTAAGAAAAGTGATTACGATGACACATCATCGAATCGGTTCTTTAAGGAAGTGATTACGATGACCTATCATCGAATCGGTTCTTTAAGAAAAGTGATTACGATGACACACTCATCGAAATCGGTTCTTTTGTGGAACCGATTACGATGAGTATGTCATCGTAATCACTTTTCTTAAAAGAACCGATTCGATGATGGGGTCATCGAATCACTTCCTTAAAGAACCGATTCGATGATGGTATCATCACAATCACTTCCTTAAAGAACCGATTCGATGACGTTTTATCACGATCGGGTCAAAACCGATTCTGATAGCTCCACCTCATCACTATCTAAGGACATCGTATCGCGACTAGAACCGATTCTAATGATAAAAAAGAACCGATTCTGATGTGCCGTTCTGCAGTAGTGTAATTTACTTTAAAAATGAAAACTATAGTAGATGCGGGCAATTACTGGCAATAGCCTGGTGTGCAGAAGGACTTGCACGTAGTGTAGGGGGAGATTATTGCCCGTGTCAGATTAAGGACCGAACTCAGTGTTCGTTAAACCCAAGAAATGCCGTGCAACCACAAGTGCTGTTTATGGGGCAGCCTTAACCTACTAAGTTACTTAAAACTAGCCTTGCACCTTGGTAGGCTGGAGTTGTACGAGCTGTTCCTTAATGGATTGCTCGAAGGGATGTCCACACTGAGGTGATCATGGAACAAACGTTTACCGATACACCGGTGCACGCCGTACTATGGAAGGTTCCATCATTTCAATGCTCTGAGTTCTCTGTCCATAGTATGGGTTTTCGTCCCGGGCTGGTGCAATGTTAGGGTTAGGTAATGCAACCGTTATGTTGTGTTTCCCTAGTCGACACACCTAAGGTAGTGTGTTATTGGCCTGACAAAAAGGGGAAAACATTTCTTGTGGGTAAAGCTGTACACCTCTGCAGAGTTTAAAACTTTTCGAAAAGCCGTTCCCGCGGTTATGGGAGTCTTGGTGAGCTAACATGAGTTAGCACTTTTATTTTTATAAACTGTGGATTCTACCGGGTGTTGGTAGAAGTTACTTTGGATTCTACCAGGTGTTGGTAGAGATGAATTTCTGGGTATGGCAATGATACCCAGACTCGTGTGAATTTAATTACTGTACTTACATTTATTATTTTCAGTACTCACTTTGCTTTTACTTAAATTCAGTTTTGCAATCTACTATTCAGTATTTACATTAATTGCAAATTCAGCTTTCTGCAAAATAACCTTAAGCCTGTCCTTTGGAATGGCTTGCATGTACATGGTAGGATTTGTTCAAAGTCTTGCGAGTACGTAAGTACTCAACTTGCCTCTGTTGAAATTTTTAGGTGAAGAATCAGACCACCCCAATGAATCGTATATTGACGCAGGATACGGGGATGTGAACTATGAATTTTACTAGAGCTTTTCCTTATCAGTTGCCTGTGGAAATTTTGGGTTAGAAAGGCATACTACAAGAACTTTATTTCCACTGTTATGTTTTATTTTGGTATTGTAAGAACAGTATGAATGATGCTTCCGCTATGTAATAAAGTTTGTGTATGACTGTGATATCAATTTGTAATGTGCGTACTAGCCACTCGATCATGGGACTAGTCACGGAAAGCACATGGTACCCATTGTTGATATTTATTATCAAAAATGGGGGCCTTACAAGTTGGTATCAGAGCCATGCTGACTGTAGGAAACTCTAGGTAGCTTGGGCGTAAATAAACCTAAAATTTGAAATTAGGACTCTATAAACTAAAACATTGAGTTAGGATGTCTTGCAAAATTATTTTATGCTTGTGTTATATGCTGCTATTAACTCTCTTCTATTTTAAAAAAAAAATCTGCTAGAATCTTTTCCTTCAATATATTCTAGCTATCTTACATTTAATCGGGAATACTAATTCCTTGTTAAATGTGCAGATGCCTGGTTATGTACCATGCTATGTGTCCTCTCAGAGGGAGAATTCCGGGATGATGGGATTCCTATCTCATCTCTTGGAGTTTGCTCACTTTTCTAGAGAGCCTAGATACATAGTATTTTATGCTGCAGTTAGTCCAAACTCAGTAGAATATATAGCTAGAGTGGACATCCTTGGTAGACTTGAGTATGGTGAAGGTGATAGGTCTTTTGAGGGCTTCGGTTCCTCCATCACGATGGCTATGCAAGAAGCCGCTTATACAACGATTGTCAGACTGCGCCACGCCCAACCTGAGCTGGCAGTCGCGTATAGACGGATTCCATCGAGGCCACCGAATGGAGGGAACGTTTACATGGATTCCACTGAATTGACAAACACCACCCTACGCAATTTAGTGGAATTCATTAATGTTATGGATCAGCATTGCCGTCAGGCAATAGCTGAATATAGAGAGGCAAGGCATCGCATAGCCTATCTTGAGGATGCCATTGCCCCTTGCGTTGCCCGAGGCCTAGTGCCACACTCAGTTTTCAATGAGCCCGGTGCCTGGTGATGTCTCGAGCACCTCCGAGGTCTTGTCGGTGAGGATGTCGCTTATAGGCGCCGTCCCCGCCCCGCCTGTGGTGAGTGAGTATAGTAGTCTTGTCCTACGTCGTCCTAGGAGGTTTCAGGTCTACCATAGGCGAGGGACTTTTCCACCCTCTGACGCCGAGAGTTCCACTCGTAGGACAGTGGTAGATAGCAATGCTATGGGCTTAGCAGAGTAGACAGTGGTCAGTTACCAGTAGTTAGTGGTCAGAGGTTGTAGTACTCATGCTTTTGCTGTACATATAAACCATGAGTTAAATAAAATCTTTTGGTTGTGAATTTTATTGTGTGCTTTGGCTCCTACTCGTAAATATTTAACATTTTGTTAATATTTTTACGATGTTGTGATCCTTGTTAATAATAAAATAAGAATAATAAGATTGAGGCTTAGCTTTAAAATTTGTAGCAACAATTGGAATAAAATGAATTAAATCTTACCTATCACTCTATTCCTAATGTTTTTCAGATGCCAGTCACAAGATCTCTTAGTGAGATATTGGAGACAGAGGCAACTCCTGGAACTCAGCCTTCTCGAGTGGCTTTAACCACTCCGGCCCAGCCTAATCCAATGCATCCAGCCACCAGAGTCTCCCCTTCAAGGCGAACTACTCGTCAAGAGTCTTCGCTGCCTCCTCAAGCTTCAACTCATTCTCAAGAGCATGTCCCAGAAGAGCAGTTGCCAGGGCCACCCACAATGGCTCAAGTGTTGGCAATGATTGAGCAAGGCCATCAGACCAACACGATGCTGCTTCAACAGCTGGTTCAGAATACTGCTAATCTTGGAGCTGTTGAATCTGGAGCTAGAAGTGTCGAAGCCTCTCGCCAATCTAAGTTGGGAGAGTTTTTAAAAACTCGACCCCCAACTTTCTCATCCGCCGTCGACCCCCTTGAAGCTGACGACTGGCTACGGTCAGTCGAGAGCAAGCTGGCCATTGCGCAATGCAGTGACCAGGAAAAAGTTCTTTATGCATCCTACCAACTTCAAGGTGCCGCAGCAAATTGGTGGGAGAATTTTCAATCCATCCAGCCCGAAGGTCAACAGATTTCTTGGGAATCCTTCAAAGCTGCATTCAGAAGGACTCATATCTCTGCAAGCTTGGTCAACCTTAAGAAGAGGGAATTCCTGGATTTGCGTCAAGGAAGCATGACTGTGATGGAATACCTTCATCGATTTAAATATCTCGCTCGGTATGCAACTTCTGAAGTCACTCCTGAATCAAGAAGGATCGAGCGTTTCAGAGATAATTTAAATGATGAAGTCAAGCATATTCTTGCCGTCCATGATTTCCATGATTTCCAATCATTGGTGGACAAGGCCATAATAGCTGAGCATAGCAGCAAAAGTATTATGGAAAGCCGGAAGAGGAAGTGGATAGCTCGGAAATCTGCCAGCCCAAGTGTTCAGAGGCCACGCATTGGGCAGTCAACCAATGTGCGACCATCTGTTCCTGTCCAGCGGCAAAGGCGGCAGGCTCCAACTTCTCAACCCCGGCAGCCGTCTGTCCATTCATCTGGTTCTGTTGAAGGAAGACCTACCGGAGGACAGAATCAAGCGGCGACCAATGTTACATGCTTCCATTGTAAAGAGCGAGGGCATTATGCTAATGCCTGCCCAAAAAGAATTCAAGCTTCAGGCCGTCAGCCCACTCAAGGAGCATCGCAGCGACCACCTGGTCGACCTCAAGGAGCTGGAAATAATCAAGCTTCAAGGCCAGTAGTAGCTCCAAATCGTGGTGCAAGTAGCGGTCGATTGCACCATGTGACCGTCGAAGAAGCTCAGGATGCTCCTGACGTCGTCCTTGGTATATTTCCTGTTCATTCAGTACCTACCTTAGTATTGTTTGACTCTGGAGCATCGCATTCCTTCATTTCTAAGAAGTTTGCTGAACAAAATAATATCAAAGTTGATCTCTTGCCCACAAAAATGATAATCTATTCCCTCGATCAGCTTATGAATACAATTAAATTGTGTCCTAAGGTTAGCATTGAAATAAATGGAGTCATGTTTCATGCTGACCTTATCCTTATAGAAACCTCGGGATTAGACATAATTCTTGGCATGGACTGGCTATCTAAATACAAAGGATGTATAGACTGTGCCAACAAATCTATTTCCTTAGTAAATTCTGAAGGGAATACAGTTCATTTCTCCTCTACTCAAAACTCCTCAGATCCACACTCTTTCTTATGTTCCACCACAGTAAAAGACCTTAGCCAAATTCCTGTAGTATCTGAGTACCCAGATGTTTTTCCCGAAGAACTTCCAGGCCTTCCTCTAGACAGGGACATGGAGTTTGTCATAAACCTTGTTCCTGGAACCGCTCCTATTTCCAAAAGACCTTATCGTATGCCTCCCAACGATTTAGTCGAGCTAAAGAAGCAAATCAATGAGCAACTTAGAAAAGGATTTATTCGACCCAGTTCTTCTCCATGGGGTAGTCCAGTTCTATTCGCTCCTAAAAAGGACGGTGGTATACGCATGTTCGTAGACTATCGTGCTCTCAATGACGTCACCATCAAAAACAAATATCCTTTACCCCGTATCGATGACCTGTTTGATCAATTGACCGGTGCCCAAATCTTTTCAAAGATTGATTTGAGACATGGGTATTATCAGTTGAAAATTAGGCCAGAGGATATCTCGAAAACTGCTCTCACCACACGTTATGGATTATATGAGTATACCGTAATGTCTTTCGGACTTACTAATGCTCCTGCTAGCTTTATGAGTCTTATGAATAAAGTATTCATGGAGTATTTAGATAAGTTCGTGGTAGTTTTCATCGACGATATCCTCATCTACTCCAAAACCAAAGAAGATCATGCGCAACACTTGCGTATGGTGCTCGAGAAGCTTCGCGAGCATAAACTTTACGCCAAGTTCGAAAAATGCGAATTTTGGCTAAAGGAAGTTACTTTTCTTAGGCATATCCTATCCCAAGGAGGAATTTCAGTTGATCCTAGCAAAATCAAAGCTATCTTAGATTGGGAATCCCCCCAATCTGTCCCTAAAGTCCGAAGTTTTCTTGGTTTAGCGGGATACTATCGCCGCTTCATCGAAAACTTCTCCAAAATCGCTCGACCCTTAACACAACTTCTAAAGAAAGAAAAGAAGTTCGAATGGACACCTGAATGTGAAGAAAGTTTTCAGGAACTAAAGAAAAGATTAACAACAGCCCCAGTGCTGGTGTTACCAGATGTCCATAAGAGCTTCGATGTCTATTGTGATGCATCCCGAAATGGACTGGGATGTGTTCTCATGCAAGAAGGCAAAGTCGTAGCTTACGCCTCCCGTCAGTTACGACCTCATGAGCTTAACTATCCTACACATGATCTGGAATTAGCGGCAGTAGTGCATGCTCTCAAGATTTGGCGTCATTACCTTATCGTGTCGATGCAACATCTTCTGAGATCACAAAAGCTTGAAATATTTCTTTACTCACTGACTTAAACCTAAGACAGCGAAGATGGCTAGAGTTGATAAAGGACTACGACCTTAACATTCAATACCATTCTGGTAAAGCTAATGTCGAGTTTACGCTCTTAGTCGAAAACTTCATTGTCTATCTGCTTTCGCCTCACACAAATCAATCGATCTTATAAAAGAATTCCAAAAGCTTAATTTGGGAATCATTGAAAAAGGGTATTTGGCTGCATTGGAAGTGCAACCAACTCTTAAAACCCAAATTAAAGCTGCTCAACTCAAGGACGAAGCCATCATCAAAATCTGTGAAGAGTTGAAGCAAGGAACAAAATCTGAATTCCATGAGAACTCAGATGAAATACTGATGTACAAAAATCAAATTTATGTTCCCAATGATCCTGAGCTTAAAGATCTAATCCTCAAAGAAGCTCATGACTCTCCTCTTTCAATCCACCCCGGAAGTACAAAAATGTATCAAGATCTCCGACGGGAATATTGGTGGCCCGGCATGAAAAAGGACATAGCTGCATATGTCACGATTTGTGATGTATGCCAGCGTGTCAAAGCCGAGCATCAAAGACCCGCTGGACTCCTTCAACCTTTGAAAGTTCCCGAGTGGAAATGGGATGATATCAGTATGGATTTCATAACTGGTTTACCCAAAACCAGAAAAGGGCATGATACTATTTGGGTTATCGTCGATCGATTAACAAAAGTAGCACACTTCATTCCAGTCAAAGTCACTAATCGAGGAGATGAACTTGCCGAGCTTTACCTCAATAACATTGTGCGTTTGCATGGTGTTCCAAAAACCATCGTCTCAGATCGAGGATCCCAGTTTACATCTCGTTTCTGGGAAAGTTTGCACGGTCTTCTAGGGACTAAGCTAAACTTCAGTACAGCTTATCATCCCCAGACAGACGGTCAAACCGAAAGAACCAATCAAATTCTAGAAGACATGTTGAGAGCCTGTGTGCTATCTTATGGCTCTAATTGGGAGAAAAGCCTGGCTTTCGCCGAATTCTCCTATAACAACAGTTTTCAATCAAGCCTTCAGATGGCTCCCTTTGAAGCACTTTATGGAAGAAAATGCGAACCCTCTTTTACGGTCCGGTTGGAGAAAGGAAATTCTTTGGTCCAGACCTTATTCAAGAGGCTCAAGAACAGGTAGATTTGATTCGAAGCCGATTGAAAGAAGCCCAATCTCGCCAAAAGAGTTATGCCAACAATCGTCGACGTGAACTCAGCTTTGAAGTCGGTGATCATGTCTATCTAAAAGTGTCACCTCTTCGTGGAGTTCGTCGCTTCCAAATTCGTGGGAAGTTAACTCCTCGATATATTGGACCATATCGTATTCTCCAGAAGATGGGTGAGATGGCATACAAATTGGAATTGCCACCTCAACTATCCGAAGTTCACAACGTCTTCCACGTCTCTCAACTCAAGAAGTGTCTTCGTGTACCCGCCGAGCTCACCAACTTGGAGAACATCGACCTTCAGCCAGATCTATCATATCGAGAATACCCAATTCGCATCCTGGAAGAAGTAGAGCGTCAGACAAGAAACAAGTCCCACAAGATGCTAAAGGTCCAATGGAGCAACCACACCGAAGACGAAGCCACGTGGGAAAGGGAAGATCATCTCCGGAAAGAATTTCCAGACTTCTTTTAGATCCTCAAATCTCGAGGACGAGATTTTTGTAAGGGGGGTAGATTTGTAACAGCCTCAAAATAATGAAATAAAATAAAAATGAATATAAAAATCTTTTGTGAATTATTTCTGATTTTCCTGAATTTTCTTGAATTATTGGAATTTCTTTTGCCATTTCTTTAATAAAAGAAATTGAATTAAGCAACTCTAATACATGGAAAATGAAAATGGTAAAATACAAAAGTAATAAAAATTTACAAAAATGTGAGATAAATTTCAGACATATCAAGGGTCTTGATTATGCCACTTGCCATGATCTGGAAACATCAAACAAGGTGAAAAGACTAAAATGCCCTCAACTAGATATTTTGAAATAAAGTAAAGTTAGCTTGTTGCAGAAGATTTCTAACTCAACCTGAGTTGGAAATTTAACCATACCGACATCCTGACCTAACCCATCTCTGGTAGAAATCTCAAGATTTTATCCTAAAATTTATTATTTATAAAAATTCAAAAACAGACAGACTAAAATACTAAAAATCCTAATGTCAGAATTTTCAAAAATAAAATATAAGAGATAAAATCATGAAAATTTTACAGTGAGTAAATAATGGTAAACAAAAGTTAAAAACGAATTTTCATAAAATAATAAATTTAATTTTATTCTCAATTAAATAGAAAACAGAAACAACAGAAAATCTAATACCACATTGTCAGAATTATATAAAATTCTCTATCGACCAAAAATTATTAAAATATTTACTGGAGTCTGGTAATAATCTCTAAAATCTGTGGTAAAATTTTCATAAAATTACTTCAGCCTTTACCCTCTGAATTCACCGGATAATCACCGTGCTGTCCGGAACCTAGCCGAAATCTCTTCTCCCCAGTCACCGCCATGTGGGCCCGTGTGGACAGATGTCCCCGTGCCGACCTCTCCCTGCTGAGCTGTCCCCACACGTCAGCTGCAGCCCAGGTTCTTCTCCCTCTCCCGCTCACTCTCTCCCTCTCGCGCGAAGGTCACCGAAGCCGCGCCGAATTTGTCGCGTCTGAGCCGCAACTTGCCGAACAAGTTGGCACCTGCGTCTCCCCTGGTCACGCCTCTCTAGCCTCGACTGCCGTGCTCTCTCCTGTGCCAGCGAACGGCCGAGAGAATTCCCGCGCCAAGCCGTAGCTGCCCGAACCGTTCCCTTGCGCCATTCCCCTTCTCCTCCCAATAAGAACCGGTCTAGCCTGCCTCTGGCTACCATCACAGCCATACCAACACACCAAAGCCACAGAACAGCTCCGGCGCACCCTCTTTCTTCTTCAACTCCGGCGACGACCGAAAAAGGGGAAAACGGCCAATCTCATGCGCCACTGAACCACACTCCGAACCAATACAGCCGAACCATCCTAGCAACCTCCCGAAGCCATTACCCACCTCAATTGGTGCTCATCTTCTCCGGCGAACCTTCCCGGCGAACTCTTTCTTCCGCCACAGCCATCGCACGGTGAGAGCTCTACCCGAGTGTTCATCCTTCACAAATACTGATGAAATTGAATCCTCAAGCCTTGTAGATACTCGCCGAGTTGATCTTCCACCTCGGGAAAGTCTGCCGGTGCGTCGCCGCCGCTCAGCCATGGCCGCTGCCGCACCCGCACGGTGGCGCGCGGTTACCGTCCACCATAAGCCGAATCAGTAGCACCCTTACACGCACATGGACGTGCTGAAGCTCGCCGTGGAACCCATTCCACCTCCCCGGTGATGGTACGCCGGCGGCAAGCTTCGGACGACCAAGCTCTGCTTTCGAGTCTCTGCCGAGTGGGGACCGGATGTCAGTCTCAGTAGCTGGTAGCGAGCTGCGCTCACTGCCAGGCGGGTCCTCCGTGTCAGTCTCACGCACCGCACAGCACCCCTGCCGAGCGGGCCCGCGCTATCAGCCACTCGCTCTGCACAGTTGCCCGGTCCCGCTGGTCAGCCTCTGCGCGTGCGTGCGTCTCGCTGCCGTCTGGGCCCGGCTTGTTAGCGCCTCAGCCCAGCGCTCAGCTCAAAAGGGAAAGCGTATTTCAGAGGCGAAGGCGTAAATTCCGTTTTTGGAAATAATCTTATTTTCCAGCAATTTTCAAACCCGAAAATACTCAAACTTGAATATCTTTTGAACCAAAGGTCAAAAGTTTATGAAATAAATTTCTAAATTCATCTAAAATCATGTAAATTCAGAATATGTAAAAATATTTCAAAATTAACCCTGTTTGAATTTTAAATTTAAATTTCAAGAAGAGAATTTAAAATATGCTATGTATAAAATTTGTGTAAATTAGCATAAAATTAAATGAAATAATTTCGTTAGAATCCTTATTCTGTGAGGAACCTGAATATGCAAAAATATTTAGGGTGTTCCATGGAAAATATTTAAAATACTTCATATGGCAAGTAAATAGTTAATAATAGTCCAAATAAATTCAGAAAATTCATAATCTGAAAATATAAAACAACAAAAAAATGTATTAATCTCTGGAATTGGTTAATTAAAAATAAATAACACAAGAAAATAATATTTGCTAATACTCAAATCCATTAAAGACAAGAAATACATGTATATACCATGTTAATAACTAATTAATCATAAAGCACAAACACATATATCTCAATTTAAGTCATATTTGGTTTATAAATTGGTTTTATTTGTATCTTTTTCTGATTCTCTTGCTTTATTTGGATTTCTTTGCTATTGCTATTCGACGTGTAGATCCTGACGAGTCTGATCTAGCAGTCGACGACCAGGAATACGATACTGAACTTCAACAAGGCAAACACCCTCCTTTGATCATGTTGATCCCAAATTTTATAAATGTTTTCATGAAATGTTTTATTGCATAAGTATGTTTAGAAAACACTGCTACTTTGTGGGTAATGGTAGTTATACCTGTAGACACATGAAATTCCCTGCTAGGTATGAAACTGTGAACCTTTGATAACCCTAGATTATGGTAGACAATATCTGATGTCATTCTCACCGTAGATTCATGCTTAGCCATGCTTAAAAGAAAAGATAAAACCTCGATATGATTCAAAGGTTGAATATGACAACTGTTGGGAATGAATTTCTGATGGTAATTTACTTTAAAAATGAAAACTATAGTAGATGTGGGCAATTACTGGCAATAGCCTGGTGTGCAGAAGGACTTGCACGTAGTGTAGGGGGAGATTATTGCCCGTGTCGGATTAAGGACCGAACTCAGTGTTTGTTAAACCCAAGAAATGCCGTGCAACCACAAGTGCTGTTTATGCGGCAGCCTTAACCTACTAAGTTACTTAAAACTAGCCTTGCACCTTGGTAGGTCGGAGTTGTCTGTTGTTCCTTAATGGATTGCTCGAAGGGCGCCCACACTGAGGTGATCATGGAACAAACGTTTACCGATACACCGGTGCACGCCGTACTATGGAAGGTTCCATCATTTCATTGCTCTGAGTCTCTGTCCATAGTATGGGTTTTCGTCCCGGGCTGGTGCAATGTTAGGGTTAGGTAATGCAACCGTTATGTTGTGTTTCCCTAGTCGACACACCTAAGGCAGTGCGTTATTGACCTGACAAAAAGGGGAAAACATTTCTTGTGGGTAAAGCTGTACACCTCTGCAGAGTTTAAAACTTTTCGAAAAGCCGTTCCCGCGGTTATGGGAGTCTTGGTGAGCCAACATGAGTTAGCACTTTTATTTTTATAAACTGTGGATTCTACCGGGTGTTGGTAGAAGTTACTTTGGATTCTACCAGGTGTTGGTAGAGATGAATTTCTGGGTATGGCAATGATACCCAGACTCGTGTGAATTTAATTACTGTACTTACATTTATTATTTTCAGTACTCACTTTGCTTTTACTTAAATTCAGTTTTGCAATCTACTATTCAGTATTTACATTGCAAATTCAGCTTTCTGCAAAATAACCTTAAGCCTGTCCTTTGGAATGGCTTGCATGTACATGGTAGGATTTGTTCAAAGTCTTGCGAGTACGTAAGTACTCAACTTGCCTCTGTTGAAATTTTTAGGTGAAGAATCAGACCACCCCAATGAATCGTATATTGACGCAGGATACGGGGATGTGAACGATGAATTTTACTAGAGCTTTTCCTTGTCGGTTGTTCGTGGAAATTTTGGGTTAGAAAGGCATACTACAAGAACTTTATTTCCACTGTTATGTTTTATTTTGGTATTGTAAGAACAGTATGAATGATGCTTCCGCTATGTAATAAAGTTTGTGTATGACTGTGATATCAATTTGTAATGTGCGTACTAGCCACTGATCATGGGACTAGTACGGAAAACACATGGTACCCATTGTTGATATTTATTATCAAAAATGGGGGCCTTACAAAGACTGACAGAGGTACTCCCTCCAGTCACAGATAGTTATTATTAAGGACATTGACGTGGTCTCCAAAACTCAACTGTGACTACTAATTTTTATTAAAATACATTAAAAAAATCTAATAAAATTATAATATTATGAAAGTTCATTTTGAGATGAATCTATACATATGATTTTTACGCATTCAATCTAAATATTTAAAAAGATATCAATAGCAAAAGTTTCAAAAGTTTGACTGCACTTAATCCAAACCGACAAGTATCTGTGAACCGGAGGGAGTACTATTGTTGAGACTGTCAGGACCGGATTTCCAAAAACCGAACCCTCTGTGTATAACTGTGCTAGTCCAGAAAAAGCTAGCACACACAGCGAAAATAGTGATGATAAACAATCATATCAAGAATCAAATAATTTTAATTAAGCAAAAAGGTATTAGCCTTATGGCCAATTATTACAAATAAACAGCCTCATGGCTTGAGTTCAATAAGAAGCGGCGGAAATAAAATAACAGTAGCAGAATAAGCCCATCTATTTGCCCACAGGCAATCGACTGGGGTACACGTCCTAGTAATCCGGATCGCCTTCATCATAACCACAAGCATAGAACTCGTAGTCATCTTTAGCTTCTGCACACTCCTCTGTGGAAAGTTAGGATATTGCAAGGGTGAGCACAAAATATACTCCATCAAGTCTTGGAAACATAATGCATGATAACTATATGCAAGGCTAAACAATTGAATGCATAATATGGCTCTTTTAGCATAAAGCAATGTTTAACTTTAAATATCAATAGTAATTTCACAAAGCATCATTTGATCAAAATGTAATTGAATTTGAAGTAACAACTAATCAGATTCCAACCACCTGACTGGCTCTAGCCGCCAAACCACAACCCGAGAGTTCCATCCACTCACGAATTTTCAAACCACCTTTTTCATTTAAAACAAAACCACAAAATCTACAATGTGCCTCGTCTGCCCTTGACCGTGGGTATGGCTACTTAAGTAGTTTTAACTCTGCAGAGTGTGTACAGTTTTACCCACAAGACATGATCAACTCCTGTTGCCATGCAATTAACACACTTCCTTTGGTGTGTCGGCAGAGAGATCATGACAAGGCCTTTACAATGCACAATTTCGCTATTAACTGCACCCGCTAAGGTTTCATTGCTGTTAGGGTTCTAGCCACCTAGTACAGAAGCCCCCTCTTGCGCCATGTGGGACAACTGTCTCCATCCGACACCCACATTCCAACGAATAGCGAAGCCAATAACGAGATGCACAAATTAATTAGTCAGGTCATACCCATATAGATTTGTGGTTGTACGGTAGTGCTCGGTCCATGATAACACATGCTTCGGTCCTTAATTGACTAGGGCGGAACATTCACTTTCAAAGTCTCGTGCATCCAACACCCACCAAACATCCATTTGCTCCGGTCTAAACCATTTCCACTTTATTTTATTTAAATAATAACAACAATACCAATTGCCACCTTTTCACAAATAAATTTAATGTTTGAAATGATTCCCATAATGGCATAATATCGAAACATTTAAGCTGGACTAAGCAATTCTACTGTCCTATGATACACTATTGGTTATTATTGATAAATTAGCTAATATCATCTAGGGTGACAAAGGTTCGACATGATCAATACCAATGAGGGTATAACAAATCTGGAATTTAACTATACCTTAAAACCATGTTTAAATTAAAATACATAAAAGTATGCATGCATAATTTAAAACAACATAGGTAGAGGAAACTATATGAGAAAAGCATCTAAATTCAAATAAAATGTAAATAAATTCAAATAAAATATAAAACTAGAATAAATAGGTAGAGGATAATTTTATATGAATTTAGGAAGAAGAATGAGGTTAATCGGACTTAAGATGAAGGAGATTGGACATTTTGAATCCAAAATTTGACCTTTCACTGGACTTGGAGAATAAATGGTTTCCGATAGAGCTCTGGTGAGAATTTTTAAAATATGATTTTACCAGATGTATATGGAACTTAGAGGAAGCTCCAGTAAAAATTTGAGTATAAATGGAGGTCAGGAGCAGCCAGGAGAGCTCACTGAAAGTTCGTCGGAGTTCAAAAAGAATGGCTTGTCTAGGGAGATCTGATGGATGGACTGGAACAATTCCAAGCAGATTGTGAGGAATGAGGAGGGGAACTTGGGGTTCAATTTATAGGGCAATCAGACCAGCGGATCGTCAGAAAACACTTGCCAGAGTTATGGTCAGAATAGTAACCGAATTCGCCGGAGTAAATGAGTGAAATGGATGGAATTAAATGCGGGACGGGTCCGCTCGCGTACTGTAGTGACGTGGGTTTTCACTGTAGCTGACGGGTGGGCCGGGAGATGCGGTTCGGATCTGGATGAACAGTAATCGAAAATAATAAATCCGAAAGCAATTATTTTTCTTCTAAAAATTCATATTAAATCCAAAAATTAGCAAACAAATTAAATGTGGGAATTTGAAGAGGTACCGGTTTAAACAATAAAAGCATAAATAAATATTTTTAAATAATTTGAAATTAATATTTCTAGCACTTTAATTATTTTTTAAATGCTAAAAATAAATAGGTTTGGGAAAAATAGCCAAACAGTTCTAAAAATTTTGGAAAAAAATCTCAAAAATACTTTAGAATATTTGTAAGCTAATAAAATTATTTTGTAATTTTTAAGATTTTAAATGTTTTGTAGAAATTCATTTTGTGAAACTGATAGTTGCGAAAAGAGTTTTAATAAAATCCGTAGAATTCCAAATAAATTGCAAATTGAATATGATAAATAAAACAAATCAAAATAAAATTTTTAGGATGTTACAAACCTACCCCCCTTAAAAGAAATCTCGACCCCGAGATTTGGATGGTCTAGGGAAAAAGTTTGGGATACTCTGCTCTCAGATCTTCTTCGCGCTCTCAGGTTGCTTCCTTTTCCGAATGGTTGCTCCATTAAATCTTACAAAACTTAATTGTCTTGTTTCTTGTTCTGCGCTCTGCCTCATCCAGAATTCTGATTAGATACTCTTGGTAGGTGAGATCCTCTTGTAGCTCAACATCCTCAATCTGCATCTATTCTTCAGGTACCTTGAGGCACTTTTTTAGCTGTGACACATGGAATACATTGTGCATATTTGATAACTGTGGCGGTAGCTCTAACTGATAAGCAACTTCTCCACTTCTGGCTTTGGTTAGGAACGGTCCAATGTATCTTAGTGCTAACTTTCCACGAACTTAGAATCGACACATCCCTTTGAGCAGTGAGACTTTCAGGTACACATAGTTACCAGGAACAAAGGTTAACTCTCTTCGACGACTGTCAGCGTAGAACTCTCTTCGACGATTGTCAGCGTAGCTCTTCTGTCTAGACTGCGCTGTTCTCAATCTTTCTTGGATCATTTTTACTTGTTCTTCAGCCTTTTGTAAAATATCAGGACCAAAGACTTGGCGATCTCCTATTTCATTCCAGCAGAGAGGTGTCCTGCACTTTCTTCCATACAAGGCTTCAAATGGTGACATCTGCAAGCTTGCTTGATAACTATTGTTATATGAGAATTCTGAATAGGGTAAACTTTGATCCCAACTTGTCGCATTGGACAACGCATAAGATCTTAACATATCTTCGAGAATCTAATTCACTAGCTCAGTCTGTCCATCAGTCTGAGGGTGATAAGCTGTGCTGAAATTTAGATTGGCACCCAATGCTTCTTGCAAATTTTGTCAGAATCTTGAAGTGAATTGTGTGCCTCAATCTGAAACTATTCTCTTGCCCACACAATCCTTAACGTATACAACTCTGCGAGTTTATCTCCCTAGTAGGTTGTTCTCACAGGAATGAAATATGCAACTTTTGTCAATCGATCCACTATCACCCATATTGAGTCATAACCTGATCTAGTTCTCGGAAAACCTGTAATGAAATCCATTCCAATTTCTTCCTACTTCCATTCAGGTACCTTCAACGGTTGTAGCAGTCCAGCGGGTCGTTGATGTTCAGCTTTAACTCGCTGGCATACATTGCACATAGCTATGTATTCTGCAATTTCTTTTCTCATCCTTGGCCACCAATATATACCACGGAGATCATGATACATCTTAGTATTGCCTGGATGAATCGAGTACGCTGATTCATGCACCTCCTTAATATCAACAGCTTGATCTCTTTTTGATTTGGCACATAGATACTTTTTCCAAGCCAAACTATTCCTTCTCCATCCTCTGAAAATCTTGGGGCTTTACCTTCCTTTATTCTATCCTTGATCCTAACAGCTTCTTTATCTGACTTTTGCATCTTTTTGATCTGATCTACCAAGGTTGGTTGAATCTCCAAAGAAGTTACAAAACCTTCCTCCACTAGTTCCAAATTCAAATGCTGAAACTCCTTGTGAAGAGCAGGTTGTCCCTGAATCATCAAATTGTTGCAGTAGCTCTCCGGCTTAAGGCATCAGCAACTACATTAGCCTTACTAGGATGATAATGTATTCCCACATCATAATCCTTGATTAATTCTAACCATCTTCTTTGTCTTAGGTTTAGGTCTGCTTAAGTAAAGATATACTTCAAACTCTTATGGTCTGTGAAAATCTCACAACGATTCCCGATGAGATAAATGCCTACACAACTTTAGTGCATGCACAACTGCAGCCATTTCCAAGTCATGGGTTGGATAGTTTTCCTCATGTGGTCACAATTGCCGCGAGGCGTATGCAACTATTTTGCCTTCTTGCATCAAGACACACCCAAGTCCCTGTCTTGAAGCATCACAGAAAATCTCAAAGTTCTTCTGAATATCCGGTAAAATGAGCACTGCGGCTGAGGTCAATCTTTTCTTTAATTCCTAAAAACTTTGCTCACAGGCTTCAGACCATTCAAACTTCATTTCATTCTTCAGCAACTGGGTAAGCGGTCTTGCAATCTTCGAAAATCCTTCTATGAATCTTCGGTAGTGCCCTGCTAAACTGTAACATCCCAAATTCAAGCTAATAATTAAAATGTGGCATGTTTTGATCCTTGTGAGTCTTGGATTTCCTCATTGAGTTGGTTGTGGAGTTAGTTCATGCATCCATGATTTTATGTCAAGGAAATCCTCTAATTGCCAAACCTAACACCTTAATGAAACTCAATCAAACGTCAAACAACATGCTATAGCAAATAATTTTGTAAAATACTAGAGAACAAATGGAGAATGAATATAATTTTTCTAGAATTGTTCAACACCATTCACATAGCTTAAAAATTCAAAAACAGACTGGAAAGCAGCCAACTTTGAAGAATTACTGTTCTCAAACCACAAAAGATAATCAAGTGAAACCAAAGAAAATGGAAAGTAGAACTCCTGGGCTATCTACTCAAAAATTTGCAGAATTTTTTTAACCAAATCTTCACCCTTTGCCAAGCCTGCCCATCTGACATGTCTTTTCCGCACTCCATTTCGCCCAGCTGCTGATCAGCTCCGTTGCTCTCGATGAATCTTGGAGCTGTGCCTCTGGCAGGGTGGCCCCACACGTGCTTGGGCCCACTGGCCAGCCCCTCTTCTCTCTCTCCATCCTTTCCTCACTCACCAGCTCCCTGCCCGAGTACTGCCGCGGCACCATTTGTCGTCGCTGAGAGCTGCCCGGGCAGAACTTTTCCTCCACGCGGCCTGCAGCGCCGAACCCCGCCGTGCTGTCGCCTCCAAGCATTGCCCTCTCCGCTGCACTGGTTCAAATTGGCTCAGGCCCTCTCCTCTCACTCCCTTGCTCGCTGCTGCTGCTCTTGTGCTGTGGAGTTCATTCGGCCGAGCCAGCACCGAGCCAAGCCAAACCTTCAACCGAAGCACCAGGTGAACTCCTCCACCGAACCTCTTTCCTTGCGTGCAGCTTGTCCATCTCCTGATCATTTCCTTTCCATTCCGCATGCAGCCGAAGCCATCTCCTCTTTGCTTGCTCGCTGCTGCTTGCTCTCTGCCGAGGAACTCATCCGGCCAAGCAAAGCACCGAGCCAAGCCTTCTTCTTCCTATAGCGCCAGGTGAGCTCGGTCATTTCATCCATGCGCACGGCTTGCTCCACCTCCTGAGGTTCTCCCTGTGCATGCATGCAGCCAAGCCGACGCCAAAGACCTCCTCAGCCGAGCCCTCTCCTTCTCCAGCACGCGAACTCACTCCAGAAACCGAGCCAGTCGAGTCCAGCCTCGCCTCGCCTCGCCATTTTTGGTTTTGGAGCTCTAAGGTTTGTAGAGGTAAGCTCAAGTATTATAGCATGAGACCTTGTCACAAACAACAACATGGCGCAGTGGTAGAGTCACGCATGCACATTCAGCACGTCTGGGGTTCGAACCCAGGTTTTGCAGAATTTTTTCCTTTTTGCCCTTTTGGAATAAAACCCTTATAACTTTTGCTGTGAATCTCCGATTAATGCAAACTTAGTTCCTAAATTTGAGTTACTTAGTATGAATTCAGAATATGCAATAAAAAGTTACATGTTGCTTGCTGCAAAAACTTTTAATTAAGAGTTGAATGGAAGCCATGATTTAAGTATTATGAAGGAACTATGATAATCCTAACTCTAAAAATTATGAAATAAATCCAACATGCTCCTGCAATCTCAAATGTTCCATTTCTGTAAAAAGATTTAGGATTTAATGTGTTTTACATCAAAAAGTTGATTGCGCAAAGCCTTAATATCATGCAAGATTCAAATAGTTAAAATATGGATTAAATGGACTCAAAAATTGGTGAAACCAGTTTAGATGCAATCTTGGGTTTGTATACATCACCAGTATATAAAAACATTTAAGTTTCACCTTGGTTTGCCATATTTTCTCACTAGTCAAACATGCGATCGGTAAATCGGTCGATTGGCCGAAACGTCCGCAAAAGAACCCCAAACTCAACAAAACTGAATGCTATAACCCTAGAATAGCATATAAATGCTTGCTGAGTGAAAATGGTATCATATTGAATAATTTTGAGTTAGGACATATTTAGCCGCAATGAACTTCGGTATGAAAAACGTCTTTAACGAAGGTAAAAAATCATGAAACCAACTTTAAAACACTCTTAGGGTTACCCTAAGTTTGCACCTGAAAAATGGTTAGATTACCCCATAAGGTGTGATTGCAATCGAAGAATGAAAACTGGACCGTAACTACGCGAATAATGTGGTCATATAAGCCTTTTTGGCAACCCGTAAAATTTCTTATATACATGCAAAATAGTGAAAGAATAGCTGAGTAACATTCTATGATACTTATACTACCATGTTCTGGAAAAATATTTCATTTATAACCTTCTTAGCATATTAAACTAGTTACTACAAAAACCTTAAGTGACTACAAACTGCACATTTCAGAATCACTTAAGCACTTTCGGTGGCTTGTAAACCTACTCGGCCAAATATGAAATTTTGGGGAAAAGGTCCAGAATCATACCCCAGTATGTGGAAAACTAAAATATGGAAAAATATATTGATTACAACTTGCTAAACATATAAAAACTGTTAAGGCAAACACCCTAAATAGTAACGAGGCTAGAGCTTTACCGAGTGGCCGATTGAAATCGGAAGTCTTAAACTTAATCATCGGCAGTGCAAGAATTGTCACTTAACTAAATAGAATCAACCAATAACTAAAAATTCCAGATCCATCATATAGGAATTACTCTCGTGCATAAGCGCTTAAGTCTAAGTACTATTCATGCATAATACTACAACTAGTGACTTCTTCTAAATTAAACTATTTTGCGTCTTGAATTCGAAATTATAAGCAATGAAATACATAAATATAGCCACTTGAATTCATAAACAACTTCATGTAAACTCATAACTAAAACCTTTGTAATCAACAAGCGAAAACAAAACGTTTACGTAAAGGGACTTACCAAACACCAAGTGCTAACAAAATCGTTGAGCAAGAAAGTAATTAAGACCTCAAAATCAGCATGTTCTTCTTGGTAAGATTTAATTTGGTAATTTTATCTGATTTCTTTTTGTCCCATTTTGATTCGGTGTTATTTGCTTTTGTCTCGGTTATTATTATTCGGTGCATAGACGACGATAATTCGGATTTGGTTATTAACGACATCGACTTTGATCCGGATTATATTCCTGACGACGAGCAACCAGGCAAGCACCTCCTTTGACCATTTTGATCCCATATTTTCAAAGTTATGTTGTTTTATCAAACTATATGCATGCGTGTATGTTTTAACTTGCTATATTGTGGGCGATGGTAGCTAAATCCAATTGTATGCATTTCCATTACCTTGTCATTCGATTTACTGCCGTTGTAACCTAGTAATGGTGTAGACAATAATTAATATCACTTGGGTAAAACTTGTGAGATTAACATATGTATATGCTTAGACATGCTCATTAGAACGAATTTTAAATGTTGGTTACCACTTTGACTACTATGAGCAACTTTGTTTATTTGTATGGGACCGAGGTATGGTTTCCGTGTATCTTGCACTACTACAAAACAGCACATAGGTGATGCCCTATTTGTGGCGGTTCTTTTGAAACCGTCACAAATACATGTATCAGTGGCGGTTATATATGGAAATTGGCGGGAGGATCATTTGTGGTGGTTTTATCCAAAAACCGCCACAAATAATACATTATCTGTGACGATTTTTATTTGAAACCTCCACTGATAACGCTGGGACTATTTGTGACGGTTGGTAGATGGAACTGTCACAGATAATAAATTATTTGTGGCGGTTTGGTTTTAGAACCGCCACTAATCTAATTATCTGTGGCGGTTTGAATTTAAAACCGCCACAAATAATGATTTCTATATATACCATTGTCATGCCGGTCATCTTCATCCTCTGTCATTGGTCATCTTCCTCCTTGTTGCTGACTAGAAAAGTTAGCTTTTTGATTTCAGATTTTTTGGCCAAGATCTTGTGCTTCTACTTCCTAGAATTGTTCCAAGGTGTGTAAATTATGTCTCCTCTCTTCATTTATACTATGAAATTGCCATTAAAGGTTTATTCCTAGCTTAATTAAGGTTTAGATGCAAGGTCTACATTTAGTTTGTTTTTTATTTACCTAGCAATTTGTAGATGATGAATTTATTACCTTGTTGTATTAGATTAAGTTGTCTACCTTGTTTAGATGATGAATTTTTTGTCTAGCATATATCAAATTTATGTATTTACGATTATTGGATATTAATGAAAAATAAATAATAGTTAATATGATAGATGGGTGATCATGAAGTTAATTGCCTTGCATTTTGAGATGAGGAATTTATTATGTTGCTCTTAGAAGAATATGTATAAAAATTACGTAGTTAATATTTTTTCTTAGTTATCATTAATTTTTTTGTTAGCGTGCATATACATCCAATTTATGTTAGTGAATTTTTAGTGAAGCATATAAACCCAATTTATGTAATTAAGATATGAGAAATTAGGTATTGTTAGTGAATTTTATGAAGCATATAAACCCAATTTATGTAATTAAGATTGTTGGATGTGAATGATAAATAAATTTTAGTTAATATGGTAGTTGGGTGATCATGAAATTTTGAGGTGAGGAATTTATTATGTTGATCTTCCGGAGGATATATATAATTTTTGGTCACATATGAGTATATATTAAAATTAATTAATTAAGTTTGCAACATTTACTTAGTATTAATGTTGTCCCGTTAGTGGATATTGTTGAATATTCGAATAACAATTTATTTAATTAAATTTTTTGGATATTAATAAATTGCTTAAATTAATGAACTGTAGATGGACCGGAGATGGATGTACGATGCGAACCGTTGCAGCCAAGAATATATCGACGGTGTATCTGTTTTTCTAAGGGCAGCCGAGGAGAACAGCTTGCAAAAGAAGACGGAGTACATACACTGTCCATGCATTGATTGCAAGAATGAGAAGATGTTTTCGAACAAAAACCATATCCATTTGCACTTGATCCGGAGGGGTTTTGTAGCTGGCTATACAAGTTGGACAAGGCACGGTGAAGAGGAGATCATACTTCAACGTGATAACGCATTGGATGATGGAGAAGGCATTATGGCAGCTGACATCGGTTATGGATCTGATGAAGATAGGTTGGACATTGATGACTACAATGATCTGGCTCAAATGTTGCGCGATGCAGAAGAGAACTATAGTAGTCAGAGAGAGTTTAATCAATTCAAGGGCTTGATGGAGGATTCGGAGAAACCTTTGTTCCCGGGTTGTAAGGAGGAATACACGAAATTGCACACGGTGCTCTCGCTGCTAAAATTGAAGGCAGGCAATGGTTGGTCCGACAAGAGTTTCACGGCGTTGTTACATCTCTTAGCGGACATACTGCCTGAAGGAAACGTGTTGCCTAAAACCACGTATCTAGCTAAGAAGGTTGTATGTCCCTTGGGATTGGAAGTAGAAAGAATACATGCTTGTCCAAATGATCAGATACTCTATCGCAAAGACTATGCGACATTCATGTATGTCCGTGTGCAAAGCATCGCGATACAAGCGTAAGGGCGATGACAAATGGGTTATCGAGGTGAAGAAAGGAGCTCCGCTAAAGTGGTGTGGTATTTGCCAGTAATACCTCGTTTGAAGCGTTTATTTGGAAACAAAAAGCACGCCAAATTGATGCGATGGCACTCGGAAGACCGTAAGAGGGCTG
Source organism: Guadua angustifolia (assembly GCA_036346375.1). Classification (NCBI taxonomy): domain Eukaryota; kingdom Viridiplantae; phylum Streptophyta; class Magnoliopsida; order Poales; family Poaceae; genus Guadua; species Guadua angustifolia. The sequence goes on from CM070512.1 coordinate 36,357,509, forward strand.
GAAAATCGAGACACCCACCGATTACGCCCAAAGGAGAACCATCGATAGAATCTTTAGGGAGAACTTCGGGAATGAACCGAGGAATGTAAGGTTTGGGTTGAGTACAGATGGAATGAATCCTTTCGGTAACATGAGTAGTATTCATAGCACTTGGCCCGTGACTCTCTGTATCTACAACCTTTCTCCTTGGTTGTGTATGAAACGAAAGTACATTATGATGTCGCTGCTTATCCAAGGGCCGAGACAACCTGGCAACGATATTGATGTATACCTACAACTATTGGTGGAAGATCTTGTGATACTGTGGAACGAAGGTGTACAGGTATGGGACGAGTACAAACGAGAGTACTTCATCCTACGCGCATTGTTGTTCTGCACCATCAATGATTTTCCTGCCCTTGGTAACCTATCCGGCCGTACTATAAAAGGAGCCAAAGCATGCCCCCAGTGCATGGATGAAACCGCTAGTGTGTGGCTCAATTACTCGAGGAAAACTGTGTACATGCATCACCGTAGGTTCCTTCACAGGAATCACCCCTACCGCAACATGAAGAAATAATTCGACGGGACAAAAGAGGATGGCATAGCTCCAAGGCCTCGTCGTGGGGAAGAGGTATATGATATGGTTAAGGATATTAATGTTGTATTTGGAAAGGGAGATAGTAATAATAAATCGAGATCTCGTACTGAGAAGACCACGTGGAAGAAGAGATCGATATTTTGGAACTTGCCCTATTGGAAGGACTTAGAAGTTCGACACTGCATAGACGTCATGCACGTAGAGAAAAATGTATGTGACAGCTTGATTGGTCTTTTACTGAATATTCCTAGCAAAACTAAGGACGGACTGAAGGCAAGAAGGGACCTGGAAGATATGAAAATCAGAGCTGAGCTACATCCTCAAGACACCGGAAAAGGCCGACTTTACCTTCCCCCAGCTTGCTACACTCTATCCAAGAAAGAGAGAACAGAGCTCTGCAAATGCTTGCATGGTGTGAAAGTTCCGTCCGGTTACTCCGCAAGCATCAAGAAACTGGTCTCGATGAAAGATTTGAAGTTAACTGGCATGAAGTCTCATGATTGTCATGTGATGATGACACAAATGCTTCCTATTGGAATTAGATGTATTTTGCCCGAAAAGGTCCGAGAGGCAATCATGAGGTTGTGTTTCTTCTTCAACGCGATTTCACAGAAGGTCATCGATCCCAGCGGACTTTCTAAACTGCAGAATGATGTGGTCAAGACACTATGCCAGCTAGAGATATATTTCCCTCCATCATTTTTTCGATATAATGGTTCATCTCATTGTTACCTTGTGAATGAGATAAATATATGTGGCCCCGTATTTTTGCATCAGATATACCTGTTCGAAAGGTACATGGGTATTCTGAAGAAGTATGTACACAATCGATCTCAGCCGGAGGGCTGCATTGTGGAAGGTTATGCAACTGAGGAGGTTATCGAGTTTTGCGTGGATTACATGGAGGGGGTGGAACCGGTAGGAGTGCCTATACCTCGCCATGAGGGTAGGCTAGCTGGGCAAGGGACGATTGGAAGGAAATCAACAAATTCATACGATCATGGATTGTTCGAAAAAGCTCATTTCACAGTCTTGCAATAGTCAGTTGAGGTGTCCTCGTATATGGACATGCACAAGGATAAGCTACGAGAGAAAAATCGTGGACGATCAGAGGTTTGGGTAACAAAAGAGCATAACCATTTGTTCAATCATTGGTTCAAAGAGCATATGACTGGGAAAGAAACGAGTGTTATGTTGAGGTGGTTGGCAAAAGGGCTATCAGGTACAATCTTGACATGGCAAGGATACGACATAAATGGATATACCTTTTACACGAGATCTCAAGACAGCAAAAGCACTTACCAAAATAGTGGTGTCTGCATAGATGCCTATGACAACACAGGCAGTAAGAAGAGTAGCTTCTATGGGTTCATAGAAGAGATTTGGGAGCTCGACTATTGTATTTTTAAGATCCCGATGTTTCGGTGTCGTTGGGTACAACTCCCAAAGGGTGTCAAGGTGGACAAGTACGGCTTCACTACTTTGGACATCGAACATGTCGGATACAGAGACGAACCATTCGTACTTGCTTCGCAAGTAGCACAAGTCTTCTATGTAATCGACCCGACAGATAAGAAGCGCCATGTAGTTCTTCAGGGAAAAAGAAGGATCGTCGGAGTTGACAATGTCGTGGATGAGGATGAGTACAACCAGTTTGATGAGTTGCCTCCTTTCATAGATGGCAACATCAGGCTCGAGGAAGAAACCACTCAAGAAGCTACCTATCATCGCGACAATCATGAAGAAGGGCAAATTGTGAAAGAAAATAATTAACTACATACGAGTGATGTAACAATATGCATTTGTATGGAGTAATGGAAATGTGGTGTTATGCATTTGTGTGGAGTAATGGAAATGTGGTGTTATGCATTTGTGTGGAGTAATGGAAATGTGGTGTTACGTATTTGTATGGAGCATTTGGAGTGTCCGAGGGGGCGGAAAGAGAGGGATTCGAACCCTCGGTACAAAAAAATTGTACAACGGATTAGCAATCCGCCGCTTTAGATTCTTATCCAAGACTTGTATCATTTGATGATGCCATGTGAATCGCTAGAAACATGTGAAGTGTATGGCTAACCCAATAACGAAAGTTTCGTAAGGGGGATTACCCCTGTCTTTGTTTATGCTTCGGATTGGAACAAATGACTCTAATTCGTCCACGCCTACGAATCAGTCGACATTTTGTACAAATTTTATGAACAGAAGCTCCTATTTTCATATTTCCGTATTCCTTTCTAGTGGCAGCAGCATTACAGACAAAGCATTACAGAAGCTCTTATTTTCATAGTTTGTAATGTGATAGCAGCAGACAAAGCATTATCAGTGGCGGTTCTTAACTAGAACCGCCACTGATAAACTTATCTGTGGCGGTTCGTAACAATAACCGCCACTGATAAAATTATCTGTGGCGGTTCGTATAAATAACCGCCACAGATAATTACTTATTAGTGGCGGTTTTTTATACGAACCGCCACGAGATAGTTTATCGATGGCGGTTATTATTACGAACCGCCACCGATAATCCCAGAATATAAAGCTGCGCTTAAACCTAAACCCTAAACTCCGTCGATCACTCTTACGCTCGACGCGCCCTGCGCTTGACGCTGCCCTGCGCCGACGCCGCCCCATCCGTGGTCGACGCCGCCGCGCTCCCGGCGTTACGCCGCAGACGCCGCCCGCTGCGGTCGACGCTGCCGACGCCGCCCCCGCTCCGACGTTGCCCGCCGCCTGCGCCGGCCCCGCCGCTGCGACGCCTAACGCCGCCCCTTTGAGCCCGACGCCACCCCGGACTTCGCCATATCCGACCAGTGAGGTAAAAACCCAGCCCCAGCTTGCTGTCCCCTTCCTTAGAAGAACTATGCATGATATACCCATGAGGATGGAAATCTTGACTGAATACAGTTAATTGTAAACATGAAACGAGGTGAACCACATTTGCAAAATTTAGTTGGAATCGATATAATCTGGTTGTGATGGAATTGTCCAAAATTTTAATATCAGTCTGGTGACAATTCTAGCTAATATGTTAAGCACCTGCATAGCATAGAGTTGTCGAGGAATGGTTGGTGAAACATATATGTCTACCTTTTCACGAAGAACACTTTTTATAAATGACCCTTTCTCACTAGTTGGCAAAGATGTAGGCCAGCCAATCTGCATCAAGTTAGGAGGAAATATGGACATAAGTAATGCATTTTAATTCCAATGTTTCAATCGAACAGCAAATGTAATTAGTTAGCTCAACAACACCATGTTACATAACAAGTAGCTGTGTAGTGTAAGAGAAATAAATAAAGATCTTATTGGACCAAAGAGGGCAGATGGGAGAAGAAACGGCCTGTACCCTGTTAAAGAAAAGTACCAGCATCCTTTCCTCATCGCCACTAGCTTTCCTAGAAAACTATGAAGCTTTAGGAAAATAAACAATGTAACGAGGAAAAAAAACTCTCATGCAGCCCAGTCCAAACTATGTTGTTCATAAAGGAGTAGAAAGGAATTATTAGAGGACAAACAAAAGGGAACAAGATAACAGGGTAAAACGTTCAAATCAGCGATGCCAATAGTTATAACCCAATGCAATAAAGAGATGATGATCAAGTTTGATGGGGCTAGAGAATCCAATATGCACCTCACTAAATCAGCATATATTGGTTCTGTCCAATTTGCACAATCTAGGCCAAGATTTTGAAATGCTGGTGAAAAAAAATGTTTAAGTGCGTTAAAATAACAAGATAGATAAGAAAGATACATACTTCCAAAGCTAGACTTCCATTCTATTAAAGTCCTACATGTTTTACTCTGTACTATAGAAAACATATATTATGTAGGCCAATGCTGTCAATTTATCTACTTCATATGATGTTTTCCACTGGGATGTTTCCATTGTAAAAGCATACTGTTTTGCACTGAGGTTTGAACTTGAGAACATCATTTGTTCAAAACTAGTCTAGTCCAAGGAAGTTGAATTTAACAAAATTAGCACATAAAGAATGCACCCAAATCATTGATATTCTACTAAGAACTTCCTTATAAGTAAATCCATTCCACATTATGTAAATTAAGCACATTAAATTCAGAACATGCACTCATTAAAGAAACATATGCGTTCTCACTTTTGCTCACCTCTTTTATTAATTTTCTATTAATTCAACACATTTGTTGTTATCTTTAACATTCTCCTAAGTTGATGTAGATGTTATAGATAGAGTTTCTTCATGATCTAACAATGGGACAACAAGAGTTTCGAATCCAACCTTGGTTACTCATCTTTTTCACCTTTAGTGGTGCGGGTTATTTTGCATTCAGTTTCTCATTGTCAACATCAAATTGCACAATGTGGGAAACAACACTAGAAATAGGGGGTAAGTCGTTAGATATACTAGTCATACCAGCATGACGTATTGTACGATGCAACTCAATATGGTAATCTTGGATAGATTTGCACCCTTGTATAATTCTCTCAAAGTGGCGAAGTAGTTCTTCGCCATTATAGTATGGCATAAACTCACTTCTCATTATATCCTTAACTCTGACCAGGATGTAATGAGACTTTTCTAAAAAAATTATTGTCACCAATTATAAGTGTAGTCCTCAAACTCAATAGTGTCTCACATCACCTCTTGAGTTTTGGGAAGTTTGTGAAATTTGAACACCTTTTCTATTTGTTTTTCCCAAGTGAAATATTCCTCTGAATCATTACTTCCATTGAATAGGAATTTCTCGTACTTGTAACTTGCTATGATTAGTACTTAGTAGTAAGCAAAGACAACATGCATATGTGGAATATAAGTTGAATCATTCATCCTCACCCTTCCACTTAAAGATATAAGTGAATTTCAAGACAACATATGTGTAAGGATAATGGCACTTATGTAATCAAGGAATGAATTATAAAATATAAGTGAGGCACCAAAACTCTACTACACAAGTCATAGAGAGACATTAACTTATTGCTTCAAGAATTCAAAAAGGCACAACATTTGGATGTAGGAATTATGGCTGAAAAATCGAATTGATATGCTTGTATGTGAAATGTATGAAGAAAACAATGAACTAGATGGATTGAAACAAAAACTACGCGAAGGGAAAATGATTAACAACTAGTAGGAGAGATAGGAAGAATAGTTGAGGAAATACATTTATTCCTGGCTTAATCCCAATTATATGACTAGATGCCTTTTTATAGAAGTCTTTGACCAACTTCCTAATCACCTAGGACTCTAACTCAACTAGAAAAACAACCGGAATAGATACACAATCGAACTCTATCCTTAAAAATTCATATCTAATTCTGATTACAAACTCCCTAACAAGAATCTATCTCCAACAACTCCTGAACTTGCTACTTTTTTTCTCTTCTATGTCTCTCCCTTTAACTATTTTGTAATATCATTTGCTATTATGAAGTAGAGTAAGACACAACATTCAAAGATATAATGAAGATGAGTAAAATAGTCTTTTATAGATATGCCTTAGTGAAAGTCAAAAAAACTAAAATAACATATGAAATATGTAGTGCATTAATGGAGCCCGGAACCGAGCCTGTAATGGACGAGAGCCCGAGCAGGTACCTTACCCTCCACCCAACCACCGAAGGTGCCGAGGCCTCCACCCCTGTTGCAGATGATGCTCCTGTCGCAAGACGCCGAGGACGAGGGAGAAATAAGAAGCCTGAAGGCCGGTACACCATCTCGGAGGTCTCAGATACCGGGGCCCCTGTTGCACCGAAAAAATCAGCAGCAAAATACAGGTCAACATGCGGGTACATCGTAAGGGAAAAAGTGCCAATCACCTATTCGGATTGGCATAAAGTGCCCCGAGCCACCAAAGAGGATCTCTGGACAGAGCTCAGAGAGATCTTCGAATTTCCCGAAGGAGCCGAAGAACTCGTGCGTCGCGATGCATTGATGACCATGGATGCGGCGTGGAGAAACTTCAAGGCGAGGCTGAACGTAAATTATGTGAAGCAAAACCGGTCAGCCATCGGAGACTACCCAAGACTAGAGCCATATTGGGATGAGTTTGTGGCGATGAAGTAATCTAAAGCAGCAATGAAGTCCAGTGAGGACCACATTAGCATCGCAAGAAGGAATACTCACCCCCACAGACTTGGCACAAGTGGGTACGCGGGTAAAATTGCTGAATGGGAGAGGCAAGAATTACAAGCGTTCCAATTGACTGGCACAAGTCCCTTGCTCGGACTACCAGACCGAGTGAAGCACTACGTGCTAGCGAGGGCAGATATCTTGTCCAGTGGGAGTTTATCATTTAAGAGCACAGAAGATGAAGCAATGACGCAGAGAGTTCATCAGTTTTACGCCCAGTCCACCCAAGGATCTTTCCACCCAGACAGGGAGAAAGACGAGCTAACAGCGGCCCTAGGAAACAAAGAGCACCCCAGTCGAACACGAGGCGTCGGGGTCAAGGTTCCATGGAAGATGGGATTCCCTGAGCACGAAGACTCTTATAGGAGTCGGAAGAGAGCTAAGGAAGAGCGGGCTGAGAAGGAAATGGAAAGGATGAAGGAAAGGATTCTGCAAGAATTACAAGGCACCATTCAAGAACAAGTTCAACGACAAGTACAAGAAGCCTTGAGCCAAGCGCAGGCCCACAACGTTCTCTCCAGCCCTACAGGTCGTCGCAGCAGTTGCGCGTCCACGCCAATGGCAGAAGCGGACAACAACCATTATCCTGTGGACGACATAAAGGACCCCACACCCTGTCAGCTCAACGTGCCCGTGATGAACATATTTGTACAAGCTGCTACAGGGGTAGCTTATCCGTGCCAAGAAGGGGGTGTCCTGCATAATGCCCCGATAGCGCCAGGTTATGCAAAGGTCCAGGTGGACACGGTACTTGCACAGTTTGCTGATATCGGGCTAGAAAAACCCGCCAATGACGAGATAACAACTCTAGGAAGTGTCGTCCACTCATTCATCCAGTGGCGCAAGCGTGACATCGTCTTGGACCATCGATGCCGCCTCTCTGCGGTATAATCCACGATCCGTCACCAAAGACATGAGAGTGAAACGGTGAAGGAGCAAGATGAGGTACAAAAGAAATCCATTGAGGACCCCATAAAGATGGCCACTGTTAGTACTCCAAAGCAGAAACCGATAACACCTGGTACTTCAAAGGACAAACCTACAACCCCTGATCCCAAAAAATGGTACATTAGACAAGCCATGTCAGCCAGATCAAGCGAAGCCAGGACCGAGTATGATGTTGTGCGAGAAAAAAGTAAGGGCAAGGCGAAGTCTGCTGACCAAGATTTTCAACAAATATTGAAATTCGAGGTAGGGAAGCCCTTAGTCGCCGATTGGAAGTTAAAAGATATGACACCCATGATGCAGCGGTTACATGCATGGTACATGGAATGATCCAACCAAGACGTACTCCCGAAGGTGATAACTGCAATTTTCCAAGACGAACATTTTCACCATGAGGGCGCTGGCTACTTCTTAATAGAATTTGATAACTTGCACAACTTGTTCTATCAGGACGCCCTCGACATATGTTTTTTGAGATGCTGGTCACTGTAAGTGTCTAATACATCAATCTTGGTCTACATTCACGTAATACTGATAAATGTCATGTCTAACTATTTCGTTATATAGATACGAGATGATTGAACTACGAAGAACCAAGGGGCCAGTGGGATTCCTCGACCCGGGAACAGTTTGCCAAACAGAAATCGTTAGAGTACCAAAGGAGGTCGAGGAGTACGTATATAAAGCTCTGATGAAACTACAAGACAAGGAGTTTATACTTTTCCCATACAATTTTAAGTAAGTGCCTCACTAGCTAGTTAAATTACTCGTTGATTTCGTTATTTACTCTGATGTAAGGACTAATGACTATGGCATCATGCATGTGTATGTAGCTTCCACTGGATTCTCGTAATAATTCATCCAGAAAAGAGCAAGATGCTGATCATGGATCCACTGGATAAACCTAAAAAAGACTATGAAGTAATGACACATTTAGTGAATCAGGCGTTCAAAAGGTATTGTCAGAAGAGCACGAGATACCAACCGTACCGCAAAAACCTTACGATCCGTACTAAGTTTCCGGTACGCACGAAAAAATATTCTTACATCGTATTTCATAGTAAATAGCTCCTTCGACGACATCTTAGTTCATTCATTTTTTGCAGTGTCACAAGCAGCCGCGAGGAACAAATTTATGTGGGTACTTCGTGTGCCAGTACATGAGCGAAATCTTAGGTTGCACAATAAAAGACAATGACGTTGAGGTAAGTCATGCTGACATGACACATTGATTCCCACCACTCAATTTCTATATACTTTCTTAACTTTGTTTTTTATACTTATAGCGCCTCAAGTTGTCTACGGTAGGACTGCTTCCTTCTGAAATCGAAGCCATTCAGGGCCAGCTCGCCTACTTCATCATGAAGGAAATAATCAACAAAAAAGGCGAGTTTTACGACGAAGACAACAATGATCCACTCCTCCATACTCATGTCTCACATCACGTGTCTCCAGCCTCCGAAGACCCGTAGGCTTCTAGTTTAGAAAACTAATTTAGGCTTTTGTTACATCAATTTTGTATCATTATAAAGTGTAAATAACTCTTTGTTCCTTTGAAATGGGAACCCCTTCTTTTGTCAATGCCACTTCTTTTGTCAGTGGTTTACATGGTTATTTTTTCATATGAAGTTATTTCATGTGTTTGCCTTACATAGTTATTTTTTCATATGAAGTTATTTCATGTGTTTGTAATAGTTTGATAAACTAACCAAGTGAAAAAATTACTTGGTTTGTTTGATAAACTAACCAAGTGAAAAATGTTGATTGCTGCCATATAGCTTCTTCAGGTTCAATGTCACTTCTGTGTTTTGCAGAACATTTCCTGAAAAAGATAACTGTCAGTACCCTTCCTTTTTTATTGATGAACAAATTATATGAGTAAACGGCCCCAGTTTTCTCTGATCAATATTTTTGTTCTTTGATTGTAGCCCCGGAGAAGAAACACCGCCTCCCATCTGCTTACAATAGGGATGAGGATTATATTAAATTTGAGAAAGAGGTTGTTAGCGTATATTTGAGATTCTGAAATATAGTCTTCTTTTTATTGTTGCTTTTAGCTGATTGGTCAACCCTATTTAGGTGGAAGAGACTTTCCAACGGGCACTGGATGGGATTCATCAAGATAATTTAATACTGGAAATTAATGCGCTCAGGTGTGGCAATTTTTATATGTAGAATATTATAACACATAGAAGTGAGCAATCATTTCAGTATACTTTGGCCTGGACATTTTTTTTTGCTTGTGGATATTATACTGCAATTCTCCTCCTCTTTTTGAGGCATTAATGAGAATACAAGCAGAGGAAAAGGCAATTTTACAGCAAAAACTATTTTGGTTCATTAAAAAAATAGATATCAAGATAAGTTGCAATGTTTTTCTTGTGGAACATTCGACTAACTAGACAGTCATATTCCACATACCCTTTATTTTGCAGGAATATTGCAGTCATAATTTACACCTCCATTTGAAACAACAAATTATTTTCAGGGTGAAAGTTTATTAAGTATGTGAAAGTAGATTAACATTCTTTTCCCACATGAGAGCTTGCTTGTGTAGAGTAGGAAAAGGTTTTATGTCCATGTTATTGCAATTAATTTCTTGTGTTAGTTACTACAATGATATGTGTAGCATTTTTTGTTGTTTCATCTATTCAACCTACATATCATCGATAGTTTATGCTCATTCTGTAGTTTTGTCTGTTCTGTTGTTATAGTTATCAATTCATCATGGTTGATTACTCTGCAATTTCATGTTTATATTTCAGGCTGTCTTATAACCTTCAACATGCGGATTGTGCGGGAGCTTTGTTCTACTCCATCATGAGGAGTGCATTAGTGGCTGCACAATCAACTAATGGTAAGTTTTTTTTATGGATGCTATGTGATATTATGAACTGTGATGAATGTAAATCGTGATAACGGTTTGATCACTTGTTAGGATATCTGGCTTTTTAACCTAGAAGTGATCCAGTTTACAGAGTAGATTAGCCCTTTTCTCCACCTCTGAGCATCCTGTCAGAATGGTCATAGGAAAGAGCCTGTACTCTTAGCCGTGGTAACTGCCAAACAATAGTTTATGCTCTTTTTGTTTTGTGTCTTAATTTTATGGCATTGTGGTGCCGGCCATGCATCAACTTGCACGCTGATTAACTGCTCCACAGTACCACAATAGGCCTGGTAAAGGCAGCACCGCAGCAGGTCACTCTACCATCCCCACCAAGTATGTTGTCCGTAAGATCATAACCCATGCCAACCTGATTGGGTCATACTGGCTTATACTATTTCCAGTGTCCTTGGATGACTAGGCTCTTTCCTGTTTTGGTGCAGCATTTTTACCTTCTTAGGTTATTTGGATGTCCATATATGTTACCTTTATGTGCTGAATCTAAGCTCTGCTCATGGTGGACTATCAGGTTAAGAACCTAGCCCTACTTAATCAATCCAAAAATTCGTTTGAACCTATCCTGTTTCTATTTTTAGCCATTTTAAATGTTTTAACTGGTAATTTATTTGTTTTCGGCTTTTCGCCACAACTGGTTCATGATTTATTTAGTCCATGGCCAGATCTGTTTTATGAATCTGCTGTGCTGGTCTAATCTGTAGACTGCAGTTGAATATTGGTGAATGTGCAGTCTAATAGCCAAGCCCATTGAAATTAGATGACTGAGCTAGGTCTTTTAGTTTGTTAGGCTCTGTTTGGAATGGATGGTTCTGGCAGGAATTTTGGAGGAACTATATTGTTTCCTGCATAATTTTATGCCAATTCAACAGAAATTTGTGCAAACTAGACTGCAAAACATAAATCTGTGCTTCCACTTTGAAGTGGAGCAGTAGGTTAATGGGGTATTCCTCAATTTCTTTGCGTTCAATAGAACCGCCGGAGTGTGGAGAATTAAAGCACTTGAAGATTCCGGAGGATGGATGGAGAGAACAACAGTAGAGGACATGGATATTGCTGTCCAGGCACATCTCAAGGGTTGGAAGTATCTGTTCCTTAACGATTTTGAGGTACATGATAAATTTCCTTATGGTTTATGACTGTTCTATATTGTACTAAGACTTGTGATGACAATTCAAGTTGTGGTATACGATTATCCTTTCAGTGCCAGTGTATATGCAAAATCTGTGATTGATGTATATGTTTCAGTGGGCATGGCTAGCAGCACCTGAGGCTAGCCCAAAATGCGATTTTTTCTTTTTTTCGTTAGGTACTATCTGTAGCGGTTGGTGGATAGAACCGCTACAGATAACATTATCCGTGGCGGTTCTATCCACCAACCGCCACAGAAAACAATATTATCTGTGGCGGTTCTATCTACAAACCGCCACAGATAACAACATTATCGTGGCGGTTCTATCCACCAACCGCCAGATAATTAGTTATCTGTGGCGGTTGGTGGATAGAACCGCCACAGATAATGTTGTTATCTGTGGCAGTTGGTCGATAGAATCGCCACAGATAATGTTATCTGTGGCAGTTCTAGAACCGCCACTGATAATCCTCGATTATCAGTGGCACTAAATCTGTGGCGGTTCAAAAACCGCCACTGATGACAGTTATGAACCGCCACTGATGACCTTTTTCAAGGTAGTGTTGGTAGAAATCCAACTCAAAACTTATGATTTAGACGCAGGCGAGTTATTACTTAACTTGAGGCGTGAAAAGGATCTCACGCGTAGTTAGGGGGAGATCCTCGCCCGGGTCAATTAAGGACCGAACTTGATGCTATCACCTAAGTGTTTTGGTGCAACCACATGTGCTAATATGGGATAGCCTAAGCTCACTAGATTAGTTAGAGTTTAGCCTTGCATTTTGGTAGGCCGAAGTAGTATGGACGATCCGACGGACTGGAGTCGTTCTAGGTGCTCCCTTCACCGAGGTGTTGGGGCCCAAGCATTCCAATACAACGGTGCATGCCTTGTCATGGGGAGAGTTCGCGATGGGGCACCATTGGTTCAGGATCTCCTGAACTGTGGAAAGGGTTTAACATCACTGTCGCTGGTGCAAGGTTAAGCTTTAACTAGTTGAACGGCTTTGTCACAGTCTAGCAAATCGGGTACGGTGAGTATCGCGAGGCGTGGTTGACATGATTGCTAGAATGTGTCATGTGGGTAAAGTGTACACTCTTTGCAGAGATTAAAATCTAATTAATTAGCCGCGCTCGCGGTCATGAGCAACTTGGGAGAATATTGTCAAGTATAGTCTTTTGTTTTGCCAAAATGTTTGGAAACGGTGATGAGTTGGAATGGGAAACTTGGGAGTCAAGTGTGGCTGTTTTTACTTGTCATTTGCAGCCAAGGAGGGCTGTGAAATGTTGTATATGAATTCTACTTACTATTATATAGCTTCTTATCAAATACTCTTTACAATTTCGATGCCATTTTATGAAATGTTTACATGCAAACAAAATCTGCCTTATGCTGAAATGAGACTAGTGTAGAAGCTTGTATTCCATGTTCTAGCTTGCATTTACTTTATTTCCATACACTAAAGTCTTGCGAGTACATACGTGTCTCATGGTTGCTTAATCTAATCAATATAGACGAAGGTACGGAAGAGTGCCCCGACGACTCTTACTTTGCTCTGGGGTTCGACGATCATGTTGACGGATGAACTTGGGCTTTTCCAAGTCGGTTGCCTATGGGTTTATAGATGGGCATACCGCTGTCCTACTTTTGTTATACATGTTATTTCCGCTGCACTCTACTTTTGGACCTGTGATATTTGGCCGGTCGGCCACTACTTGTAATAGTAAGTAGTTGTAATAGTAGTAGTTTATGTTTATGCTATTCCAACTGCTTAGATTCTTGTGTATGTGTTGCGATACATCTCGAACGCTGGATATGTGGGTGCTAGGCGCTGATCTTGGGAACTAGCACTAGACACATATCCGGCACCTGAATTGTCATCAACCATCAATGCATACATTCGATGCGACCGCCGTTCTTTGGCTATTGCTCATACTCCCCTTGGAGAGTGCGGGCGATACCAAGGTCCTGAGACGGATGGCGGACGCTATGCATGGGTGAGTTGGTCCCAATCCCGGTATGGTTGTTCGGAATGGAATCGAAACTCCCATGGAAGCGTAAGTGTGTATGGTGCGACTATGTGGCTCATATTTGTTTGAGTGAGGGCCATTTAGTCAATACTCCGTGCATGGGACTTTTGGGTGGCAGTGAGCATACACTTAAGTGGAGTATGGGTGTCACCTCTAAGTCCAACGCACGTGTGAGGATCGATTTATATTTCCGGGTGCCCAAATAAACCAAGAAAACTTCTGATGTCAGGCACTGACTTGGGTTGCCTCCAATCAAGTACACTTTTCACTTTTTCAGGGTCTACTAAGACACCTCCAGAAGAGATTATATGCCCCATGAAAGCAACTTCCGTCAACCAAAATTCACATTTACTGAACATGGCATATAACTGGTGATTTCTAAGCTTTTCTAATACCATTCTCAAACGACCTTCATGTTCAGCTTCATCTCTGGAATAGACAATAATGTCATCTATGAATACTACGACAAACTTGTCTAGGTATTCCATAAACACCTTATTCATTAGGTTCATGAAATAAGCTGGTGCATTGGTCAAACCAAATGACATAACTGTAAATTCATATAATCCATATCGGGTAGCAAAAGCTGTATTTGGAATATCTTGTGACCTTATTTTCAACTGATGGTATCCGGATCGGACATCGATCTTGGAGAAAATACAGGCTCCCTTCAACTGATCAAACGAGTCATCAATCCTGGGCAACGGATACTTGTTCTTGATTGTGACTTCATTCAGGGCTCTATAGTCTACGCATAAGCATAAACTATTATGCTTCTTCTTTACAAAAAGAACTGGCTCTCCCCAAGGTGACGAACTTGGGCGAATGAATCCTTTTTCTTGCAACTCTTCAATCTGATTTTTCACCTCGGCGAGTTCATTGGCTGGCATGCGGTAAGGTCTTTTAGAAATAGGAGTCATACCAGGGACTAGTTCTATGATGAACTCTACATCCCGATCAGGCGGCATGCCTGGTAATTCTTCAGGAAATACTTCAGGAAACTCTCTAACGACTGGCACATCTTCCAACTTATTCCTTTAGTAGTACAAACTTTTATTCCTTCAGACTGATCTGCAGCTGCTTGAAATCTTAACTTAGCTCCATCTGGACTGGTTAAAGTGATCTCTCTATTCCCACAATCCAAAACTACTTGGTTCTTGGAGAGCCAATCCATTCCTAGAATCACTTCTAGGGACTTGGTGTCTAGGACAATGAGATTAGCTAGAAATTTTACCCCTCCAATTAATGTTTTAACTTAGGGGCAACCTTGGTTTGTACTCAAATTAGAACCAGGTGATTGCACCAATAAAACAGTTTTAAGAGGCTTTGACTACAAGATGCTGAAAAATCTGCATAACCATTACCAATAACTTGCATCTTTAAAATTGGTTGAGCTCACGCTTGGATTTCTTCTAACGAGCATCATCTGGCTACATCCTCTAGAGTATAGTGAGCAAGTTAAGTGAACTTGGTGAGATATTCACTCACTGACATCCCTTCTTGTTTGAGCTCATGGAACTCATTCTTCTTCATCTCCACTTTGCCATTTGGGATATGAGCGTAGCGAAAAGTAGTGAAAAACTCTGCTCAAGTGATAGTCTAAGGGTCATCATGGATGACACTATAGTTCTCCCACCACTCAGCGGCTATGCCTTCCAATTGATAGGCGGCATAGAGAACCTTCTCACAATCTTTGAACTGAGCAATGGCTAGCTTCTTCTCAATGGAGCGAATCCAATCATCTACGTCCAATGGTTTTGAATAATTGGAGAAAGTTGGTGGATGAGCTTGAGGAGGTGCAGCGGCAGCTTGATTCTGCTAGTTCACTAGGTAGCCAGGGCAACTGCGGTCTAGTTCTGCTGATTCATCATATTATTCGTGTTCTGCATCATTGTATTCATAAGCTGAGTCTGAGCTGCCAGAAAGTATCCCAAATTCTGATCTGTCACTGCAGGCAGTGGTGGTGCATTGGGGTTGGGGCTGGCACTGGCATTGGTGAAGCTATTCCAATGATAGACTTTGGTATTTTCTAAGAATGGGTTTTGGTTTGAAACTTGTTTTAGCAACTATTGCTTGATGTCAAAGGACCGATATTGTTGGACTTCATGATTTGGATTATTCGAAGCTCACGTCATGGAGGACTGTGAATATTACTTATGCTTTACTTATTTCTTATCAATTAACTTGCTCTTATAAATTCCATTTGCAAATGATAACTTGATTTACAAATTCAATTTCGCTTTATGCAAATTAACTGCAGTAACCTCCTTTGACTTGGCCTGCATTTATGTATTTGCAAATACCACCTTAAGTCTTGCTGAGTACGAAAGTACTCAACCTTGCTTAATTTTTTGTTTTTAGGTGGAAGATTGTTTTTCATCGCAGGACGCGGGATCTTGAATGAAACGATCTTTCTAGGGATTATGCCTTGTCAGTTGCTTACGGGTCAGATGGGTACACTACAAGACTTTGCTTCTTTTGCTGCCATATTCTCTGATTTGTAAGACTTTCTTGGTATAAATAGTTTCCGCTTTAATAATATGAGGTATGGTTGTGAATCTAATTGTTGTAAATGTGCGTGCTAGCTACTGATCATGGGACTAGTACGAAATGCACATGAGATTTCCATTTTTGCATTTTAAGTAAAAATGGGGGTCGTTACAAAATTGGAAATTCAAAATTCAAAAGAGAGGTCAAAATTTAAATATTTTTGGATATTAAGAAAGATCATGATTTTAGATGAATTTACAAACTTGTTTGACTAAATTTGGATAAAAAGTATAGAAGATATTTTAGTTTCAAATCACTCAGTGGAAAAGGTTGAAAAAAATGAAAAGTATGCTTTCGAATTAGAGAAGTGCCTTTGTCATTTTCTTCCAGCTTTCCTAATTTGCACACAGGGACTGACACACTAGGTCCAATCATCAGTGATTGAGTTCAACAGAGTGGAATGTCACTGGTATGTGGTCCGACTGGTAAGAGGCACAGCTCAGGTGTGAGAGAGGGAGAGCCTGACTGCTCCGGCCTGTAGGTCAGTCTCACCGAGACAAGGGAGGGGCGATAAAGCTCACCGGTAGTGGCTCATCGGCGATTGCCCTTGGCCATTGACAGCGTAAGCAAGAGGAGGCGATGGCTAACCCGAGTAGTCGGTCGGTGGTGGTCGGCGACGAACAGAGGTGGCTGCTGGCGGTGAGGTGTGGCGGTGAGCTTGGCCGAGTGGAGGAGAAGATGTTAGATGGAGCTTAAGCTCAGGAAATGGAGGGGAAACACCCCACGGGGTTCAAGGGTCCCATTTTGGCACTTGGTTATAGCGAAAGCTCACTGGAATGCTCTGCCACCCATCACTGGCCACGAGGAAGAAGGGGTCGCCGTGGCGGGGAACATGGTCAGTCCAAGCTGAAATAAGAGATGGCTACGAGCTTAGGGACTTCCAAACTTTCTTCTAGATAGTGGAAATCACAAATTAGCTCTCCCAATTGCTCAATTGCGTCTTGGTCCCTATTTGAAGCTCACCGGTAAAGGAGCGACTTGGTGGCGCAATGCGCTTGGCCAAGGGTAGGTGAAGCTCTAGAGGGGTGCGAGATGTTGGCCGAAAGGCGAGGATGGCTTAAATAGGCTTGAAGGTGGGAGCTTAGCATGGAGGCTTCGTTGGAGATGGGGGAATAGGGTGTGGTAGTGTAGGATTTCAGTGATAGGACTTCCCGACAGCACTGGCTTGAACGTGAGGCCTAGGCAGTATGGATGCAACGGGATGTGATGGAATTTCAATGGTAGGGCGGCATGGGTAGTTGTGCAAGTACCAGGCAACACGACCATGTCATGGCAGAGGAGGTGCGTTGGTCAGTGCTGTCATGGCAGGGCTTTGGTGGAGCTGGGCAGGAGGAGCTAGGAGCGGCACAGAAGAGCTGTGGCGAGTCACTGCCACGGCAAGGATGAGCTCAGGATTCAGATGCCACGACAAGACTTCACTGGGAAAAAGCTACCTCGGCAAGGATTGGGCAGAGAGGGCGGCAAGTGCTTGGCATGGCACTGGAAAGGCTGGCTGCCCACGGCCTGGCCAGGCATTGCCACTATAAGGAAACGCTGGCAAAAATGCCGCCGCAGCAAGGTTTGGGCAGAGAGCTCGGGCAGTGGCAAGGAGGAAGAGGAGAAGCGGGAGCAGGTGCTAACATGTGGGGTCAGGGGCTCAGTGCAACTGCCAACAGGCTAGGGAGGTCAGTGGGATGCTCTGAGCTAACAAGATGGGCCCACATGCAGAGAGAATAGGAGAGAAAAGGAAAAGATTTCTCTTATTTTTTAATAGTTATTCAGTTTTGGATTTAATTGAGCATCCAAACTAGGCTATAAATTTTTGAAACTTTTTGAGGAGGAACCTGATGAGCTATTGATTCTTTCTTAAATTTTTCAACTTAATATCAGAGTTGAGAATATTTATAAAATTCTAATAGTCTCACTACCCCTTTTAATGATCTTTCTATTTTTTATTTTCTGAAGGTACCAACTGAGATTAAAATATTTAAATTTATTCTAAATGATTCTGAGATTCTGAGGATAATATCCTAAAAATTTTAGATCAATATCATGCCTAAATAGTTTTTAAAAAAATTGACATTGCCTTTATTACAAAATCCAACTCACTGATTTTGATTTTTATAAACTAATAAATGGATTGAATTCTTTATAAAACTTTTCAGAGGTGATAATAGGAGCATTTAGGGTTTAAAAAATTAATTCTAGAGTTTAATACAATTAGAATTTTTTGAGTTTGAATTCTTATAACCCTTATTTGAGTCACTTGAAATATTTTTGATAAATTCAGAAAATCCAAAAATTCCAGAAACATAGACAAACTCAAATGAAACCCAAAATCAAATCAACATTTACATTTTATTTTTATTAGATTCAGAATGTTACAAATATACCCCCTTAAACAAAATCTCAACCCCGAGATTTGCTAGACGCTAGAAAAAGGTAGGGAAATTCTTTTCTAAGATGAACTTCTCATTCCCACATGGCTTCATCTTCGGTATGATTGCTTCACTGAATTTTCAATATTTTGAAGGAGTGGTTGCGAGTCTTACGCTCAGTTTCTTCCAAGATGCGAATAGGATGCTCCCAATAGGAAAGATCAGGCTGCAGATCGATATTTTCCAACTGAGTCTCTTCTGTTGGAACTCGGAGGCACTTCTTGAGTTGAGAGACATGGAAGACATCATGAACATCCAAGAGTTGAGGTAGCAATTCCAGCTGATATGCCATCTTGCCCCTCCTGCCAAGAATGATATATGGCCCAACGTATTGGGGTGCCAACTTCCCTTGAACATTGAATCACTGAAAACCACACAGTGGCGAGACCTTAAGATAAACATAATCACCTATCTCAAAGCTTAGACCGTGTCAATGGTGGTTGGCGTAGCTCTTTTTATGTGACTGAGCTTCTTTTAATTAGCTCCTTATCACATTAATGTGCTCTTAGGCTTCTTGGATGAGATTTGGGCCAAAGAACTATTTTTCGCCCACCTCGAACCAGAATGGAGGAGTGCAACACTTCCTCCCATAAAGTGCTTCGAATGGGGATATTTTGAGGCCTGATTGGAAGCTATTGTTATAAGAAAACTCGGTAAAGGCCAAGCTTTTCTCCCAATTTGCACCATAAGACAAAGCACAAGCCCTCAATATATCTTTCAGGATTTGGTTAGTCCTTTTCATTTGACTATCAATTTGAGGATGGTATGTTGTGTTAAATTTACCTTAGTTCGCAAGACACTATGCAGGCTTTCCCCAAACTGAGAGGTAAACTAAGAGCCTCAGTCAGAGACTATTGTTTTGGGTACACCATGCAAACGAACAATGTTGTTCATGTAGAGCTCGTCAAGCTTGTCTCCTGTATGGGTGTTTTTGACTGAAATAAAGTGAGCTACTTTAGTCAATCGGTCAATAATGACCCAAATAGAATCATGTCCTTTTTAGGTCTTCGACAGACTAGCAATGAAATCCATACCAATATCATCCCATTTCCACTAAGGGTTTTTCAAAGGTTGGAGGAGTCCGGCTAGCCACTGATGTTAAGCTTTGACCTGTTGACACATGTCGCAAATGGCAATCCATGTGATGATATCCTTTTTTATACCGGACCACCAATATTCTTCCCAAAGGTCTTGGTGCATCTTAGTACTACTAGGGTGAATAGAGAGTAGAGAGTTATGGACTTCCTCGAGGATAAGCTCTTTAATGTTCTAATTATTTGGGACATAAATCTGCCATCCATGCATAATCATTCCATCAGAACTCTCAAAGAAGTTTGACTAAGCACCGGCCTTCAACTCGTTCTTAATTTTAGCAATGGCTTCATCTTCAAGTTGAGTGGCTTTTATTTGAATTCTAAAGGTTGGTTGCAAGTTTAAGGTAGCAACATATCCTTCTTCAACCGTTACTAGGTTGATCCTTTGAAATTCCTCCAGTAGCTTCGACTAACTCGGTTGGAGACAATGAAGCTTTTGGCTAAGAGCATCAGCCATAACATTGGCTTTACCGGGGTGGTAGTGGATGCTAAGATTGCAGTCTTTGATCAATTCAAGCTATCTCCTTTGCCTTAGGTTCTGATCTAGTTTAGTGAATAAATAATTCAAACTCGTATGGTCGGTATATGTATCATACCGATTCCCAAAAAGGTAATAATGCCAGATCTTTAGAGCATGAACCACAACTGCTAGCTCCAAGTCATGAGTCAGATAATTCACTTCATGAGGCTGCAATTGGCAAGATGCATAAGCAACGACCTTACCTTCTTGCATTAGCACACAACCAAGACCATGTCTTGGTGCCTCGCAATATACGTCGAAGCTTTTATGAATATCAGGCAACATAAGCACTGGGGTTTTGGTTAGCCTCTTTTTTAGTTCTTGTAAGCTTTGTTCACAATCAAGTAACTACTCAAACTTATCTCTTTCTTGAGCAGCTAGGTCATGGGTCTTGCTATCTTCGAGAAGTTTTCAATAAACTGGCAATAATATCTAGCTAAACCAAGAAAACTCCAAACTTGGAGAACAGTTTGGGATTGATCGTAGGCTAACATGTCATGAACTTTACTCGGGTCCACTGCAACTACTTATTTAGACAAGACATGTCCAAGGAAGGTAACTTCTTTAAGCCAAAACTCACATTTCTCGAATTTGCCATAGAGTTGGTGTTCTTGAAGCTTTTTGAGTACCATGCACACATGTTGCGCATGTTCCCCTTTATCCTTAGAGTAGATGAGAATATCATTGATGAAGACCACCATAAACTTATCCAGATACTTCATAAAAATCTTGTTCATGAAACTTGTTGGAGCATTGGTGAGTCCGAATGACATTACGGTGTATTCATATAAACCATAACGTGTGGTGAAATCACTCTTTGGAATATCATCAGGCTTGATTTTCAATTGAAAATAACCAAGTCTCAGATCAATCTTGGAGAATATTCAGGCACCATTCATTGGGTCGAACAAGTCATCAATCCATGGAAGCAGATATTTGTTCTTGATGTTGACCTCATTCAAAGACTGATAGTCGTCTACACACATGTGCAGACTTTCGTCTTTCTTTTTAACAAAGAGCATGGGGCTTCCCCATAGAGATGACCTAGGGTGGATGAAACCCTTGCTCAATTGCTCATTGAGTTGCTTCTTCAATTCAACCAATTCATCTAGAGGCATACAGTAGGGACGCTTAGACAAAGGGGCAATCCCTGAAAGCAAGTCAATGACAAACTCAATATCATGGTCCAGAGGTATTCCAGGCAATTCTTTTGGAAATACATCAGGGTATTCACATATCATTGGTACTTGACTAAGTCCCATGATAGAAATGGAATTAAGAGAGAGCTAACGAACCGAGGTGCCACGACTGGAAGAAAATTCAACTTGAACTCCATTTGTGCTAACAAGAGATATATATCGGTTGGCACAGTTATGTAGCCTTTATGCTTGGACAACCAATCCATCCCAAGAATTATATCTAGGCCTAAGGTATCTATCAAAATAAGGTCAGTGAGGAATACAACCCCATGTATCTCAATATCAACCTTGGAACATGAACTTGATGTTTTTAGGGTGGCTTTAGGGGAATGGATTAGCATTTTGGTGGATAGAAGGTCAGCTTTAATATCATTTTGCTTAGTAAACTTCTTGGACACAAATGAATGAGAAGCTCCAAAATCAAATAATACCAAGGTTGGCGATGAATGCACAAGGAACAAACCCAACAACATGTCAGGTGCATTCTATGCTTCCTTGGCAATCACGTGGTAGAGATGATCGCGACCAAAGCTCTGAGTTGGAGCAGGGGATGGCCTCTGGGTTTGCTGGCCTCCAAGTGCTTGAGGACAACCATGGGGTCACTGCAGACTCCCTTGTGCTGTGGATGAGGTGGTGCCTAATTCTTCTTGGGACAAACGTTAGCAAAGTGCTCACGTTTGCCACAACTATAGCAAGTGACGTTGGCAGCTTGGTTCAAATTACTAGAATGCTTCCTAGCTGGATGAGATGGCCGAACTGGTGGCAACTGGGGGCGAGGAGCTTGCCCCTAATACCACGGAGGTTGAGGTGTGGACGGATAGGTGTTGGAAGGCTGCCACTAACACAGCCTTGATAGGCCAGCACTTGCTGATTTTTGTGCCATCCACTTGCGCTTGTAGCTTTCCACAACAGCATGGGTGCTGTACTCCACCCAGGCAAATTTATCCATGAGAGACCGCAAGTCGTAGATGTCGTAAGCTACAAGAGTCCACTTAATCTCTTCATTCAAGCACTCATGGTAGCACTCGATCTTCCTTGCCTCGTCAGATATTTATGAGGTAGCATAATACGATAGATAGTTGAAGCGATGGAAATACTCCATCACCGTCATGCTACCTTGCTACAGCTCCTGGAATTCACGCTTCTTGATCCCCATGATACTTGTTAGAATATGAGCCCGGCAAAAAGCTTCCTTAAAGGCTGCATACGTGATGATCTGGCCTTCAGGAATCAATGTTTGGTGACTCTCCCACTAAGCTGTTGCAGCCCCTTGCAGTTGATTAGATGCACACAACACCTTCTCCCGGTCGTCACAATAAGCGATGTTCAGCTTGCCCTCTACAGAGCAAAGACAATCATTGGCATCAAGAGGGTCCGATAACGACGAGAATGCAGGAGGCTGAGTTCTCAAGAACTCGCCCAACTTGGACTGTTACGGGGCATCACCATTTCCACCCCTTGATGCAGTTGCACCAAGGTTGGTGGTGTTCTGAACAAGTTGCTGAAGAAGAAGGGTGTTAGTTTGATTCCCTTACTCGATCATTGTGCGCACTTGCACCGTGGTAGGTGGTCCTAGCATGTCTTCCTCTTGAACATTAGCATGATGATCCGAAGCTGGTGGTGGAGCCTCATGGTGGTCACATGGTGCTAGGAAGATGATGCCCTTGCATTTGGATGCAACAGGTTAGGTTAAGGTGGAGCAAGGATATCATCTCTCAGTGGCTGAGGGTCTGAAGTACCATCACTCCCAACCAACTCACTCATTAACCCGGTTGTAGGCATCCTACAACATACCAGTAATTATAGGAGACGATAATGATTGAAGCACGATAAGAATTGGGGGGTTACAAGGCAACATTCCGATCACTAAAGCCTTCAAATATGAAATTTCATTGATTAAGGATGAACTCATTATAGTAGTCCTAACCTAAGGGTTAAGCATTCACGAGGGTAGCCCGACTAACAATACAAGGAAAATTACAACAACGTACGATAATTATACAATGCACCAAATACTATACATAAGGGGAATCCAAGGCACTTTATTCTTCTAGCTTATCCTAGTGCACTTAGTCGCCTAACAATACTAGCCTTCATAGGAGATTTAGATCAGGGAGTGTCAAAACTCTCCTTCCTCTTGGGTGACAGGAATATCTAGGTTTGGTGGAACCTCAAGCAGGGGTCTTTTTTGAAGGATGGGTTCACCTGGCCTCATCACAGGCACTCCTTTAGGGTAAGCTGGGGTTGGTTCTAGCTGTCTTACAATGGGGCAGAATCCCCTTGAGCGGCTTTGGGGCCCAATGGTAGACATGTGAGCCCCTCGCCTAAACTCCTCAAAGGTGGGGTCTAGCTTTGGCAATTTTTTGACAAGAGCCTAGGATGCATCATCCCTGTAGAGAAGCTCTTTGGAGAGAAGGAAACCCAAGGTGCAAAAGCATTCTCCAAAGTCACGATCCTTTGACGAGCTACCATGCCTTCTTGGAACAAATGACGGAGGTAGCTGTCCATCGACTTTACCAAGCCAGCAAGGTGCAAAAGTAGACCCTTGGGATCCATGTAGTTGGTTCTGTAGATGGTGTTACCTCCATCAGCGGGACAAGCAAGCCAAAATTAGAGCATTCAGGACATCATGGAGTGATCATGGCAAAGTCGGACAATGGCTATATATGCTGCCTCATATAGTGCCATACGAATACATGATCCTTGCCTGTAGTACTTGAAGGGTTTTCTCGTAGCATCCCCACCAGGTATAGCTATCTTGGCCATGTACTCCACTAATGTCTCACCAACGGTGTGGGGTAAGTTGTGTACACTGGACGATGGACATGGCCTAACTGCCGCAACATAAACCACAAAGTCTGGGACATAGTTCCATCCTCGTAGGCACTTGTTCGATAGCAAGGCTCCCAACGGGCAGGCATGTACAAGTTTTGACCAAAGAGAGCGGGATAACGGGGTTAGCAAGATTATGAGACCTAATGAATCCATATCTTGGTGCAAAAGCTTTTCTTTTAATAGAAAATTTCCAAGGTTACATCAACTAAGGATACAAAGGATACATAAGGGATACATACTAGCTAGTGTACAACATGAGGGAAAATTCTACTATAGGGTTCCCACTCAGACTTAGAGACATAGGACCTCTTAGGTTCTGGCTTGAAATCACTATACACTACCCAAGGGAAATGATGAGATGGTGAGGGTGATGGACAATTGTTAGTCTCCAAAGCTTGGTCATGCAGTAACTATGGCAAAGCTAGGGCTGCAGCTGGCCTAAAGAGGTTTAAATATTCCTGGCAATTACAGGTAATGCGATGTCTTGGTAGTGCAGGTGCTGGGTAAGCGGGAGGTGGTGGTGGAGGTGGTGCTGCTAACTCTGCTGGTGCTAGGTCTTAGGTAAGCCCCCGCTTCCTTGCACGACTAGCGTGTGAGCAGAGAAATGCATTCCCATTGATACGATGAAGCTTGCATAAGCGGTAGAAGAGATTACGGTGGGCTCCTTTGGCAGGGGCATACTTATTGAAGTTACGATGCCTCACACCATGCCAGAGGACAAAGCCATTCACCATGGTGGTGACATGGGCATGATCGACGTGTCCAACTATATAGCCCAAAATTTACTCTAACTCTATGAACACAATAGGGCATCGCTTACGTCCAAGAGCCTTAGTTATTGCTCTCACAAGCTGTGCCTGAACAAGTTCAAGCATATGTTCCATCTAAAAAATCATTTTTATAGAAGGTTAGTGACTAAAAATGTGCAAGTGAGAAGCCCTATAGAAAGAAAAGTTGAGTTATGTTATGCATATATATATATTAAACAATGGGTTGTGGTTTCATGATTCTTATACTAACGACCATTCTAACCAGGTTCTCCTACAGTCAGTATGGCTCTGATACTAATGTTGTTGAGACCCTCCTTTTTGGCATGGAATACAAAGGTGTCATGTGCATAATGTACTAGCCCCATGATTGGTAGCTAGTACGCACATTCACAACATTATTATCACATCCATGCACAAGTCCATAATACAATAACAGAACATAGTTCTTACAATATGGCCTAAGAGTTGAATTAAAATGCAGCGGAAGATACAAAGTCCATCAGTATGCCTTTGCCCAAAAGACCACAGGCAACTGACAAGGATTAAGCCCTAGAAAAGCTCGTTGGTATAGTCCCTATGATTGAAGTATACATCCTTGGGAACCTCGCTTTCCTCATCCACTAAACCAACAATTTAAGCAAGATTGAGTACTTTTGTACTAAACAAGACTTATACTATATGACAAATGCATATATAATTAAATACAGGCTATATCAATAGAAAAGCTTCTAAGGTTATTTTGCAGTAAGCAGAAATGAACATGAATATCAAGTATTAAATTGCAAGCGGAATTTGTAAAAACAAGTTACCGATTATGTAAATAAACAAGTAAACATATCATAATAACTCACAGTCCTCCATGATTATGAGTATAGCAACAATCCTTTTACCAATCCCTGGCATAATACATGAAATATAGACTTTCCATCAATATTTCCATATTCATCCCTGTTTTGCAAAGTAATAAAGTTTTCAACTATGTGATGACTTTACCAAGTACCCATAACCGTGGGCGCAGCTTTTCAAAAAGTTTAACACTCCACAAGTCATGACTAATTCTTTATGCAAGCTATTAACACACCTATCGAAGGGTTAGAAATCGACAATAAAACTTGCATCTGGGTACCTTCGAGAACACAGAGTCAAGCACAAAGTCACGACGCCAGATGTATACAGGTTCGGGCCCTTGGGAGGGTAACACCCTACTTCCTGTGTATGATATTACTATTATGCTGGATGAAGTACAACAATGAAGAACTCGAGAACCCTGGCCTATGCGAAAGAGCGCTACAGTCTATCGCTAAGCTCGCGTACACGATGGCTAGGTCCTAAGCTCTATTACTCAATTGCCTTTTCCTCTGGGCACCTCCCCTGGGCTTTATATAGTCCCGGTAACCCTTGAAGTTGTCCTGGACATCTGCTCGTAGCTGTCATGGAGTCTATCGCCTTCCGGGTTATAACTGACTTGTCGTCTTTATTTGGTTGTACTCGAGTAGGTCTCCTCAGACTTAGAACGCTATCGAGCCCTTCATAATACGGGGATTGTACCCTTTCCGCATATATCGTACCTCGCAGATTCGAGGCTGTGATATCCGGAACCGGTATATACACTGAAGTATACTTTCATCTTTTATTCATGCGCACATACCCCATATTTAGATATTCGATAGTAGCCCCCGAACTCTGTCCAGCGGAGAGTCAATGTGAACTCTAGGTCGATTACGGCTAAGCCTCAAAGCTTAGTCGAGTAATGCCTTCAGTTGCATTCGAGTAAGCTCACTCGAATAACCCTCACTGCTATCAGGCTTCGATACGGGAGTACGGGGTTGAATGCCTCATATGCAGCCCAAGTCGAACCTCTGAGCCAGGTGGTGATGTATTCGATACCGCTTTATAGACTCGATTTTGGGCGAGTTTGAAAACTTCTGACAGTCAAGACATTGGGCAGTTGGCGCATTTAATGCTTGGCAGCCACGACGTCACAACTGTGCAACGCCATCATTCCGCCTTTCTCGCCGATCAAGGCGCCGAGTGTATGGAACAAACCGTGCCTTCGAGAAGAAGCCTTTGGTGTATAAATCCCTTGAGTTTGTGTTGTTGCTAACACCCGTCTTATCATCTTCTCCGTTGTCCTCTTTAAGTCCTTCGCACTCTTTTTCCAAACCCTAATTCTCCCAAGCCTCAAAAAGTCATGTCGTCCAAAGCCCCTACCGGCGGCAAAGGTTCTTCCCTAGTGGAGCGAAAGGTCAACGAGATGCTGCCTGCTACTAGAGAAGACCCCCTCCTTATGACGGTGGGAACTTCAACCGCTCATGGCAGAAGTCTATTATGACGGAGAAGCACCTCATCGAACTGGAAAAAGACGGCTTTATTCCTTCGCGAGAGCTCTTCCGCTGGAGAGGTGTGGCAGGTGAAGAATTTCCTACCCCTGAAAATGAGGACGAAACCGTTGTCTTTGAAGCTTCTTTTCGTTGTGGCCTCAATTTTCCACCTTCGTAATTTCTTCGTTCTGTCCTTGATTTATGTGGAATTCAGCTTTTCCATCTGAGCCCGAATTCAATCACAATGCTCTGTGTGTTCGTCCACCTTTGTGATTTCTAGGGATTAGCCCTAGCCTCGATCTGTTCCGCCACTTCTACAGTTTGAAGCGGTCGACCAAGAAAGACGTTGTTGGGGGTGACGGATTCCACCTCCGCAGTGGTGCGTCTAACTCCTACATTCCAGTTCTTGTCACCTCCTCTTGGCAAGCGGACTGGAAAAAGAGATGGTTTTATATCACTTCCCCTGACACTGTAAATTTTCCCATTGACTATCGCCCCCTTTTCCTTTACCTTTCCGATCTCTGGACAAAGCTTCCTCGAGAGACAGCCCGGGTAAAATACTTCGTTCGAGAAATCAGAGCGCTAAGGAATAACGGGCTGACTAGGTGGCACGTAGCCAGGGACTTCCTACCGCGCCAGTTGAGCCCACTGAAGGGTCGAGACCATCCCGCGTGGAATTACTCGGGCGCCAATGATGCCACCAGGGATTTTGCCAAAGGTGATCATAATTGTCACTCGTTGTATTCTTTTATTCGAATGAATCGCATTCCATAACGCTGCTTCTGTGCCAGGCTTGTCGAACGTGGAGATCTCTTCTCGGTTGAGAAGGATCTTCCAGGGCTCCGAGCCTGGTCCGTGCAGCATCGAGGCGTATTCCCTTGATAATCCGCATCCGCAGGTTAGTTGTTCTCTGCTGGAATGCGTGATGCTTTTCAGTTTTTGGGGCCTGTTCACTAATGCTACACCTTGTAGGCTCCTTAGGAAGCGCAGCTTGAAGGTAGCGGTGGTCTGGTAGACGAGGCGATCCTCGTGGTTGATGATGATCTGGCCCAGGCACCCCAGGCTGCTGCTGCTGAGGCTGAGCCATCTCGGGCTGTGCCACAAGACACCGCCACAGAAGCCCCCGAGCAGTCGATCGTGGACCCTTCCGCAAGGCAAAGGTCACCATCTCCGCCGCTCCGTCCAAGGTCGAAGCGGCCTTGAACCTCCGCATCCGGACCACTTGGCCAGGTGACCTTCAACCGCTCTCTTGGTTGTTATGAAATTTCTTCGCACATCATACGGCAATTGATGGATGAACAGCGCGATGCTCTGAGAGTTGGTGCATCCGTGGCGTCGTCTCCTCCGACGATGTCCACTCAGGAGGGAACCTCGCAAGATGGATCCACTAGGGAGGTAAGGTAGTCTAGCGAACCACATACCTTAGTAAGCGCAACCCTAGCTCATGTGGTCTTGGTTGTTTGATAGGATCCTCCGCCTGCAGTGGATGCACCCATGCCACTTCTTCCCCGAGTTGAGTCGTCCGAGCAGGCTGCCACCCCGGTTAAGCGGATCCCATCGTCAAGGCTGGGCGCGCGGATTCAACTTGCCAGGTGAGCCACCTCTCTTCTCTTTTATGCGAATCTTTGAAACTATGGCGAGCTCTTGGCGTTCTTTTCGCCTTCTGAGGAAGAGTGCATCGTGTGTCATGGTGGTCCAAGCCGCCATTGCCGCCAGCTCTGTCATTGTGGATCTTTGCTCGCCGTCCCAGCAGTGGGGCCCTAGGTGACACTTCTGGGTCTAACGCCGCGCCGGCGGCTTCGAGCCCTTCTGCGGAGCTGGAGCCTTCAGTGTACTGGTCTATTCTGCGGCCTGAACTCGAGATTCGCTCCTTATCTTGCTTCTTCTTTTTCTTTCACCACTGCTCAAGACTTACTGTTGGATTGTCTTTTTGTCAGCAGGGGGCACACGCCATAGCTGATGCCCTTCTTTTCTACAAGCAATCTCAAGAGCGGGACAAGAGGTTCACCGCTTCTCAAGCCCAGATCATGAAGATGAAGGATGACGAGCTGGCGGGCCTCCATGCCGAGCTAAGGGCTGCCAAGGCCGGCGCCCAAGAGCGGGAGGAGAAATTGACAGTGGAAAAGGCTGTCCTAGAGGCTGCTCTAGTCGAGTCGAAGGCTGGTCGACAGGCTCTGGAGGTCGAGAAGGCTGCATCAGATGCCGCGCTGGCAGCTTTGCAGTCGGAGACCCTGGAGCACATGACCGACGCGGCTCGCACCGCGACCTCTTTCGCTCTAGGCACGTTGAAGAGCTACTACCCCAACTTGGACTTCTCCAACTTGGTCAAAGGATTTGCGTCGCTTCGGGCTACGTCGAATCTTTTGACAGTTTGGCTACAACGTTCGTAGATGGGTTGCATCTCTCTCCGGGCCCGGGCGATGTTTGGTCGGAGCCCCTCTAGTTGGCTTGAGATGTATGTCGGTAGCCTTTGTCTTTGTATTTGTATTGACGATTTTGAATGAAGAGAAATGTTTTGGCTATTTTGCTAGTCTGTCACATCTTGCCTTCGACCTTTTTAAGGATAAAGTAGTGCGAACGGATGCAAATCTGACCTAGCATTCTTGGCTTCTTACTATGCTTTATATGAATACCTGTATGACTTCAGAAAAGGTTTGTTAAGCAACCAGCCCCCGAGCTTTATCGACCCTTGTGACTTAGGCTTTTCCGCAGGCAAGAGCTTGTCGCATGACCTGATGCTCGATCGATTGGAGGTCTCGTCCCCCGTTGGCCGCTGAGCTTTTAGATGTCTGACAATCTGTTGCCCATGTGCGTGCAGGATAGAAATCGGTCACGTTTGAGTCAAGTACAACTATGCTTTAGCTTTGCTCGCTGATATGCTAGACGTGGGGTCAAGTAAATGCGTACAAAAAATGTAACAGATCCCTACCCTCTATCGGTATCGAACGTATAACACTATGGAGGTGAGAGGATTACCTGTAGCCCCCGATTCCTTGTTCGATGACTAGTCATCGGGCATGGAATTGAATCCTATAATTGCAGACCGCTAATTTGGCCAGTGTACCTACTCGCGCCTCAGCTCGTTTTGGCGCTCGAGTACGTAACGGGGCCCACGTGTCATAGTTGTCTGGCGGATATCAGATGTTGCACCGTTTGAACTTCTGTCCATGCCCCTTCCATCTTCCACATGGCGGAGCATTACTCGGGGCCTTTTCGGCTTCCGCACCTGCATGAGGGTTCACCCGCTGCCTCGAGGACTGGAATCGACGCGGTTCTTTATTGGACGCGGTTCTCGACGCAGCTCGCCCTCTGGACTATAAGTAGGTCAGATGTGCCGCCTTCTGCTTTACAAGTCTTCCTGCTTTTGCTAGTCGACGCGATCTTCGTCTTCCCATGGACTCTCCTCCACAATCTCCTCCATCCATCATCTACCTTGGCGACTCTCCTCCCCCCGTTCCTCTAGCCGTTGTCTCCCCTGATCGGATCATCGTGTCCTCCAGCGCGGAGGGTGTGATCGATTGGGAGGCCATCGCCGATGAGGTGTGGCTCGAGGAGCAAGAAGAAGAGGAGGAGGAGGTTACCAGCAAGCTGCGTGTCATCGAGGGCGAGACTAGTTCTTCTCGCTCTACATGCGGTAGGCCGGGTTGTGGGTGCGAGCCCATTCCAAGGATTCTCCTGTTCCACCATCCTCCTTCTGGCTCTTAGGCAGTGGGGGAGGGTCGGAACGGGCGACTTGGAGGGGGTTCGGCCCTTGCTCGTACTCCAAGTGCTCCTGGCACGAGTTGTTCTCCGGCGAGGGAGACCCCGCCTGCTCCATCGTCAGGTAGCCGTCCTCTCGCTGGCCTGCATGGTCCGCGTCGAGGGTGTAGGCCGCTCCCTGGGACCATCAGCTGCTAGCCCATGAGCGAGCAGAAGAGGAGGCACGATGCTTTTGCGGACAAGTGACGAAAAGGTCTGCCCATTGCTCGCCCTCCAAACCATCGCGGCGCCCGGGGCCTTCACTTGTGGAAGAGCACTGTAGACCACCGCTGGAACCTTTTGTCGTTTGGGTCAAAACTGTGTTCTTAATTGACAATGTAAACATGTAAACCTTTGTTAGTTTAAAAGAAATGAAATGAAATTTTACTTCCCTGAGTTATGTGCCTTGAGCGTATTTTCGTATCGCTTTTCTTATGCGTAAAACCTTTTAAGTTGTTCGATGTTCCATGAGTTTCCAAGTACAATGCCATCCGATGTCGATAGCCGTACGGATCCTGGCTGAGTTACTTCGACTACCACATAAGGACCTTCCCACTTAGGCAAAAGCTTGTTACGATTTTCCTGCTTCTGCACCTTTCGCAGTACTAAGTCACGTGTGGCAAGTTTTCGCATGCGGACCTTTTGGCCATGATATCTGCGTAAGGCTTGTTGATACTTGGCCGCTCGAACGGATGCTCGATCCCGATACTTTTCGAGTAGATTTATGTCGTTTTCCCGAGTTTGTTCTTGATCCTCTTTCGAGTATCTCTCCACTCTTGGTGATCTGAATGCTAACTCAGTCGGAAGCACTGCTTCTTCTCCGTAGACTAAGAAAAATGGTGTTTCGCCAGTGGCCCGACTGGTCGATGTTCGAATGGCCCACAGTACAGAGGGATGTTCTTTTGCCCATCGAGTCTAATAGGCTTGAAGCCTGTCGAACACCCAGGTCTTGATCCCTTGTAGTATCAACCCATTGGCACGTTCGACCTGGCCATTGCTCTGAGGGTGAGCCACAGAAGCGAAGCATAGCTTCACTCCTAGTTCTTCGCAGAAAGCCGTGAAGGCACTGCTCGTGAACTAGCTGCCGTTATCTATAATTACTCGATTAGGGATGCCAAATCGAGTAACAATGTTCCTCATGAACTTTTTAGCTGTTTATGCGGTTATATTCCTAACGGGTTCAGCCTCTATCCACTTCGTGAATGTGTCGATGGCCACGAACAGGAACTTATAACCTCCCACGGCTAGTGGGAAAGGTCCTAGGATATCTAGGCCCCGCATGAGAACGGCGGCTTAGAGGAATCGCTTTGCGATGCTTGAAATTTGGTTGGGTGGTTTGTTTGCCGAGAATTGGCGCAGAGCACTTTCACCAAATCGCAAGTGTCACGGAGGCGATCGGCTAATACAACCCTTGTCGGAAAACTTTCCCAACTAAGGTGCGATAAGACGCATGGTTGCCGCAAATGCCTCCGTGGACATCGAGCAATATTTTATTGCCCTCTTCCTGAGTGATGCACTTCATCAAGATTCCGTTACTCCCCTTCTGGTTGAGCTTGCCATCTACCAAAGCGTACTTGGACTTACGTGCAATTTTCTCGGCTGCTGCGTCATCATCAGGGAGCTCTCGACCTTCAAGATAGGCTTGGAATGGAGTCATCCAAGTCGAGTCGCGTTCAAGTAGTGCAGCTTCCGTGTCTGCGGTTTCTTCCTCGCTTACTCGGTCAGGCTGCTGATCGAGTTGGGCAACATCTGCCTTTCGCCCGGGGGCAGCAGATGGTTGGTGGAGTTTCTCGACGAAGACTCCGATGGGTGCGAGTGAATGGGACGAAGCGATTCTGGCAAGTTCGTCGGCGGTGGCGTTGTCACATCGCCTGATGTGCCTCACCTCGAGCCCTTCGAACCTGTGCTCCAGCTTGCATACCTCATTCAAGTATGCTGCCATGTTGTCGTCTGAGCACTGGTATTCCTTTTGCACCTGGTTCACGACTAGCTGAGAGTCCCCCTTCACGAGTAGTCGTTTGATGCCAAGTGACACAGCCATCCGTAGGCCGTCGACCAGTCCCTCACATTTTGCAACATTGTTAGATGCTGGGAAGTCGAGCTGGAGGACATACCTGAGCTCTTCACTTGTGGGAGATTTGAGTACAATGCCAACCCCCGCACCCTGGAGCGTGAACGATCCATCGAAAAACATGGTCCAATATTCCCCTATTGCTGTCAGCTCCTTTTCCTCGGTGTGCGTCCATTCCACGATGAAATCCACCAAGATCCTAGATTTGACGCTGGTCCGGGGTGCGAAGTCAACCTTGAATTCATTGAGTTCGACCGCCCGTTGTGCGATCCGGCCCGTTGCTTCCCGATTGTGCAACACTTCTTTCAGCGGGTATGTAGTCATGACGGTTACCTTGTGCGCTTGGAAGTAATGTCGTAGCTTTCGGGAGGTCATTAGGATGGCGTATAACATCTTCTGCACCTGTGGGTATCGCAGCTTTGCGTCGTGCAGAACCTCGCTTACATAATAGATGGGCTTCTGCATGTTGGTCTTTTTGTCGAGGCACTCTCGTTCTGCCACTAAGACCGTGCTTATGACTCGAGGGGTGGCTGCAATGTACAAAAAGAGCTCCTCTTGGGCGTTAGGTGATGTTAGTATCGACGGGGATGCTAAGTACCTTTTTAAGTCCTGAAAGGCATCATCTGCTTCCTTGGTCCACTTGAAGCTATCTTGTTTTTTGAGCAAGTTGAAGAAAGGCAATCCTCGCTCACCCATCCGGGAAATAAACCGGCTAAGAGCGGCAATGCATCCCGTGAGCTTCTGTACTTCCCTCAACATCCGTGGGGGTCGCATCTGTTCGACGGCCTCTAGTTTGCGCGGGTTTGCTTCGATGCCTCGACTAGACACTAAGAAACCGAGAAGCTTCCCAGACGGATGCGTCGAACATACACTTCTCTGGGTTGACCTTCATCCAGTATTTCCTAAGGTTGTCGAATGTTTCCTTGAGGTCATCGATTAAGGCGTCGCTGGTTTTGGATTTCACCACAACATCGTCGACATATGCTTCTACATTACGCCCGATTTGAGACTTAAAGCAATTTTGGATGGAATGTTGATAAGTAGCTCCAGCACACTTTAAGCCAAAAGGCATTTTTACATAACAAAAAACTACAACCGGAGTGGTGAAAGCCGTCTTTTCCTCATCCTCTGCGGACATGCTAATCTGGTGATACCCCGAATAGGCATCTAGGAAGCTTAACAGTTCGCACCCTGCAGTGGAATCTACAATCTGATCGATGCGCGGGTGAGGAAAAGGGTCTTTTGGACAAGCCTTGTTCAAGTCTGTATAATCAACGCACATCCTCCACTTGCCATTGGGCTTCTTGACGAGGACTGGATTGGCTAGCCATGTTGGGTGGTGGACTTCTCAGATGAAACCAGCCTTGAGGAGCTTGCCGATCTCCTCTTGGATGGCTTGTTTCCTATCTTCCACGAATCTTCGCTGCTTCTGCACCACGAGCTTGGCGCTAGGATCCACGGCGAGTCGGTGCTCGATCACCTCTCTGGGGACTCTGGGCATGTCAGATGGTTGCCACGTAAACACATCGCAATTTGCCCGAAGAAAGGTGATGAGCGTGAGTTCATATTTGGGATTGAGGGTAGCGCCTACCTTCACTGTCTTGGAAGGCTCTGTCGGGTCGATGCATACCGCTTTGACCTGTTCATCTATCTTCTCGCCCTTCTTGTTGCTGTTGCCGGACGAATCCTCCGCAGCCATGCTGGACGTAGACGCCTTGCGGTCATCTGGCTTCTAGCGCTTACCTTCCTTGTCATCGATGCTGTCGGCTGGGCCGATTGAATGCTCGACCATCTCCAAGCTTTTCCTGTCGCACCTGACTGCGGCGCGTTGATCCCCTTTGATAGTTAACTCCTTTAGGTGTTGGGATCTTCACGGTTTGATATGCGTAATGTACGACAGCCATGAACTTGGCCAACATAGGGCGTCCCAGAATCACATTGTAAGCGGTCTCAAAATTTGCCACATCGAAAAGAAGCTTTTCAGTGCGGAAATTTTCCAATGTGCCAAATGACACCGAAAGCTCGATCTGGCCTAGCGACATAGATGAAGATTGCGGTGTTATGCCGTGAAACGGCTCTGCTCCGCTTCTGATCTCCTATCGCGGTACCCCCACGCTGTCCAAGGTTTTAGCAAAGATTAGGTTTAGCGAGCTACCTCCATCAACCAGAGTTCGGGCGACCCTAATGTTGAGGATGGTAGGTTCGACCACTACCAGGTATCGACCAAGGTGCGGTACCGTGGCCGGATGGTCAGACTGGTCAAATGTGATTGGCACCTCTGACCATTTGAGAAACCGAGGAAGCGTCGGGGTGGCCAGGTTGACCTCTCTCTCAACTGCCTTGTATTGCCTCTTGGATTCATACGTGGCAGACCCTCCGAAGATGTGAGCTAATTTATGATTTGCCCCGTGGTATTCGGGTTCATCATCTTGCGGCTTCTCGTTGACTTGCTCGACCCCTCGCTCGGCGAGTGCAGCTTTGAGTTTCTCCTAGACTTTCTTGCTGATCACCTGGCATTCATCAAAGTCATGCTTGTCGGTTCGGTGGATCGGGTAGTACCTGGTTCCTCCACGATTTCGTCCTTTGTTGTCGCCTGTGTTGCGCGCCTTCCCTCATTCAACTGCTGCCACGGTGGAATCACCTTTTCGCTTTTCACCGCGGTTCTTGTTTTTCTTCGCCCCCTATTTTGATGACTCGAGTTTGTCATCCTTGGCCTTGGGGTCATCCACGCAATCACTTGCTTCGACGCGTCTGGCGTATTTATCTGCCAACTCGAATAGTTCCATAGGAGTTCGAATCCTTCGAGTGGCCAACTTTCCCTTTAGTTCTTTATCTCGAACCCCATTCTCGAAGGCTGCAATCACGGCCTCGTCTGAGATATCTGGGATTGAATTGCGTTTGTCACTGAATCGTTGAATGAAACTCCATAGCGATTCTCCCGGCCTCTGAATCATTCGATGCAAGTCACTGTGGTTGCCGGGGCATTCATCAGTTCCTTGAAAATTGGCTATGAACTGGGCCCGCAATTCTGGCCATGAAGATACAGAGTGGGGAGGAAGGTTGAGTAACCAAGACCTGGCCGCACCATCGAGCGTGGTGAGCAGGTAATTTGCCATCACCTTTTCGTTCCCACCAGCTACCCTTATGACAGTGGTATAGATCTGTAACCACTCGACCGAGTTAATCTTGCCCAAATATTTTTCGATTGGCCCGGGTTTGAACTTGTTTGGCCACCTGATAGCTCGCAACTCGGGTGAAAAGGCCTTGCATCCCTCGATGTCATCTTCGGGGGTTATGTGCCTCTGTCGAGGAGATGGTCTCCTGCAAATGAGGGATCGATCTCTTCACATCGAAGAGTCACCTCACTGGTTGTGACGCGTACGAGAGCATCCCCTAGCTAGTGGGGATCTATTCTCTCGCCGTTCGCAGTCTTCTCGCTCGCGCTCTTCTCTCCGTCCTTGGATAACCTCCCGCAAATCCCGTCGATCATGGGGAATGTATTCCCGGAGATCTCTGGGTTGCTCCTGAGGAAAGTTGGTGCGGTATGTTCTAGAAGACCTCTGGTTGGAACTGGCCGTCGCTAACCCCGTCACGCGATGGTGTTGTGATGGTCCTGACCTCGAGCCTCTTGGTCCCTGCTGGCTGGGACGACATTGCTTCGAGTTGGCTACTCGAGCGGTTTGTGCCTGCGCGGCATCGAGTAGCGTTTTCATCTGGTTGAAGACTGGAGTCATCGGGTTGTCTAGGTTCGGTGGCAGAAGGGATTTCAACAGCATGTGAGTGCATTGGATGTTCGCTTCAGGGGTGCTGAAGACATCACTGTCGTGGATTTAGTGAGGTGCTGCTGCCGCCACAAATCTTTGCTTCTTGTTGTGATCGTGCTGCCTTTGATCCCACTGTCCCTGGGGCGCGGGCGCCTGCAGACGAGGCATTGTCGGATCCCCGAGTTGCAGATGCCTCGTCACATTGGCCAGGATTTCCGTCGTAGCTAGGGCTGTGAGATCGCGCCTATGGTTGGCCTTATCGGGTGGCGCAACGTTTAACGCTGCTCGACCCACAGCAGTGGAGGCTATAGGGTCGTGCGGCGTGTGCGGGGGGATCAGAGGTTCTTCACCTCTTGTGGTTTCCTCGTCTGGATTCTCCCCAAGAGAACGTTCGACGGACGTGCCTTGGTCGGCACCAGTCATCAACACATTCCGATCTGACCAACTGCTGTCTTGGCTGCTGTGGGGGTTGCTTTCGGTATCGCTGTTTGTGTCGATGCACATCAGCCTATTGGGCTCCTTCGGGTCGAAGTCGATGAAGCCTACTTCCCGGCTAGGGTCTCCAGGATGCGACTCGCTAAAGCCGACGAATACCAGGTTTTCCTTCTGATCCCATTGGAACAACATGGTCCCGAAGGCGATCACAGATGCGATCGGGGTCATCGGGTTGATTTCGCCAATGGATCTCATGCTTGCAAAGTCACCATGAGCATGGGACGAAAACATGCTTTGATCTGCAAAAATAGCTGAAGGCCCCGACCTGGCACGCCAACTGTCGAAGGGTTAGAAATCGACAATAAAACTTGTATCCGGGTACCTTCGAGAACACAGAGTCAAGCACAAAGTCACGACGCCAGATGTATACAGGTTCGGGCCCCTGGGAGGGTAACACCCTACTTCCTATGTATGATATCACTATTATGCTGGATGAAGTACAACAATGAATAACTCGAGAACCCTAGCCTATGCGAAAGAGCGCTACAGTCTATCGCTAAGCTCGCGTACACGATGGCTAGGTCCTAAGCTCTATTACTCAATTGCCTTTTCCTCTGGGCACCTCCCTTGGGCTTTATATAGTCCCGGTAACCCTTGAAGTTGTCCTGGACATCTGCTCATAGCTGTCATGGAGTCTATCGCCTTCTAGGTTATAACTGATTTGCCGTCTTTATTTGGTCATACTCGAGTTGGTCTCCTCAGACTTGGAACGCTATCGAGCCCTTCATGATACGGGGATTGTACCCTTTTCACGTATATCGCACCTCGCAGATTCGAGGCTGTGATATCCAGAACCGGTATATACACTGAAGTATACTTTCGCCTTTTATTCATGCGCACATACCCCATATTTAGATATTCGACAACACTTCCTTTGGTGTATCACAAAGATTCATGACATAACCTTTATATTACCTAGATCTAACTTTGCACTAGCCTGATAACGACAAACCCTTAATATGACAGTATAAGATATTTGTACTCTTGCTATGCCAAATGGTTTCACATCCCACTATGCTACTTCTCCCCATAGTAAGACGTATACCATTATATTGGCAAGCATTGTTCCTATCTCCTTGGTGTGGATGCCCCTTCGAGCAATCCATCTCGGAAAGCTCGTATTATCTTAGCCTTCCAGCATGCAAAGCTAGACCTAGATACCTTAATAGGTTAAGGCTATCCCATACCAGCACTTGTGGTTGCACTAAATTTTTGGCTTGAAAACAACACATTAGTTCAGTCCTTAACCGACCTGGGTGAGAATACTCCCCCTATACTACGTGCAAGTCCCATCCACAATCAGCTACTGCCATACCTCGCCGGTGTCAAACCATAGTTTTATTTTAATTTTTTAAGTCAAAATACCAACATCCTTAATTGTCACATCCAACCTTTTTTAAATTCTCAAGGAACCATTTAATCTAATTATTTCAAGTTCAAAGCTAAAGCATGGGGCATGAACGTGAGGCCCAAGTTGTGCGGATGCAGCAGGATGGGATAGAATTTCAACGGCGAGGCGGCATGGGCAGTGGCGCAAGTTTCAGGTGACGTGGCCGTGCCATGGCAGAGTAGGTGTGTGGGTCAGTGTTGTCGTAGCAAGGCATTGGCGAAGCTTGGTGGTGGGAGCTTGGCGCTGCGCGGAAGAGCAGCATCGAGTTGCTGCTATGGTAAGGATGAGCTTAGGATTCAACTACCACGGCAAGACTTTGGCCAGGAAAATGCTGCCTTAGTAGATTGGACAGAGAGGGTGGCAAGAGCTTGGCGTGGTGCTGGGAAGGCTAGATGCCCACGGCCTGCACAGGCACTACCATGATGAGGAGACACCGATGAAAACGCCGCTGCAGCAAGGTTTGGGCAAAGAGCTCGGGTAGTGGCAAGGAGGAAGAGGAGATTCAAGAATATTCTAAAGGTACCAACTAAGATTAACATATTTTAAAATTTTTACTAAATGATTCTAAGATGCTGAGGATGATATAATAAAATTTTTAGATCAATATCATGCATAAATATTTTTTAAAAAATCTGACATTGCCTTTGTTACAATATCCAACTCGCTGATCATAAAATAAAATTTTCCTACTCAAAACAATCCCTCCAACATCTTCACATCAAAAAGATGAAGCAAAGAAAGCAAAAATCCTAAAATTCTCAACAATGGGTGGCACTACCACAAACTCGACACTACCAGGGGTACTCTAGCGGTAGTGCTAGGTAACTGTAGTTACAGTGAAATTAGCACGAGGACAGTGTTTTCAGCCTGAGTTCAAAAAGAAAATTTGTGAGATTTTTTTATTGGCTCATCCAAACTCAATGAAAATATGTGGACACCTTCCTAAGGAGGTCAACAGCCTATTCGAGCCTTCGATTGCAAGAATCAACGTCAAAATTCTGACCTTTTTCAAATTTATGGAAGAGTGCACAAAAACGGGTTCAAGAACAAAAACTTGACTCTTAGCTAGCTCGTGGGTTCTTGATGATCAAGATGATCCTAGATAGCTTCCCACATGTCATAGAAAGCTAGAACTCAAGACAAAAACATCAAAAACCCAAACCTCCAAGAATCATCCTCTCAAGAACAAAATATTGGTTTCTTAAAAGAAAGAACACAAGACTTGCTTAGATTATGGGATATGTCCGAAGAAGACTCATCCATCAATCATACATCCTCAGCAAAAGATCTAAAAGCATTTAGAAAGAAGGGAGGCAAATCCAACTTGCATGAAAGTAAATTACATGAATGTAAATTGTGGAATTTAAAGACATAATGTAAATACGGAAAGTAAATTTAGAATTAAGAGGAATAGATTTTCATTTCTGGAAAGAAGGTTTACAAAGCCTCAAAAATAAGTGGGCAAAGCTCAAAAGAGCACCAAAAACCTCAAAACCTTCAAGTGAGGGGAGGCTACCCCTACCCCTCTATTTATGGTGCTCTTGAGTCACCCTCTACTCTTGGATAAGTTCCTTCTACCCTAAGGATCACCATCATGGGCTAGGATTGACTCACTCACTCAATAATGGGTTAACCCGAAACCCAACAACATAACGGGTTTTGCACGCTTCTCAAAGCAAACTAACTGGACCCGCTACTCTATCACCTAGACCGTGATCCAACGGCCCTCCTTGATCCGAGCAGCTCCTAGCTAGTATCTCATCCATTCCTTGTCTTCTGGCTTGCCAAGACTCCGTCTCCAATCATCTTTCGGCGATCCTCGACCGTCTAGACCTCCGACTCTCCTCGCCTAGTCCCGGTCATCCTCCGTCTCACTATGATCTAGCACAGTCATCCTGCAACTATCAAAAACAAGAAAACACATCACACAGCATTGCCCAAAATGATATGCAATAAATTTCACACAATTTTGAAATTCAAATCCCAGAATTTGCTTAAGATCTGGCACAACCGCTTCCTAGGGCTAGTAGTGCCACTTTTATCGACAATACCGCTCTCCAAAGCTGGTAGTGTCGCTCACACTAAGACCTGTGAACACCCTCTCTATCAAATAACTACCGCCGCTTGGGCCGATAGTGCCGCTTTTGCTATCACTACCACTCCTAGAGGCTGGTAGTGCCACTCCCAGTAGACATAGCTCAAATTGCTTTATTTTCAAAAGTCCAATTCAAATCAAACTCAAATTCAGGCACCTCATGCTAAAGCACAGTCAATTACTCATCACAATCAAGGATAGACCTTCACATGGTCTTTCATTAATAAATGGATTAAAGTTTTTATAAAACCTTTCATAGGTGATAATGGTAGCATTTAGGGTTTAAAAAAATAATTCTAGAGTTTTATGCAATTGGAATTTTTGAGTTTGAATTCTTATAACCCTTATTTGAGTCTCTTGAAATGTTTTTGATAAATTTAGAAATTCCAAAAATATAGACAAACTCAAATGAAACCGAAAATCAATTCAACATTTATATTTTATTTTTATTAGGTTCGGGTGTTACAACTATATACTTATTCCTCCTCCGAATCTACATTGAATTGTCCATTTATATACTTTCTTCCTTGTTATTTCATGAGTGCATTTTCTTTCTACTATCGGGATGACCATCTGGAATAACATATAAACGAATATAAAGGTACTTGAACATTGCTCCTCAACCGATCGATTATACAATCTATCAGTCTTCACATCTTTTTTTATTTATTTTTAAAATGGAGTATTTTTCATTTCTTCCCTTTTGATCTCTCTCCCCTCGGCCTAAATCAAACGCCCTGCCAAAAAAGGATCATCTATTTTGTAAAATAAAATAAAATAAAAATTTTGGTCAGTCCTCTCATATATTGAAGGAGAGATGAAAAAAAACTGCCGAGATTGATGTGTGGTGCTTTTTTCCATGTTCGCAGCATTGATTTTTTTTATTTTTTTACTTATTTATTTATTTTGCAGGTCTACTCTTGCTCAAGTGGTATTTTGTTCATGTTTTAATGCTTAGACAATGGGTCACTACTGCACATGGTCACATCACAGACAGTACACAAAACCTATTACAGACGGTTTTGAGAACCGTTTATACCAAAGTGTCAGTGATACAATCGGTCACCACAGACGGTTTTGCAACCGTCAGTGAAAATCCACATCACAGACTGTTCTAGGTTGGAACCGTCTAGGACGAGGACTTATCACAAACGAATCCAACCTAGATCCGTCTGTGACAAGGCCTCATCCCAGACGGTTCTAACCTAGAATTGTTTGTGATGTGGGCTCATCCAGATAGTTCCAAACTAGAACCGTCTGTGATGTGAATTTTCTATTTTTTAATTACATTTTAATTTATTGGCTAGCCTCAGGAAATGCTAGCCATGCCCTCTAAAACAAAACACAAAAGAGAGAGCATCACTACATTATTATGACATACATTTTAGAAACGAGCTCCGATCACATATCAACATACAGCACATCGATTTTAGAAATCGGCTTTGATCACACATTAAAATGTAGAGCGCATCCATTTAATTAATCAACTCACATATATAAAAGCCAATTCAATTGAGAATTACAACTCAGAATTTCGTAGCACAAGGTTCACAAATTAATGGAAACGATATCTAACAAAT
Organism: Guadua angustifolia; assembly: GCA_036346375.1. Taxonomy (NCBI): domain Eukaryota; kingdom Viridiplantae; phylum Streptophyta; class Magnoliopsida; order Poales; family Poaceae; genus Guadua; species Guadua angustifolia. The sequence goes on from CM070512.1 coordinate 36,400,036, forward strand.
TCACAACTCTTTTGGCGAGGCTTGAGTAGTGTTTGCCTTTTGGATTAATGACCTCACGCATGAAGAAGACACAATGTTGTCCTCGAATACTTAGCAGGTCAGCCTGTTCCAATGCAGATTCAACACATTGCCAAGCTTGTGATGGGAAGAGTAAAGTCTTGCATGTATATAAATTAATAAGTGGAAACAATTGTTGCAAGATTGACAAATCTCTATAATATTGGTCATCTTTGAACCAATAAGGAGTTCCATGTTGTAGCAAACGTTGAATCCACATTGATTAGTGCCCTTTAGTTGCTGATGGTATTGCCAAAATATAATAGGTTAATTAGTTCAAAAGTTATTATTATGTAGTGTGAAGGATTGTTGCGTAATGGCGGATACTAAAAAGTTATAAAAATGCTTTAGCATCGCTGAGTTCTTCCTGTGTGTACCTCCATGCCATTTGTAGACACAAAATGACGTGTTGAGTAAATCTCTGATAGGCTTCAAGTCGTGGGTGCCACCCTTTTTAGAATCAAGATAAATTACCCGGTTCTGTCTTGGTATAATTACAAGTAGAACCCAGTGAAACATACATAGCCATGTCGCCATGGTCATTGAACCTAACTTCAAGCTGCGTTATATAGTACAAAGCAACAAGTATAGCAACTGGATGAAGCACTTACCCCGAGTTGTGGCGTAAAAGTATGAATTTTTTGTCTCATTGAGCCAGCGATACTTTTCTACGTACTTGTAGACAACTTCTAAATTTTCATCCATGGTCTGCTTGGACACTATATATGGGTCAAGGATATCCGCTGATTGTTCCCTTGCTTTTGCTTCCATAATCATGTATCTACATATATAAAATCAAGGATCATATATATATCTGACATTTATCGGTACGACATGAATGTACACTATGATTGCATATACTTACAATATCTAGCATCTCATGAGTGATGCGCCGAGTACATTGAGGTTGTACAGTTCAACCAAGTCGTTGAAGCTGACCACGAAACAGCCATCCAAAAACCAATGTAAGAAATGCTCCACCTTAAAGTTGACCGAGATACTTGATGCACGTTGTGCCATCGACTTGTTGCCTTGTTCCATGCACTAATCTTGCAATCTAACGTACGCTAATGTGAGCGTCTCCTACCATTCTTTAGGTACGAATAGCTGCCCCAGCTCGAATTACTGTGCCAATGGGGCAAACAGATAGTCATGGGCTAACATGGTCATCTCTTTCGATTTGCTCTTATTGTTGCCTTTCCATCTAGCAAATGCCATCTTCACCGGAGACGACTTGGCCAGAACTGCAGTATCGGCCTGTGCCTCATGGGACAAGGTAGCCAATTTGGCGATCTCATTCAATGCAACACATGGCTCTGGTAATGCTGGTAGCTCTGGCACATCACGTGGCTCCAGTAGTGCTTGTAGCTTCGGTGCTCCTAGGTGGGCGTCGAAGGACATGTCCTTCTTGGGCCACTAGATAAACGTGCTGATGGCATACCCTAGTGTGATAATCCCATCATTTGGAGGTATCTCCAGTGTGATGGCCTTACAAATTTTATGTACACTGTCCACATGGACCGTCACGTAGCTGTAGGATCAAGGATAACTTACTAGAGGGGGGTGAATAGGAGGTTTCTAAATTTTTCGATTCTAATTTGCAATTTAACAAGATTCTAAAAAAATGGAAGAGATAATTGCAAATTTACAATTACAAATATTAAGGATCACCAAGCAATCAAGCAATTTAAGGGAGCAATAAACAATTCCAAACACAAGTAATATATTCAAGATGCTAAGCAAAGTAATATAGCACAAGAATAATAAAACAAGTCATGAGAGAGAATGAGACAAACAATATTTTTCCCATGGTCTCGGAGACTTGCCGGTCTACCCTAATCCACGTTGAGGTGACTTGAACTCTTTCAAGCCGGCTCCACTCGCTTGAGCCTTCCTCAATCACTCGGGGTAGCTCTTCACCTCTCCGGTTAGGCGAGCTCCTTGCCTTCACAAACGATCGGGTCTTCTCACAAACTTCTTTGAGAAGATCAACGATTCTTCCCACCTCCAAGCCGTCTAGGAGGCGGCAACCTCCAAGAGTAATGAACTTTGATGTTTGCTTGAGGTGGATCAAGTGTCTAAATGGCTCAATTCGAATTCTCACTTGACTTTCACTCAACTACTCCTCAAAAGATGAAATTAATGCAAATGAGTAGAAGAGATGCACACTAGAGCTCAAAGATATGCAATAGGAGTCCAAGGAAGCCAACATGCTGCATATGGGGGTGTATATATATCCCTCTTCAATGCCACTAGCCATTACCACCAAACCCCTAAAAAATTCAAGGTGGCCGGCACTACCGCCCATCTGGGGCCGGTACTGCTGGCCTCAAGTCCAACAATCGAACAGTGGCATTAATTGCACTGTCAGACTAGCCGTTACCCCTTGACTGGTAGTATTGCCCATGCTAGGCAGGTATCACAGCCAAGCGGCAAGATTGCTCTCGGATGGCGATCTTGCCGCCAAAGCTTAGGGCAAAAACACCCCTCTCTAGAAAAAGACTACCGCCCTTAGATAGTCGGTATGGCCAGCCCAGCGATAGTACCGCTCCTGGATGGTCGGTACTACCGGCCAGACTTAGGGGATAAAATTCCCTTCTCTTGAAAATAAGTCTGGGTTCTCGGTAGCCGTCGCTGCCTTGAGCGGCAAGATCTTGCACTACCATGGTCGGTAGTGCCGGTCCAAGCTAATCAGAGGGAAAATGCTCATTTCCTTTTGTTTCGATGTAAAAGCATTAATTTTTGAACATTAATTGAGCCATTTTTCACTTAAAACACATCAAACTACTTATCAAGAGTCCCTCTTAATAGTACGGCATTTAATCCTAAAAATTTGATCTTTTCTTCCAAACTCCGAGATCGGTAAAAGACAATAAAAATCCCTTAACTTCATAGCTCATGTTTTTAGCTGCACGTACAGGTCTTCATTTTGTCTTGTTATCTCAGTACTTTGTTCTTCTTGACTTGATCCAACCTATCTTCAATTTTGCTTAAAAGAAAACAGTTAGTCCCATAATCACTATTGTCATTAATTACCAAAACCAAAACAATTTAGGGGCCTAGATGCTTTCAATCTCCCCCTTTCGATAATTGATGACAACCTCAACATGAATAAAAAGATGAAGTTGGTTTTGAGTATGCAACGATCAAGATATGTAGTATATTCATGATTTGTTTCGAATAAAAACTTGCTCCTTTGAATTTGACAGAATAACATGGAGCAACATATCGTTTAGTTTTAGAGAAAATCTTTGTAAAGCTCCCCCTAAATATGTGCATGAGATTAGAAAAAATAAATTTTGCACATGGAGAGGAAATTAAAAATTTGACAAAGTTCCTTTTAGACATTTGGAAAGTTCCTTTTAGACATTTGGATCCGTGGATACAGAATCAATAGTGTGTATAATAGTATGATAGAGAATGTGAATGAACTTGAACAATCACACACATAATATTGAGATATTTAAGAACATCCACATCCATAAACATTCACAAATATCCAACACATCCAAAATCATAAATATAAAAACATCCATAAAAACATCCAAACATAAATATCCAAACATAAATAACCAAGGTTCATTAGCTTTACATAGATATGTAGAATTATAAACTTAAGAGCTAATCCTTATCCTTAGCCTTCTAGCCTTCTAGCCTTCACTTCATCTTCTTCTTTTCTCTCCCCCTTTGGCATCAAGTACCAAAAGGAGTCGCCAAGGAGAAACCTAGGAGGAAGGAGGAGGGGTGCCACTGCCTCGGCCACAACACGACGAGCATGAACAGGAACAACTTCATCTCTTAAGTAGTCCACCTGCTCGCTGACACTGTTTAGATGGGCTCGCGTCTCTTGCAATAGGGCTCGAGTCTGGACTAGATACTGGTGCTCCTCATCAAATCTGCTTGTGATGCTGGAGGAGAGGGATGCAAACTGAGCCATCATGTCACTCCTCAAAGTGTCAATGCTAGCCAGGAAGGCATCCTGAGATATGGAGTGTGAAGCATGAGGCATATCCTGTGGGTGATCAGCAAGTTCTTCCTGAGCCTCCTCCTGCTGCTACTGCTGCTGCCTCTGCTAAAATGGATGTCCGACTACTTGAGGAGGGCCCTCTTTGGGCTTGTACTACTTGTGAGCAAAACCACATCCTTTATTGTAGCCCGTCTTCATCAAAATAAGCTTCATGATATAAGGGCCAAAATAAATGCTCTTACCCCTCTCTCGAGCTGACTGGGCTATCTCCCTCAAAATGAAGTCCGCAACGTCGAACTTCTCACAATGCATTATCTTGCTAATGATATTCCAAGCGTAGCCTCTGATGTCGTCAAAATTACCACTCTTGGGATGAATGGTAACTCTGACTACCCTGTTAACCAAGGTCGCCGATGGGAGCAATCCAGCCAATTTTTCAGGCTTCCTCACTTTTGCTGCAGGATCATAAAACTCCATTTATTGAGCAATCTGAAGCTGCCTCTCACTGTGAATTTTGGGATAGCCGTTGTGAAAAACCCCAAGCGCCCGCTCGAACTCATCCTTTGTGGCTATGTAGTCTCGGGAGCTTGTCATCCATGAGATTGAGTCATATGAATCTAGGATGTGCACAATTGCATAAAATTGGTGAATAGCATCCTCGGCAAAATCACACCTTTAGGACACGAGATGCTACAACCCTGCCCCATCAAATAACTCAGGTACTCCAATAAACAAAGGTAACTTCCTTATATGGCTCCAATCTACCCATTTTTTATCAGCAAAATCCTTGTCAGAGTAAATCTCATGGAACACTTTCTGTTGGAACATGGTTCTAAAGAATTTCTCCGAAGCAGTTCTAGGCAATTTATATTGATTTACACCCCTTAAGGAGAAATACTTATCTGCCTTGATTTGCTGGAGGTCAACATTTGGATCGAACCTAGGAAGCCCCTCTTCATCAGATCCTTCTTCCTCTTCATTTTCTTCTTCTTCCATGTAGTTCTCATCATCCTTCTCATCGTTACTACTCGTTCTAGAGGCAACAGATTTTCCTTTAACTTGCTTTCGAGAACTAGATCCTCCTTGTTCAAGTTCTGCCCTTACAAGCTTCCTTATCTCCTCATCATGGGAAGCCTCAGCCTGACTTGTCAGCCGCTGAGCTGCGACACCTGCACCTCGTATGGACTTTCTGATTTGTCCACCTCCGCGAGGTGCCTTGGATTGAGAAGGATTCTTCATCTTTGGCATGATTACTGAGACAAGATTACAAGGAATATGTGAGAGGAAACACTAGAATCTCAGTGCACACTTTGGTTTTGATTTAATCCTACAAATGTTCAGTCTGACAGACCAGGTGTGGCAATGCCGACCATACTAGCCCGGTACTGCTGGCCGTATAGCGGCACTACCGCTCTGGCTATGCGGTACTACCAGACAAGGGCGACACTATCGCACTAGGTAGTGCAGTACTGCCAGCTGAGTGGGATGTCGGCACTACCGATCTAGAATTTTGATTGATCTGATTGGCAAGACATTGAATCAAAGAGCACCAAAAGGAATGAAAGGGAAGATGAAGCCAGTGGAGATGAGTACCTTGAGAAGGAAAAGATCAGTTTTTCACCAGAGAGAGTCCCCGAGACGAAGAATTGATCCTGGGGCAACAAAATGAGAGAGAGAGAGAGAGAAGAAGAGAATGGGAGGAGACGAAGAAGAGAATGAAGGACCGAGATGGCGAACGGAGGGGGTGAATAGTCGCAACTTAGAAATAATTTCCCCCAAATACTCCAAATAACCTCACGAAAGAAATGCTCAAAAAGAGTCGATCGAAACAACCCAAGATGTTGTCTGGCTGATGCTACCGCTCGTAGTCCAGTAGCACCAGGCTCAAGAACAACTCAAGATCAGTCTGAAAAACAGCACGATCCTAAAAGGAAAATCAAGAGATCTTTTGATCGGATGGGTAAAAACTCACGAAACTTGGTAGATAAGGTCATTGGGATGTCAGGAACTTGTTCCAACCATCAATCACAAGGATCGATATCAAAGTTCTGACCTTTTGCCCAGGAAGGAAGAACACTCCAAGTTTCAACAAAAATGCAAGAACTTCAATCAAGACTTGCTCGTCGGATTTGATGATCACGATGATCTTGGATGACACCCCACACATCCTAGCAAGCAAGAGAACACAAAGAAACTCAAGGAAACGCAATCTATAAGATCAAGCATTCAAGAATGCAAAAACTCAACTTCTTGCAAGAGTATGCATGGATAGCCATGATGATTCAAACATGAACTCAAATAAAATACAACCCTCAGCAAAAGATTCGTAAGCAATTAGAAGGAGGGGAGGCAAATCCAAATTTCATAAATGTAAATTGCAAGAAAGTAAATGCGGAATTTCAATCGCGTAATTTAAATGCGTAATGTAAATGCGTAAAAGGAAATGAACAAGAATATAAGAGTGAATCTTTTCATTTCTAGAAGGAGAGGTTTTACAAAGCCACACATTTTATGTGGGCAAAGCTCAAAGGAGCACAAAACCTAAAACCTTCATCCTTAGGGGAGAAGGCCACCCCCTCACCCCTATTTATACAACTCAAGGGCCACCTACCACTGATAGCATCTAGGCCCCCTCAATTCCTAATTATATATTGTTTATTAGTTTTGGTGTTGATGACCAAGTTAATAATATTCTCCATAAAAGATCATACACTGAATTCATGGATGGAGGTTGTTGGACAAGCAAGATTAAGGTATCTTATTTGATAGTTTCAGACTTGGGAGTTGATTCAAGTCAAATAGTTAGAAATGTTCTTTGTTTCAGCTATTCTATCAAGAGGGACTTAGCACAAGTTGGTAACTTGGTTCATTAGGTAAACATCTCTAGGCGGCTTAGAGTTAAATCATTTATTTTATCTTTTTTTGAACCAAAACTGCTTTATCAAAACTCTGATAAAAATTCCTTGCATTTCAACGGACCAAACTTCATGATTTCATATTGTCAAGTCCGTAGTAAGTATTTGTGAAGAGTTTCAGTTTTTCTATCTTTACCGCGTCTATGACGGACCAAATTGTTGGTCCGGCATACATGTAGCTTCAGCAAGGGTAAAAATTTCAGAACCATACATCTATGACGGACCAAACTTTTGGTCCGCCATACACATACCCTGTGAAATTTCTGAGATTTCCCTGTTTGCCTATCTATGACGGACCGAGTTTTTCGGTCCGGCATAATATCAAAACCTTGTGTCTTTGCATTGTCAGAAATCTGATATTCATTCATTAAACTCTTGAGAAAATTCAACCTTCGTTTAAAAAATTTTGTCGTCTAATTTTTTAGAGAATGTTATCCCAAAGCTTTTAGACAAAACAAATTTTAAATCAGTTGTCTAAAATTCCTTGGGCAAAAATTGTTCCTTAGTCACTGATCCTGTCAGACTTCATCTATGACGGACCGATTTTTCAGTCCGCCATACACATGGATCACTTTATTCGATGCACCAAACTCGATGCTTTGCCCATCTATGACGGACCGATCTTTCGATCCGTCATGAATATCTGATTTGGTCCGTGATACACATGATCAGTATCGCTAAGTAATAATGTTTGGTCAGCTGTAAACGTGTTTTAACTCAAATTTGACATTCTGACACGTGCAACGGTAACTTTGGTAGGTACAATGGCTATTTTCATCAGAATTGGGTATATAAGCTTTGCCTGAGCCATCTACCATAGTGGTTAATGAACTCCTTCACATTTCAGCATTCAAAGTTCTCTCATTCCTAGCAAGGAGTCTGTTTTTCATCTGAACTTCAAATCGATCTGTGTTTTAACTCCAAGATTGTGTCTAGCTGTGTGTCTTAGATAGTAAACCAAGAGATTGAACTTGTGAGAAGTTTATCACTCTTGGATTGTTGTGATCCTAGACAGCTTGGAGGAAGTGAAAGAGTAAGACCTGTCCAAAGTGGATTGTGGAAGGCTACTCTCTGTTGTGAAAGGTCTGGAGCTCACCTCACTGGAGTGGTGAAAGAGCTACCCCGAGTGTGATCCCAAGCTTCTGTATCTAGCTGTGGGAGAAGCAATACTTCGAGAGAAGTGCTTCAACGAGGAGTAGGAGAAGTGCTCTGAACCTCGGGATAAAATTTCTGTCTCTCTGTCTTTTGTTATTGTCATTTGTTTGCTTTCGCTGTTTTGTTATAATTTCTCATTTGCTGTTATAGATCTTAAGTAGTCTCTGCATTAATAGGTTAACTGTGGTTAAAATTGAAAATTTGAATAAGTTGCCTATTCACCCCCCCCTCTAGGCCATCCCGTTCCTTCAAGTGGTATCAGAGCAAGGTTTTACCTTTGTTAGCTTAACTAGCTTTGGTAAATGGTTGAGGGAAATGGTTCTGCTACTGTTAGTATAGGTAGAGTACCTGTTTTTGATGGTACTAATTATGCTTATTGGAAAATTAGAATGAGATGTTATCTGGAAGTTGTTGGGTATGATGTTTGGAGGGTTACAGAAAAGCCTCTGCCTCCACGTGTCATGCCCGAAGGGCGAACTACATATGGTGAACCCACTCCTGGTGAAATCCAGAATATGCAATATGATGCTCAAGCTAGAAATGCCATCTTTTCTTGTCTTAGCTTAGAAGTTTTTGATAGAGTTAGTAACTTAACGTCTGCTTATGATATATGGACAACCCTTCAAGAAATTCTTGAAGGAACTTCTGATGTTAAAGAAGAAAAATATTATGTCATTAGAGAGAAATTTGATCAATTTAAAATGCTTCCTCAAGAAAATGCTAATGACATGTTTACTAGGCTTAATCCTATTGTCAATGAGCTCAAAGGCCTAGGAACTAAGATTTCGGAAGTTGAAGTTTGCAGGAAGATGATAAGAGTTCTTCCGCGAGCATATCATAGTTTGATCACCTACTTGTCAAACAGTGGTGATCTCAAAAGGCTCACTCCTACTGAGCTACTTGGGAAGATTTCAGCCCACGAGCATACCTTGGCTGAAGAAGATGCACCAAAGAAGAAATCCATCACTCTAAAGGCCAAGGAAATTATGCAAGACTATTCTGATGAAAGTGATGATGAGTCGAGTGGCGCTGAAGATGAAGATGTAAAGCAATTGGCTCTACTGATGAGAAGAGCAAATAAAATCATGAGAAGAGTGAACTTCAAGGACAAAGGAAGGTCAAACTCTTACTCAAAGAAAATTCCTTTTGCTAATATCATTTGTTTTGAATGTAATGAAAAGGGACACATCGCTGCACGGTGCCCCAACAAAAGCAAGAAGAAGAATAAGTACAAGGGCAAGGAAGATGAGGATGAAGAGAAAATTCATGACAAATCAAAGAACAAATATTATAAGAAAAGGTATTTCAAGAAATTTTCAAAGAAAGGAAAAGGAGAAGCTCATATAGGCGAATGGATAACTGATGAAGAAAGTTCAAGTGAAGAATCATCTTCTGATGATGACAACTCAAGGTCAAAGGGGCTAGCAGGACTTGCTTTGGATGAGTCAACTCCTCCACCACCATCATTTCCTATATGTCTGATGGCCAGGGCAGATGATCAGGAAAAGGTTAGTGACTCTCCTACATATGATGAGCTAGTTGAAATAGTTGAAGAACTAAACAGTGCCTTGCATACTAAGAAAACTTCAACTAGAAATCTTAAAAAGACTATTGCTGGCTTAATAAATGACCAAGAATTATTAAGGGACAAACATGATAAGCCTACTCATGAACATGCTCAGATTATGCAAATGTATGATGATCTTGTGTCTAGTCATGCTTTACTTGTTAAGTATCATGAAGAATTAAAAAATAAGTGTTGTGAGCTAGAAATTAAGAATGAAATGATGACTGTTAAATCTGATAATGTGCCTGTCCATGATGTATCTATTTTATGTGATCTGCTGAAAGATAAAACTATGGTCTCCAGTTCCTCTAGCACTTGTAATGAAAATTGCAAATATGCTTCCTGTGCTAAAGAACTTAAAACTGAAAATGAAGAGTTAAAAACTAAGATAGCTAGATTTGATAAAGGTTTAGAGAAATGCTTTTTGGGAAGTGCTACCCTTGACAAAATTCTGATTGAACATAGACCTAACCTGGGCAAAAAGGGCTTAGGTTTCAAATCTAGTGGCCTGCTCAAGAAGAATGATTCAAGCAAAACCAAACAGGTGTTTGTCAAAAAAAGCACCCATTGTTATTACTGTCATAATTCAAATCATGAATCTAGAAATTGCTTTCTTGCAAATACTCCTCATGCTGAAATGAATAGGAATTGCATGGTAGATGCTCATTACATGCTATTTAAGAATTTTAGAGGAAAAATGAATGTTAAATATGTTGGTCCCTCTAATCTGGACAAGAAACTTAAAACTGTTTGGGTACCTAAGTCTTTATTGTTGAACCCTTTTAGGCCTAAGGTTATTGAGACTAACATTAAGGGACCCAAAAGTATTTGGGTACCTAAGATCAAGAAATGACTCTCCAGATAAACTACAAAAGTGGTGGACGGCACTGGGTGATTGACAGTGGGTGTACTCAGCACATGACCGGAACCTCAAAAATATTCACCTCAATTGAAGGAGAAAGTGATCCAAGCCACAAGATCACATTTGGTGATAATAGCAAAAGAAAGGTAAAAGGGCTTGGTAAGATTGCTATTTCAAAAGATCACTCTATTGAAAATGTACTTCTTGTTGATTCTTTAAATTTCAACTTGTTATCTGTGGCTCAATTATGTGATCTTGGATTTCATTGTAACTTCTCTTCTGATGGAGTAACAGTATTTGACAAAAATGAAAAGCTTATTTTCAAAGGTTTTAGATTTCAAAATCTTTATTTAGTGGATTTCAAATCTAACTCCTCATGCATCTCAACTTGTCTGTTGGCTAAGGTCTCTCTTGGATGGCTTTGGCACAGACGTCTTGGGCATGTAGGTATGACTAATCTTAAAAAGCTTTTCAAAAATGAGCTAGTGGTGGGACTAAAGGATGTAAAATTTAAAAAGAATAGGCTGTGTAGTGCTTGTCAAGCAGGCAAGCAAGTAGCAAATTCTCATCCATCCAAAAGCACCATGTCCACCTCTAGGCCACTTGAGCTATTGCATATGGATGTGTTTGGCCCTACTTCATATGCCAGCATAGGTGGCAACTCATATTGCTTAGTCATAGTTGATGATTTCTCCAGATTCTCCTAGGTATTCTTTTTGCCAAATAAAAGTGAAGTTGGAAAAATTTTCAAATCTTTTGCAAAAAGGGCCCAAAATGAATTTGATTGTCCCATCAAAAAGATCGAAGTGACAATGGATCTGAATTCGTGAATACAAATATCATTGAATACTGTGATGAACTAGGCATTAAACATGAATTATCTGCTACTTATACTCCTCAACAAAATGGTGTAGTTGAAAGAAAAAATAGAACCTTAATTGAAATGGCTAGGTCTATGCTAGATGAATATAACACTCTGATGCATTTTGGGTTTGGCCAGATTATCTTGCTTGCCATCTTTGCTAATAGACTTTATCTTCATAAATTACTTAAGAAAACTCCTTATGAACTGTTGGTTGGTAGAAGACCTAACATTTCATACTTTAGAGTCTTTGGCTGTAAGGTTTACATGTTGGTGATATGCCCTAGAGGCGATCATGTGAGATGATTGTATCATACGTCTGTGTTCATGTACTTATCAGTTCCATGAATAAATGTCATTCCTTTGTTCATTGAGTATGACTTAATTGTGAAACATATTGGTTATATGATATTATTCTAAACGATCCCTGGTCACATATCATTATGTGGGACAATAGTGATCTGACCAGCACATGTATTGATTGATGGTAATGTTTCACATACCATAGATATGGAGATATCAAATCAATAATGTGGGCACATGTTAGAGAACATGGGGTTGGATAGACCCACTCCGAGACACTGATGAGATTGTTATCTTAGAAGTGCCATCAGGATGTAGTCTCGAGTGGTATACCTATACGATCCTTCGACCTGAGATTCTTATTGATTCTCAGCATGTGTAATTGTATACCTTGGGGCTGTCAAATGCTTCTCCGTAACAGGGGAGCTATAAAGGTAGCTTACGGGTATGCCATGAAACATGACGTGAGATATAAGAGATCAAGATGGAATTTGCCCCTCCTCGATAACGGGAGAGATATCTCTGGGCCCCTCGGTGTGGATGGATAAGGAAAAGTGCATGGCCATGCCAAAATAATTAAAGTGTTAATCATGAATTATATCCATTACATTGACGAGTGAATGGGTCGAGCTATCACAAGGATGGCACGCATCTTGCCTTGAGCTTGGTTGGTATCGCGTGGCAAAAGGATTGGTATATGAGTATATCAAGGTTCAGCGATCTGATCATTACGTGCATTGAGGGGACAACATGTCTGCTAGGAACCCTTGTTGTCGATGGTGCGGAAAAAGAGGTTTCGGGGCCATGGCCGTTCGCATGAACCTAACGGTCACACACTTAACGGGTTGGATCATGTCGATGGATTGGATCCATTAGTGGGTTTACACGATTTGGATCCTCTAGCGTCTTAATGGATTTCTCTTGTAGAAGATCCATTAGTGAGTCCTAGTGGGCTTCTATCGTAGAAGGCCCGTTAGTGCACTCTATATAAAGGGCGTGGGGTGTGCAGCCATGAGGTTCTCCCACCACGAAACCCTAGCCGTCGACCCCTATCCTGCCAAAACCCTAGCCGTCGCTGCGTGGTGCTAGCTTATCGGCGCCGGCGTTCCACCTGGGCGATGTGGATACCGAGAGGCGCCGTTGCATCTGTCCTCGGAGCGATCGGCGATCGGTTTCACCCTCTCCAACCTGCGTGCACATCTTCATCTGCTACATAGTGCACCCGCGGCGAGGAGACGTCAAGGACTCAGGCGATCACTTGGCGAGCACTCGGGCAGTCCGAAGACCACTCGGCGAGCACTCGGGTGATCTTGCAAGCACTCGGTAGAAGCGATCGAGTACGTTCGACTCGTCTGATTGCTTGAGCACGCGGGAGGCTTCACCCACTCTACTTCCCCTGCTAACGTGCTCCAAGGGTAATGCTCCATGATCTTTGACTTGCATGTATCCTGGTTGAATGCGTAGAAAATTTTGTTTTCGGCTAGTGTAGCATACGCGTTCTCCTTCATTACATCTACAAGAAAAGGACTCATCTTGGTAAATTTCAAACTAGATGTGATACTGGCATTATGTTGGGTTATTCTTCTAAGTCAAAAGCTTATAGAGTATTTAACAATTCAACTGGCTTAGTAGAAGAAACTTATGATGTAAAATTTGATGAATCTAATGGCTCCCAAGGAGAGCATGAGAATTTAGATGATGTAGGTGATGATGGGTTAGTACAAGCTATTGGAAAAATGGAAATTGGTGATGTAAAGCCCAAAGATGATCAAGATCAACCGCCTACTCAGTCAATGGTACCACAAGATGGATCCCAAGAAGAAGAAGAAGAAAAGGATCAAGAAAGACCAAGATTGATCAAGAGTCATCATACCATTGCTAAAGATCACCCCACTGACTTAATCATTGGTGAACTCAGTAAGGGTATCCAAACTCGGTCTAGGCAAGCTTCCTTCTGTGAACATTACTCGTTTGTCTCTTGTGTTGAACCAAAAACAGTTAAAGAAGCCCTAGAAGATGCTGATTGGATCATTGCTATGGAAGAAGAACTCAACAACTTTGAAAGAAACAAAGTTTGGAGTTTAACTGAACGACCAAAAGATCATAATGTCATTGGTACAAAATGGGTGTTCAGAAATAAACAAGATGAAAATGGTGTGGTAATAAGAAATAAAGCAAGATTGGTAGCTCAAGGATTTACTCAAGTAGAAGGACTGGATTATGGAGAGACTTATGCTCCTGTGGCACGTCTTGAAGCTATTCGGTTTCTTCTTGCCTTTGCTACTTATTTTAATATCACTCTTTTTCAAATGGATGTTAAAAGTGCATTTCTTAATGGTTTCATTGATGAAACTGTCTATGTTGAACAACCACCTGGTTTTGAAGATTCTAATATGCCTAATCATGTTTACAAATTATCTAAAGCTCTCTATGGCCTAAAACAAGCTCCTAGAGCTTGGTATGAATGTCTTAGAGATTTTTTGATAAATAAGAACTTCAAAATTGGGAAAGTTGATCCAACCCTATTTCTGAAAGACATCAATGGAACATTAATGATCTGCCAAATTTATGTAGATGATATCATTTTTGGCTGTACTAATAATTCTCTTTGCAAAGAATTTGGAGACATGATGGCCAGGGAATTTGAGATGTCCATGATAGGAGAGCTGACATTCTTTCTGGGATTTCAAGTCAAGCAATTAAAGGAAGGAACTTTCATCTCTCAAGAAAAGTATATCAAGGATCTTCTCAAGCGCTTTAAAATGGAAGAGTGCAAGCCAATAAAAACTCCCATGGCTACAAATACACATCTTGATCAAGATGTGGGAGGTAAGTCTGTTGACCAAAAGCTTTTTAGATCAATGATTGGCTCATTATTATACTTGACAGCATCTAGGCCTGACATCATGTTTAGTGTGTGCATGTGTGCTAGATTTCAGGCTGCACCTAAAGAAGTTCACTTAAGTGCTGTAAAAAGGATATTTAGGTATCTTAAGTTTACTTTAAGTATTGGTCTTTGGTATCCTAAAGGTGCTTCTTTTGAGCTTCTAGGCTACTCAGATTCTGACTATGCTGGTTGCAAGATTGACCGCAAAAGTACTTCTGGGGGTTGCCATTTGCTTGGTAGATCTTTAGTTTCTTGGTGTTCGAAAAAGCAAAATTCAGTAGCACTTTCAACTGCCGAAGCTGAATATATAGCTGCTGGAAGTTGCTGTGCTCAAATTCTCTTCATGAAACAAACATTTCTGGATTTTGGAATTAAGTTCGATAATGTGCCTCTGTTATGTGATAATGAAAGTGCGGTAAAAATAGCAAACAACCCAGTCCAACATTCTAGAACTAAGCACATTGAAATCAGACATCACTTTATTCGTGATCATGTTGCTAAAGGAGACATTGTGCTTAGTTATGTTAGAACTGAGGACAAGTTGGCTGATATTTTTACTAAACCTCTTGATGAGGCAAGATTCACAAAATTGAGAAATGAGTTGAATATAATTGATTATTCAAATGTTGGTTAATGTCATTACTTTAAAAGAGAGCAAGATTGCCTGCTATGCAATCTCTTGATATTCTTATGTGAATAAATGAATTCAATATAATGAGTCTAGATAAAATATCTGTTGCAATTTTTGCTAAACTAAAAAAAAATTAAATTAAACATGCTGCTGAAAGTCTTATCTTTAATTGTCTCCCTCTTATCCTTGTCAAATTACAGCAAAACAGTCAAAATCTTATATCTTCAAGTGTCAAAATCCATATATTCAGTATTTGAGTATTTCATCTAAGTCTTAGTTGCAAATACTAATGCTCATATGAAAATCTGCTCAAACATTTCTAAGATTGGCATCACTGCTAAGTTTGTGTTTTTATTGTTGTACCTTAAAACTTATCTTAGTTATGTCCTTTAATTTCAAATCTTCAGAATAATGTTGTTGTGTCAGGCTGAATTCAATGTTCTGCAAAAGTAATCTGTTTGTGTCGGATCTTTCTGTTTGATCGCAAGGCCTATGCATGATGGACCGAATATTCAGTCCGTCATACATAGGAAGTCTTGGTCTTGAGGATTTTCAGATCTTCTAAGTTCAAAATGTTGTCGGTCTATTCTTTTTGTTTCTCTCTCTTTTCTTCTTGTCTAAATTTCAAATTCTTTTCAAAGTCTTAACTATTGCTTTAGGACTTATCCTGTGCTAAATCCATCCTTGATTTCGGGACCCTGAGGTTTAATCCTATCCTGTCCACTGGGTCCCGCCACTTCTTTACCTAGCCCTCTGGCTCCCTCAACTACCCAGCATTTAATGGCGTCTGTTACCAAGTTCCCCAAGACCTTTGTCAGCTTTATTCCTTGCAGTTTCCCTCTAAAAATAAATTCCCCTCTATCCCTTCTGTTCTTGCGCAACTGCTCGCGAAGCCAGAGCATTCTTTTTCTGCACCGAAGCAGATTCCTCCCAGGATCTCTGCAACAGTGTCCTTCTGGTCTTCGCTCGCAAGAATATTCTGCATTTCAGTAAGCTTCTCCAAAATCCTTCTCGTCATTCTGTCAAACCCTAGACCTAGTTCTCAATCTCTAGATTTTATTTTACTAGGTGCGGTCTTTGTGCTCTTGAGAAGGTTCTGCTGTGTGTTTGTTCAAGAATTGGTCTCATATAATCAGAGTCACAATGGGGTCTAAGAATCCTGACAAAAGAGGGCTAATTGGAAAGATTGTTGATAAAGTAAAGGGCAAAAAGTAGAAAATGTCAGATGCATCCCCTAGTATTTCTTTGCCCAGACAGCCTCAAGGTCCTGTTGTAATGCAAGATGTGGACAAATCTGATAGAAGAAACAGAAAACAGGTCACATCTCATCCTGGAAAGGGATTGAATAAAAATGTAGTAGAAGATGAATCATCATCTGAGGACAGTTCCTATGAGCCTAGCAGTGAATCATCTTCAGAAAACACAGAATTAATCTCAGAAGTTGACACCTTAAGTAACAAAGAACTATCTGTCCTAAGTGGGAAGAAATTAAGAGCTCTGAGGTTAATCAGTGAAAAGGCTTGGTTTCCTACCTCAAGACCAGCTCCTGGTGAAAATTTCATTTCTTTGCTTCATAAAAACATTTACAATGTTTATCTGAATAAAGTAGATGGTAAAGGAAAATCAACTCCTGCTGTGACAAATCATCAGTATGTTGACTGGAATCAAGTGAACTCTATAATTGGATCAAGTAGGCTCTTTGATTGCTTAAACTCCACACCTGGATTGGTTGAATTAATGTCAAACAGTACCACTCTTTGGAGTATTTCGAGAACCCTAGAGTTCTATGCTTCACTGTTAGTTGACAAGCAGAGAAGGTACATAATGTTCACTATCAATGGAAAAATTAGAAAAGTAAAAGCTGCTCAGTTTGAATCAGCTATCGGAGCCTCAAGTCCACTTGTAAACAGAACAAGAGTGTTTGAAAGAATGTTTCCTAACCAAAGATGGAGGTTGGTGGGCAATATGCACGACATTCAACTTTCGGTCACATTTATAAAGATGTCAACAGATGCTGATTTTAACCCAAGCAGAGCCTCTGTTTTATGCGAAGAAACAAAAGTGCTATTGTTAGTTCTAAGGCACACCATATATCCAAAGACAGGATACAAAGAAGGTGTAACTCCAACCATAGCATGGTTATTGCACTTAATTCTGTCCAGACAACCCTTTGACCTTAGTGATTATATATATGGTGAAATGGAAGAAGCAGTGTACAGAAGATTGAAAAGTCCATTGCCTTTTGCTCAGATTGTCACTCAAGTCCTTTTGGCTCAAGGAATTATTTCTCAAGAAAGTCTTAGAAGAGAATTCAACTGCTTTCCAAAGAAATATTGTATGCGCATATCAACTGGACAAAACTTGAGAATTACTGGTTTTCTTCAAGGAATACAAGCAAATCAACCTACAGTAGAAGAAGAATCAGTCCATCATGATGATAAAGAAGATGATAATGAACCAAGAAAGGAAGTTGTTTTGGAAAATGGTTCAACCGAAGATGAAGATTCGGATGAAGAATCTGAAGACAGATATGATCAGAGTTCCTCAAGTGAACATATCCAAACTCACAACAGTGGAAGTGACTACTATATGTCACATGGTAGCTTAAATAACAGTCATGCAAGCTTTCACTCTCATGGAAACCCTGAAACTTCCATACATGCTAGTCAAGATTATAGACAAGAACAATCTGCTCAAGGTCATCAAAGTTCAGGCAGAAACCAGTTTGGAAATGAAAGAGAATCTAGTGCTCAAAGTGAACACAAGAGTAAAACTCCAAGTTGCTGTCACTTGCGAAAGCCTGTTGTTCAGACTCCAGTTCATTCTCTAGAACCCACAGAAATAGTTGAATGCAGCTCATGGGATGACCAAGGGCAAGCTCTTGAGGATGATGCTGCTACTGAAATTTTGTCAAGTTCATTTAGTCATCAACAGTTTCATCATTTTCAAGAATTAGCAGCAGCTGAACGATTTACTCAAGATCAGGATTTTAGGCCTGGTTCTCATGATCATGAGGCAGGAGGATCTGGCATGCCTCAAGTGTTTGAATCATATTATCCATCTCAGGCAGCACATCCAGAGCATGATGTAAGAAATACTTTTCCTGGCTGGGAAAGTTTGTTTGACTATCCGCATCAGTCTGTTCATTCATATCATGAGCAAATGCAGCGAGAATCTTATCAAGATCCAGAAAATTCCACTGATGCTCAGCCCTCATGGTTCACATCTTTTGGGCAACAATACTATGCTGATCAACGAGATTTTCAAGCTAGCTACAAGGAAGATCAAGAAAAGGCCACTCAAAGATATGAAGAACAAATGAAGACCATTCAACAGTACAATGAGCAAGCTCTAGAACAAATGAGAAAACAATATGAAGAGCAGCTCAAATTCAGAAATGAATCTTTTACTAGATTTGGAGATTTAAGAAACCTAGTTTCTCAGCTTGGCTCAAATCAGAACCTGATCAGAGACAGATTATATGACATGAATCTGAAAATGGATAAAAATCACAAGCACCTATTCAATCAGATTGGAGCTCTCCGTACATCAGTAGAAAGTAAGCTGTTGGAACTCAGTCAAGATCAAGCAGATTTTCATGAAAGAACTGACAATGCCTTTTATGATTATGGACAATTTGCCGGACAACATCATATTGATCTACAATAACTATCTATGACAGTAGACCGTATGAGTGATTCCTTGGACCAGCTTCATCATGATTTTCATAACTTGGCACTTCAGCCTGGAGATCCAAATTATCCTAGCTGGCATGATCAAGCTATGGCCCAAGCGCTTCAATAGCCAGAAGAAGAGGAGGAAGTGCCAGTAATTTCTCCTCCGAAGAAAAGCTTTGTCCTTGATAAATTCAAGAGAACCTTTTCAAGGCGCAAATAGGACCCCTCCTTTTGGTAATTGATGCCAAAGGGGGAGAATATCCTAGCTCTTTCCTAGGTCTAGCTTGTGTTCTTGCTCGGTTCAGTAGTTTTAAAAGTTTTAAAACTATGTGCTTGGTCTAAGTGGTGTCTGTTCTGTGTTTATTCTATCTTTTAGCTGTGTTTGACAGGTGTGCTTTGTCATTTATGATTTCTTGCTTTGGTTAAATGGTTAATGCTCTGATTATTCTATATGTTCTCACTCTTGATAATAGTGCTTCAACTCTAAGTAATCTGACGCATACTGTTTATGAGATTTCTGAATAAGTATCTTTTTAAGGATCTAATATAGTCACCAGTTCAGATCATGCATCTGTTGAGGGGGAGCACTTTCATATACATTTATCTGAGTATACTATGTCAAGCTAACCTTGTTTTGCAGAATGACTGAGATATTATTAACCAAAAAGAGTATGTTGTCATCAATCACCAAAAAGGGGGAGATTGATAGCATCTAGGCCCCCTCAATTCCTAATTATATATTGTTTATTAGTTTTGGTGTTGATGACCAAGTTAATAATATTCTCCATAAAAGATCATACTTGAATTCATGGATGGAGGTTGTTGGACAAGCAAGATTAAGGTATCTTATTTGATAGTTTCAGACTTGGGAGTTGATTCAAGTCAAATAGTTAGAAATGTTCTTTGTTTGACTATTCTATCAAGAGGGACTTAGCACAAGTTGGTAACTTGGTTCATTAGGTAAACATCTCTAGGCGGCTTAGAGTTAAATCATTTATTTTATCTTTTTGAACCAAAAGCGCTTTATCAAAACTCGATAAAAATTCCTTGCATTTCAACGGACCAAACTTCATGATTTCATATTGTCAAGTCCGTAGTAAGTATTTGTGAAGAGTTTAGGTTTTCTATCTTTACTGGCGTCTATGATGGACCAAATTGTTGATGCAGCATACATGTAACTTCAGCAAGGGTAAAAATTTGAACCATACATCTATAGCGGACCAAACTTTTGGTCGCCATACACATACCCCAATGAAATTTCTCGAGATTTCCTGTTTGCCTATCTATAATGGACCGAGTTTTTCGGTCCGGCATAATATCAAAACCTTGTGTCTTTGCATTGTCAGAAATCTGATATTCATTCATTAAACTCTTGAGAAAATTCAACCTTTGTTTAAAAAATTTTGTCGTCTAATTTTTTAGAGAATGTTATCCCAAAGCTTTTAGACAAAACAAATTTTAAATCAGTTGTCTAAAATTCCTTGGGCAAAAATTGTTCCTTAGTCACTGATCCTGTCAGACTTCATCTATGACGGACCGATTTTTCAGTCCGCCATACACATGGATCACTTTGCTTCTGACAGACCAAACTCTGATGCTTTGCCCATCTATGACGGACCGATCTTTCAGTCCGTCATGAATATGCAGATTTGGTCCGTGATACACATGATCAGTATCGCTAAGTAATAATGTTTGGTCCGCTGTAAACGTGTTTTAACTCAAATTTGACATTCTGACACGTGCAACGGTAACTTTGGTAGGTACAATGGCTATTTTCATCAGAATTGGGTATATAAGCTTTGCCTGAGCCATCTACCATAGTGGTTAATGAACTCCTTCACATTTCAGCATTCAAAGTTCTCTCATTCCTAGCAAGGAGTCATTTTTCATCTGAACTTCAAATCGATCGTGTTTTAACTCCAAGATTGTGTCTAGTCAGTGTCTTAGATAGTAAACCAAGAGATTGAACTTGTGAGAAGTTTATCACTCTTGGATTGTTGTGATCCTAGACGGCTTGGAGGAAGTGAAAGAGTAAGACTGTCCAAAGTGGATTGTGGAAGGCTACTCTCTGTTGTGAAAGGTCTGGAGCTCACCTCACTGGAGTGGTGAAAGAGCTACCCCGAGTGTGATCCCAAGCTTCTGTATCTAGCTGTGGGAGAAGCAATACTTCGAGAGAAGTGCTTCAACGAGGAGTAGGAGAAGTGCTCTGAACCTCGGGATAAAATTTCTGTCTCTCTGTCTTTTGTTATTGTCATTTGTTTGCTTTCGCTGTTTTGTTATAATTTCTCATTTGCTGTTATAGATCTTAAGTAGTCTCTGCATTAATAGGTTAACTGTGGTTAAAATTGAAAATTTGAATAAGTTGCCTATTCACCCCCCCCTCTAGGCCATCCCGTTCCTTCAACCACCCTTGGATGAGTCCCACAACCCTAGAGCACTCATTGTCGACTTTTCTGGTTGGCAATAATTTTGTGGGGTAGGTGCTAGATCTAGAACTCGAAGGTCACACAAGACAAAGGTTTATACAGGTTCAAGCCCTCGACGGTGGAGGTAATACCCTAGTCCTATGTGCTGGGATTATTTGGGATTGCTAGCTGCTAATCGCTGATGAATTCTCCTCTATTGTTGCCCGCTCCCTCCCTTATATACTAGGGGTGGTGCGGCTTACAGAGTCCCGATCGGTTAGGGGATTCCGATCGGTTATTGGAATCATTACCGGTTTACAAGATAGATTTTACATCTTTATCCTATCCTATAACAACTCGGATTACAATTATATCTCTTATATCTAAATATCTACCCAACTTCCTCTGGGATATATCCCTCTGCGCGTGGCAATAAGGCCTGGTGGGGAACTTATCTTCTGGGCCCTCAACCCGGCCCAATCTCTCTCTTGGACACTTCTGGGCCGGTTATGTAGACACCTGGGTTCTTATATTCCACAGTAGCCCCCGAGTGATTCATGATCTGGTTGCTGCATCTTCATCTAGATCTTGGGTTTGATTTAGCGTCCTCAGCTTCTTGCTTAAACCTCCGACTGGTTTCTTCTTCGTATTGAATGTTTTTGACGCAGCAGGGGGATTATGAAGGACTCGAATATTGCTCCCAGGTTTTTGTTCCAACTGATAATAATCTTCCGTCCAACAGGTTTCTCATGAGTAGCTTCATGGTACTAATCCTTGCCTCGTATGAGGATTAGATATTTCTTCCCGCTCGAGGCGAAATCCTAATATCTTTCCTCATAAAAATAGACTTCAAGGACCAGTACTGAACAGTCTTCGAAGTTATTTTGACTTCCTGTGCCAATACATTTTCCGAAAACCTCTTCGGCTTCCGAAGCTATCTTAACTCCCTGCCTCCTTAGTTTTCGATGTCATTATGTCTTCGCATTTACTTTAATCTTGCCGTTTATGCTATAAAAAGTGAACTAGTGCCCTTAGAATTGCTACCTTATTTTCTCCGTTTTCCTCTTTCAATCTCCACCTTCTTCCTGAAAAACTTCATGGACGGCGGGGATCTAGAACTTGCCGAGGAATGGGCGCTTTTCGACCTCTCCATGGCCGAATGGGCTGAGGAAAAGGCCGTTGCCCTTGATCGCGCCACTGTTGATGCCCTCCTCGAAGTCATCCCTGCCCTTTATAGAGCCAGGGAAGCCCTCGTGGAGGCACTTGGTCATATACGCCGCGGGGAAGTATAATATTCTTGTTAATGTAAGAACATCTTTTCCCAGGCATAATGTTTGGGGAATTTTTATATAATAAATAAAGAAAAATTCAGCTCCTTTTTTCTGTTACTCTTGATTCGAGATGCTCTCTTGGATGGCTTTGTTTTCCTTCGCCGAGTTCTTGACCCAACTAGTTTAGCCCCCGAGCGTTAAGAGATTGTTTGCACATCTTCTCGAATTGCAGAGCTCCTAGGCCGAACGATACGCTTTCCTTCTTGATCATCGCGTCGCATGTTCTCCAGCTCATCATGAAACGTTTCGTCATTAGGAAAAGCTTGCGGCCGAGTGATATCCATGCCTGACTGTCGTTAGACATAGCTTAGACCCAACTTGGGGTATATCAATGTTTACACGGCTCTCTGGCCGAGTGATACCCATACCCGACTGCTGTAGGATATAGCTTGGGCTCGATTTGGAGCGTATCAAGAGCTCCTCGGCTCATGGCCGAGTGATTCCTATATCTGACTGATGTAGGATATAGTTCTGGTCCAACTCGGGACATATCATATCTTATGCGGCTCTTGGCCGGGTGCTACCCATATCCGACTGATGTTGAATATGGCTTAGGCTCGACTTGGAGCGTATCAAGATTTTCTTGGCTCATGGCCGAGTGATACCTATATCCGACTGATGTAGGATATAGCTCTGGTCCAACTTGGGACATATCAAGGTTTAACCAAACGATATCCGTACTCGTTTACTACGATGCAAAGCTTATCGACCCATCTTGGGGCATACCCTTGGAACCATGCCTTATCAGGCGCAGCTCATGATATATGATTTCGCCATGCGGTAACCACCTAGCTACCCATCGTGGGGCATATCACAAGAAGATGTTTTTACTCCAAACTGGAGGATACCCACGTCCGCTTAGCATGGTGATTGGTTGAACATCCCATCATGGGGAGCGACGTGTCCCAACTTTAGCTTGGTCAAACTGTAACTGCCTCCATTTGATAGGGTGCAGGGTTCAGCGAACAATTATGATGTGCAGGGCTAGGCTAGGTGTCTCTACAGTCTTTTTCCTACCGACTCCGCGCAGACCTAACTTTCCCCCTTTTGAGGCTAGGTTGTGCATTGATCGACGGTTCATCTTCTCCACCGCACATTGCTGCCCTTTTCGCTTCCCTGTCTCTCCGACTTCTCGACCGCTAGGGCCAACTGCTGTTGCACTTGCATTTCTACGCCGCCGTTGATCTTTTCTTCATAAATGTCTTCCCACTCCTCCAAAGACACCTCCTCGCCGCCTTTGTCCCAAGATTGGACCACCTCGTTGGCAGCGGAAGGCGATTGGAGTCCATAGCGGTGATGGGGTTCTTCGGCTTTGGCTCGATATCCATGTGGCCGAAGGTAGTCCGTCCCCACCCCTCGCTCTTAAGAGGTTGTGGTCTTCGAATCCTTCTTCCAACGCGGGTTGGGCCTTCCTGCCTGCGCTTTCCTCCGCAGTCTTCTTTTCTTCTACAACATCGAATTAGTTAACTTGAATCCCAATTCCATCCTGCAAATCACCATTTTTGTCCATCTCTGCGAAGCCTTCTTGGGCATCCCCCCTCATTTCAATCTTTCCGCCACCTTTACCTTCTAAAGCCTTATCCTTCCAAAAATGTCCCCAAGATAATTGGGGCAGCCAGATTTGAGCTGCGGGAGGGGTCAAAGAAGACCTACTTTGCCATTCCCGTTAAATCTTCAAACAAAGGTTGGCACTAGGAGTGGTTTTATTGTGCCAATCCCGATCCAACTCTCCCTTCTTTTGGCGGGCGCCGGCCTAAGGTGTCCCTTTCTTGGACGTTAGTCCCCGATGCCAGTGAAATGGATCAGGTGCAAGACCTCTTGGTGCTGATCGGTAAATTAAAAGAAGGAGGTCTCACTAGAGCTGGGCTGGCGATCCATTTTGTTGCTCGTCGGGTACAGCCCATAAAGGAGTGGGTTCACCTGGGATATGAATATGAAGGAAGGGACGATGCGACTCGGGAGCTACCTGAGCCGTTGTCGAAAGAGCAGGTATACGCTCGGGTGGGTGACTTCTTCGTCCTGAGCGTAGAGATGTCCAGCATCAGATGCCCGAAGTCTTTTTCTGCATCATACCCTCCTCCTGAGGTAAGAATGTTTTGGCTGGTAGATTTCCCCATTTCACATCTGAATGATTCTTAACAGTCTTAATGTTCTTTCCCAGGACCGGGCGACTTTCTTTAGTGACGCGCCGCTTCCTGAAATGCCTGTACATAAAAGCGCTCGCTGGAAGTGACCCGCAAGCCCCAGGCCAGTGACCCAGCTGCCAAGAAGGGGAAGAAAGCAGCTACCAAGGACCTTCCGAAGCCCCAGCGCTCGGTTGGTGGTCCTAAGATCCGAGAATTCCCGACACAGGCCCCGGTGCCTTCAGCTCCTCCTCCACGTGAGCCTGTGGTACGGCCGAGCCCTACCCCGAGTGGTTCGAGCACTCGGGAGGAACCCAGGCTTCCAGGTCAAAGTGCTCCGGCTGGTCCATCCAGAAGTGGTTCAGCCACTCGAAGGAGACCACCGATGAAGATAAAGAAGTCCGACAGGTTGGTTGTGCCATTGACTCTTAGTTGACGCGTTTTGCCGGATCATTCACTGATCGCTCCTCTTGTAGGATACCCTCTGACGATATCCCTGTCAAGACGCCGCCCGAGGCCCCCGGAGAGACCGAGTCCCAGGCTGTCCCTGGCCTGGTTGGTAAGGCCCCACCATTTGCCATGCCTAGCGACACGGGGGCGGCCTCCGAACCACGGCCGCCTTCGCCGCTACCCTGTGCTTCGGCACGAAGTCCCACTGGTCGAGAGCCTGTCTCCCCTCCATCTCCCGAGGTCGAGGAGATCCTCCGAGACCCGTCGGTTCCCGCTCGCCCTCAGTTCATAATGCAAACCGCGTGGGTGGATGAGGACGAAGGCTTGAAATCCCTCGACGACCCGGCGAAGGAGGAGAGGGAGGACTTTTATAGTTACGCCGCTGCTAGCACCCGCCTGGCCCGAGTAACATTCTTATTGCTCTTGTCACCTTCTTGCTTGTGCCGGTTAGCATGTTGTCACCGTTCTTGGTGATGATTGCAGAACTTGGGGAGCGTTCCGCGAAGAAATCTGAATACCTCCAGAGGATGCTCCCGGAGGTCAGGACGCGGCAGGAGTATCTGGCCGACTTGGAGCAGGTCAAAGCTAAACATGCAGCCGAGCTGAAAAGCCTTCGGTCAGAGCTCCAGGCCCTGCGGGAGGACAAGCTAGAGGCCATTGGCTCCCTTCGATGTAGGTGTTTCCTGGATCATCCTGCGCTCTTGTTTTACTCGTCTGGTCTTTTAACTTCCTTGTCTTCATGTCAGTTTGGGACTCTTCTATTGCGAAGCTCCAAGAGCAGCTCAAGGCCTCAGAGGCTTCCTGCTTGAAGTCGGAGAAGGAATTAGAGGGTACACTCTGCAGCTTGGCGTTCCCTTACCTTCGTTGTCTTCTGCGTACTGCAGAATACAAGTTCAAGACGCGAGCGCAATACGCTGCTTACGATGAGAAGGTTAAAGCCCTTGAAGCGTCTTGCGCTAAGCTTTGCGAAGCCCCTGAGCCGTTGTTGCGATTGCTTCATCCCGAAGGCGAGAGGCCGTCCGGCAGGGACCACATCATCTCCCAGCTGGAGGAAGCCCCCAAGGCGCTTAAGACACTCTTGAAGGAAACGGCGACCAACGGTGCTAGCCAGGCCCTGGCGATCACCAAGTCGCTCTATCCCCGAGTGGATCTTGAGGCCGTTAAGGAGGGCTATGCCTGCGATGTAGATGAAGACCGGGCCGCTGAGCTCTGGGAGGAAGTTAGAGACGCTTCTTCGGCTGTCGCAGAGACCTTGGACTTGTAAACGAATATTTGGCTGCATGAAAGTATTTGTTGCCCTTGCATTTTTTCTTTAAACATGCTACTATGATACGACCATTCGAGTTGTTTTGTCATATTTAGATATCACGTCCGACTAGTTCAGCCCCCAGGCTCTAGGGCATGGTTCATGACACATGCCTCAGAGTCTTAATATTCATAGGAGCGAAGCACTCGGGCGTGTAGCCTTTGAAAAAATTATACGAGAGCAAATTTAAGAGAAAACATGCCTTCATAAAGAAGTAATTGAATTACAAAGTTCATGTGAAAAAACGACGTAGCTGTTCTATATTCCAGGTGTTGTCGACAATCGTGTCGTCTTAGCGCTTGAGCTTATAGGCCCCAGGACGTGTCACCTCATCAATGATGTAAGGGCATTCCCAGCTTGGGGAGAGCTTATACTCGCTTTTCTGATTCTTTCTAAGAACCAGATTTCCTTTGGAGAACGCGTGGCTCCTTACATTGCGATCGTGATAGCGATGTAAGCCCTGAAGGTACTTTGCCGACCGAATTGTTGCGACGTCCCTAGCTTCTTCCAGTCGGTCGAGGTCTTCTAGCCGGCTTTCTTCCGAGGCGTCTTCTTCATAACTCCGAACCCGCAGGGATCCGAATTCTAACTCGGTGGGGAGGACCGCCTCTGAGCCATGCACCAGGAAAAAGGGTGACTACCTGGTTGCTCTGCTGGGGGTGGTTCGCAGCCCCCAGAGTACCGAAGGCAATTCTTTGACCCACCGAGTGGCGTACGGTTTAAGACGATAAAAAATCCTTGCCTTTAGGCCTTGCAGCACCATGCCATTGGCTCGCTCGACCTGCCCATTACTTCGGGGGTGTGCTACTGATGCAAAGCAAATTTTTATGCCGATTTCGCTGCACCAGTCTTGAAATATGCCCCCTCTGAATTGCGTGCCATTATCCGTGATGATTCGGTTTGGTACACCGAACCTAACCATGATTTCTTGGAAAAATTCCTTGGCCTTTGCGGCTGTGATTGTGGCGACTGGCTTGGCCTCAATCCATTTAGTGAATTTAGCGACGGCCACGAAAAGATGAGTATAACCACCTTGAGCCTTCTTCAAAGGTCCCACCATGTCAAGCCCCCAGTCTGCGAATGGCCAGGTGATCGGGATGGTCTGTAGCTCCTGTGCCGACTTGTTCATCTATCGTGTAAAGAATTGACATCCTTCGCATGTCCGGACAATGTCCTTTGCATCAGTGACCGTAGTTGGCCAGAAAAATCCCTGACGATAAGCATTGCCGACTAGCGTTGTTGACGCCACGTGATTCCCACAAACTCCTGAGTGGATTTCTTTGACAAGATTTCTTCCTTCTTGTTCCGATATGCACCGTCGTAGTATACCAGAGGAGCTCTTGCGATAGAGTTCTTCCATGATCACTACGTAGCTTTTGCTTCGCCACATTATTCGTTCTGCCTACGCACGGTCTTTGGGTAGTTCATCCTTCACCAGATAGTCCAAATACGGAGCTGTCCAATCGG
This sequence comes from Guadua angustifolia, assembly GCA_036346375.1. Taxonomy (NCBI): domain Eukaryota; kingdom Viridiplantae; phylum Streptophyta; class Magnoliopsida; order Poales; family Poaceae; genus Guadua; species Guadua angustifolia. The sequence goes on from CM070512.1 coordinate 36,428,001, forward strand.
GGGTGATGATCACGACTTCTGCCTCTACGCTCTTCTCCGCTGGGCTGTCAGACTTTGGCCGAGTGCTTATTGTGGGCTTATGAATTTCTTCGACGAATACTCCCACAGGCACTATGATCCGGCTGGATCCCATTTTGCTAGCTCGTCGGCCGCTTCATTGTCCTGACGGAGCACATGAACCAACTCCAAGCCATCAAAGTTGCCTTCCAGCTTATGTACCTCCTGGCAATAAGTAGCCATGTTGTATTCAACACAGGAGCATTCTTTTTGCACCTGATTGATCACGAGCATTGAATCTTCGCGAACCGTCAAGTGTCGGATACTGAGCGATATGGCGATACAGAGCCCATGGATGAGTGCCTCGTACTCGGCGGCGTTGTTCGATGTGGGAAAATGTATTTGAAGAACGTACTTCAACCATTCTCCACTTGGCGATATGAGCACTATACTAGCCCCCGCGCCGCTGAGCGTGAGGGAGCCGTCGAAGTACAATGTCCAATACTCAAGTTCCTTGACCATCAGCCGAGTTACAAGTTACATCCACTCGGCGGTGAAGTCGTGGCGCTTGAGACTTGATGGCTGTGCGAGGCTTGAATAGGATTTCAAAAGCCCCAAGTTCGACTGCCCACTTTGCAATTCTCCCGGTGGCCTCCTGGTTGCGAAGTATATCTCCGATCGGGAAGGAAGTGACCACCGAAATAGTGTGCTCTTAGAAGTAATGTTTAAGTTTCTGAGATGTAAGAAGTACGGCATATAATAATTTTTGCACTTGTGGATAGCGCACCTTAGATTCACCTAGGACCTCACTGATGAAGTAGACCAGGTGTTGGATTTTTTGCATGTGACCCGACTCCTCCCTTTCTACGACGATTGCAACGCTGACTACATGAGTCGTTGCCGCGATGTAAAGCAAAAGAAGTTCCCCTAGCATCGGTGAACCCAAGACCGGGGGTGTCGTCAAGAAGGCCTTCAAATCTTCAAACGCCTGTTGTGCCTCGGGCGTCCATTGGAACTTGTCCTGCTTCTTGAGGAGTTTAAAGAATGGCATACCTCGCATACCCAGTCGGGAAATAAACCTGCTGAGAGCAGCCATGCACCCTGTGAGCTTCTGGACGCCCTTTTGGCAAGTCGGCGGTTCCATATTTAATATGGCCTTGATCTTTTCTGGGTTCGCCTCAATGCCTCGTTGGGATACGATAAACCCAAGCAGTTTTCCCAAAGAAACTCCGAAAACACATTTCTCGGGATTAAGCTTCATGCTGAAGGCCCATAGACTTTCGAACGTCTCGGTTAGGTTGGCGATAAGGTCCTTCCTCTCCCGAGTCTTTACCACGACATCGTCCACATATGCCTCCACATTGCGCCCGAGTTGGGCGTGAAAACACCGCTGTATTGCACGCTGATAAGTTGCACCAGCATTTTTCAACCCGAACGTCATCGTGGTGTAGCAAAAGGCCCCAAAGGGCGTGATGAACGAGGTCTTGATATGGTCTTCCGCCTTTAGGCGAATCTGGTGGTACCCTGAGTAGGCATCGAGGAAACTTAGGATCTCACACCCAACGGTTGAATCGACCACCTGATCAATTCGAGGTAGCCCGAATGGATCCTTCGGACATGCCTTGTTAAGATCAGTATAATCAATGCACATGCGCCAAGTTTTATTCTTCTTTTGAACTAGTACAGGGTTCGCCAACTAGTCGGGATGATACACTTCTTTGATAAAACCTGCAGCTAGTAGCTTGGTGATCTCCTACTTGATGGCGTTGCGACGATCTGGAGCGAACCGCCGGAGCCTCTGCTTGACTGGCTTTACCTTTTCATCAACGTGTAAAGAATGCTCGATCACCTCCTTGGGAACACCTGGCATATCGGATGGTTTCCAGGCAAAGATGTCCTTGTTAGCCTGAAGGAAGGTGACGAGCTCGCTTTCCTATTTATCCTCGAGCCCTGTCCCAATCAGAGTCATCTTGGATGGGTCAGATGGGTCGAGGATAATTCTCTTGGTTTCTTCGCCAGGCTTTATCCCTAACGTGGCCTGCTTCTTGGCCGGAACGTCGCCTTCTCCCTGCAGAGCGGCAGCCTCTGTCTGGATATTCTTCCTTTCGGTGGTTGCCTCCTGCAGCTCTGCAAGCTCATAGTTCTCTCGGTCGCATTCCCAAGATTGCTTGACGTCATTGCGAACCGTGATGATGCCTTTGGGTCCTGGCATCTTCATCACTGAATAGGTGTAGTGCGGGACGGCCATGAACCGAGCCAGACCGGGCCTTCCCAAGATAGCGTGATACGCTGTCTTGAAATCCGCCACCTCAAAGTTTATATACTCGGTCCGATAGTTGTTTTTGGTACCGAAGATGACGAGCAAAGTAATCTGCCCGAGTGGAAAAGAAGACGCCCCAGGGATCACCCCGTGGAACGGCTGTGAGCTCGCCCTTAGCTCGGAGCGGGGGATGTTCATATCATTGAAGGCTTTGGCGAACAAGACGTTGAGCCCACTCCCGCCATCGATCAAGACTCTCTTGAGCTTAACATTACGAATAATAGGATCAAGCACTAGAGGATACCTGCCCGGATGTAGAACTCGGTTGGGATGATCCGTACGGTCAAAGGTGATCGAGACTTCAGACCACTTTAGATACTGTGGAGTCGTCGGTTCCACCGCATTGACCTCCCGAGCGGTAAGCTTCTACTTCTGCTTGGACTCGTATCCGGTGGAGCTCCCGTAAATGTAGTTCAGCTCGTGCTCGGGCTCTTGGTAATCATCCTCGCCGGGAGGGTCTTTCTTCTTGGCAGCCTCATCCTTTGCCAAAGCCGGCTGCTTGTTGCTTTCACGCGCAAAACGCTTCAAGGTAAAGCAGTCTTTAGCGGCGTGCTTTCCCTTAGGGTGGAAAGGGCAGATCGCGTCCATGACAGTATTGTAGTCGGGCGCCTCCCTCCGTGTTGTTCGGGGCCGGTTACGATCTGCTACCGCAATCAGCTCCTCGCCCTTCCTTTTTTTGTCCTTGTGCTTGGAGGACTCGGCCTTGTCGCCTTTGTTCTTCTGTTGTGGGTGGTCTTCTTGGCGCTCGACCAGTGCGTCTGAAGCCGCGGCGTAGCGGTCAGCCAACGCGAACATCTCTTTTACGGAGGCCGGTGACTTCCTGGACATCTTCTTGATCAGATCAGGATCTCTGACCCCCTTCTGAAAGGCTGCCACCACCACCGCATCATATACATCCCTGATAGTGTTTTTCTTATGCATGAAACGCCAGATGAAATCTCTCAGTGTTTCATTTTTCTTCTGATGAAGTTGATATAGGTCCCATGGGGTCCCAGACCTCTCATAGGTTCCCTGAAAGTTCCCAATAAACTGATCGCAAAGATCGTTCCAGGAGTCCACCGAGTTTGTCGGAAGTCCCATGAGCCACGATTGAGTCGAAGGGGTGAGATTGACTGGCAGATAATTTGCCATCACGTTTTGATCTCCTCCAGCCGCTTTAACTGCCAGGGCGTAGACCTGCAGCCAAGCTTCCGGATCTCGATCCCCGTCGAACTTAACGATGCCCTTGGGGTTGAAACCTTCGGGCCGTACCACTCGGCGTAGACAAGGGGTGAACTCTCATATTCCGTCAATGGATCTGTGATCATGACGAGGGGGAGTCCGGCGTGGCGAGCCTCTAGCTCGGTGATTGTCATCAACGTGTCGGGCGGAGTTCAGCGCGGCGAGCCCATGACTCGGCGATCGTCGTTGTCATTCAGACCCTGGCGATGATGGTCTCTATGGTCGTTGTAGTCGTTGTACCTTCGTTCACCTCCTCGATCGTGGTCGATGCCGAAATGTTTCGTAGTCGTCATGGCGTCGACGCCGTTCATCCTCGTCTCGCTCCTGCCGTTTGGCGATGATGTCTTGGTGGAGGTCACGATTGAGACTCCGACGGGCGTCTCCGACTGGTGTGCGGGATGCCGACTGCCGGTATTCTGACTGGTGGCAGTCTAACTGCTGGCGACGCGAGTAGCCACATGGGAGCGTGAGCGCGCTTCTCCTGCTAGTTTTTCCTGATTCTGTTGAATCGCTGCTGCTATCACCATGGCCTTGATTTGGGCCACGATCGGGGCCACTGGGCTATCAGATGTAATCACCGGGTCCAGCGTGTAGAGAAGCGTTTTGGAGGCGACAACGTTCTACATGGGTGTACGAAAGACAACCTGGTCTCCCAATTTTGATTGTAGGATGTCCTCATGGACATCACGGCCACAAGATCGAAGCGATCGTACCTGTGCCCTCTTGGCCTCATGATGACGACGGTTCTCCTCCGCGGCTTCTTGAATCTCTTGTTCATGTTGGAGATCAGTCCTTTGCTCTTCAATTGCGAAGATGCCACAAAAATCGCAGCAATTCCTCATGACGCTGACTGGTTTGCTGACCGAGTCGGTGTGGCACACTCGAGATGGTTCGACCTGATCTTTGCTAGATTGAATCTGGTTTAGGTCTAGGCAAACAAGTTTTCCAAGCGTACCAGCGACAAAGTCCAAGCTACCAAAGTGGAAAACCTGGCCGGCATTGAAGGTGGTGATGATTCCGTTGATTAATGCCATCGAGCTCGTAGGAAAAGATCTTCGCGCTTCCCCTACCTGGCGCGCCAACTGTCGACTTTTCTGGTCGGCAATAATTTTATGGGGTAGGCGCTAGATCTAGAACTCGAAGGTCACACAAGACAAAGGTTTATACACGTTCAGGCCCTCGACGGTGGATGTAATACCCTAGTCCTGTGTGCTGGGATTATTTGGGATTGCAAGCTGTTAATCGCTGATGAATTGTCCTTTGTTGTTGCCCGCTCCCTCCCTTATATATTGGGGGTGGTGCGGCTTACAGAGTCCCGATCGGTTAGGGGATTCCGATCAGTTATTGGAATCATTGCCGGTTTACAAGATATCTTTATCCTATCCTATAACAACTCGGATTACAATTATATCTCTTATATCTAAATATCGCCTAACGCCTGCAGGATATATCCCTCTTGCGTGGCAATAAGGCACAGTGGGAGCTTATCTTCTGGGCCTGTCGGGACCCGAATGTGCAAATCCTGACCCTCTGTGTATACGCACTAGTCCAGGATCACGCTAGTGCACACAGGCTCAACATAGATGCTATCATAGTCACACACAGCGTATAAATAGCATAACTTCAACATTAATTAATAACTGTTGTCTTACATAATTATTGCCTCACAAGGCTTAATTAATAACTGTTGTTCTTCTGAAGTTATTGCCTCCAAGAATAGCGTAGATTCTTCTTCTTCTGAAGTTGTTGATGTTGTAGGGTGAGTACATAGAGCACTCAACAAGTTGTGCACAGATATGCAATTCTAATAATCTATATGCTTGGCTTATTACAAAGGAATGGCTAACATGGCTAATTTGCGGTAAAGCAGCATTTAACAAGAATACAGTAATAGATTGAAAACAGTAAAACAAATAACAGTAATAGTAGATTCATTATTTCAGTAAACAAATTTTCCAATCCTAAGTCAATTTCAATTCATTCATGGCAACCCTGTCATCCCCTCCAGTTTCTCATTTGATAAAAGTCTAACCCTTAACTGTAATTCCCGAGCATTGCCCAATATCATTAGCACGGCTATTCGAATAGATTGTACACTCTGCAGAGGTTATGCACTTTACCCACATGATACAATCAAACACCACACAGGTGAGCGATCATAACAAAGCCTTTACAATGCTCTGCATAGACTTGGTACTATCCACTAAGGTTTCAAAACTGGTGGGACTGGTTACCACATCCAGGGCCCCCCTCTTGCGCCATGTGAGCTACCCCATACCCGGGACTCACTAAACACCACCATAGTAGCAAAGTCTAAGCATCACAAATTAATCAGCTAGGCTGTCCTATTCCAGACATGTGGTTGCAAGTAAGACTCAGGTCAAAGGCTCGTAAGGTTAAGTCCTTAGGGTGATCGAGGCAAGACTTCCACATACCCCATGCCATCCGGCCCACCTTGGCATACTGCCCCTTGCCACCTGCCCCGATCTAAAATGATTACCACCCCGGTTGTTTACCACGCACCACGTGCCACCAACAATTCAATCCAGTTGTGTGACCTCCTCGCCACGACAACTTAATATCACTGTGTGACAACACATGACACTAAATTATAACATCGTTCCATAATCCATTAGTCAAGATTATTTTTCAAAGACTAAAGCACATGTGATGACGTGGCATGGCTAAGTAGTTTATGACGGTCTAACCAACCCATGTTGATTATCTATTTAACCAACTATTAAGTAACCAACCTAGGGTGACAATTAGATCATGGTATTCAAATTGGCAAGGTAGAGTTTAATGCAACTAGGCATAGTATCTAATTCCCATATTACTTAACATCATTTTTATTCACATAAAATATCATGCATAAACTTAAAAGACAAAATAGCAATTTTGTGAAACTAGGCGCAACATGATCAAAGCACAACTTGCCTTGGAATAGGTGCTAGTCTTGGTCTGAGCTTGGGTCTTGAAGCGACGGATCCTCCTCCGGAGCACCGAGCAACTCAACGTCTACGCGAACGAGACCCGAAAAGCAAATAAATACCAAAACAGAGAGAAAAACAATTCCAAAAATTGAAATAAACTGCACCATTAGATAGATCTTGATTTTACAAATTTTTAGAAATTTGAATCACTCAAATCCGAGTTAAAATGCAAAAGTTATAGCCATTTGAAGTTTTAAATAAATCTGAAATTACAAAATCCGAATTTCCCGAATTATTTTTATTAAGAAAACTCGATTTATTGCACCATGCTGACGTAAGCCCTGGCCCGAATCATCCGGCGTGCGACACGTGGCCATGGACTCAATCCACCGTGGATCGCTGCACTTTGTCGGTGTGCACCGATGATGCTAAGCGTGGCGTCGGTGACACGCGGTGACCATCCGCGCATGATCCGATGGCTACCGCTTCTATGCACACGCGGCTAGATCCTAACCGCACTAACCGATCCAACGGCCGATGCCTTACCCGAGCAGATACCTGTTCACGTGGCGACGTGGAGCGATCGAAGCAGTTCGGTGACGATTCGACGGTCGATGAAGCTTCCGGCTGGCGAGGGTGGTGCGGCGGTGCGGCTTCACCGGACTTGGGGACGAAGACCACCCGAACAGTGAACAGCTCGACTCCGGTGAGGAAGAAGTGACGGATCCGGTGCGGCTCATTGCGGTGACTCCGGAACTGCAATCCGTGCGGTGAACGGCGGCTCGACGATGGCGGAAAAGCGAAAAAACTAGTGGCGGCGCTTCGGGCAACTCCGGTGAGCTCTAGCGCGGCTACGGCGACGACTCAAGGGCGAAGATTAGCACTGGAGGATGCGCTTGGGGACGACTGTCACGCCTGGAATTTGAATTCCGAACAATCAGTGTGATACACCAGTCCAGGAGCACGCTGGTGCTCACAGATTCAACAGAGATGAATACCATCACACATACACAGCGGAATTAATAACAATAATGTATTTATCTCAAATTAAACTGTTAAAACCTTAAGGTCAGCCTTACAATATTAAGCCACACAAGGCTGAGTTCGAGTAAACAAATAACGACAACGAAATAAATTTTACGTGGAGCCCGATTTGCCACGAACAATCGAGCCTTTTCCCTAGTTAGCCGGGTCATCATTCTTCTCCTCCTCAAACGATTGCGGTTCTTCATCTTCTGATGTTGATTATAGGGGTGAGTACACAACCGTACTCAACAAGCTATGCATGAATGCAACTTTGATATGCTACATGCGGGCTTATTCCAATGGAATGGCTTAAAGGTTGATTTGCAATAAACAACATTTAACAAGTAATATAAGTAGATTCGAAAGCTGTAAGAACAAGTAGAATTAACAATAACTTTTTCAGAAGTTAAGTAAAAGCATTTCCACATCCTAATTCATACTTTCATCAACTTCACCTGTAAACCCAACCACATTTTTAATGGAGTCTAACCCTTGACTGTAATCCCCGAGCAATGTCCAATACCGTGGACACGGCTATTCGAATAGTTTGTACACTCTGCAGAGGTTATACACTTTACCCACAAGATACAGTCAAACACCACAAAGGCGAGTGACCTAAACAAAGCCTTTCCAAAGATCCGTCTAAACCAGATCTTGCCGCTAAGGATTCAACATCAAGGATACACCTCCTAACAGGCCCCCCTCTTGCGCTGTGAGTTTTACCACCCGTACACGGGACTCACTCCACCACGACAGTACTGAAGAATGGATTTCACAATTTACTTAGCTAGGTCCGTCCCATTCCGGAACTTGTGGTTGTATGGTTAGCTCAGTTCAAATTCTTGCAAGGTTAAGTCCTTAGATGACTAGGGCAAGACTACCCAAAAACTCATCATATCAACATGTCAATAAAAACCAAATCCAACTGCGACCACCGAAATGCCACATCTGGCCCACCACTGAACATCTTGCCACTTGCCCGAGTCTAAACCATTTTTCTCATCCAGTTGGTTACACACATCACGTGTCATCAACAATATCAAGACACATGTCACACTTTCCAAAATTTGTTTCATAACTCATTAGTCAATATTCCATTTTTCTCACAAGAATTTTGTCAATGAATCGTTTTGCATGGCTAAGCAGAACTACCATGTTCTAATTTTTTCCACAGTGGTGTATTATATCAACCACATAATATAACCCAATCTAGGGGACAAAGGTTTTCCTGGCATACAATTATTAGGGACAAGGGGACATTAACAAGTGGTAAATATCTAATCCCAAATTACTTGAACGCTTTATAATTAAATTAGCATGCATAATTTAAATCAACATAACATTTAAAAACATAGGAGCAAAATGATCAAAGCATAACTTGCCTTCAAAGAGTTGCTGGTCCTGTCCCGGAGCTTGGTCTTGCTCTAAAAATTCCCTCTCGTAAGCCTCCGGCAAGTCAACGTCTAATTAAAAGTAACGTACACACAATAAATTTATTTTTCAGACAGCAAACTCAACTCTAAAAATTCCACAAAATTCACCAATAAATAGATCTTGATTTTACAAATTTTTAGAAATTGGAATCACTCAAATCGGAGTTAAAATGCAAAAGTTATAACCATTTGAAGTTTTTAAAATAAATCAAAAAGAATAAACCGAATTTCTTTATTTATTTCCATACTGAAAATTCGGCATTTATGACGTCAGCACGACCATTTATGACGTCAGCACCGAAACCATTTTCACAGCATGACGTCACTGCTGACGTCAGCATCTACTGTGCCATGACTGACAAGTGGGCCCCACTGATGACGTCACTGCAGACGTCAGCATGACACGTGGCACGATCTGGCCGTGACACGTGGCGATGAATTATCAACTGAGAGGGTGATCTAATACTGTCCGTCCGATTAAGAATGAACGGCTAGATTAAATCCCGACGCTTCGGTTCAGTCACTCTGGTGTTGACACGTGGCAAGATCCGGGCGCAACACGTGGCGAAGAATTATCAACCGAACGTTGATCAATTCCTAACCGTCCGATCTAAATCAAATGTCTAAGATCAAGCGATGCTTTGGTTCTAAATCCTAATACGTGGCTTCACCGCGACCATCAGATCATGATCGGATGGCAGGCATTCATCCGAGTGACGTCGACAGCCACCGACAGTTCTGGCGCCTCGATTCCCGCACAACACGCGTCAACACGGGATTAGCCCGGTGCGCGGCATGAATCCGAACGTTCATTTCAAAATCAATGACCCAGATCAACTCTAATACGCACGACGTAATCGGCTACGTGGCTACCCCGGTGCATGACGCGTGGGTAAATCTAGGCCATTCGCTACTGGATCCAACGGCTAACACTAACGCGGCTTTAAGCACACGTGGGCAACCCCGATCCGGCACGTGGCAGTATCCTAACCCTATGTCCACAGATCTATGGCCAATATTGATTCAATCTTATACTACCAAAGAAATATCTAACGCCTGAGATTAAATATACTACGTGGCATGATATGAGCTATCCGATCAACATCTAACGGCTGGTGTTTGAAGATGAGACTCACTAGTGAATGAAGACGTGGCGCAATCGCAGTTGTTCGGTGACGATCAGGCGGTTGTCGAAGCTCCTAGTCCCGATGATGGCACGGCGGAGATGAGTTGCCGGAGAGGAAGGAGATGACCAAGGCGACGGCGTTCCAGAGCAGCTCCGGCGAGATAAAGTAGGCCCTCGTGTGCGGTTCAACGCGAGGAGTACTCCGGTGGCTTCAACGGCGGCGAAGACTTACCGAAGAAGGCACAAACCTCGGCGGAACGTCTCGGGTCTACGGCGAGATAATGCGACCGAACGGCGGCGAAGTAGACAGTTTGGGTTGGGTCAAAAGATGCGCACGGCGAAGAGCTTCCCGGCGGGCTACTCCACGGGCTTTATAGCCTCGGGAGGCGAGCTCAAACTGCGTATTAACGCGGCGGTTTCTCGTCTGCAGCGGCGGCGGCGGTGGCGTTACCAGGAGACAAAACGAAGCGACGTGGCCTCATCTCGCGCGTACACGCGGCGGCAATCCAACGGCGCGGGGCGACGAATCGACGCGGCCGATTCTTAGCCGTGCGATGCGAATCAGACGGTGACATCCAACGACTTTAGGGTTTCTTCGGTGCGCACAGTAGTGGGCTCGGCCCGTTATTGGTCATCCGATTTTTCAATTGTTTTTCAATAAAAATAATGCTAGAAATTCATTTGATTTGTTTGAGGCATTTAAAATATCAGAAAAATTCTAGAAAAATTCCAGAAAATATTTTAGGACATTTTGAGCTTAAATAAAATATTTCCATTTATATTTTATTAAAACTTTTCATTATTAAATTAATTTCCAAAGAGAAGTCTATTTCCAAAAATCCAATAAATTAAAAATAAATTACGAAAATTCCCAAAAATTTAAAATAAATTATAAAATTCAAAAATAGCCAAATTTTAGGGTGTTACAACGACGATCCTCGGTCCACGGGGGACGGCTTTTATATCCTCGGCGCGCGCGCATAAATGGCAGCCGAAGCAATCCGTGGTGGAGACGACAGCGCGGCGGCGAGTTTGGAAACTCGATCGGGGACGACGACGGCCAGCCCTTGGATTTGCATCGAACGGCCACGAGGAGATCTTCGGTGGCCCCTCGGATCTGCGCCTTCCAAAATCCAACGGTCGGGATCCGAACTTACCAAAACAACATGAGGAATCCTCTCCGTCTGATCTTGATCTGACGGTTAGGAGCGCTAGGGTGTCGCGGAGTCAAGGACCGCACGATTCAAAATCCAACGGTGGGCGCTGAGCGAAGCGAGCAGCGACCGTCAAGACAAATAAGAAAGCCCTTGAAAGACAGTGTTGGGCTCGGCCCAACACTGTTCCGAAGGATTTTTCAGGGTTTTTTATTTAAATTAATTCCCAAAAATAGTTTTAATTGTTTTAGGCATTAAAATAATCAGGAAAATTCTCACAAAATTCTCATAAATACTTTGAGGCATTTTTAACTCAAATAAAATATTTTTGGCAAGACTTTATTTATATTTTAGCTTTAATTAAATACTTTTCACAAAAGGCCGTATATAAAATATTTTTAGAAATTCCAAATAAATTCAGAAAATTAGAAAAAGCACAATTAACCCAGGAATAATATTATTAGCAAATTTTTGGGGTGTTACAGGGCCCTCAACCCATCCCAATCTCTCTCTTGGATACTTCTGGGCCGGTTATGTAGACACCTGGGTTCTTATATTCCACACTCATCAAGGGCTAGGATTAACCCACTCAACCAGCCATGCAAGGGCTCACCCAAAACCCACACATACAAGGGTTTTCTTGCACGGTTTTCAAAGCAACTAGACTAGACCCGCTATCCTATCAACTAGGCCGCGATCCAACGGCCCTCATTGATCCACGCAGCATCTAGCTAGCATCTTCTCCTTTCCTTGTCTTCTAGGCTTGCACGAACTCCGTCTTCGATCATCCTCTGGTGATCCTCGATCGTCTGGACCTCCGACGCTCCTCGCCTAGTCCCGCCATCCTTCGCCTCACCATGACCTAGCACCATCGTCCTGCAACCATGAAAAACAAGGAAAAACATCACATAGCATTGCCCACAAAGATGTGCATTGAATTCATCAAAGTCCACACTTTGAAATTCAATTTTACTCGTTCTGGCCGGTGCTATAGCCCTCAGGCTGGTAGCACCGCCCATGGTGGATAGGTGCTACCGCTCCCTGGCCGGTAGCACCGCACTTCGAAAAACCAGAAAACACCCCTCTCTGAAATTTTCACACCGGCCCTTTGGTTTGGTGCTACCGCTCGCCCGGTAGCACCGGGCTGCCATAGCCGGTAGCACCGCTCAGCAAAAACCCGAAAAACACCCTCTCCGGAATTTTCACACCGGCCTTTTGGTCCGGTGCTACCGCCCATCCGGTAGCACCAGGCTACCATGGCCGGTAGCACTGGAGATCCAGAGAAAAACCAAATTGCTTCAAATTTCAATTCCAAATGGTCCTTGAGAGAGAGAGAGATGAAGGCGTCGGCCAGGGCAAAGAATATGCAGCGCAACGGTTGGAGAGAGAAGGAACCAACTCAAAAGCGCCCCAACTCGACTCTTCGGCGATGCATCTCGGAGGAAGCGGTAGTCTTGCCTAAAGCAGCGATCTTGGGTAAAACCAGTGATGTTTACCTCGACAGAAACACAAAGCTATGAAGATCCAAAATGAGTTGCAGTTGCTCAAATATTCATATCTCCAAGAAATATCTTATTTGAGCACTTTAACTCGATGAAACTATCAAGAAGTAAAGATTTTCACATAGTTTTTATATTAAATAGCTTCTTTTGTGAAAGAGTGCAAACTTTTGAAAACAACCAATTTTCATGAAATAGATTTGCATTGAGTTCATATATGAGTTCGGAAATATCTTTTATAGCTCCAAGGCAAATACTCACACAGTGCACTATAATAGATCAATATAGATCATGTTTTGATTTTGGAAGTGTAAAGAAAGAAAAGAAATAAAAAGGTTGATTTGACACATTTGGAATACTTTTCAATATAGTGACTATTTGATAGAATAGGTTGAATGTAGAGGTGAGATAAATAAATATATCTTGAGATGAATAGTTTTAGGAAATAACAATTCTTAAGAAATTTTAAAACAAACTATTGTTAAATATATAAAGTTAGGTGTTAATAGGGTAAATCCCCTCCTCTTTTTTTTAAAGTATTTGCACTTGTTCTATATTTTCACATGTATAGGGATGTGATATATATAAGAAAAGATATAGCACTCCCCATTAATGTGTTATCCATCATGAAGTCCAATCAATCAAGGAGAACAAATTAAAACACTTATTTTTTGCACAATATCAAACAACATTAGAGATATCTATGACATTTAATTCATTCCTCAATTTGCAAAACCTTGCTTCATCTAAAGGTTTGGTGAGGATATCTACCAATTGATCTTCGATTATAATGTGACTAATCACAATATCACCTTTGCTAACATGATCTCTTAAGAAATGATGGCAGATATCTATATGTTTGGTTCTTGAGTGTTGGACCAGGTTGTTGGCTATTTTAACGGCACTTTCATTATCACACAAAAGAGACACATTTTTGAAATTTATATCATAATCCGTTAGGGTTTGCCTCATCCACAACAATTGTGCACAATAACTACCGGCGGATATATATTCGGCTTCGGTAGTGGATAAAGCTACGAAATTTTGTTTCTAGGAGAACCATGAGACTAGGGATCTACCTAACAATTGGCAACTCCCAGAGGTGCTCTTCCTATCCACTTTGCAACCCACATAATTCAAATCCGAATATCCAACTAATTCAAACTTTGTACCTTTAGGATACCATAACCCTATGTTTGAGGAATGCTTTAAATATCATAGAATTCTCTTAACAGCCATAAAGTGACATTCTTTAGGAGAAGCTTGAAAACGTGCATACATACAAACACTAAACATGATATCGGGCCTAGATGCGATAAGATAAAGCAAACTACCAATCATGGAATGATAAAGCTTTAAGTCTACCGGTTTACCTCCCTCGTTTAAGTCAAGATGCCCATTTGATGCCATTGGGGTCTTATTTGGCTTCGCGTCTTCCATTCCAAACCTTTTGAGCAAGTCCTTCACGTACTTGGTTTGACTCACAAAGGTCCCATTCTTGAGTTGCTTGATTTGAAGTCCAAGGAAAAACTTAGTTCTCCAATCATTGACATTTCAAACTCCATAGACATCATATCACCAAATTCTTTGCAAAAATCTTCATTAGTAGAACCAAATATAATATCATCAACATAAATTTGACAAATAAAGAATTCTCCATCAATTATTTTTGTAAAGAGTGTTGTATCAGTGTTGTATCGACCTTCTCGATTTTGAAACCTTTAGAAATTATAAAATCTCTAAGATACTCATACCATACTCTAGGAGTTTGCTTGAGACCATATAACGCCTTAAAGAGCTTGTATACATGATTTGGAAGTTTAGGATTTTCGAAACTGGGAGGTTGTTCTACAAATACCAATTCGGATATTTGTCCATTTAAGAAAGTACTCTTTACATCCATTTGAAATAATTTAATATCAAAGCAAGATGCAAAAGCAAGTAAAATTTTAATAGCTTCTAGTCTAGCTACGGGTGCAAAGGTTTCACGAAAATCCAAACCTTCAATTTGAGTGAAACATTGCGCCACTAATCGAGCCTTATTTCTTACCACAATACCATTTTCATCTTGCTTGTTCCGGAATACCCATTTTGTGTCTATTACGTTGTATTCCTTGGGTCTTTCCACCAAAGTCCAAACGTCATTTCGGGCGAAGTTGTTTAGTTCTTCATACATTGCATTCACCCAATCCGGATCATCTAAAGCTTCATCTACATGAGTAGGTTCAAAAGAAGACACAAAAGAGTAATGTTCGCAAAAGGAAGCAACACGAGATCGAGTTTGAACACCCTTGCTAACGTCACCCAATATTTGATCTATTGGATGATCCTTGGAGAGTCCATGATGAACTCTTTGTGGTAGAGGTTGAGCTTATTAATCACTCTCTTTTTCATCCACATCTATGGGTTGAACTTGACTTGGCGTTGCGGAAGCAGAGGGTTCAACTTGAGTGGATGAGGGTTGATCTTCTTTATCCACCTCCGGTTTTACATCTCCTAGCGTCATATTCTTCATTGCTTCTCTTAGTCCTTCTTCACCTACATCATCCAAATTTTCTTGCTCTTCTTGAGAGCCATTAGTTTCATCAAATTCAACGTCACATGTTTCTTCAACAAAACCTTTATTTTTATTAAAAACTCGATATGCTTTGCTATTTGAAGAATAGCCAAGCAAGAAACCTTCATCACAACGACTTTGAAATTTTGAAAGTCGAACTCCCTTTTTCAAAATATAGCATTTCAACCAAAAAATCGAAAATAAGAAATGTTCGGCCTTCTCCCAACAAGAAGTTCATAGGAAGTCTTTTTCAAAAGACGATGTAAATAAAGTCTATTTGTTGCATGGCAAGCGGTATTAATGGCTTCCGCCCAAAAACTGTCGACGTGCCATACTCATCAAGCATTGTTCTTGCCATTTCAATTAGTGTTCGATTTTTCCGTTCTACTACTCCATTTTGTTCTGGAGTATAGGTAGTGGAAAGCTCGTGCTTTATTCCAAGTTCATCACAATAATCCTCAATTCTTGTATTTTTGAACTCGGAACCATTACCACTATGGATTTTCTTTATTTTAGAATCAAATTCATTTTGAGCCCTTTTTGTAAATCTTTTGAAAATTTCGGAGGCTTCGAATTTATCATCAAGAAAGAATACCCAAGTATATCTCGAATAATCATCAACAACAACTAAACAATAAGAATTGTCTCCGATGCTCTTATAGGTTGTTGGGCCAAACAAATTCATATGTAAGAGCTCTAATGGTCTAGATGTGGACATGATACTTTTTGAAGGATGAAAAATAGCCACTTGTTTACTGGCTTGACAAGCACTATAAAGTCTATTTTTCTCAAATTTCACATCTTTTAAGCCCACAACTAAATTATTTTTTAAAATCTTTTTAAGTTAAATCATCCCAACACGGGCTAATCTTCTATGCCATAACCATCCTAAAGAGGTTTTGGCCATTAAACATGTTTGAAGACATGAATCATTTGAGGTGAAGTCAACTAAATATAAATTTCCAAATCTAAAACCTTTGAACACTAAAGAATTATTATTTTCTTTTGAAATAACTACTCCATTTTTAGAAAATGTGCATACAAGATCAAGATCACAAATTTGAGCAACGGATAGTAAATTAAAATTCAATGTTTCAACTGAGACATTTGAAATGGAAAGATCATTTGAAATGGCAATTTTACCCAAACCTAATACTTTTCCTTTGTTATTGTCTCCAAAAGTGATCTTGTCATGTTTCCCACTTCCCAAGTCAAATGTGCTGAACATTTTCCGGTCTCCGGTGATGTGTTGAGTACAACCGCTATCCAACACCCAATGCCGCCCACCTGTCTTGTAGTTCACCTATAAAAGAAATCAAGTTCTTTTAGGTACCCAAATTTGTTTGGGTCCTTGGAGGTTAGTAACCAAGGCTTTAGGCACCCAAATGGCATTCTTCCTACGGTCAAGTATAGGAGTGCCAACAAATCTAGCAATTATATTGCCTTATCTTTCTTAAGAATATAGCAAGAATCATAAACATTATTTTTAGATACTTTTCCTAAAGGGCAAACATTTGCTAAATGTCCTACATCATGACATTTATAACAAAGCTTCCCACTTGATTTAACAAACTTAGGAGCTTTATTACAAATTTTCTTACCCTTCTTGGGAATATACCCAAGACCTTCTTTGTTGTAGGAACATCTTTGACTATTCAAGATTTTATTTAGAGTCTCCTTTCCCTTAAAACATCTATCTAAACTCTTGCTAAGTTTATCAATTTGTTATTTAAGTTCATTATTTTCTACCACTAGATTTTCATGACGTGAACTTGAACTAGAACAAGAAATTGAAGACATATTTAACAAATCATCACAAGAAGTAAACATGTTAGTTTTTGAAGCATGACATGAATCAATTCCTAGATTAGACATCTCATCAAGAATATTACAATTAATTCCTATGTCATTTTGAGGCTTTGAATGTTCCTTGGTAAGAAGAGCCTCATGAGCTTCCTTTAGCTCCTCATAAGAGTCTTTGAGACCAAGATATTTTTTTCTTAAGACCTTATATTTAGACTTTTCTTTGCCAAGGTACTCATTCAAATCCTCAAGCATATCCATTAGTTCATCATAAGAGGGTTCATCATCGTCATTTGATTTTACCTTGAATTCTCCTTTTGCCATGAGGCACAAGGGAGTGACGAAGCCCAAAGAAGCCTCCTTGGTGGCAATCCTGGCAAGACCCTTCTTCTTTGAAGGAGTATCATCTTCGGAGGAATCGGAATCTGAATATTCTTCTTCGGAATCCCACTCCCCAATATGTGATTCGCCTTTGCCGTCCTTTTGAAGCTTCTTGAAGAGCTTCTTCTTTCCTTGAAACATTTTCTTCTTCTTAGGTGACTTGTTCTTGTCTTCCTTCTTCTTGGGACATTGGGTGGCAATGTATCCCTTTTCATCACACTTATAGCATCAGATATTTGCATATCGGTTGGTGTTTGAGTATTGTCCTTTCTTGAATCTTTGAGGAGCAATCGTGCTTGAGCGCCTCTTCATAAACCTTCTCATTCTTCTTACGAGGAGAGCCATTTCCTCCTCGGTGTCTTCATCTTTATTTGAGTCATCAAGTGCTTCATCACTTGACTCCGCCTTTGCCTTGAAAGCGATATTCTTCTTTGAAGAGCTTTGCTCCAAAAGCTCTTCCTTGTCCTTCTTGTAGAGCTCATTTGTGATGAGATTTCCAAGAAGTCCCGTTGGTGTCATTCTCGGTAACTCCGGTGAGTTGAGAAACAACGT
The DNA here is from genome assembly GCA_036346375.1 of Guadua angustifolia. NCBI lineage: Eukaryota > Viridiplantae > Streptophyta > Magnoliopsida > Poales > Poaceae > Guadua > Guadua angustifolia. Next base: position 36,446,003 of record CM070512.1, read on the forward strand.
CACCAAAGTCTCATACTTCTCCAGAAGAGCCCTAAGCATCTTACGAACAATGTCAAGATCGGTTAGTGACGCACCAAGGCCTTTGAGCTCATTTACTACATTGTTTAATCTTGAATACATCTCATTAATATTTTCATGGGGCAACATAATAAAACTCATATTTGATCCTAAGCATATGCAATTTGGCTTCTTTAACTGAGGATGTTCCCTCATGAATTTCGGAGAGGGTAGTCCAAATCTCATGAGCGGTTTCGTGATTGCTCACTCAATTGAACTCATCCGCGTTTAAAGCACCAAAGAGGGCATTCATAGCTTGAGCATTGAGATAAGTATTTTGCTCCTCTTGTTCGGTTGTGAGTGTGGGATCAATTCTTGGAGCGAAACCCTCAACTACAATTCTCCATATGCTTGGGCTCTTGGCCTTAAGATAAACGGTCATACGGATTTTCCAATAAGCATAATTTATACCATCAAAAATGGATCCTTGCCTATTGACACCCCATCACTAGCCATCCTTACTCTCTAGGCGGTTAAGCCCCAAAAGAGAGTCCGGGCTATGATACCACTTGTAGGATCAAGGATAACCGACTAGAGTGAAAGACCATGTGGAGGTCTATCCTTGATGGTGATGAGTAATTGACTGTGGTTTAGCATGTTGTTCTTGAATTTGAGTTTGATTTGAATTGGACTTTCAAATTGGAGCAATTTGAGTTGCTACTGCCAGGGGCGGCACTACCGGCCATGTGGCCACGATAGTGCTGGCCTAGTGAGCAAAACGGGACTTTGATTTGTGAAATTGTGTGGAATTGTTGCATATCATGTTGGGCAATGCTATGTGATGGGTTTCCTTGTTTTTGATGGTTGCAGGACGACAGTGCTAGGTCATGGTGAGGTGAAGGATGGCTGGGACTAGGCGAGGAGCGTCGGAAGTACAGACGGTCGGGGATCGCCGGAAGATGATCAGAGACGGAGTCCGTGCAAGCTATGAAGACAAGGAATGGATGTGATGCTAGCTAGATGCTGCTCGGATCGATGAGGGCCATCGGATTGCGGTCTAGTTAATAGGATAGCGAGTCTAGTTAGTATGCTTTGAAAACCGTGCAAGAAAACCCATTATGTGTGTGGGTTTTGGGTGAGCCCTTACATGGCTGGTTCAGTGGGTTAATCCTAGCCCTTAATGAGTGCTCTAGTGTTGAGGGACCCATCCAAGGGTGGTAGGTGGCCCATGAGTAGTATAAATAGGCGGAAAGGGGTGGCCTTCTTCCCTTGAAGGTTTTTGAGGTTTGCGATGCTCCTTTGAGCTTTGCCCATATGAAATGTAAGGCTTTGTAACCTCTCCTTCCAGAAATAAAAGTTTCATCCATCCAACTCTGAATTTATTTTGCGTATTTATGTCTTTACTTTACACAATTTAAATTCAGCATTTACTTTCCCGCAATTTACTTTCTCGCATTTTGGATTTGCCTCACCTCCTTCTAAATGCTGTTCTTATTGGATGTTTTGAGGGTGTTCATATGGTTTTACATCTTTCTTGCACCCTAGGATAGACTAGAGATCAAGTTTTTTATCGAATTGCAAATCTGTCCAGAACTTGTTCTTCGCACAGCAGTCAGTCTTTGATTTTTATAAAAATCTAGAAAAATCCTTTTGAAGGTATTATTATTGGAGAATGTGCAAGACTCAAATATTAATCTCTGGAAAAATTTGTGAGTCCACTGGTTGCACCGTTTGAGAGCTGCGAAGTGAAAACCGAGCCTCAAACTTTCTGGTCGAAGTTCCCGTCTGTCTGTAATTTTTGATTTTTCATGTTTATTATACAAAGCTTTTTGAAGTGATTTTTGTTGGAGTGTTTCATTACTCAACTCTTCACAGGTAAAAAAATTTTCAAAAATTTTAGAGCAACAGAAACCCACCAACCACCTGCTTCAACAGAGGACAATTTCTGAAAATCTGCATTTACTTTTCTGGAATGAGACTTTGGTGTTTTAGCTTTATCTCTTTTAGAAAAGTAGTCTTTGAATTGATTCCTCTTTGTTTGGACACTTGACAACCTGGATTGTAATTTAAAAATCCCTCACATGATTCATGGTTTTCATCCATGCAAGCTAGGGATACACATAGTTGTCTAATTGTTCGGGTTTTGGAGGGTGTGCAAATCTAAGAAACACCGTTTTGAAGGAAAATCTTTGGGTGTTTTAGATTTTTATTGCGAGATTGTTTGGAGTACTTTGAGTGGGGGAAAATATTATTTGGGATCATTCACCCCCCTCTGATCGCCATTTCGATCCTTCAATTGGTATCAGAGCTGGTTTTGCTCTTCCATAGATCTTGACCGGTCTCAAGAGCCATGGCGATGGATAAGTATTCCACCAAGCCTCCTATCTTTTCTGGAGTTGATTTTCCATTTTGGAAATCGCAGATGGAATCATACATCACTGCCTAGAGCTTCCTGATATGGCAGAAGGTGAAACTCCCGTATGATGTTCCTGTCGATGAAAACGTCACGGCCGGCAACATGGCTGACGTTGAGGCGAACGCTAAGGCAAGGAACATTCTCATACAGGGTCTTAGCCGCAGTGAGTATGATAGGATTTCTCACCTTCGCTCCGCTCATGAGATTTGGGTAACCCTCGATGCTTACCATGAGGGCACTACTCAAATCAAGACCATGAGGCAGGACCAGTACAAGTGTGAGTACAACAAGTTTGAACAACACGCTGGTGAGGGTCTTGACGAATGTTTCGATCGGTTTATCAAGATTTTTAGTGACCTCCTAGCAGTCGGTTTCATATACCCTGACTCGGACAATGCTCGGTATTTCTTGACCACACTCGACCTTCGGGTTTGGGAGATGAAAGTGACCACCATCAAGGACACTACTGACTTATCGACTCTTACTCTTGACGGGCTTTATTCCCGCCTCAAGACTCATGAGATCGATGTCGTCTCTCGGAAGATGAAATCTCAGTCGATGGCTTTGGTCACCGATCCCATTAGATCTTCTTCTTCTGACTCTTCTGTTGGTTTCTCCCTCTCCGCCCTTTGCGAGCTAAGTGATGACCAACTGAAAAAATTTCCAGAAAATGAGCTTGCTCTTTTGGCTCGCGAATTCTCACATGCATACAAAAGGGTGAGAGAGGAAGAGAGGTGGCATGATCACCTACTTCGAGTGTGGTGGCTCCAACCACATTCGAGCGAACTGTCCCAAACTGGAGAAGGGCAAGAACGACTCTGACGGTTCGGGCAAGAATGACTACACCAACAAGAACTGCAACAAGAAGTCTCTAGTTCATGAATCGGCGCACGAGAAGAAGTACCTTAACTTCTCCAAGAACAAGAAGCTCTTCCACCGCGTCCTCGCCGCGCTTGACGACATCAATCTCTCCGACACGGAAACATGGAGTGATGATGGCGAGGATGAACCGCAAGAGAAGAAAGGCGGCGATGACTTCTCCGGCATGTGCTTCATGGCCGATACCAACGGCATCAGCGACTCCGAGCTCTACAGCGACACGGACGAAGTACCCTCCTATGACCAGCTCAATGAAGCTTTCTGCAAATTAGGAAAATTTCATGCTAGAGCTAGAGCTAGGTGTACGGAGCTTGAGAAGGAAGTAGATACCTTGACTCGGGAGTTAGTTTCACTTAGATCTTCTCTCTCTCGAGTCACTAATGACTGTTCTTTGTGTGATGGTATTGTTGTGGAGCTAGAGAACCTAAGGACCAAGCATGATAGTGTGTTGTCTAAACTTGATAGTCTTAGGTCGAAGAATACTAGCAATGAATCTGTTGATGCTCCGTCTATAGATGCTAGTTTTCTTCATGCTTACTCTACTCCTTCATGTTCAAATTACCCTAAATTGCTTGCTAAGATTGATGCCATGAGCTCACACCTTAGAAAGCTTTCCTCTAGAAATGATGAACTTGAGATGCATGCTTCTAAGGACCCAGTCAGCTCATGTGAGGGTTGTAAGCAACTAAAACTTGACAATGATGCTTTGACTGTCAAGTGTGATCAACTTGCTAAGGACTTACTAGCTAAGTCACAAACTAGTTGCCTTCTGTGTATTGGGGTTAAGGATGAAGTGAATAAAATCCATTTCTAGCTTAGGAAGAAGTTAGCAGACCAAGTCCATAGGATTAGAAATGCTTACTGCGTTTCTTGTGAGGCCCTCAAGATTGAGGCAGCCGTGCTACGGGAACAAAAAGCACGTGCTGGGAGAGCTTCTCTTTCTGGTTCTTCTTCTTCCTCTCTCCCCTGTTCTTCTTGTGCCTCTCTCTTTCGGGAGTGTGAGTATCTCATGAGCACTCTCGAGAAGTTTGTAGGAGGCAAGAAGAAGCTCAATCTCATTCTAGACCAATCTAAGATTAGCAGATTTAATTAGGGTCTAGGATCTGACTACTTGTAGCACGCTAGGGCACATCCTCCTACCATTGTGTGTGTATCCAAGAGTGGTGAGATCATGGTAGCTCCCAGGGTGAGTACCACCGTGTTTAGGTCTGCTGGGATTGTCCATGGGATTTCTAACCAGAAGGATGCTTCTCTTGTTGCTTCTGTCTCTAGTAAGGCAAAGTACACATGCACCTTCTGTAAGAAGGATGGTCACCTAGTGGATTTATGCTTCAAGCGCGCCAAGATCACTCGGCGTGAGCTTGTTGCTGTTCTTAGGGGTATTCAGGGTCATCCCCAAACTCGAGTGCTTCTAAGGCACGCACTGCTTCTAGACAAGTTAGAGAGTCGCCTGTTTTTGGGCAGTGACCAGGACTCGGTTTTCATGTTGTTTCTTTGAGTTTTAGTCCTGCAGCTGTTCATGGTCAGTCTACCCGCCGTCCTCTTGATATTCCTTGTTTTTCCCATCGAGGTAGATATCAACGGCGTGAGGTGTTCTCTGGTAGGAGATCTAAGCAGCCACACTGGGGTGGTCCGGCCTTTGCACCACGGTGGGCTGACCTAGTTTTGGCTCCTAGATCATCTACTAGAGTTGCTACTGATCTTGTGAGAGTTGAGCGTTAGAGAGACACTCGAGTCCAGTCTTCTTCTATGGCTGGTACTCCGAGGCGTCGTGTGGTTTAGTATTGGGTTCCTAGGTCTTCACTTTATCCCAGTACTGAGTCATCTCTCTCTCCTTTGGCTTGATCAGGTTCGTCGGATAGGGAAGGGAGATGTTTGGATTGTCGACTCTGGTTGTTCTCGTCATATGACTAGAGATTCTTGTTGGTTCTCTTCACTAGTCCGAGCCCCTGGTGATGAGTTGATCACTTTTGGGGATGCTTCTTCAGGTAGAGTCATTGCCAAAGGTACCATCTACATTAATGACAATTTCATTCTTAAAGATGTTGCCTTAGTGAGTAAGCTGCAATACAACTTGCTTTCTGTTTCTCAGCTTATCGATGACTCTTTCAAGGTAAACTTTAAGAGTAATGCCTGTAGAATCATTGATTCATTAGGAGGGTTAGTTTGCGAGATTTCTAGATTTGGGAGAGTCTTTCGTGCTGATTTTTCTGCTTCTTCTGAAGACTCTCTTCGATGTTTGATTGCTTCTGAGCGCTGTGATCTCTCCTTCTGGCATAGGAGACTTGGTCACAATGGTTTTGATCATTTGACCAGAGTTAGCAGCCGCGATCTCATTCGTGGTTTGCCCAAACTCAAGATGGTCAAAGACTTAGTTTGCTCTCCGTGTTGACATGGCAAGATGGTTATTGCTTCTCATCCTCCAGTTACCGTAGTGATGATTAATGCACCAGGACAGCTTTTACATATGGACACTGTTGGTCCAGCTAGAGTGCAGTCAGCAGGAGGGAAGTGGTATGTTCTTGTCATCGTTGATGATTTTTCTAGATACTCTTGAGTATTCTTCATGACCTTGAAGGATGAGAATTTTTCTCACTTCAGGGGTTTGGTCAGTAGGCTGTCTATTGAGCTCCCAGGTGCATTACGAGCTATAAGCAGTGATAATGGCACAGAGTTCAAGAATTCCTACTTTGAGAGTTTCTGTGTGGAGTCTGGTTTAGAGTTTCTGTTTGGTACTCTTCTTCTTTTTGTCTATCCCTTCTAGCCTGTTCCGATGCAGACTTTGCTGGCTGTAGGATAGATAGGAAGAGCAATTCTGGCACTTGCCAATTCATTGGCACTTCTCTTGTGTCTTGGTCATCTAGGAAGCAGTCTAGGGTTGCACAGATCCCTTCTTTGGTCGAGTATGTTCTTTGCGACCGATTCTTTGTAGCTGAGTTCTCTAGATGAGATCGACCTTGCGGGACTATGGGTTAGAGATAGAGAGTGTGCCACTTTTCTGTGACAACAATTCTACTATTTACATTGCTAAAAACCCAGTGCAGCATTCCCGGACCAAGCACATTAATGTTAGATATCACTTCCTTAGATACCATATGGAGAAGGGGAATATCGTGCTTCAGTTCGTAGAGAGTGACCATCAGATAGTCGATATCTTCACCAAGCCTTTGGATAGCTCTAGGTTTGTTGCCTTGAGAGGGGAGCTTGGGATTATGAGCCCATATGGCATATCTTGAGGGGGAGCTGATCTGTATTATATGTTTATATTCAACATTTCTTTTTTGTTTCTTCTGGGTATCTTTGGGCTGTTTTTTCACTTTGTTGAGTCCACTGCACCTAGACTTTTGGCATGTTTCGGCATGGACCTCTCATCTTATGCTTTAGGATGCTATTCTCTTTTTCTTCTCAGTTAAGCTCACTCACAGTCTTGTAGGTCTAGCCCCCTGGGTAGACAAGGTTTGTGTTTACTCCTGGGCTAGAGTTTGAGAGTTAGCTTTCCTTTGTAAGTCATATGGGGAAGATGAGAGCGAGTCTAAGCCGTAGTGTCTCTACCATCTTTTCTATGCTCTTAGAACACCCAGTTGGCAGTTTCTTGTCTTTCTCTCCTTATTCTGTGTTTTTGGTTTTGATTGAGTTTATTTGGTTTTACTTGAGCTTAATTCTGCTAATAACTCAATTTGAACCAAATTTGTGCTTAAAATTGATTCACATGTTGAGGGAGAGTTTGGGAATCTGCTTCATGCATTGCATTTAGACTTTGTTTTTCTTTTTATGAGCTTTTTCTATTATGCAAATGACTCATTCTTCGTGCTATACACCATGCTACTTTATATGAAGAAAATTACTAATTTAGATATGTCCAAGTTCATTTATCTTGCAAAGCTTGCTAAAAATTGAAAAATAAGCTTTAAAAGAAAAACTTGATAAAACGTGTTGCTTTTACTTGCTAAGTTTCTTCTCTAGACGTATTTGCCATGATTTGTGAGTTTTTAGAGTTCTCTAGAGTCCCTATAGCAACTTAGGTGAAACTAGTTTGATCCATACCTGAGTCCTTCATTCGCTCATATGTGCTTAAAATTAAAAACAAGAAAAATTGACTCTTTTGTGCAAATTGATCTCAACACTTTACATTAACGAGACTGCTTCCCATTGCACTTGGGATGAACTTGGAATGTATCGTGTATGACCAAGACTATTCTCTTAAGAGATTTTCTTGAGATAGTCGACAATGGCTTGAGTCAATCACCTGAAAAATGCAAATAACATAAAAAACATATGTGGGTAAAGAATGCAAATAATGTCAAACATTTACACCCCGCTATGTCTTTTATGGTCTTAAAGTCAAAATTTGCATCAATTGAGAAATGAGCTCGAAGGACCTTGTATGCACTTCTAGATTCCCCAAAGTGTTGAGTAGGTTGAGCTCTAGGTTTTCCATTTGATTTCTTGAGTGGCTTTGCTTCTAGTTTTGAAACTAATGCTGAGTATTGCACATGTTAAATCTTGCTAAAAATGACATTTTCAAGACTAAGCTTGCTAGCAAAATTTGTTACTTGGATATGTCTTTGTGTAGTTTAATTTGTCCTTAATTAGCTTGGTGTCATATCTTGTTATGGTGGTCACATGGATTATTCTCAAAGCTCACTTAGGAAGCATTTCATGTATACATATATAAAGGGGGAGAAAATAATAAAAAATACTTTCTTGATGCCTATATTGCCAAAAGGGGGAGAAAACGTAGAAAAGGCATCATCAATAGATAAAAATGTGAATGCATCTTGGTTCTTATGATCTTGGTAAAAATTTGCTAAATCTAAAGACCATAAGTATATTTGAGCTTTTCATGAGATTTTATTGGATTTTTAGAGCTTTTGTGGAAAACTCGCTCTTTCATTGGTTTTGCTCTAAAAATCCCTTTTCTGCCAACTTGGTCATGATCTCATTTCCTTTTCTCTCGATCAAGTTTGGCTTTGCATTCAAATTGCTTTCTTCTATCTCTTTCAAACTCAAATTTATGCCTTTTCAGGTGTTTGTCAATATACTCATCAAGGGGGAGATTGAAAGACTATGTGGAGGTCTATCTTTGATGGTGATGAGTAATTGACTGTGGTTTAGTATGTTGTACTTGAATTTGAGTTTGATTTGAATTGGACTTTCAAATTGGAGCAATTTGAGTTGCTACTGCCAGGGGCGGCACTACCGACCATGTGGGCACGATAGTGCCAGCCCAGTGAGCAAAATGGGACTTTGATTTGTGAAATTGTGTGGAATTATTGCATATCATGTTGGGCAATGCTATGTAATGGGTTTCCTTGTTTTTTATGGTTGCAGGACGACGGTACCAGGTCATGGTGAGGCGAAGGATGGTCGGGACTAGGCGAGGAGTGTCGGAGGTACAGACGGTCAGGGATCACCGGAAGATGATCGGAGACGGAGTCCGTGCAAGCTATGAAGACAAGGAATGGATGTGATGCTAGCTAGATGCTGCTCGGATCGATGAGGGCCGTCGTATTGTGGTCTAGTTGATAGGATAGCGGGTCTAGTTAGTATGCTTTGAAAACCGTGCAAGAAAACCCATTATGTGTGTGGGTTTTGGGTGAGCCCTTGCATGGCTGGTTGAGTAGGTTAATCCTAGCCCTTGATGAGTGCTCTAGGGTTGAGGGACTCATCCAAGGGTGGTAGGTGGCCCATGAGTAGTATAAATAGGGGGAAAGGGGTGGCCTTCTTCCCTTGAAGGTTTTTGAGGTTTGTGATGCTCCTTTGAGCTTTGCCCACATGAAATGTGAGGCTTTGTAACCTGTCCTTCTAGAAATAAAAGTTTCATCCATCCAACTCTGAATTTATTTTGCACATTTACATTATGTCTTTACTTTACGCACTTTAAATTTAGCATTTACTTTCCCGCAATTACATTCCACAATTTACTTTCTCGCATTTTGGATTTGCCTCCCTCCTTCTAAATGCTATTCTTCTTGGATGTTTTGAGGGTGTTCATATGGTTTTACATCTTTCTTTCACCCTAGGATAGACTAGAGATCAAGTTTTTTATCGAATTGCAAATCTGTCCAGAACTTGTTCTTCGCGCAGAAGTCAGTCTTTGGTTTTTATAAAAATCTAGAAAAATCCTTTTGAAGGTATTCTTATTGGATAATGTGCAAGACTCAAATATTAATCTCTAGAAAAATTTGTGAGTCCACTGGTTGCACCGTTTGAGAGCTGTGAAGTGAAAACCGAGCCTCAAACTTTCTAGTCGAAGTTCCTGTCTGTCTGTAATTCTTGATTTTTCATGTTTATTCGACAAAGCTTTTTAAAGTGGTTTTTGGTGGAGTGTTTCATGACTCAACTTTTCACAGGTGAAAAAATTTGCAAAAATTTTAGAGTAACAGAAACCCACCAACCACCTGCTTCAACTGAGGATAATTTCTGAAAATCTGCATTTACTTTTTTGGAATGAGACTTTGGTGTTTTAGCTTTATCTCTTTTAGAAAAGTAGTCTTTGAATTGATTCCTCTTTGTTTGGACACTTGACAACCAGGATTATGATTTAAAAATCCCTCACATGATTCATGGTTTTCATCCAAGCAAGCTAAGGATACACAAAGTTGTCTAATTGTTCGGGTTTTGGAGGGTGTGCAAATCTAAGAAACACCATTTTGAAGGAAAATCTTTGGGTGTTTCAGATTTTTATTGCGAGATTGTTTGGAGTACTTTGAGTGGGGGAAAATATTATTTGGGATCATTCACCCCCCCCCCCCCTCTGATCGCCATTTCGATCCTTCATAGAGGGGTGAATAGGAGGTTTCTAAATTTTTCGATTCTAATTTGCAATTTAACAAGATTCTAAAAAAATGGAAGAGATAATTGCAAATTTACAATTACAAATATTAAGGATCACCAAGCAATCAAGCAATTTATGGGAGCAATAAACAATTCCAAACACAAGTAATCTATTCAAGATGCTAAGCAATGTAATATAGCACAAAAATAATAAAACAAGTCACGAGAGAGAATGAGACAAGCAATATTTTTCCCGTGGTCTCAGAGACTTGCCAGTCTACCCTAATTCAGGTTGAGGTGACTTGAACTCTGTCAAGCCAGCTCCACTCGCTTGAGTCTTCCTTGATCATTCAGGGTAGCTCTTTACCTCTCTGGTTAGGCGAGCTCCTTGCCTTCACAAGCGATCGGGCCTTCTCACAAACTTCTTTGAGAAGATCACCAATTCTTCCCACCTCTAAACCGTCTAGGAGGCGGCAACCTCCAAGAGTAATGAACTTTGATGTTTGCTTGAGGTGGATCAAATGTCTAAATGGCTCAATTCGAATTCTCACTTGACTTTCACTCAACTACTCCTCAAAAGATGAAATTAATGCAAATGAGTAGAAGAGATGCACACTAGAGCTAATATGCAATAGGAGTACAAGGAAGCCAGCATGCTGCATGTGGGGGTGTGTATATAGCCCTCTTCAATGCCACTAGCTGTTACCACCAAACCCCTGAAAAATTCAGGGTGCCCAGCACTACCGCCCATCTGGGCTGGTACTGGTAGCCTCAGGTCCAACGGTCGAACAGTGGCATTAATTGCACTGTTAGACTAGCCGTTACCCTTGATGGCAATGCGCCCATGCTAGGCGTCTTGCCCGATAGCGGCGATACCTCTCTCAAATGGTCGGTACTACCGGCCAGGCTTAGGGCAAAAACACCCCTCTCTGGAAAAAGACTACTGCCCTTGGGGCGGATCTTTGTTGCGTGCGAGACGCTTTATAGATAGTCGGTACTCTCGCCAAGCAAAGATCACCGCTCCCAGATGCTTTCGATCTTGCCGCGGACTTAGGGACAAAATTCCCTTCTCTGGAAAATAAGTACCGACCTCGGTAAATCTTTGAGACAAAGATCATCTGCACTACCATGGTCGATTGTCTTGGTCCAAAATGGTTAGAGGGAAAATGCTCATTTCCTTTTGTTTCAATGTAAAAGCATTAATTTGTGAACATTAATTGAGCCTTTTTTTCACTTAGAACACATTAAAACTACTTATCAAGAGTCCCTCTTAATAGTACGGCATTTTATCCTAAAAATCCGATCTTTTCTTCCAGACTCCGAGATCGGTAAAAGACTATAAAAATCCCTTAACTTCATACCTCATGTTTTTAGCTGCACATACAGGTCTTCATTTTGTCTTGTTATCTCAGTACTTTGTTCTTCTTGATTTAATCCAACCTGTCTTCAATTTTACTCAAAAGAAAATAGTTAGTCCCATAATCACTATTGTCATTAATTACCAAAACCAAAACAATTTAGGGGCCTAGATGCTTTCAGTAGCCTGTCTCTAAAGTAGTACGACCGTGCACAAACGCCACTACACCAGATGCATAAGCGCATTCCCAAGCAGCCTGTAGGGGAATAGAGCCGTTGGCAAGCCTCACTTGCAGATTGCACAACATGGCCACCAACATAAGGGTACACAAGTAATTAGCTAACACGTCCAATAGGTCTATCTAAGGATCATTGCAGATATGTTACCCGGGTGTCGTCAAGTGGAAATCTAGCTTCATCCACGTCCGTCTCAGGGACGGACGCACAGCTACTCTGACGGTTGGTTAGGCTGAACTACACTTGTGCCTCTTCAGCTTGCACATTCCGTGCCTGCCTCTCCATAGCCACCCTTTGCTCCATCCTTAAAGTTTCATAGCTAACTATCAAACTGCGCTCTGAGCTTTTCCTCAATCAGGGCTACTAGCCATTCCTCGTGCTTGGCTTTGCTTCTCTTCCCACTCTGGTACATGTCGGAGTCATGTGGGAATCCCATTTTTTGGGAACAAAAACACCTAGGCCTCGGGTATGACCGGGTGCTCCTTGTTTCTCAAGGTCATGGAGAGTATATCTTTCTCTCTGTCCAAAGTGAAAGAGCCCTCGGAAGATTCTGTGGTCAACGACATTAGGCGCTGGGATACTTCCTCATCAGCGGGGTTTGCAAAGGACACGCCGCCCGAAGATGTGGGACGTGACCACGCTCTTACCCAGTTTTGGGCACGCGGGTCCATGATCGAGGCAAATGGCAGTGCGACCTCCTTCTAGGCTGCTTTGTCATCCTTCCTCGTCCATTGCGCGATCTTGCCCGTGTACCCATTTGAGCCGAGCCTGTGTGGGTGGCTGTATTTTGACTAGACGGTCTTGCGCGCCGTACTTTGATGCATGAACTCTTTCGTCGTCTTCAACTCAACAAATCGTTCCCACACGTCTTCTGGAACAGAGTCATTTCCTTATTCATATAATTAGTGACGAGGATGCTCTTGAAGTTCTTCCATGCCTTTCCCGCCACTAGCAATGCATATTGTCGAAGTATGGGCATGGCGTCTTGTGGGAGCTCGAACGACGTGAATTTTCTATCACTAGGTTATTGTGCTCCTCATCTGTTAGCGTCTTCCATGATGGATAGGTGATGGAGACTCTTTCACACCCAACGATCTCGCATAATGTCCAAAAAGCTGTTGTAGCCTTTGGAGGCGTGATAAGGGCTCCATCGTGTGGATCGACCGCCGTGATTGTGTATCGACTCTAAGGCCTTTTACTAAGCCCTCTTGGACCGTGCCTCTAATTTCCTACATTGGGCGCCTCATCAAATCCATTCGGCGATGAGGAATGAGGGGACGCCATCTTGTAGTGAAGATCATAGAAGAGGAGGTAAGTTTAGTACGTTTGTAATTAATGATGCAATGTTAAGTGGAGGTAAGTTAAGAGAAGAAAATTTAAGAAAAGGTAAGTTAAGAGAAGTAAATTTAACAGGAGGTAAGTTAAGAGAAGAAAATTTAAGAAAAGGTAAGTTAAGAGAAGTAACTTTATCAAAATACAGTAACCATTCATTATGAAAATTTCTGAAGAGTATGCAGTACCAAACTAGAAAAATATATGCCAGTTGTTGTTCACATCTTAACAATACAAGAAGGAAAATGCTGATCAAAATACAATATTGAATTTATGTGTGTTAGATTACAAGTCTGATGTTCAAGAGTTTGAAGAGAACAGTAACAAGCTCATCAGAATAGACAGTTTGAAGAGTGAGCCGTCTAAAGTAGAAAAAGGACCAAGACTCTTCCCGTGCATTTGAAAGCCTTATTACCAGTTGGAAGAACAAACCCATAATAGAAATTGATGTGAATTTGTTTGTGGTGCTCTCAGATTTAGAGTTTGATTGAAGATTTAAACCTTCAACCTCAATCACAAATGGGCTAAACAAATTAATTCAGTGACGTAGGCCTCGAACCCTTACCACCTTAACATGCACAATAAAGAATTGATAATTGAATTCGCTGTTATAACATAATCTTAATGAACATATTAAACAGGTCTATCAGTATGCTGCTTACTATCCAATAGCTAGCAAATCAGAATAAAAGCAACAAAGCAATACTGATAGATGCTAAACAATACAATAGCAGGCTTGAATGTTGATAAAACAAAACAGTGAAATAGATTAAAACTTCCTAACATGTAAGACATTTGATTCAAGGCCTTATTCACATCATTAATTGTTATATTCATCAAATAACCCAAATATCATCATTCAGTAACAGAAAGACTTATTGCCATGCAAGTCTATTGGTTCAAGGCCAAACTCACAAAATTAACTATTATTATCATTGCTTCACCCATTATCATCATCGAGCAATGAGCAGGCAGCAAGGTGGAGTATCTATGACGCAAACAAAAAAGGTACAAAATGAAAAATATGATAGCATGTTCAGGAGGTCTGAAGATTCAAATATTCTTTCGACTGCCAATTGGAGAGCACCGGAGGAGATCATCAGGTTAGACTAGTCCTTCCAATCTTGAGTTCCATCATTACTAGTTCACAATTTCACATATTTTGGTGTTTTATTACTTAGTCTACATGTGTTTTTGTATGGCATGATCAGGATTCCATGTTCCTAGTATTGGTCAATGCCCTATACTCATGTTCTGTAGTTCTAAAGAAAATATGCTGAAAGGTTGTATCATTCATCTACATGCAACTGCAAGCAAAAATTACTCACCAAATATGTGAGCTAGGGTTTTGGGGATAATGACTCACCGGAGGACTCACCGGAGGGTGAGGGGCCGCAGCCGTGGGGGAGTACGCCATCGAGGAGGGGGCCACCGAGGGGTCTTGCCCCGAGGGGAGGGGCCACCGAGGGGAGGCACCCGAGGGGAGGCTGGGGGAGGGCTGGGCCGAGGGGAGGGGTTGTCGAGGGGGACTGTGCCATCGAGGGGTGGGACCTCAGGGTCAAGGCCGATAGGGATCAGGGTGTGATGGGGGCTAGGATTTAGGGAGGCACAAGGAGGCAATGAGTGCGACGGGCCAGAGGAGGGAAGGGCTGGTGGGCGTCGCTAAAGGAGAGGGCGCAAGAGGCAGCGAGGGCAGGTAGGAGCAAGAGGAGGTGAGGGCCAGCAATGCACAAGAAGTGCCAAAATGTTCAGAGGAAGACGGCTAGAAGGGCTATATGGGCCAAACAATGCAGACGGTTCTGGGCTCAAACCGTCTGTGATGACTCATCATAGATGGTTCCATCCCAGAACCATTTGTGATGTTACTTTTTTCCAAAGCCTTTTTTACATAATTCGCATGAAGAGTCACAAGTGGTATTTTTGGCTCAGTTATTATTATTACTTGTTCAAGTTATTATCCATTAGTCAAGCTATTATTTGTTTTTTTAATTATAGTACACATATCTCATTAATTACAATATATAGATCTCAATAATTATAACACATACATATAATACATACATATATCTCATAAATTTTAATGCATACATAAATCTCACGTATTGTAATTAATTATGATACATACATCTCATTAATTATAATACATACATGACAACCTCATCACAACTCCACTTGCTTATTCCTTTGTACAAAAATCAGCTCTTCACGATGATCAACACATGTGTAGCTAGCTTCCTCAGGTTGGTCTTCCTAGACTATGAAGCCGATACCAATAGGAAGCAACTCATCAAATTGATTATATTCTTCGTCATCTATCACATTCTCGACTCTGACAATTCTCCTTTTTTTCCTAAAGAATAACGTGACGCTTCTTGTTGGACGGGTCTATTGCATAGAAGACTTCAACAACTTGGTTAGCAAGAATAAATGGTTCATCTTGGTATTCGACACGTTCGAGGTCCACAATTGTGACACCGTACTTGTCAACCTTCACATTCTACAGGTTAACCCAACGGCACCAATATAAGGGAATCTTGAATAGTACGTAGTCCAGCTCTCAAATTTCCTCAATGAACCAATAGTACAAGCTCGTCGTTGATCCAATGGTATTCAGCGCATCAATGCGAACACCGCTGTTCTGGTTGTGCTCTTCATGTCTTGATCTCTCATGTAAAATGTGTACCCATTTAAGTCATATCTTTTCCATGTTACAATCGTAAATGCTGGCCCTTTTGCCAACCATGTCAATGTATCAGCTGACGAGCTTCCAGTGATGGGTTGTCACTTCTTGAACCATCTATTGAACTGAAGGTTATGCTATCTGATGATCCAGTACTCCTGCCGTGATGGATTCTCTTATTGTTGCCAGTTCTTGTGCTCGTCGATATACGGGGCTGCAACAACCATGTGTTACAAAACCGTGAATTGGCCTTTAGCGCACACAACCAGATTAGACGTGATTGCTTTCCTTCCGATAGTCCCGACGCCTTGGAGCCTCCCCTCATGGCGGGATTGAGGCACATCTATCGGTTCGACCTGAGCCATGTAATCCACATAGAATTCGATGACCTCTTCGGTTGCATAACCTTCAATAATTCTATCCTCCGATCGAGATCAATTTCGTACGTAGGACTTGAGAATTCCCATGTACCTCTCAAATAGGTGCATGCTATGTAGGAACACAGGCTCGCACATCTTTATCTTCCTCACAAGATGAACAATGAGATGGACCATGATATCAAAAAACGACGAAGGGAAATACATCTCAAGATTACATAGTCATTACCACCTCGGCCTGCAAAGCATCTAGTCCTTCTGGATCATGACCTTCCGAACAAATGTGTTAAAGAAATAAAACAGCCTTGTGATTGTCTCCTGTACCTTGCTTGATAAAATACTTCTAATTGCCACAGGGAGCATCTGTGTCATAAGCACATGGCAATCATGGGACTTCATGCCAGTTAAACTCAAATCTTCTATCGAAACAAGTCTCTTCATGTTGGACGAGTAGCCGAATGGAACTTTCACACCATGCAAGTACTAGCATAGTTCAGTTCTCACAACCTTGGACAGAGTGTAACAAGCAAGTTCTTAGTATGTTCTGCCTTTCTCGGTCTCTTTCGGTGCTAACTCAGGTCTAATGCCCATATCAACCAAGTAAAGTCGTGCGTTAATACCATCCTTTGTTTTACCCTTAATATTCAGTAAGAGACCAATCAAGCTATCACAGACATTCTTCTCTACGTGCATCACTTTGATGCAGTGCCGAACATCTAGGTGCTCCCAATAAGGCAGGTCCCAAAATATTGATCTCTTCTTCCACATGCTCTTCTCACGGGTCCTCGATAATTCCTTTCCAAGCGCAACATCCAAGTTCTTAACCATATCACGAATGTTTGTCCCGCTAAAAGGCTTTGGAGCTAAACCATCTTCGGTCATTTCGTCGAATTATTTCTTCATCTTTGCGGTATGGGTGATTCCTCTGAAGGAATCTACGGTGATACATGTACATGGTTTTGAGCGAGTGATTCAGCCACACACTCTCAGTATCATCCAAGCAATGAGTACATGCTTTAGCTCCTTTTGTACTCTGCCCTAACAGGTTAGCAAGGGCAGGATAATCATTTATGGTGCAGAACAAGTACTCTCATTTGTGAGCATCCCATACCTGCACCCTAGGAGCCCACAATGTGTTTAGATCTTCCAACAATGGTGCTAGGTACACATCAATATTATTCCCAGGTTGCTTCAGGCCTTGGATGAGTATAGACATCAATATGTACTTCCGCTTTGTAGACAACCAAGGAGGAAGGTTGTACTCACAGAGATTCACAGGCTAAGTGCTATGACGGCTGCTCATGTTGCTAAAAGAATTCATTCTATCCATATTCAATCCAAATCTTATATTCCTCAGATCCACTGCCAATTCTTCAAACCTCCTATCGATGTTTCTCCACTGCGTGGAATCAGCAGGGTGCCTAATCATTTCATCATTCTTACGATCATCCGATTGCCATCAAAGTAATTTTGCCTCCTTTAGGTTCACAAACAAACGCTTCAAACAGGGAATTATAGGCAGATACCACGCCACCTTAGCAAGAGGACCTTTCTTCACCTTCATGCCCTCGTTGTCATCATCCAATCTATCTTTATGCTTGTACTGACGGGACAAACATGCAAGTTTGCATACTCTTTGCGGTAGAGGATACAGTCGTTCGGGCAGGCATTTATTCTTTCTACTTCCATTCCCAAGGGACAAAGAACCTTTTTGGCTTTGTAGGTGGTTGTCATTAACTCATTTCCCTCTAGAAGCATATCCGCTAACAGACCTAACAGGGCCATGAAATTCTTATCGAACTAACCATTGCTTGCCTTTAATTTTAGTAGTTCTAGCACGGATGACAACCCTTGTGTATTTGGACTTGTAAATTGGGAACAAAGGTTTCTCTCAGTCGTTCATCAAGCCCCAGAATTTTACGTACTGCCACTCATCACGGTTCCCTTCTGCATCCCGTAGCATCTCATCCAAATTGTCATCGTGAAATCTATCCTTATCAAAAGCACAGTCGATATCATTCAAAGTATCGTTGACTTCATTGACGATATCCAGAGTATCGTTAACTTCGTCAGACAATGGTAGTACTACTTGGTCCCTGCATAATCTGCTCTTCACCATGACTGGTCTAAGATGTATAACCCCTTTTGAAACCCCGTAGAATCAAGTGTGTTTCGATCTACACTGGGTTTCAACACATCCTAAGATTCTCATAGTCAATGCATGGACAAGGCATAAATTCCACCCTCTTGTTCAACATATCTTCCTCTATAGCTCTTCTAAAAGCGGAGACACCATTAATGTACTCGGCGCTCACACTGTTCTCAGCGTACATCTAGTTTTGGTCCATCTACACTACAGTTGTAACAATAGGTATTAAATAATGCATATATGCTACATATAAGCTACATTTCAACTTGCCAATTAACTTATATAGCTCCTAACATAAAAAAAACGAATAGATATGTAAATATATGCATGTAAGCTACATTTAGACTCATCATCTTTAATTTTCTCTTCACATGGCTAGCTACATCTTCAGTGTAATGCAATTAGAACCAATTACTAATTTAGATCAAAAAGAACAAATGGATCTACACCAAGCTATATCAAAACTATCTTCAATTCCCTCTTTACCAAGCTAGACGTATATACCTTCAATATAATGCTATTACAACCAATTATTAGCCTAGGCCACCTTCCTTTAAGTAACTATCTACATATTGAGTATAACACAATTAGAACCAATTACTACTTTACATCACATAGAACAAATGGATCTACACCAAGCTAGATCTAGAAACCAGCTTCATTTCCCTCTTTACCAAGCTAGATCTTAAATATGATACAAATTTGAACCAATTGCTATTTTACATCACAAAGAACAAATGGATCTACACTAAGCTAAATTTAGAAACCAGCTTCATTTCCCTCTTTACCAAGCTAGATCTAAAATATAATGCAAATTTAAAGCAATTACTAACCTTAGATGAGCTAGATGATAAGGATCTATAATTACACCTCCAAATCTAGGGTCTCTTACCACTAGATCGCCTCTCAATCGCAGCCACCTCAAAAATATCTAGGAAGCCCTAAAAATATAGAGGAGGTCAAGACTCTCTATTCTTATTTATCAGAATTGATCATCACAGATAGTTTGTGGATAAAACCGTCTGTGATATTGCCCTCATCACAGACGGTTTTAGCCACAAACCGTCTGTGATATTCTCCCTGTCATCACCTTTTTTACATAATTTGCATGAAATGTCATAAGCGGTTTTCTTGGCTTAGTTGGTAAAAAGCTTGGCTTGCGTATGTGAGGTGTCGGGTTCGAATCCAAGGAAACTAAATTTTTTGGTGTAGCACCTTGTAAGTGACGCAGTGCATCGGCATAGGCATGTGCGTGGTTCTGAGAGAAAACCGTCTGTTAAAATTCCACTGTGAAGACCTTTCGTGTTCCAGGCATTTTGTTTCCCCAACGAAGGTCATAATTGCACTTCTGCAATGATATATATATAAGGTAGCGCTGGCGCCCAAAATACTTGATCGATCACATTCCACATTGTGCTTACCTCCAATGCCATAAGCAACTCAAACTCCATCCCCTCCTCTGTCGGCTTCGCCACCCCATGTGGGACTCCACTACCGTCACCTCCGACGCCGGCTCCGCCACCGCCTTCGCCTCCACTGCCAACTTATCCACCGCCACCACCACCATCTTCGCCTCCTCGGCCTCCGAATCCCCTAAGGCAATGGCTGCAGTGCCACGGCACCCTCTCAATGAATCCACCGGCTGTGGCTTATGCGCTACACTGACGGTCTCCTCCGCAGGCCAGTACGTCTCCCGTCTTGGGCACCGCTCCCTCCGCCTCAAGCGTTGTCGGAAAGAAGCGTCTGTCAACAGCAATCTCTGATGATGATGATAGCTTTGACTCGTCGATGGGCTATCATGATGGCTGGGAGCTCGAAAATGACCCAGACAGAGCAGGTTCGAGTGATGACCCCGACGACTACAGCGATGACTCCGATAATGATGACTCCGACAACGATGAGGACCAGACTAGCTAGGCTTTCCCATCAAGAATTTTTGTAGGGAAATTTTTGTATATTGTGATGCATGCAAGAATCTGGTTCTTATATGAAATGCATGTTTCGTTTAACTATTCCGAAGGATTCACTGACAGCTAGGGCTCTCCGGCTTCATTTATTAGAATTGATCATCATAGATGGTTTGTGGATAAAACTGTCTATGATATTGCTCTCATCACAGATGGTTTCAGCCACAAACCGTCTGTGATGTTATCTGTCTTATCGCAAATAATTTGTGGCTAAAACCGTCTATGATGAGGGTGACATCACAGACGGTTTTAGTCACAAATCATTGCGATGTGTCTGAGTCTTTTCTTAAACGGTTTTCGTAAAAAATAGTCAGTGATGACGTGTCTAATATAATCCCTTTTGTAGTAGTGGGTGCTGTCACCTAAGAATCTAAGGATAGAGTTGTAGTAGATTGAAAACAATCGGACATTAATTTGTACTTAGATTGATTAGTCAAAACCTGTTTTTAAAGTGTTCTAGTTAGAAAACCATCGATTTATTAGATCTTCCGGGTGCAACTACGTATCCTTAAGTTGCGACTGTCTAGGCCCCCTATATACACCCAACCAGTACATGTCACAGTCCGTTTTTTTTTCAATGACAAATATACTGCAATGTGCTCTTTGATATAGGACATGCATGGTACTGCACTTGCACACGGTTAGACCCCTGCATAGTCACCCAATCCACTTTCATAGGGTCAAGGTTTCAAATTTCGTTCTCGGAATATATCTCGGAGTCGACCAAAATATGAAATTTCAGTGAAATTTCAGATTATAATACTCCCATAAAATTTTCATATATAGATCAGGTTTAAGGAATTTTAAAAAAACCTGACAGAGCTACTATCCCAATAAAAGCTGAGTACATATAATGCTTCCATAGATTTGATTGAGCAACCAAAATAAGTTTACAATTTTTGAAAATTTTACATAAGGGTTCTGAGGCAATGCTTAAGCTCTCCTAAACATTTTGGATCATGATAACTCTTGAGTGAATTTATAAAATTCTAACACGATTGCTATCTCATTTATGTTCCTTCTATTTTTGATTTTTCAAACATAACAAATGAAGTTCAATTGTTTTGGAAATTTTTTATATATTCCTAGACTACTAAATATTGTACCATAAATTTTTTAGACCATGACCAAGCATGTACATTTTTATAAAAATCTGACAGTGCTTCTATTATTTTTATAAAAAGTCTCAAAAATTCGGTTTTCTCAAAATTTTCATGGAAGATGACATTCTTAAGAGGTATTGTCCCAAATTTGGTCAAAATTACTAAGTTTTTGATGAAATTTGCTAAAATTTCATCGAAACTTCTAAAATCACTATAGCAACTTAATTTTTTTCCAAATATTTTTATTCAGTTGGGATTTGGATCTCATCCCCAGCTAAAATTTTTGAAATTTTGCCAGGATTTTGAACCTTGCATAGGGCATCAAACAAACAAGCGCTTAAGAAGTTGTTTATTAGCATGCCATGTCACCAAACTTCCATATGCAAGAACTAAAGCTTCCAATGAAAAGGCCTCATGCATGTTACTCCATTATAATTTATTCCCAAAACTTCCCAAGTAAAACCATGAATTGGATCCAAAGTGCTTAAATACTTCAGCATGTTAACATCCCATATTTCTAGCAAAAAAAGGTGTTATACTCTCATACCCCTTCTTATACGCAGTAGCTCTCTGATCTGTTTAGAGTTTTGTGAGATATATCACGAGCATGCGTGGTCTCAAGAATGAAGCAGATGAATCCCGTAGAGAGAACCAAAACAATGACATTAAAGCAACCACAATGAGAGAAAAAGATTTAGTGAAGCCAACCACAAAATCTTTAAACACAACATCAAAAGAGTACAAGAGATTGTTGCTCCTTCACAACCTCTGGAACCTTTTAAGACCCTCAGTTTTTTGCCCTATACAAGTATCTATTGCTAAAGAATAACCTATCCTCTAATCCTCTTGTGCGCCTTTTGTTCTGGATGAGTTTGCTTGTGGCTTCTTAGTTGTTTGGGTTCTCTATGACATCCCCCTAGGTTTATATAGCTTTCCTAATTCTCCTCCAAAACAAGTAGAAACCCTACTCCTATTAGGATTAGGAATCCCTCTACTATTACAAATCATAATCCTATTACAATTCATCTATCACACTTTTCTAAATTCTAAAAGGTTAGACATGAGTTATCATATTTAACAGTCTCCACCTCGACTCTTATCCATTGATGTCATCGTGCTCCTCTAATAACTCGCTGCAAATCGGCTTTGTATTTTTTCTTCCTACCTTTTAGAAGTGCCCCCACCACAGGGGCTTATGTACATCACCACAATGTGCATATTGGTGTTCAAGCTTGACCTCCTAAGCTCTCCATCTAATAACCTTTCTTTGTGTAGTTTAGTTAACCACACCTCCTATTCCTACAGCCCTCCATGCCATAGGTTTGTACCACCTCCGAGCAGTGACGGAGCCAAGCCTCGGGCCACTCGGGCCTGGGCCCGAGGCTTGGCCCAAAATTTTCATGCAATTGTTTGAACTATTGGATACAATTGGACCAATAAACTTTGGGCCAACCCAAACAGGCCTGAGGCTTGGGCCTAGGCTGGCTCCGCCCCTGCCTCTGAGCTTCACCTACTTGTTTGTCTTGCCACATCATTCTTCTTTCAATAGCTCACACATTTGTCTTTACGTTTGTTAGATTTTGCAATCACTTTTGCAGTTCCACACATAACTATAGTTGAGATCTGATTACCTACCGTTGATGATACAGTTTCTTTCTCCTAATCAAGATTTTTTCAAACCTCCGATTGGTTGAGCTTCCTTCAGGTTTACCCATCAATCCGAATCATCTATTGCTCTAGATACTTTTCATGATCATCTACCCTTTGCAAGTAACTTGTATGACTCCGCCTCAAAGTGATACCTCACAACCTTCGAGTTCAAGCAACCTCATAAATACTAGATTCTTCTTTATGCCGAAAACATACCGAACTCCCATCAATGTGTGATGTGTTTCGTCATACATCTCTAATGTAATTATTCCCACCTCAATAATTGCAAACACCTTTCAATTAGCTAGGTGAACAGTTTCATGTGTCGGGCGTAGAGATCTTTCATCAAACATCTCATGCGCCAAACATATATAGAAGCAATAACCTGAATCTAATATCCATTCATGACTCAATTTTGGTAGTAATAGATCGATTGACCAAGGTAGCTCACTTCATTCCAGTCAAGAGCATTTATGTAGGAGATAAATTGGCAAAATTGTATATGTCTAGGATTGTCAATCTTCATAGAGTACCCAAGAAGATAGTGTCCAATAGAGGAACCTAGTTTACCTCTCATTTTTGGTAGAGTTTGCATGAGGTCATAGGCAAGATTTAAAACCGCCTATCATCTTCAAATAGATGGACAGAATGAGCATGTGAATCAGATTCTTGAGAATATGTTAAAAACTTGTGTCTAACTTATGGTGTCAAGTGGGACAAGTGCCCTATGCTGAGCTTTCCTACAATAATAGCTATCAAGTCAGTTTGCAAATGTCTCAATTTGAAGTCTGATATGGATGAAAGTGCAGAACCCCTCTCAACTGAAAGTAGACTAGAGAAAGACAATTGTTTGGTCCTACCCTACTACAAGAAGCAAGAGCAAGTTTAGCTAATTTGGGACTAGTTGAAGATAGCTCAAACTAGACAAAAGAGCTATACAGATAATCATCGTCAAGATTTGAGTTTTGAATCCAATGATTATGTTTATCTTAGAGTCACCCCTCTTAAAGGAGTTAAAAGATTCCAAGTAAAAGAAAAGCTTGCCTTTAGATATGTTGGACCATTCAAAATCTTGCAATGAAGAGGAGATATTGCTTCCAAGCTTGAGTTGCCCCAGTATTTTGCTAGAATCCATGATGTATTTCATGTGTCACAGTTGAAGAAGTTTCTACGAGTGCTAGAGGAGCAGATGCCGTTGGAATCCATTAATTTGCAAGAGGATCCCACATGCAAGAGTAACCATTGAAAATTTTAGATGTAGCAGAGCGTACCATGAGAAGCAAAACCATTCATTTTGCTAGGTTCGGTGGAGTCATTATTCAGAAGAGGAAGCTACATGGAGTGAGAAGAGAATCTTAAGACAGAGTTTCCCCAACTATTCTATAGCCAGCATAAATCTCGGAATCGAGATTCCATTCAAGGTGGGAGGTTCGTAACATCCCAAAATTTATGTTTTGGAACGTTTAAACATAAAAATGAACAATTTGCATTATCCCATATTAAATACAACTTAATTTAAATTTTTCTTTAACTAAAAGATTTAACGTAACATCCCAAATTTTGGCTCAAAATATTTTAATAATGTTATTTATAAATTTTGTGAATTTTTGGAATTTATTGAAATTTATTTGGAATTTTTGTATTTTGAATTATGCTTAATATGGATATTATTTAAATATTGGAAAATTTTGAAATAAAATTTTGTCAAAAATATTTTATTTGGGTTCCAAATATCCAAAAAATTATAGGAATATTTCTAAACTTTTTGATATTTTTATTATTTTATTTGGCTAAAACTATTTTCTAGAATTATTTCAAATCAAAAGTATTTTAAAATCTTGTAACAGTAGTGGGCCAGACGCCCAGTAGCCAGCCCATGCTTTTGTGGTCCAGTCGCGTTGGCCATCCCATTTCAGCCGTGGCCTGGACTGCTAGCTTGGTAACACTAACAGATGTGAACCGTCAGATTTTGATCATAAGGTCCAGATGGAGCCGCGTTAGCCGTCGGATCGGATCTGGAGTAGATGCAGAGGATTGAACCGTGTCGGTTCAGAGCTCTAATGCTTCACTGTCGTTGGATGACCATGTGTGGCCGGATTGTAGCGTTTGTGCGATCATGGTCGCTCATCAAGACGTGTGGGCGTGTGGCGCATGTGGGGTTACTTCTTATTTTTTCCCCTCTTTTCACCTTCTTGATTTTAGATTGTTGTTTCGCTAATTAATCACGTTCCTGGTTCGATTGTTGCTCTGGTACTGCCTTCTTGGTTGCTGCTCACGCTGCCTTCGGTTTCATGCGATCTACAATACAGCTGGTCTATTTGTTCATCGCTTGGTGCCATCGGTGGCTCAGACCACCGAAAGTTCATACCGGTACGGCTACGTAAGGTTGTTGATTGCTGTGTCTTTGTTGCCTGCACGTCTTTTGTTCGTCTTTTCTTGATTGTTTTGCTTATTACGGTTACTTTTTGCTTTCCATGCAGACTGAAGTCCGGTTTGGCGGTTCGTGTCGTCGCCTTTTGCAAACCGAAGTTCTCTGTACCATCACAGCCAGGTAGAATTTTTTCCTATGCTCTAATTTTCTTGTTTGTACGATTCCCTTCCTGTGTTTGTAATACACTATTTAAATATGCTGAGGTGCTGCCCTTTCCGCGCTGTTTGAGAATTCCATGCCTACGATCAAATCTTTCGTTATCGTGCGTTTGCGGTTACGTTATTTCTTTAACGTTGTTATACACATTATGCTGTTTTACATTTAATAGATTTACTACTGTTATTTTCGACATTAGTTTTGGGTGCTACCTCTGTGTCGAAATGAGCTTTAGATGCTACTTCTGTGTGTCTGTGTATTTGTTTATTCCCCATGTGACATGTTTACTGCTGTTGTGTGCTATTTTTTTTTTGGGTGATACTAGCAATCGGATGTCCGATTACTGTTCATTTCTTCGGACGTATCGTGTAACATTTTTTTCCATGCGTGCAATATTTTTTTTCAACGTCTGCAACATTTTGTTTTGCGCGAATATTTCTACTGTTATCGAAAGAAAATGTTGCACGCGTAAAAAGTAAATGTTTCATACGTAAAAAAAAAATGTTGTAAACATCCAAAAAAACGAACGTCCGAACACAAGTCATTCCGTTTTTTTTTTGTGCCACCTCTGTATGTTGTTAATAGAGGTGGGCACTGGGCCGGGTTTTTTTGGGCCGGCACGAGGCACGCCCGACCCGGCACGATCCACGGCCCGGCACGGTACTGTTCTAAATGGGCCGGCCCGGCCCGGCACGGTTGTCCATATGGCTGCGTTTAGTTTCTTTCTGTTCTTTTCGTCGTTAATCATATAGCTGCGTTTAGATAATCTGTTATGTATTGTTATGTGTGTTACTGTCCTGTCCTTGGGTTAGTTTGCTGTTATTATTTCTGAAATGACCTCCCGGTGGCAGCCCTGTATGGAGACCGAAGCTGTTACCCAACATCGGCGATGGACATGCAAAAACGGTATGTAAATAGGAATAATATAAACGGTATCGTAGGAGGGTTCCACATTTCCCATGCTACGTCGATATTACTTCTGCAAATTCATTTATACTGTGTATTGTGACCTACCGTTCTTTTCTGGTGTCGTTAGCTTTTTCCCTTTCTGTTATGTAGACGAAGCTTTCGAACAATACCAAACTATCTCTGTTGCGCCCACGACGATTCCCTCTACGCCTGCCATAGGTGCATCCTGTTTATGACCGTTGCCTCATTGTCTCCAAATCGCTTATGCTTGCTAACGTTTTTCTCGCACCCTCCCAGTTATGTTGTTGCTGCACAGCTCGCACGCTCTTTCTGCTGCAGCTCGCACGCTCTTTCTGCTCCAGGGCTCTCCTGATACGTATGCTCGCTTTTTCTTTTATACTGTTGTTGTGCAGCCCACACCTTGTTTCCGCCCTTTATTTATCTTCCATACATTGTGCCTCACATTTTTCGTACTTCCAGCATGCGTGCTACCTAGCTTACTTCCTTCTGTGAGTTCAACTCTGCTGCTATCTCCGACTATACCCCCATTGTCACGTCAGACAACATCGAGTTAGTGCCATCCCTACCCTTTTCCAATGCTCCGTTATCTCTTCCGTTTCGTTTAACTCAGTGAATTTTGTGTTACTCCATTTTTTGGTTTAGGGGACCATTTCTGCCCCCATTGTGCCAGCTATTGTTGCCCGCGTTAAGAGAGCTATTAGGCGTGTTGCTAACAGATGCAGAGCTCTGTTGAGGCAAGGTCGTTCTTTTGCTTTGTTGTAGAGCTCTTTTACAATACACAACAATGAATATGGGCCGTCCATTTCTTTAGATCCAAAGGCTGAGATTAGATTAGATTTGACTATACTCCCATGTGTAGTATGGGTAGTATAACCCGTGGAGGGGTATAATGGTAAAAAAATTTCTGAGCCAGCACCCAACCCTGTATCCGTTTATACCCTTGCAAATCTTCATATTTTCAAAGCCAAATGACCAGAATACCCTCGACAAATCAACGGTCGGATCTAATTTCTACTACCGCTATATACTACCATGGTAGTGCATAGTAAAAATTCTCTTGTTGTATTGATCCACCCTACGTTTTTTTCCCTTTTACGCTTTTTCGTATTGACATGTCTGTTCCACCTGTTTCGTTGCCATGTTTCCCTTTGTTGTGGTCCCCGTTTACTGAAGATGTCATACCACACCTTCCATTCAATCCAAACAACTATTCATTGCCTACAAAATATGTTGAAGCGATGAAAGGTACGCTCCCAGTTACCGTAGCTAAATCTCTGTTTGATATTTCAAATCTATCTTGACTGTGCCTATCGTTATTTTTTTTCGATGTTTTGCACGTGCCTTTTCTGTAGCTGCCTACCAAGAACGATCTTATTACCGTGGTCTTGATTATACCTGTGGTGAATGTTTGGTACTATTCTGGTACCAGCAGCAGAATCGCACCCGAAGTGCATGCAAGCATAGACGTGTTGTGTACAACCTTTGTTGCCGTAGAGGAAAACTCTCTTTGCCTCCACACAGGCATTTCCCGTCTCTGCTAAAGGACCTCATTCGTTTCGATGGAGGGCCACGCTCTAACAATTTTGTGCACCTGATAAGACAATATAATTCTCGTTTTGCATTTGCTTAACTCGGTGTCAATATTGACAATAGCATTAATACTGCAGGTGGTCCTTATGTTTTTCGGATTAATGGTGTTGTGCATCACCGTGTTGGTTGTATCATGGCTACTTCTAGTAGTCAGCCTGAATTTGCATAGCTCTGTATCTATGATACTGCAGATGAACTTTACAATCGTCTCTGTATTTTTGAAACAGAGGGCATTAATAGAGAACAGCCGGATCCTACTATAGTTGAAGAAATTACATCTATGTTGGATCTTTGCGACCCTCTTGTTCAGCAATTCAGGTTAGCTCGTGATAGACTGTTGTCGCCTCATGCCTCATTTCTCCTGTGAACATTGCTACTGTCCTGATAAAGCACTGACCGACAAGTTTGATCCGAATAAAAAATAGTACAAACCACGTTAGAAACTTTTGAAATTTTTTGTACATGGTTATTATCCATCGATAATGTTCTCATAAAATTTTCAGATGATGATCAAACTTTATTAATTTTTGAAAATTCGGACAGTGCAACTAAAGGTTGACCGACAAATTTCAACTACATGAACAATGGTCAAACCATGTTAGAACATTTTGAAACTTTTTATGGATAGTCTTGATGCATCACTAATATTACCATAAAATTTTCAAATGATGATCAAACATGAAAAAAATTATAAAATTCTGACACTGTTACTACCTCGTTTATGCTAATTCTATTTTAAATTTTTAAAAGATAACAAATGAAGTTAAAGTATTTTAAAAAATTTCATGTTTGATCCTAGACTTCTTTATATAGTACCATAAATTTTTCATAGCATGACAAAGCTCCTTCTATTTTATAAAATTCCAAAAGTGTTTCTGCCAAAATTTTAAATATCTCAAAAAATAATTTTTTGGACAAATTATCATCAAATATCACTTTCATATGGGTTATTGATGCAATTGAAGTCAAATCCAGTCATAAAAAATCAAAATCCGGATTTTTTTTTCATAAAATTTCGCTCGATTTGAGCGAAATTTCGGTGGTTTTGAGCGAAATTTCGCCAAAAAAATGAAAGTACTGTAGCATTCCAAAAAAAATTCCCCGGC
The DNA here is from genome assembly GCA_036346375.1 of Guadua angustifolia. Lineage (NCBI taxonomy): Eukaryota > Viridiplantae > Streptophyta > Magnoliopsida > Poales > Poaceae > Guadua > Guadua angustifolia. The sequence continues at coordinate 36,475,136 of CM070512.1, forward strand.
CGGTAATTTAGATCCCGTGAGGGTCTGAAATCCAAGATTTCGATGAAATTTCTATCTTTGCTCTAGACCCATGCAAATCCGGCCTGCTCAGACCAAGGCTAGGGCCTAAAGGACTGGTGGGCATGAAAAGTTTGCTCAGGTCAAGTGGCAAGTGTATTGGAAGCTTTAATTTTTTTTCACTTTAAACTATGTTTTCTTTGTGTTTAGTCTCTATTAAAATGAAATTATAAATCTAGTATTTTCTTGATCGAACAAGCAACGACTGACACCTACCGTGCTTCTATACCATAGTAAATTGAATGAACCTATCGTGCTCTTATATCATGCCAGGTCTACTGCTGCGCTTCCATATCACGACAAGTGATTTGTCCTCTGCAACTCTTTTTTGGTTGGAAGGAGGTTAATTAGGAATTTTATTGAATAAAAATAAAAGATGAAAAAAATTGTGTAAATGGACCAAAGAGACAAAGGCTCCAGTGTATTGGGCTGTGAGGACCTGTGGTGCGTCGTCAAGCATTTTCTAGCCCCAACAAGGTTTCAAATTTTATTTTCAGAATATATCTCGGAGGTAGCTAAATTTGAAAATTTGGTGAGATTTTGGAATTTCGACTGAAAATCAAAACGCAAATTTGAAATCCAGTAATTTTGAGACCGAAAAATCCAAAATTTTAACCAAAATGGCCAAAATTTCGGCCATTTTGAAATGGTCTCCCGACTTTTTGCAAAATTTTAACATGTATTCCTTACAAAAGCCATTACAATTCTCCATTAAAATTTTGAGCAAAATCTAGTCCTAAAAACATCAAAACAGGTCTAATAAAAAAAGGTTTAAAGTTTTTAAAAATTTTGTAGAAGGGTTGTAAGTAAATTCTTAAGATCTCATAAAAAAATTTGAATCATGATCACACTCCTGTGAAATAAGAAGTTCCAGCGGACTAAAAGCAATGGAAATCAATTAAAAAAATGAACAGATTGGGTCAGCTATATTGTAATTGTATTATTTATTCAAATTACAAAAATTCATATTTAATTTTTCACGCTGCTTGAAATGAGTGAAAAAATTATGAAAATGACCGAGCTCCGCATGTTTATATAACTCGTACAACCGTTGAAATTATTGAAAATAAAAATTTTGACCGAAAAAAGACATAATTACCTGTTGTTTGCTAGTCTTGCTATTACGTGAAACTTTTACTGTTATAGCACTGTGCCTATTATTTTTCTAAAAATCACTGCTGTTGCGATGAAATCACCAAAATAGCCTATGTATAGTACAATTCAGCTGACCCAGTATGTTCAAACTTTTTTATTGATTTCTATCGCTTTCAGTCCACTAGAACTTCTTATTTCACTGGAGTGTGATCATGATTCAAAATTTTTATGAGATCTTAAGAATTTACTTAGAACCCTTCTACAAAATTTTTAAAAATTTTAAACATTTTTTTATTATTAAAACAAATATATGTATTGATCATCAGGTTTTTATCAAGATGTAGCACTTTCAGAATTTTTGTAACTTATTGCAGCCTGATCATCATATAAAAATTTTATAAAAACAATAATGATTCATCAGGAACACCCAAAAAAAATTTCAAAATTTTCTAAAGTGGTTTTTACCAGTTTTCATTTGGTTGAAGTTTGCCGGTATAGCTTTTATCAGGACAGTAGCACTTTCTAAATTTTTAAAAATTCATAAAGGTTGATAATCATCTAAAAATTTTATGTTAACATTAATAATGCATCATAACCATGGAAAAAATTTCAAAATTTCTAACATGATTTGTTTCATTTTTATTCTGTTCAAACTTGCTAGTCGGCTTTTATCGGAGACGAGTTGTAATTTTTAATTTTAAAAATTCTTTAAATTTGATAATCATTTGACATTTTTATAGGAATATAATTGATGTGTCAGAACCTTCACAAAAAATTTTAAAATTTTTTGACGTTGTTCGGTCCTAGATTTTATTTTTATTTTCTTCTTTTTGATTTTACCCGAGAAACAAAAGCGCAAAAAAAATTGGAATCCAGCGGTTCCCAACCGCTGAAAATCATGAATCCAGCGGTTGGGAACCGCTGGAAAATAAGAAAAACAATATTTAGCGACCGAAAAATTATAAAAAAAATTCCTATCGATGGGAATCGCTGGAAATTAAGGAAAAAAACTTCCGCGGACTGGCACCACTAGAAAATATTGTTTTTCACTGTACAGAGGCTATTTCTATAATTTTATCAAACAAAGGCTATTTTTAGAAAACAAAAACACAAACAGTGCTAGAACAGTAAAAAATTCTCTACTGGAATGAAATTATAAATCTGATATTTTCTTGATAGTAAAAGCAACAGAAGGTATCTACCGTGCTTCTACACCACGGTAAATAGATATGTCGTGTTCTCAAAATACGGTAGGTTCACCTGCTACGATTTCATACCATGACAAGTGACATGTCGACTCCTGCTCTTTTTGTGGTGAAGAAGGAGGTTAATTTGGAATTTCGTTCAAATAAAAACAAATGATGAAAAAAATGTGTAAATGGCCGGAATAGACGAAAGCTTCAGTGTATTGAGCCGTGGGGACACGTGGTGCGTCGTCGAGCATTTTGTAGTCCCCAACTGCTCTCTCTCTCTCTCTCCCACCTCTAATTCCAAACTCCAACGGTCAAATCAACCCTCTCTCTCTCTAAAAAATCTGACGAATCACCGCGAAACAGAGAGACAGAGATGGGGTGGGGAACGGCGGCCAAGTGCAGGAGGAGGCCACGGAAGGGCTCGCCTCATGGGGAGGCGGCGTTGGCTGGCGACGGAAACGACGGGCCCGAGGAAGCTGCCGCCGGCGGAGGAGGAGGAGGCGGGTTCTTTTGCTGCTACCTCCTCCGGTCGCTGTGCCCGCGCCGTAAGGGCCATACCTACATCGGGTACTTGTCACATCAAAAATCCTTTTATCTTTTGCGCCTGCGCATCCGATTGATGGGTGCATCGATCGATTGGTACGAGCAGGTTCACGGTGAACCCGCGGCGGCGGATCCGGCAGCACAACGGCGAGATCCGGTGCGGTGCGTGGCGCACCAAGCGCGCCCGCCCCTGGGAGATGGTGCTCTGCATCGGCGGCTTCCCCACCAACGTATTCGCGCTCCAGGTGGGTTCTCGTTCATCCGATCGAATCGTCTGTCCTTGCGGCCATCTCGTTGCATCAATTCTTGCTTGTGCCTTGAAAGATTCGCCGCTTGGATGGATCATGGATGGGAATAGTTCTTGCCCTCTGTTTCTTGCTTAACGAAGCCCTATTTCTTGGCCGGTATGCAGTTCGAGTGGGCGTGGCAGCACCCGATGAAGTCGCTGGCCGTGCGCAACGCCGCTTCCAGCTTCAAGTCGGTCGGCGGCGTCGGCAACAAGGTCAAGCTCGCCTACACCATGCTCAACCTCCCCACATGGGAAGAGTAAGACGCATCTCCATTTTTTTAATGTTTCTGAACTTCTCGCTGCTCTAGTCATGCAATATTGGGACCAACGTTGGGTAGTATGCTGATGTGAATGGTTGTGTTGCCAGCTTGAATCTTACGGTGAACTTCTTCTCCACGAAGAACACCAAGTTCACCGCCGGCTGCCCGGCCTTGCCGAGCCACATGAAGACGGTCGTCTGCCAGATGGAGGATCTCCAGTGCTACGCCGAGGGCCTCTCGTCCGAGGAGGACTGCAGCAACGAGCCTAGAGAGAATCAGGAGCCCGATGCACCTGTCAGCGATGGACCTTCTGATCACGGTTTGCAGCCAGTGGAAGCTGAAATCAGAATTGCACGCTGTGAATCAAACATCGATGAGTTTGATCCAATGGAGTGGAGTGGAATCTTTAGGGCAAGAGAAATGTGCCGACCAAGAATTAATGAAACATCTGAAGTGCAACCAGTGGAAGAAGTCAGGACTGCAGGCTGTGATATTGAATGTTCCATTGATGAGTTTGCCTACACGGAATGGGGTGGAATTCATGAGACAAGGGAATTGGACGAATCAAGAACATCGCCTCGATGTTCCTCAAGCTCCTGGAGCGATGATGATGGTGGAAGAATCGTCGACAGTGTGGTAGGGCAAGCGTCTCCGATGTCCAAGGTTGGTGCCAGTTCATCAGATGATGATTGTAACCACCCTCTCTTCCACGAAACTGAGGTGGTAGACTTGGTTACCCCAATAGGTCGGTTAGGGAGAACAGGCAGCGAAATAGCTACATTTTGCCCCAAGGTTATTGATCTGACGAGCTCCCCTAAAATTATTGAGTTGTAAACTTGTAACGTCTTGTTGAATAGATCCACAGTGTGATACTAAAATCATGTAAAAACAAAACCAGAAACACTTTCATGGTCAGATCATGGAATAAAAAGGTTGGTGAGAGTGTAACATAGCCAAATTTGCACAAAAGGATGTGCTGTGAAACAGGATGTTCTGACAGAAATTGAGAAGTATTTTTAATCGGCAATGGCGTACATACAGAATATCTGTCACATAGTTTTAATTGAGAAGAGACTGGATTTTCAAAACAATAGCTCACTGGCCGAGCGCCAGCCTTGTGAACTGGAGGATGGATTTGAGTGAATTGTATTTCTTTCACAGCGTATGATGCTTACTTTCTAAATTTGTGTGGCTAAAGTGCCCGTACCACCAAGAAAGTCGAGCAGAACGTCTTGTCTAGTATGTTTGTTGGTAAAGAATATGCACACCCTGGGAAATCAGGTGTAAATGCAGCTTTACAGCCACAACTTTACACGAAGATTTTAGGGAATTGCTAGTGTGGTGTCCGGAGGAATGGCTCCCGGCTAGATGCTTTGCTCCACTACATCCTCTTACTGATATTACAATAATAATAACCACGTTCTATATCTTCCTCTCTTTGTCTCTCTCCCTTGCTTCTCCTCTTTCTCTCCCCATGCTCTTCACTCCACAAGCTCTTCACTCCACAGTCCACACTACTACAAAAGGACTTATATTAGACTCCTCATATGAAAGGCTAAAGAGCTGAAGAAGGAACATTGCTATATAGCTCTTGATTACATGTCAGAGTTGCAGATAGTTAAGGTAAGAAGGTTTCATATATTATTTTGTTCTCTTATCGATTTTAGAACCATCCAATTTAAATTCCCAATGTGTTTGGATAAAATGGACATTGGACAATGCTTTTTACTCTGTTAGTTATCCTTTTTTTTGTTCTCTGGAAGTGTAGTTATATATATTTCTTAAAATTATATGGACATTATTGTAACACTTCACTTTGCAGGACAACTAAAGAAGCTGAAGAATATTGTTATTATATATATGATATATATTGTTATTATATATCATTATATTGTTATATGGACATTATATACGACAACTAAAGTGAAGTGTTATATGGACATTATATTGTTATTATATATATTTCTTAAAATTATATAATGTGATAATATCTGTTATTATATATATTTCTTAAAATTATATGGACATTATTGGAAGAAGCTGAAGAAAAAACTAGGTACTGGTAGCTACCATGGGTTCCCCACCTAAAGAAGAACCACCATCCGAGGATGAACTTGCAAGGAAAGCAGCTTTGAAAGGAAAAGGCTGGTCAACATTTGCGAGAGATGGCTACCGCAAATAGGTCTCAGAAGGTAGCAGAACTGGAAAAACAACTTTCTTATTTGGAGGAACTAATGGAGCAACTTGATGGAGCTGAAGAACCAGAAGCAACGGCTATTCTTGGTAAATCTAGATACCTTTCCCTGATAAGATGTTGACACCAGAGCAGGTGTGTTTCTATGATTATTATGGTCAACTATGGGATTTTTTTTCATGTGCATCTTGCACCTACATTTCGTTGGATAGTTTGAACCACTCACCATTGCTGTGTTCCACTTTTGCATATTTTGCCAGTTAAAGGAAAGGAAGAAACAGATAATACTTAAAACCACAACAGAAGGCCGGATGCACACCAAGCAGAAACGTGCTGATGAGGAAGCATTAAGGAATGTAAAGCCCCCGTTTTTTAAGATGGAATGTATAGCCCCTGTATTTTAAGAGCAAAGGGCTAGCCCCTGTTGATGTTCACAGGCTAGTAATAAGACGGTTTATTACTGTTCAATTTTTTGGTTTATTGGTGTTCACAAACGGTTAAACTATACATCACAGACGGTTCTAGCTTAGAACCGTCTATGATATCTCTTTTCACATACGGTTTTTGAACCGTCTGTGATGTGTTTTTACATCACTGACACATTGTTAGTGACGGTTCTCAAAACCATCTGAGATGACGATTTTGAACCATCTGTGATGAGATTTTCTGTAGTAGTGCCAACTATATTTCTTCCCCAAATACACCAATTAAATATCAAAATCAACTTTTACATGCATATATGATTTCTAGATTTTCCATCCTTCAATCTACTCATGAATATACTCAATTTAGATATCCATGACCATCCGAGGAGTTTTGGATTGGGAATGAGAAGAGGAAATGGAGTGATTGGGGACCTATGCTTCTTCCCCCATGTTCTTCTACATAGAAAGGCTCTTCGGCGACTAACTTGACAGCACGGGTTAGTGGATAGGCTACTGTCGTAACGAGAGCAGCCATGGCCACTAGTCAACCGCTTCTGCTCCTCTTTTTCTTCCTCCTACAAGATGTTGATGGGGTGATGTGGTTGGTAGTTCAAAGGGCATTGGGTCAACCTTGTCCCTTGCTCAATCAACAAGCACTGGTGAGGCCAGCCAAGATCTGTTGCCATTGGGCATGGTCTGGACATCCGTGCCCCAACGCTACTAAAGGCTCCTCCTAGCAACGCCACTCTCATTTGAGGTCCAACGATGCAGCTAGCAACTAGTTAGCGGCAGTGACAAGGTGGTGGTGTGGCAAGCATGATTTGTTTCCTTGCAATATGAAGTTGTTTTTGTTATGGATGCTTGGTTTTTTTGGTCCGCCTCATGAACTCCCAGTAACTATTTGTGACCAGAGAGAGTATATCAATAATAGGACCAAATCAACATATATGTTCATCTCAACTAATTTTAGCCCATTTTCATTCTCCCACGCTCCCCTCAACTGGCTGGCCTAACCCATTAGCGAAAAGCCCATATCTCTCATCTCTAAATTGAGTAGAGCACATTGCACAGCACAACCAACCCTAGCAAAAATTTCCTAATTTTTTTGTCTCTCATGTTCTCTGCTTCTCTCTCTCCTTTGCTCTGACTTGAGGCAGTGACTGACGGCGTACTTTGACAGGCTGGCAGCAGTGGGAGGCCAAAGGGCTGAGGTGACAATTGGGTTGCCATGCAAGTAGTAGCCTCAGCACTGTGGGCTACACCATTGCAGTAGTCAATCAAGGGCCATCGACCAGAGCCAGAGGTATTCACGTATTGTCTTGCTGAATGTTCATAACTTGAAATGTTGATTAAAGTTTAATCATTGGGATTAATTAGTTAATAGTGTGGATGCAGAGCTTAAGAAAATGAACAGGTAGTCTGTAGATTTGAAAGCTCCGTGGGATCGATCTGGAAAGACATATAACACAACTACAACTACTACCTTCACACCCAAACCAATATCTATAGAAAGCAAATTTATTTTTGGCAATTAATTTTGTGAAAAAAACCAACTAAGTATAATGGATGATCAATATTGTTTTCTACAAGTTAGTGATGAAGCCATAATATTTCACTTCAAGTTATGAAGTACCTCACAATTTAATTTATATTTTTATTAATTATTTTGTAATTTTCTAATTTATTATGACATGTTTGCTCTAATATGAACAATTTGTACTTTAATTTTCGCTATCTTGGACCTTAAACTTTTGTATTGAACAATATTTTGTTAACTCCATACACCCATATGAAAATTCCTGGATCTGCCACTGTGCCATGGCATCATGATTGACGCTCAAGCTTTGCAATCTGCGAGCTCCACCACCGGCATAGGGCTTTGTAGCTACTGGGTGCAACCTCCACTAGCATTGCCATGTCAAGTCGAGCTTTGAGCCTCGGGTTCCTCTTTGGCATGGCCACAACCTCCTACAACTGGTTCTGCTACTTGCTGTCCTCCACACGCCTCCTCATCCAGTGGTAGGCGTCCCTGCAGGAAGGAGATCGAGAAGAGAAAGAGAAGTGGGTGGAGGTCGTCACGTATCCAACCATTCGTTGTAGCATCAATCGATGAAAGGGAGTACAGATCTAGCATCTAGATCGAACATCTGGGCACTAGCCATTCCCAATATTTTAATAATGTCTTTGGTACAGCTTACTGTGATGTATAACCGGTGCAATTGCAGCACTGCTAAGAGCTTAAACAATGACGGATTAACCCAGTGACAAAATGACGGTTCATGCTGTCACATTTTAGAATTCCGCATCTACCTGCTTCCTAGTTCTGTTCATGGATTCAGCTCGCCAAATAATTAAACAGTACTTTTCATCCTTTCAGGTTCTCATGTGATAAAGATGGTGCAATGCAGAGCTAGTTATTTGCAATACCGAGCTAAATGGACATAAATTTCATTTTTTTTGTTCATTAAATTACAGAACTAAAGTCGAAGGGACTGCAATCTGCTTGCAAACTTGCTTGAAGTAATTTCATGCGTTCTGGAGTTCTGTCTGAATTACTTTTTTTTTTTCTCTTCTTTCCTGACTAGTATATTTCAGACTTTATTAATGTGAACAAATGATGGTAAGATGCTGGGGACAAATCATCAAGATGAACACAGGAGAGGTCTAGGTCAGAGTACAGGATGCAAATGATTTGTATATACAGATATATCAGTACTGAAGTTTCGATCAGTCATTCACTGTATGCTGACAAGATCTGCACAAGAGGTTAATTATAATCTAAGATAAATCGAGGGGAAGAAAAAAACCAATGCATGATTCTCTTCTTACGAGTGGAGAGTTAAAGAACCGGATGACCTTAATTTGTAAAATCGAAACTTCTGCAAACTCGTTCAAACTGTTCAACAAACATCGACCATCTGAACATGTTCATAAAGAAAGAAACATTGACTGAATAAGCATGTCAACACTCACCTGAGCATGTTCCTGATCTGATAATAGTCGTGTCCAGGGCCCAGGGGTTAAGGACACTAGTTCAGGCTGCTTGGCAATTGGCATCACTTACGTCGGTGTAGACTTGGTTGGTGATATATGCATTGGTCAGTGCAAGTTTTGACTATATATATGCCCTCTTTAAAATTGTGGGGAGAGAAAATGCTTCAAGATATTACGGAATTCAGCTCAGTGGGAGGAGGAAGTGAAGGGAAGACACCGCAGTATCTATTCAGTATATACCACAGATACGTATGCCAAGTTAAATAATTCATTTGGTCATGCCCCCGAAAGGCTTGTTTACATAGATTGGGATTAGGAGGATTGATGGGGATTGGTTGGTCTGACGAGAACTTGTTACGTACCAACTTCCAAATACAAATGATTCAAGTGCTTCGGAGAAATTGGAGACTGTGAACGGAGAAATCAAGACTGGGAAGTACAAGAAATTGGGATTTGAGTTTGGGGAGAAGCGGAGCTGGGGAAGGGTAGATATACAGGAGGAAGAAGAAGCCAAGTGCAAGTTCTATCGATGATCAGCTTATAAGAAGCACCTTCCTGTTGTTCACCACCTTGGCCAGCCCCTCTGCATCGAGCCCTTCAAGCGTCCTAGTGCTGCTAATCGTGACAGCTGGTCCGTGACAGAACTGCATGCCGCACAGTACCAATGTTCCAAATAATCGTAAGGCTAACGAACGAACAGTCACCCCACCTTGGGTGTTTATAAGAGAAATCGTCTACTAAACGATTTTACTATTTTAAATTTCAAGAAATATATACATGTGTTTACAGTAACAAAATTTAATTCATCTTCTATCATGAATAAGAATAGAACTAGCTACTAGACTATCAATAAGTGTACAAAGCGGTAACATGAAGAAAAATAAAGACATGATGCGAATGTAATTAAAAAAATCATAATTGAATGAATGGAAAGCTCAAGTGGTAATGAAAAGCAAAGCTAGTATTCATCTCATATATGTTATAATGTTCAATATTATATAACAATCTTGTAACTTTATCTAAATAAATGGTCCAATAAAATGGGTCTTTAAACATTAACGGATGTTAAATCAAATACACAACCCAATAAAATAGACAAAACTTGAAATGTTCACAAATATAACGAGCAGAGTATTTTTACCATTTTAATGGCCGTTTACAAGGTCTTGATGGCCTTTGTTTAGAACGCTGCACGGTACATTAATGCACGCCCATGTGCTCCACAAGATAGAGTAATGAACTGTGTTGTTCTGCGTGGTTGTTGAGATCAAAGCAAACACAATACTCTTTCTGTTCAAGAGTGAGGGAACAGTGCTACAGGATTTCATTGAAAGCCACTAACATCAGTGTAGCAAGGAGAGAGAGGCATACAACGTCTGATATGCAGGTAAATTTTTGTGCTCCTTTCTCAATGTTGTTTCGAGGTTGTACAGATAGGATCAAGAGGGATCGGAAATGCAACAACAAGAACCGCTTCAGCGAAGGGTTTCTAGAGGAAATTTGCCCTCGAGACTTCAGGTAATCGTTGCTCGAAGACATCATAAGCGGGCACTATATTTCCTTTTCTTTTATTTTTTTAAGGAACCACTATCCATCACTTGAATATCCTTCCTTCCTCCAAAATAATATAAGGTGTGTTTTTAATGGTTTTGTTCAAAATATACAATGCACTTTATATTCTAATACAAAATAAGTATGATATTTTCTGTATATATTAATAAATATATAGCTTTATTTTATATTCTCTACAAGCATACATTGAATATAGTGCTTAAAGATAGCAAGTAGTATAGTCTAGTCATTTTTATTATCTCTTTGGTTTATTTGCCAATACAAAATACGTCCTATAAACTTGAACGTATGAAGTAACGATGGTCTACACCCAGCACAAGAGCTATAGGTTTCTTTCATTTTTCTTATGCCGCTGGATGTAGGTGCTTTTATGCTTTTCTTTTTAAAAATTACATAAATATTAAAGTATGAATAAAAGGTAGATAATGATTAATGCGTCCAATTAATAACACTACGAAGAAATAAGAAGCTAGTTCAAACTGTAGGCCCACAGCCTAGACGTTTTACCCCGTTGTTGCTCGGAGCATAGGCCCTATGGCCAACAGCAGAAGCTAATCCAATACAGTACCGAGTCCTCTCTGTCACATAAACTTTCATATTCTCGTTCCTCTCTCCTTGGGCTCGCCAACGACCGAAGCTCACGGTGGGTTGAGTTTGCCGGTGGGAGCCCACACGCCTGCACCACACTTCTCTCGCCTCTCAAGCCCTCGTCCCTCTCCATGTGAAACATCTGTTTCGCCATACCGCCGTTAATCATTGCCGAAAAGTGTGATGGTTTTGCCATTGTTGGCCACCGGCCACTTCCTCTCCGCATGGAATTCCATTCTTGCCACTAATTTCAACTCTTACCACCACATCTGAGTTTGCCCCCAAAATCTTATGCCTTCCTATGCATCTCCTTGATTGTTTTTGTTGCAGTAATTTTCTTGTCGAGACCCATTTTTTCTAGCATGGAATACCAAGAAACTTCATATACATATTATATTAGTCCTATGATGAATGTCTAGTACGCATGCAGTGATATATAATATTAATGTACTTGTGACATCTTGAAAATTCCAATAAAGTGAAAATAAATATTTTAAATTTGAAAATATTTATTTCTGAGTTTTATTGGCATTATTGGATCTTATTTGAATTTCCTTGACTTTGTGTCTTGTGTGGAAAAAGATTAAACAATAGAAATAAAGAATGGATAATGATGAAAAGGTAAAATGGTAAAAAGTAAACAGTTGGAAAAATTACCTTGGAACCCTAGGCATGCAGTGGGATGAGTCCAGCTGCCAAGTAAGATTTTTATGCACAGGAAAATAAAGAAATGTAATAAAATGACAACACTTTTGACTAAAAACAGTAGAAGTCAAAGTTGCTAGAAAATATTAGAAACTTATCTGAAGCCATAAAAATTACCATAATACCCTCAGAGCAGAATCTACTTCTGGTAAAAATTTTAGGAATTTATCATGTCATTTATGTCTTTTAAAGATTCAAATACAGAGGCTTTGAAAATCTGAAAATCAGCATGTCAGAATTTCTATAAAACAAATATACAATATTTTAACTTGAAATTTTTATTGAAGCATAAATACCTTAAATGGAACTCTTATAAAAAGTTTCACAAATAAGTGATACAATTTACAGCCTTAAATAAATCAAAATCAGAAATGAAATTTCTAAGCAGTAAACAGTGTCAGAATTTTTCTTAATTAACCGTAAGGAATTTTAGTCTCAAATTTGTACTGAAGATTTTATAACTCCCAGTAGACCTCAGTAAAAAGTTTCACAAATTTTCAACTTGAATGGATGGGAGAATTAATGCTGGAACCAAGCTGGCCGAGCCAACTTTATTTCTTCGCCCTGTTCCCTGTCACTGCCATGTGGGTCCCAGTTACAGAGACAGCAAGAGCTCGCCCAGCCACTGCCAGTGGTCCCCGGTCCCATTTGTCAGCCACAGGCTTCACTCCTCTCCTTCTCTTCCTTTTCCTTTCGGCGAGACAACGAAGCCATCTCGATCCTTCCTCGATCAATCGCGTCCTTCTGTTCCTCGCAGCCACGTTCGTCCTCGAAAGCCAAGCGCCATGCCGTGGTCATTCCTTGTCCTTCGTGCTAGTTCGAGCTCGCCCTGCATCGGCTAAGTCCCATGCCGCTTCATCGCGCAACTCTGATGGAAGCGATCGCGGCCGTGCACCCAAAACGCAAGCGCGAACCCTCTCTGCTAGCCAAATGCCTTCCCTCCGCACCGCATTGCACACCTTCTCATTCCCGTTGCCTTTCTTTTGCGCTGAGAGCCCCACAACCGTCTTCTTCTTCTTATTCTTCCGCTGCGCCCGAAAAGGGGGGAAATCCCTAATAGCCGAATCCGGTGAATCGCAGACCAATTGCCACGGCCAGCACCTCCTACTAGACCCCTAGAACTCGTTCATGCCCCGCTTGGAGCTCCTCTTCTCCGGCGAGCCGCTCCATCGTGCGTCTTCTTCCACCACCGGCCCCCCACGACGGTAGCCCATTCTGGCCATCCTCCGACCAAGGTAACCACATAATCAGACTCTAGTATGCTCAAGGATGCTCACCCAGTCGGTATTGAAGTTTAATTCTTACTCGTTTTCTTTTTGGCCGAGCCACCATTTTTGGCACCGCCCGAGCTCGGTGGCGCCATACCTCCAGCCAATCCCGAGCCACAAAAGCTAGCCCCTAGGATCGCCGTGATGCGTAGAAGCTCCGGGAGCTACCGATTCATTGCCTCCAGCCGTGAATCGCCGCCGGCGAGCTGCCCTGGAGCCTCCTCTGTTCTTCTTCCACTGCACGGTGGGCCCTTCCAGTAAGCCCGTGCAAGTTCCCTCAGCTAAACCGCTAAAAGACGCTTCCTCTAGTGTGAAAGCGTATTTCTAATTTTTCCAAGATTTAGTATGCCCGAAATAATACAATCATTTGTAACTTTTGCATGGTAACTCCAATTTGAATGAAATAAATTTGTAAATTCGTATAAAATCATGTAGTTACATAATATGCAAAAATATTTTGAAAAACAATATTGGATGAATTTGAATTCAAATTTAAATAAAAGGTTTAAAGATATGCTATATATTAAAATGTTGCAAACAAACTCAAAATTTAAGGAAACCAATTTTGTTAGAATCCTTATGATACCAGAAACTCAAATATATAAAAATATTTAGATTTAAATTTTGTTTGAATCATTTTCCATTAAAGGTCATTCTCAATGGAATAAATAATCAAAAATGAATAATTGTATAAAAGAAATCTAATGTAAGTAAAATTAATTTGTGAATACTTGTATGACAGTAGGCTACCTTAATAGGTGGAAATGACTGGGAAATGAATTTGATTTAAACTTGTTTTAGATTTGTTATGCTAATAATAAAAGGGGTCAAATGAAAAAGATGTATGTATGTGTGTGTGTATACACAAATATGTGTATAGAATAATCAGTTGCAATATATATATATATATATATATATATATATATATATATATATATATATATATATATATATATATATATATATATATGTATGCATGTGAAAAGTATCTAATAGCTGTATAAAGATGTGAATTAGTATTAGAATGAGTAATTTGTCACTATTGAAGTGTTTTAATGAAATGTCACATATAAGCACAAGTTTATATTGCATCGAGAGCATAAGTATTGTATATGTAGAAAAATGTATACATATATAGTTAATGAAGAGCAAAATAATGAAAATAAAATAGATTTTAAATATCTAATATAATCAAACTAATTGATTCAACCAGAATCATTACAATAAGTCTATAATTAACATTTAACCAAATAATTGAAATTCCAATACTTGTATAATTTAAATTGTTATAACTTTCACAAATGAACATCAAAGTTGACAAAACTAAATCCTAGAATCTTAAAATGTGATATCCTTCTCGATTATGTAAAAATACTTCATGGGTATACAAACTTGATCTAGGTCCGTGTTAGGCCCAAATGGTTATTTGTATGAAAAACATCTCAGATGAAAGTAAAATATCACGGAATTAGTTTTAAAATGCTCTTATAGTCATCCCCTACGTATACCAGAAAAGTGGATTGTAACGACCCCCATTTTTACAGAATGCAAAATGGAAATCTAATGTGCTTGCGAGACTAGTCCTGGATCGAGAGCTAGCACGCACATTTCAACAAATGGAATCACAACCATACAACATATTAATTAAGCGGAAGCGAATAATTACGAAATATTACAACTCGAGATTATAGCAAAAAAGCAATAACCCGTAGTTTGCCCAACCGACCAAGAACAATGACCGAGCATAAACTCCAGATAGAACACGCTTCAAGGAAGAACCGCAACTGCGATTTAAAGAATTCTGAAGCTTCGCTTTCTAAACCACCTACATATAATTAGGCAAGGGTGAGTATTTTACATACTCAGCAAGACTTGAGCAAACCTACAATACGTGCAGGCTATTTCAAAGGAAAGGCTACTACAGTTAATTTGCATAAAGCGAATTTCATTTGTAAATCAAGTTATTTGCAAACGGAATTTATAAGAGCATTTGATTGATAACAAATAAGTAAAGCATAATAACACTCACCGTCCTCCATGACGTGAGCGACGAAACAACATATTCCTGAAATCCATCAATGTCAGCCCTTCGACATAAAACACAGTTTGCAAAACAAATGATACCAACCCCTTTTGAAAACAATAAACATCTAGCATTGGAATGACATCACCAAGTGCTCATGACCGCGAGCGCGGCTAATCAATTAGATTTAAACTCTGCAGAGGTGTACAACTGTACCCACAAGGAATGATCAACTTTTGCCCGACACACTTCCTTAGGTGAGTCGTCAAGAAGACCATACATAGTCATTAAATTCCTAGACAAGGCTTTACACCAGCCTGGGACATTAACCCCCGCCGTAGAACTAGAAACACACACCCAAGTCGTGGATCCACATTCACACACCCAACACAACGTTTCTAAACACGGCAGGGCGTACACCGTTACATTAGCAAGTAGACCTGTCCGGAATACCCCGTCAGGGTAGACCTGACCGGAAAACCTGTGCAAGCTCCCGCCTACCAATGAGCAAAGCCATGTCTAAACAATTTAATAGGCTAAGGCTAACCCATCCTCACCCTCGTGGTTTGTACGGATTTTCTTGGATCATACAACACGATGTTCGGTCCTTAGTTGTGACACGGGCGACACTCCACCCTACACTACGTGCAATTACTTCTGCACAGCCGGCTATTGCCAATAATCGCCCGCATCCAAGTATAGCTTTATTTTGGGTTTTTAAGCAAACTACCCGCAACCAACAGAAACATTTCCAATGTTTTCAGGAAACAATTATTGATTTGATCATCAGCTATTTTGATTCTAAAGCATGGCTAAGCATGAATAATATAAACGCATATACCCATGATGACATTAAGTAATGCCTATCCTCAATCTATGGTTATCAAGGTTCACATGTCATAATTATCAAAGGCGATTCACAAGACAACAGGTATAGCTACCAAATCCACAAGATAGCAATTTACATAAAGTAATCGCATGCATAAAACAATTTGATGCACAAAAGGCATATAACATACTGGGCTCAATATGGTCAAAGGATGCTTGCCTTGCTTAATCATTGATTACGACGAAGGCGAGGATTGCGGTTGACGATGACGACGGAGAATAGGGACGTCGGGTTCTACACGTCGGTCAACAGAAATAACGCAAATAAAAGGCTTCAATAAGGGCAAAAGAAATAGGTAACAAAGCCAATAAAACTCTTTACAAGAAACAGGGATTGCTCTTTATGAATTTATTAATCTTATTTTACGAATTCAAGACGCAAAAATAGTTTAGATTAATAGAATTAATCATTAGTTGCAAGTTTCATTGATTCACTATTTATAATACGATTTCAAGTAACTTTGTTACTTATGGGTTTTGCTCTATTAAGATTCGGATTCAAAGCAAGACGAAAAAGGAATATTTTCTTAGATTACTGCAGATTATATCTTGAAGATAATTTCTAAGCCATTCTTTACTAAATTCGGATTTAGATGTGATGCTTTGCGAGTTGTTGAAAAAGCTTAAATGATCACATTGGACTATGAGCGATTAGTTCTTTATCTTTGATTGATTTCGCTTAGAATTAGTTTTATACAAGTTGAGTCTATTGATTTAGGCTACTGATAACATTTCCATCATATTTGAGAAGGTTCTGGTGATACAAATAACTTAACTACGGATTCCTTCATTATTACCTAAAGTTTATTCATCCGCATTAAGGCCTAAAGCAATGTGGTTACTTAGGGTTGTTCGGCTATTAAGATTAATGTGCAAATCACGATGAAACGAGATTATCTTTTCGTATTAGAGTAAACTATGCTTTGGGGAGTGCTACAGGGTCAATTTCATATGTTTTAGCATTTAGATGAAACATTATATTCATTGTTGAAAAAGGCTTAAGTGGCATTGTAAGTTTAACGTTATTCGGAATCGGCCAAAAAGTGAAACAAAGGTTAACACTTAAGGGTTTTGAACTAGCTTGATTTAATTGGAAAGCATATTGTAATTAAGATATTTTTGTAGAATATGGTAGTACAAACATTGTAGAGTGTTACTAAACTAGTTTCACATATTTTAGTGTTTAGGCAAGTTATTTTATCTACTGTTGAACTAGTCTAACTGATCACATTTGCAAACCTTAAATCGGCCAACTTGATATTGTGATTGCAACTACAATATACATGATCTTTAATTCATTTCTCAGGCATTGGCAGGGAATAACCCATGGAGTGTTTTAAAGCTGGTTTGGCATTATTTCAACTTCAATTGCAATAGATTATCTATTTACTTATCGTTATGATTAACATTTCCTTTCATTAAGAGAATGCTAATTGAGTTTGATTCTAAGTATTTATGCACACATGGGTTCTTGCTATTTCCAGGAACCTATTCAAGGTGTTGTTACCATTTCATGAGCTAACATGCTAGTATCTTGCTAATGGCCATAAAAGGGTTTAATGAGGATTAACAACTAATTTTATTAAACTTGGTCCTAAGATTAAATATTTTTGCATGATTAGGTTTATTACAATCCCAGAAGCACATAATCACTTCTTATATGATTTTATAAGTTATATTCTTCCACATGAGCAATATTGTCCATAATAGGGTGTTCATCCCACTTTAAATTTAAATGATTGTTCTGTGATTCAAGAATTGAATATCTTTGGATATTTGAATACATTATGATCCTAGCATCACATTAATATTCATTTCACCATTTCAGTTCTTATCATTCACAAGTTCTCATTAACATCATATTAGCACCATAATCACAGTTTAAATTAAATAAAATCCTATACTTCAAAAACTAAATATTTTTACATATTTAGATTCTTCTGATTTTAAATGAATATACAAATTTGTCCTCTGAGTTTTGATTAAAACTGTAAAAGATACTCAAGTTTGAATATTCAATTAGGTTGGAAAAAGAGAATACGTTTTAGGTGTTTGGGAAGCATATACAGGCTCTGCTCTTCTTCAACTTTGAGGCTAGCTGACTTCTTGACCCCACGCCAGAGAGAGAGCGAGGATCGCTAGGGCTGGCGGCGAGGACGCTCCGGTGAAGGTCCGTGAATCACGAGGCATGGGGAGGAAGGGCTCGGCGGCGATCCGGGGTGGTCTTGATTCGGTAGGAGAAGATCAGGAGGCAGGCCGAGCTCAGCGGCGGTAATGGCGGACGGTGGAGGAAACAACCAAGGGTATGAGAGCTTGAATCGGTGGCACTAAAAGCATCGATGGAGCGAGGGGTTCGGTTTCACAGAAAGCGGCCGGAGAAGAAGCGACAAGCCCGCCCACGGTGGCGGTCTTGGGAAGAAGAGGCTCACGGCGGCAACATTTCGCATGGAGGACTCACGAAATTGTTGAGGGTCTTGGCGCTTGTGGCTTGGTGATGCTCCAGGCTTGAGGAATTGGAAGAGGATCACTAATTCATCCGCATTTTGCTTCGCACCCCAAGCTTCAGGGGCCTGCGGCCATGGCGGATTCTGGGGGATGTTTCTTGTGCTCGGACTGGGAAAAGGGAAGTGAGGAGAGGGGGAATGAGGGAGAGGTCTGGCGGTCACTTTGGGTGTAGCTCATAGCCAAGGATTTGCGGCATTAAGTGGGATTCTCGAGCTTGGGAGAGTTCTCGATGGAACAAGCGGGTGGGAACAACGGGGTTGAAGGAAGAATCTGAAGCGAGGCCTGGATCCACTGTCAGTGACTGAGGATTTCTCCAATGTGCCAACGGAACGGAGTAGCAACAATTGGCCCACACGGCGGTGACTGATCGAAGGAAATCAAGGTGGTCGGGGTCAATTTCTCCCTCTCTCTGATTTTTGGTGGCGGTCGACTAGAGGTAGAGAATGGTGAAACTTTTGACCAAGGTCTTCGATTATATTTTGACGTCTGTTAAAATTTTCAGATTAAAACGAGTCACCGAAAAATCACTAATATTCTTTCAATAGCGACCATTTGAATTTCTAGCCTCTGGCTTCGATTTTTTATTTGAGATCAAATGAAGTCTATTATTTTTCAAATTTTGTTTTTCAAAAGGATTTGATCTCAGAATGCTTCTATAAAGTTTTCAAGCCAAAATGTGGTTCCATTATTTTATGTAAATTCTGACATTGCATGGTTTCGATTTGAAAGTTATCTTTTCATTTTATCTCCTCATTTCTTTATGCATGAAATTTCAATTGCTGGCGGAAATGATTTAATTGAATGATCAGGGTTCTCATGAAAATTTTCTAAATTTTTACTTTTTACACTTTTACCTTTTCTCCTTTTCCATTCTTTATTTCCATTTGTTGAATTTTCATACAATAGAAAAATCCAATAAAATTCAAATAAGAACCAACAATGCCAAGAAAACTCAAAAACATTTATTTTCAAATTAAAAATATTTATTTTCACTTTATTGAATTTTCAGGATGTTACATGGATAAATAATCTTGTAGGATGTAGTCGCAAACTTAGATCGGAAATTGAACGTTTATCGCATAGAATTTAGAAACACTTAAGCCTTTTTAGTACTTATAAAATATTTTGTCCAAATGAAAAGAGCTATGAAAACAGCGTAGAAACACTCTATAAAATACATACTACGGTATTCTAAAGAAAGTATTTTATTATACTATGTTTTACATATAAAATAAAGTAGCAACATAACTCTAAATGATATGTTTTCTTAATAATAGAAATACTTAAGCATTTTCGATAGCTTGTAGAGCAGTTTGTCTAAATGAGAATTTTATGAGAGATAGTGTAAAAACGATAAATGGGATATGTACTACCATATTCTAAGAAAATATTTTATTTACAAACTGTTCTTCATCTAGTTTTCATTAGTATAATAACCCTAAGTGTTAATCGTTCAACAAACCTTTCTAGCCCGATTTCTTAGAACGTAAATTGAAACATCATATAAGCTTTTTTAGCAGTAAGTTTTATGTATTGTCTGTAATACTGCAAAGCTTTATCTTCTTTCTTTTGTGTGTGGCTACCATTTTTTCCCTTGGGCTAGATATTTTCCCCAGCCTTCCTGGCTCCCCTCTTCCCCACCCGTGCACAGCCATCAACCTTCTGCCGACTTCCCCTTCTCCTCCTGGCTAGGGCCCGGTTGCCCAGCTCCTCTCCCTGCTGGTCGCGCTGCCCAAGTCTCCTGCCGATTTTCCTCTGGCCGAGCCCCTGCGCCCTCTCCCGGCTGGCGCGCCTCCTGCGTCCACTCCTGGACGAGCTCCCAGCTGAGTTCTCCCTGCGCCTCTTTTCTTCTGGCCGGCGTCATCCTGCAGAGCCCTGCCGAACCCAGCCGCTCTCCCCTGGACGTTCCTCCCTGCTCGTGAATCGTGGCAGTGGCAGCCGTGGCTTCCTCCTGGCCTGGCGAATCGCGGCAGCTCGGCGCCTTCCCTCTCCCTGCCGCCAGGCCCAGCCAGCAGCACGATGGGCGCCAAAGCGGCAGATGCTACCTTGCCTCCCCTGCGGCTTCTCAAGATCGGCCGTAGTGCCCTTCCCCTCTTGCCTTCTCCGTGTGGTGAGTTCTCAGGTATAATGAAATTGAGGGTTTGGTTCATTGTGCCTACCAAGTGTTTGATGAATTGCTTTCAAGGGCATGTCTCTATTTTCTCCTTGTTTGGTACCATGTGAGACATGAGGATGCCATATAATTGTTAATGCTCTTGAGTTGCTAAGCAGTCAAAGCAATGTTATGATTGTAGTTGTAAATCACAAGGTTAACAAGATGATAACATAACGTAGATTGCTTTTCCAATTCCTAATGCCTTAGGTTGAGATTCGGATGTTTATTTCTTTCTGCCATTAAAGCAAGGGGATTTTGGTTTTCATTAAAGTTGTTAATCATTTTTATGGCGGATTGAATGTGGTACCTGGCCATGTTATAAATGGTTATCAAACTGTTATGCTCAGACCATACTACCATAGTTTATTCTTAAATTCATTCACTCCCTCCACATAGTTGGGCCTTCTAGGATAGGGGAATATGATTACCCATTATACCCTGTACAGGCTGTATTTTATGCTATTAATGCATACATGGTTAAAGCGGATATAAGAATGATTATATTTACTTCTAAAGAATCAAGATGATTGGAAAGATTAACTTGTGAACTTTTGTAGTTGTGGTCACTAGGCATCTCAATGCTCAACCTTGTGGTAAAATGGATCCTTTTCCATGAGCAACGTGTGGGCTGGGGCTTTATTCTTTTCTGGTTGCTGATTTGTTATATGAACTGATGGGATACTACAAATGCTTCTCCTCCTAACTAGGATAAGATATAATAAAGTGTGACTTAAAATTGAGCCTTATCAATTGTCATGCATGTATGTATAGCTCCAGCCTGTAGTGTATGGAATGGGTAGTTTCTAGTAGTCCTTGCAAATGAAAGATAATTGTTGGCACTTTAGTGTAGATTATATTTATTTGAGTCAACCTAAAAGTGGAGCTTTTGTGGTTGTAGTTGGGGGCGTAGGGCATTGTTGAAAGGGTATAGGTTGTAAAGCGTTTTGCGATGGTTATTTCAGGTGGAGTAGTTCGGGAGTGGCATAGCATCTTCCTCGCGCCACTCCGCTTCTTCCGGTAAAAGGCAAGTACATCGAGTAGGGTGCCCAATTGAATTGTTTATTGTCATTTATCTATTCATGGCTAATGTTCTATTGATTATGACAAGTATGAGTTATATTGGTGATCGTCCCTTCGAGGACCTGATTAGCTATTGGGTTCGAGTGGTCACTAGTAAGCCTTCATCTCGGTGAGTTTATTGTACTTTTGTTAATCTGGCAGTGATTAACTAGGATGGGGTACATGGATATTCGCAGTTAATTTATAAGAGTTGTACTTAACTGTGCCCCGTCTGAGGAATGGAATTGAGTATGTGTGCAAATCGATTAGATGATTATGATTGTAGATTGCAATTAATTGTGTTAATTGCATGACAGAAACGTTATGAGTTGCCATGTCTTATGGTTGAATCTGATTTTACTAGTATCATTTGGTGACTTATGAATGTGAGAATTGGCTATGTGTATGTATATGGTTATGGTATGTTAGTGTTGGCATTGAATGAAAAGTTGCATTTCATTCATGAAAATTGCATTTGTGCATTCATAATGGAAGAGGCGGCCCATTCTGATGCGGACCTCTGTGTCCACACGTAGTGAACACGAAAGTCCTACCTCGTAGTCCCATTCATCGAGGTGAATGGGAGCGAGACAGTAAGAGTAGGCACCTTCCATCTACGGGATGGAAGAGACGTGAGGGTGCACACCGACGGGTGGGCACTTTCAGCGATCTAGATGCGTGCATGGCAATGAGCATTCATGTGCATTGCATCTTTAATAATGAGTGTTGTGGTAAATGGCGTGTCATATGGATGGAGATTTTGGTAATTGAAGGTTGAGTCGTGGATTCAACCCAAAAAGGGGAGATTGAATTGAATTTGATGAATTAGCGCATTTCTTTGCCCTGCGAATTATGTTGTATGAATATCGTGGAGTGAAGTCGAGTTATAAACTTATATGCAATAGATGAAACTGGTTTGAGTTGCAACGAGGAGTAGTTGAGTCGGGAGACATTGTGACTTAGAGTTAAGTAATGCTTCTTTGGCGATGAATGGATTTATTATCAGGTTGATGGTTTGATTGCGGTAATGTTCTTGTAGGGTCAAGTTATTACTTTATACGCATATTGTCCGGATGTTGTTTCATTAATATTACTTGCTCTTCTGGTCAAACACTTGTTCTGCTTATAGTAAATTGGAATTGTTACCCTCGTGTACTTTGCTGAGTCATCGACTCACGCTTGTTTGTTGTGTTGTTGTAGGTACTTTGAAACTGGCATGCATGGGGGGGAGTAGTAGTACAATCACGTTTTGCATCATCACCTCTCCATTATGTTGACGTTTAGTTCTGATATAAATAGCTCGAGTAAATTATTGTAAGAGGAGGCTGTTCGCAGTTATGTTTATTGAGTTCCTGTCCTGTAATAATTTATGTGGTGGAATTTCTTAATTCCTTTTGGATGTGTGATTGGTTAACTAAGGACCTGCTAGAATAATATCTTAGAACTGCAAATGTTTCCTGTCTGCTGAGTGGATGTCCTACCTTCTAGAGAGGTCATGCCGAAATTTTGTAAATTTCGGTGGCTTAGTTTTAATCCGGCTTAATAGTTTAGAAGTTGTTTTCAGTCTTTTCGAAGAGGTGTCATTAGCTATTTGGAGTTTTTGGTAGCATCCGTAGCGCGTTTGGCGTCGGGGTGTTACATTGTCTAACCCAAAGACTTAGGAAAATACCTTAGGATTGTTAACCAAAGTATGTTCTAGCTTATTCTGGAACAATATTCCTGTTTCATCATGTCTAGCATATTAATGCAAATAGTTAAACAACCCTAAGTTTTATTGTTTTAGGAGTTTAAAATGTGAGTCAGAGGCTAAACAGAGAGTTGCATTCCAATATTGCTCTTTCATGTTCACCTCTAAGGTAGATAATGAACTAATTTTCATTAATCTAAACAATTTTTGCATCTTGAATTCAAAGTTATAATTATAAAAATTCATAAAACAAGGACGGATAGTCTCTAAATAGAGCCTGTGCATATCTCATCTTGAAAGCTATTAGCTTTTTGGACGCTTAATGAACTAAAACATGGGATATGAAATCATCTAATCCAACTCGAAGATATTCCTATTTTCTGTAATGATTCTTTGTTTGGATTTTCTGTCTATCTTCTTTTTGCCCTTATTAAAGTTTGGTATTTGCTTTATTTCCGTTGAACGACGTGTAGAATCCGACGTCGCCGATTTCATCGTCGACTTCATCAACTGCGATCTCGTCTTCACCGTAAGCAATAATTAAGCAAGGCAAGCATCCTTTTTGACCATATTGATCCCAGTATTTGATTTACATGTTTATCAAATTGTTTCATGCATGCGCTTATTTATGTAAAATTTTCTATTTTGTGGTACTGGTAGATATACCTGTTGTCACATGAAACTCCTTGATATTTATGGAAATGTGAACCATGATAACCACAGAATAGGGCTAGACATCTCTTAATGTCATTTTGGGTATATGCGAATTTATTAACCATGCTTAGCCATGCTTTAGAATCTTTCAGCAGATGATCATGATTAAAATTGTTTCTTGAAATGTTTTATATGGAACCTGAATGGTTCTTGTTAGGAAAATGATTGTTGGTATTTTGATTAAAAACCAAAAATAAAACTATGGTTTGACGCGGGTGATTATTGGCAATAGCCGGTTGTGCAGAGAGATTTGCATGTAGTGTAGGGTGGAGTATTGCCCGTGTCGGATTAAGGACCGAGCAATGGGATGTTGTATAACCAAGATTCCGTGCAACCACGAGGCCTGGTATGGGACTGTCTGAGCCTATTAAGTTATTTAGATGTGGCTTTGCATCTAAGGAAGGCGGAGTTAGCACATGCATTCCTTTCTAGGTCTGCTTGTAGGGGTTTCTACATACCAATGCAACGGTGTACGCCTTGCCATGGACAGAGACGTGGTGTTGGGTATGATGAATGTCGATCCACGCTTGGGTGAGTGTCTCTGTTTTTAGGGCGAGGGCCAAACGTCTCGGGCTGGTGTAAAGCCACGTCTAGATAATGTAACAGCTATGTATGATCTCTCTGCGGCACACCAAAGGAAGTGTGCTAATTTACCTTGCACAAAGAGCTGATCATTCCTTGTGGGTAAAGTCAGTACACCTCAGAGAGTGTAAAATCTAATCGATTAGCGCGCCCATGATCAAGGGCGCTTGGGGAAGGATCTTTCTTGCTAGAGTCTTTGGTATTTTCTAAAATGGGTTTGGTCTAAACTTGTTTTAGCAATTAGTGCTTTATGTCGAAGGGCTGACATTGATGGACCTTATGGTTTGGATTATTCGAACTCATGTCATGGAGGACTGTGAGTATTGCTTATGTTGTATCTATTTCTTATCAATTAAACTTGCTCTTATAAATTCCGTTGCAAATGATAACTTGTTTTACAACTCAATTTCGCTTTATGCAAATTAACTGTATTAGCCTTTCCTTTGAAATGGCATGCATATATTATAAGTGTTGCTCAAGTCTTGCTGAGTGCGTAAAGTACTCACCCTTGCTTAATTATTATTTTAGGTGGAAGAGTTAGCGAAGCTCCGAGGTTCTTTTCGTCGCAGGTTGCGGGATCTTCTACCTTTCTTTCTAGGGATTATACCTTGTTAGTTGCCTGCGGGTCGGATAGGTGCATTACAAGGCTTAACTTCTTTTGCTGCTATTCTCTGATTTGTAAGTTTTGTGTTGTATAATAGTTTCCGCTTGAATTATTTTGAGGTATGGTTGTGATTCCAATTGTTGTAAACATGTGAGTGCTAGCTACTGATCCAGGGAATAACACAGTAATCACATGGAGGTTCCTGTTCATCAGAACGGGGTCTCACAGCGTTGGTATCGGAGCTATACTGGATGCAGGATAAACCCTAGATAGAATGGTCATTAGCATTGGAATATGCAAATTCAAAATCTTATTTGCAAAAGCTACTATATTTGCAAAATGTAGACTTTGCTATTCTCTCCTCATTCTTAAGTTCTCTTCCTTACCACTACTTCCATTTTGATTGGTAAATAAATTCCTGTTTCCTCAAGAGTAGTTCTCGCCAGTAGTTTGACTTTGCTAATTGCTTCTGAAGATGTCCAAGATATGTCGCTATCTTGCTTACAAATGAAGACTACAGTTTCTACATCAACAATCTCAATGAAGCACGCAATGCTTCACTGACCTCGACTAAAGCAGAAACAAAGCTTGAAGATCCTACTTCATGAAGAGATGGTGTTACCTAGTAGTAAAATGCAAAAGATTAGAATGTATTAGGAACCACCTTAAGATAGGAACCCTTACGCATAGCATTTTGTTCCACTCTGGTTATATAAAGCATTTTATTATGTGGTGTTTTTGTCTGGCTATTGTGAATTGATTTTTGTTTCCTTGACTGGACTGATTTATGTGTGAACTTGACCTCTAGGTTAAGTTTCGCAATAAATTGTCCTTAGGTGTAAATATGGAAAGTTCAAACCATAAAATAAATAGGAAATCATAAAATATCTTATCTCTTCTTTCTGTAAGATTTTATACAAGCTTATCTTTTCCTTCCATTGAACTTCTCATCAGTGTAATCTTTTGGTCATTAATTTTTCTCAAAATCAAGCCTTATCAATATTAGTATTATAGTCTCCATTACTGCTTCTAGTTTCTAAAGTCCACACCATCCATATATAAACTAATACCAATATCTCATCATGTTAGTAACCACTAGTTTACTTAAGACACTCTAGGCTAGCTAAAATCTAATTTTCCTAATAATAGCTCCTCATCGTGCCTTAAAATCCACCTCATTACTTTGCCCAAATTAGATACCATGAGCCTGAACTAAAATCAAAGAAGTTTTATACTTTTAAATGGAAACCTTAGAATGATCGTCGAAGGGAAACCTGAAAAAATCAAAAGTCTTATTTTCTAAAAAGAAATGTAAAAGAGCAGCATTAGTTGTATAAGTACTCTTTTCCCGTACTAGATATTTCATATGCTCATTTCCCCTCTGTAAAACTTTCTTATTTCACTCCTAAGATATTCTTGTTAAAAGTGTTTCTCTCCTTATCCTCCTGTTTAACGGGAACCACCACCTAATCTTTTGAAAGTAAATCTGTAACAAGTCAAACTACGTCGTGACGTCTATATCAACGACTTCAAGAAGATGGAAGTAGCAAAGAGTTATAACTTCACCGACTTCATAGAAGCTTTGGAATATTGACATCAACAAGTGGTACAAATGTTTAAAGAAACTTGTCACCGAATAGGCTACTCTGGAAGACGGTATTATGAAAATTACATATTGTTCTAAGTAAGCCTTATGTACAAAAATATGTATGATCAGGCTAATAGAAGAAAAATCTTAGATACCCCTCCCACATACTAAGTTGAATACATATGTAGTTTTACTGTGCTGTTGAAATTTTTGTTGTAAACCTTTTGAGTTGTTTTTCGGGTGTAATGACCCCCACTTTTACATAAATGCAAAAATAGAAATCTCATGTGCTTACTGTACTAGTCCCATGATCAGTAGCTAGTACGCACATTTACAACAATTGGAATCACAACCATACATCTTATTATTAAAGCGGAAGCTAAATTACATAGTAATCTTACATTTTAGAGTATATAGCAGCGAAAGAAATAAAGTCTTGTAGTGTGCCCATCCAATCCCTCAGGCAACTGACAAGGCATAATCCCTAGAAAACTCGTAAACAATATTCTCGAATCCTGCGTCAAATAATTTTCATCGAGCTATTCTGATTCTTCACCTAAAAACCACGAATAAGCAAGGGTAAGTACTTTCGTACTTAGCAAGACTTTTGCAAATCCTATAATATATGCAGGCCATTCAAAAGAAAGGCTTTCATGGTTAATTTTGCATAAAGCTAATTTGCAAAAGAATTTACTGAAGTGTAGAACATAAACGAAATTTAAGTAAAAGCAGTTTAATACGTAAGTATGAAAATTCCACGAACCTTAGTTCCTTTGATCATCTTCATGAATCAATCATTGACATCACATGTCAATCCGAAATAATTCCTTTCTAACAAGGATTTCCAATCCAAACCATAATCCTTGACAACACATGTCAAAGTCCACATTTTGTAAAATAAAACAGCTAACTATGTGATGACTTTACCAAGTGCCCATGACCGCGGGCACGGCTAATCGATTAGTTTTTACTCTGCAGAGTTCTACAGCTTTACCCACAAGACATGACTGACTCTTTGTGCAATCGATATTAGCACACTTCCTTTGGTGTGCCGCAGAGAGTTATGACATAACCGTTACATTACTTATCCCTAACTTTGCACCAGCCTGATGACGTAAAACCCATACCATGGTATAAATGTTTGCGTAGTCACTGCACAGTAAAGGATTAAGCTTGTCCATAGTATGGCGTACACCGTTGTATTAGCAAACGTTGTTCCCAACACCTCGGTGTGGGCGCCCCTACGAGCAACCAGTCACTGAAGAAGCCCGTACTACTCCAGCCTACCAATGTGCAAAGCTAGTTTTAAGTAACTTAATAAGTTAAGGCTATCCCATACCAGCACTTATGGTTGTACGGTTATCTTGACCTGAAAACAACCCATAGTTCGGTCCTTAATCCGACACGGGCAATAATCTCCCCCTAATCTACGTGCAAGCCCTTCTGCACACCAGGCTATCGCCAATAATTACCCGCATCAATATTAAAATTTTATTTTCATTTTTAATTAAAATAACCAAAAATCACCATCATGTCTCAACATGTCTAAGAATCATCATCATGCCTCAGCATATCCAAATATCATTTGATCAATGTCTCAATCATATCCAAGTATCATTTGATCAATGTCTCAATTTGATGTATACCAAGTCTAAAGCATGGCTAAGCAAGATTATTAAACATCGTGTATACCCAGAATGACATTATATATTGTCTAGCCATGATTCTAACGTATCAAGGTTCACAAATTCATTTATATCAAGGAGGTTTCAGGAATTTATAGGTATAACTACCACTTCCCACAATATAGCAAAGTTTAATTAATATACGCGTGCAATAAAAACATTTAATGAAAACATTTATAAAACTGGGATCAACATGGTCAAAGGGGGTGCTTGCCTTGCTTAATCATTGCTTACGGTGAAGACGAGGTTGCAGTTGACGAAGATGTCGTCGAAATCAGCAACGTCGGATTCTACACGTCGCTCAACAGAAATAAAGCAAATAACAATCTTTAATAAGGGCAAAAAGAAGATAGACAGAAAATCCAAATAAAGAATCACTGCAGAAAACAGGAATATCTTAGAGTTGGATTAGATGATTTCATATCCCGTGTTTTAGTTGATTAAGTAACCAAAGAGATAACAACTTTTAGAAAGAATAAAGCATGGTTCCTTTATAGAATAATTATCCTTGTTTTTACGAATTTATAATTATAATATCGAATTCAAGATGCAAAAATTATTTAGATTAATAGAAATTATCATTAGTTACTTTATTGCATTATACAAATGAATAGTATTAAATTCTTAATTGATTTCAAATGAGAAGCGGTTTAAAGATACTAAGTGTGTTTGATAAGGTTCTTGATTATATATATTAGCAGTTATTATGAGGATTCTGGTGATACCATCATCTTAATTATAGATTGCTTCATTATTGTCAAGTTTATTCATTTATAACCTAAAGCTTTGATATTATGATTTTTTAAGGTTTTTCAACTATTAAGATTTATATGATAAACATTTTGAAATAAAGTTATTTCTTCAGAATATGGTTGTATATACTTTGAATAGTGTTTCTAACTCATTTTACTATTTTTAGTGTTTGGCTGAGGTACTAAACCTATTGCCGAAAAGGCTTATATGGCGTTAAAGTTTACGTTATAAGAAATCGGCCAAAAGGGTTATGGTTAACCTTAACACTTAAGGGTTTTGAGCTGATAAGATTAATATGCAAACCTTGATGAACTAAGATTCTTTTTATAGAATACAGTAGTATAAACTTTGTATAATGTTTCTAAGATAGTTTTATAAGTTTTAACATCTAGAAAGGTTATTTTATCTGTAGTTGAAGTAGTCTAAATAATCATATAGGTAACTTTGAATTGGCTAAGATTCAAACTTAATTTCCAACTACATTGCACAATAATCTTTGATTCATTTTTCAGGTGTTAACAGGAAGCAATCCTAGAAATGTTTTAAAGTTGGTTTGGCATTATTTTGACTTTAATTGCAATAGATTACTTATTTACTTATTGTTACAATTAACATTTCTTTTCATTAAAAGAATGCAATTTAAGTCTTATTAAATATTTTTACATACTTATGTTCCTACTATTTTTAAGAACTTAATATAATTTATTTCATCATTTTATGAACTATTATGTTATGTTTTTATTAATGAACATAGCAAGGTTTACTAGTGGTTATAAAGCAAACAATTTAAAGTGAGTTCAATATTCAAATATTTTTGTATATTAAGAACAATAATGATCTCTGGAATATAATAAAATTTATTTCATAATTTTAAGAGGTTTAGTTTTTATATTTTTAGTAGAACTCTTTCTAGGGCTTACTTGTATTTATATTTCAAATGATATGAAATAAGTTTGAGAATTTAAATATTTTTGCATATATATGTTTATTATGGATTCAGAAGTATGCATAAATTATTTCATGTTTTTATACATTATAATTTTCTCACTTTTAATAGAACAAATATTAGGGTTTATTAATATTTTGAATTTAAATAATTTAAACTGTGACTTTAAAATAAATATTTTTGCATATTATGAATCTAAGTGATTTTAGATGAATATAGAAATTTATTTCACTAAATTCGGATTTGAAATGCAAAAGATATAAGCAAAAGAATCACCTAGGTTTAATTAAATTATGGAAATTGAAAAATATGCCGAAAATGGAAAATACGTTTTCTCGGGGGAATTACGCTTTCCATTTTTGGTAAGGCTGGACTTGAGGTGCTGACGGGTGGGCCCGGATGGCAGTGAGGGGCCGCGCGGTGTGTAGCTGACAGAGTGGACCCGCGTGTAGCGTCGGCGTGAGGCTGACCGGTGGGGTCCGGTCGGCAGTGTGAGACCCCGTTCGGAAGAACAGGAACCTCCATGTGATTACTGTGCTATTCCCTGGATCAGTAGCTAGCACTCACATGTTTACAACAATTGGAAATCACAACCATACATTTTAATAATTAAGCAGAAACGATTATACAAATAATATTACAACTTAGAGAAATATAGCAGCAAAAGAAGCAAGCCTTGTGGTTTACCCATCCAATCCCGCAGGCAACTGACCAGGCATAACTCCTTAGAAAAGATCGTCTCAAAAGAATCCCGCAACCTGCGATGAACAACTTCGAAGCTTCGCTAACTCATCCACCTACATATAATTAGGCAAGGGTGAGTATTTTACATACTCAGCAAGACTTGAGCAAACCTATAATACGTGCAGGCCATTTCAAAGGAAAGGCTTCTACAGTTAATTTGCACAAAGCGAATTTCATTTGTAAACCAAGTTATTTGCAAACGGAATTTAAAAGAGCATGATTTGATTGATAGCAAATAAATAAAGCATAAGTAACACTCACAGTCCTCCATGACGTGAGCGGCGAATCATTCACATTCCTGAAATTTCATCAATGTCGGCCCTTCGACGAAAATCACAGTTTGCAAAACAAATGATACCAACCCATTTGAGAAATAATAAACATTTAACATTGGAATGACATCACCGAGTGCTCATGACCGCGAGCGCGGCTAATTAATTAGATTTAAACTCTGCAGAGGTGTGCATCTTTACCCGCAGGAATGATCAACTTTGCGACACACTTCCTTAGGTGTGACGTCAAGAAGACCATACATAGTCATTACATTACCTAGACATAGCTTTGACCAGCCCGGGACGTTAACCCCTGCCGTAGAACTAGAAACACACACCCAAGCCGTGGATCCACATTCACACACCCAACACAACGTTTCTAAACACGGCAGGGCGTACACCGTTGCATTAGCAAGTAGACGACCGGAATACCCCGTCAGGCATCCTGGCCGGAAAACTGTGCTAGCTCCCGCCTACCAATGTACAAAGCCATGTCTAATTAACATAACAAGCTATGGCTAACCCATCCTCACCCTTGTGGTTGCACGGAAATCTCGGATCAATAGCGTCCCATTGCTCGGTCCTTAAACTGACACGGGCGACACTTCACCCTACACTACGTGCAATTCCATTCGCACATCCGGCTATTGCCAATAATCGCCCGCATCAAAGCATAGTTTTCTTTTGGGTTTTTAATCAAAGTACCCGCAACCAACAGTGCTATTTTCAATGTTTTCAGGAAAACAAATATTGATTTGATCATCATCTATTTTGATTCTAAAGCATGGCTAAGCAAGTTAAATATGTTCACATATACCCAAAATGACATTAAGTAGTGCCTAATCCGTAACTTATGGTTATCAAGGTTCACATGTTCATAATCATCAAAGGAGATTCATGTGACGCAGTATATCTACCAAACCACAAGATAGCAATTTACATAAAGTAAACGCATGCATAAAGCAATTTGATGCACAAAAGGAATATAAAATACTGGGCTCAATATGGTCAAAGGATGCTTGCCTTGCTTAATTGACGATTACGACGAAGGCGAGGATTGCGGTGACGACGACGACGAAGCTAGAGATGTCGGGTCTACACGTCGAACCAATGGAAAATAAAGCAAAGCAATAAACTTCAATAAAGGCAAAAGAACCTAGATAGAGAACAAATAAACTTTGCACAAGAACAGGGATTGCTCTTTCTTGACTTTATTAGTCTTATTTTACGAATTCAAGATGCTAAAATTGGTTAGATTAATAGAATTAGTCATTAGTTGCAATGTTCATTGATTTCATAATGCACAGCGAGCTTTTGGCAAACCTTAATACTTATGTGTTTTGCTCTATTAGGATTTAGATTCAAAGTAAGATGAAATAGGAATATTTTCTTAGATTACTGCAGATTATATCTTGAAGATCATTTCTAAGCTATTCTATGCTAAATTCAGATTTAGATGAGTTGCTTTGCGAGTTAATGAAAAAGGCTTAAATGATTATATTAGATGATGACTAAATAGTTCTTTCCCTTTGATTGACTTCGCTTAGAATTAGTTTTATGCAAGTTAAATCTATTGATTCAGGCTACTGGACTGATTTACATGATATTTGAGGAGGTTCTGGTGATAAAAATAACTTAACGACAGGCTTCCCCATTGAAACTACAATTCGTTCATTCATATTATGCCCTTGTGGAATGTGAATACTTAGTGTTATTAAGCTATTAAGATTAATATTCAATACATGATGAAATATGGTTATTTCTTTATAACCTGATGATTTACACTTTGTATAACAATCCTAAGCTAATTCCATAAATTTTAGGCTTTGGTGATGCATTATATTCACTGTCGAAAAGGCTTACGTGGCATTGTAAGGTTGACACTATTTGGAATCGCCAACAAGTGAAATGACAGGTCAGCACTTAAGGGTTTTGGGCTAACAATATTAATATGAAAACCTTTATGGAATAAGATTCTTTTACAGAATATGATAGTATAAACTTTGTACAATGTTACTAAACTGATTTTACTGATTTTAGCATTTGGATGGGTTATTTTATCTGTTGTTGAAATAGCCTAAATGGTCTATCTGAACGCTAAATCGGCTAACTCCATTTTAAGTTTTCAACTACATCATACCTGATCTTTAACTCATTTTTCAGGTGTTAGCAGGTAGCAATCCTAGAAATGTTTTAGGGTTGGTTTTGCATTGTTTTGACTTAAACTGCAATAGGTTTCCTATTTGAGTATTGACACATTTGACATTTCCTTATGATAAAAGAATTCAAGTTAAGCTTCATTCCAAATATTTCCACATAAGTGGTTCTCTATTAATTCCAGAAACCTATTCAAAGTGTTGTTACCATTCCATGAGCTAACATGCTAGTATCTTGCTAATGGCCATAAAAGGGTTTAATGAGGATTAACAACCAATTTTATTAAACTTGGTCCTAAGAGTAAATATTGTTGCATGATTAGGTTTATTTCAATCCCAGAAGCACATATTCATTTCTTATATGGTTTTATGAACTATTATACACTCATTTCTATTAATGGCCATATTAAGCTTTACTAATGGTTGCTAAACAACTGAATTAAACCTTGCTCAAAGATTAAATATATTTTCATGATTGAGTTTATTAAAATTCCAGAGACAACAAGAACTTA
Source organism: Guadua angustifolia (assembly GCA_036346375.1). Taxonomy (NCBI): domain Eukaryota; kingdom Viridiplantae; phylum Streptophyta; class Magnoliopsida; order Poales; family Poaceae; genus Guadua; species Guadua angustifolia. Next base: position 36,509,192 of record CM070512.1, read on the forward strand.
TTTTATCATGTTACAATTTACTATACATAGATTTGCATCAAAGACCATAATGGGATACTAATCCGAGTTTAATTCAAATAATTGTTTTGTTACTCAAAAATCAAATGTTTTGAATATTTGAATACTTCTGATTCTAAAATCTCATGAATCTGATTTCATCATTTCATTACTTATTATTCCCAAATTCTCATTAACATTATATTAGCACCAAAATCAAAGTTTAAATTAAATAACGATCCCATACTTCAAAAACTAAATATTTTTACATATTTAGATTCTTCTGGATTTTAAATGAATATACAAATTTATCCTACTGAGTTTTGATTAAAACTGTAAAAGATATTCAAACTAGAATATTTAATTTGGTTGGAAAAGAGGGAATACGTTTTCCAGCAAATGAAAGCGCCTTTGCTCTGGCTTCTTCTACCTCAGGCACGACAGCCCCCAGCACGCAGACAGAGAAACAGGGGACGTCTAGGGCATGGCGGCGAGGGGTCTTCCGGCGATCTTCCGGCGAAGGCGAGGGCACCAGCAGGGAGAGCTCGACGAGGTGAGTCCGGAAGAGGAGCCGATTCGACCGGAGGAAGCCTCAGGCGGCGCGCACCCAAGCTTTGACGGCGGAAATGGCGGGAGGTGGAGGAAGCAAACAAGGGCATTAGGGATTGAATTGATGGCCTTGTAAGCATCACGGGATCACAGGGAGTCCATTCTTGGGGTTTACCTGGAAGGAGAAACTCCGAGGGGCTCTACCCACGGCGGCCGGACTCGGGAAGAAGGGCGCACGGCTGCGGCTTGTTTTTACATGAAGAACCCCAATTCTTTTTGCTGGAACTTGATCACTAGAAGCTCTAGATGGTGTATCCGGGAGGAATTTGGGAATGATTGGCTTTCTTGCTTAAATTTTCCTCGCTCGAGCTCGAGGGTTCTTTGTTCATGGCGGTTTGGGTGAGTTCAGGCGTCTCAAGTGAGGAAGAAGAAGGAAGTAAGGGGAGGTCCTTGCGGCCCTTTGGGGCATGGTTTATAGCCAAGGATTGCAGTGTGGGAGTGGGATTCGTGGCGGTCATCGTTGTAGTGCGCCACTAGCCGGGACTTCGTCGATGGAAGAAAGCAGAGAGGAAGGAACGGGGTTGGGGAGAAGGCTGGCGGTGGGGTCTGGGTCCGATGTCGATGTTGGAGTTCCAACATTGCGCCAACGAGCGGAAATTAACAAATGGCCCTACGTCGGCGATCGATTAGATTCGTTTCAAATTTTGATTTTTGATTGAGATCAATTGAAGTGTAGTATTTTTCAAATTTTGTTTTTCGGAAGTATTTGATTTCAGAATGCTTTTACAAAATTATCAGCTCCATTTGTGGTTCCATTATTTTATGTGAATTCTGACAATATATTATTTTGGATTTAAAAGTTATCTTTTCGTTTTGTCTTTTCATTTCCTTATGCATAGAATTTCATTTGGCAGCTAAAATGATTTAATTGAATGATTAGTGTTCTCATGGCAAATTTCTAAATTTTCACTTTTTATCTTTTTGCCTTTTTCTATTTTATTTTCCATTTATTGAATTTCTCATGCAATGCAAAACTCCAAAGGAAATCCAAATAAAATTCAATAATGCCAAGAAACTCAGAAATAAATATTTTCAAATTTAAAATATTCCTTTTCACTTTATTGAATTTTCAGGATGTTACAGATCTACCCCCCTTACAGAAATGTCAACCTCGAGATTTGGCGGGTCTAAGGGGAAAGTATTTCTAAAAGAAGTTTGGAAGCTCCTCGTTGCGTCGGTCTTCTCGTTTCCAAGTTGCTTCTTCTTCAAAATGACTGCTTCGTTAAATCTTGATCATCTCGCAGAATTTATTACGAGTGTGACGTTCATCTTCTTTTAGGATTTTTATCTGATGCTCTTAATAAGTTAATTTGAGTTGTAGGTCGATTTCATTTAGTTGGATGGGCTCAGAAGGAGGATGAAAACATTTCCTTAATTGAGATATATAGAAGACATTATGAACACTGGAGCTAGGATGACAACTCTAATTATATGCCTTTTATCCCATTTTCTCAGCGATACGATATAGCCTAATATATCATGGCGCCAGGTTATTTCGAATTTGGAAATAGTGAACACCGCGAACCTTGCAATTCTCAAGGATGAGATAGATTTGGGAATTCTTTATGGGAGGTGACTTTGTCGTTCTATTAATACGTCGTCTTCCTTGCAATTGCTTCACTGGATCTTCGTTTTGCGATTCCAAGTTGACGTGCGAGAAATAGATAAGAATTCTATTTGAGTTTTAGGTAAGTAGATGAGAGATACTAATACTTTCTACGCATCCCTTTTGATTGAATATTCAGTATTGTTAATAAGGATAATCTAATTTAGAGAGTGGTATGTGATACATTTAGAATTTTTGAGGCGAAGGAAAGGTTACATTGTCATTAGATTTATTCGGGATGAATCGAGCGTTTAATACCATGAAGGGTATTTGAATACAATGGCCGATTTGTATAATTCAGCAATAGTTGGCGAGATTAGCCGAGATTAAATGTTACTCAAAGTTGTCTATATACTAACAACAGAATAGAGATGATTCAAGGATTGAGTTGAGGCAAGAGGGTTATAAGATGATCCCGATGATTTAACTCGTTCGACCACCTTAGTAGACAAAGGGGTTTTGATTTCCTTTGAATTCAGCAATTATGAAAGAATGAAGTATACAAAGTCAAGAAGGTTGATCGCAGGAATTGAATACACAAGGGATATGCTCAATATCACATAAGTGTCAAGCACATTCACACGAAAAGGATGCCTATATTCAGAACCTATCGTCGAGACAGGAATTGTTCTGAGTACTTAATGTTTTCTAAGGTCTTTGAGATAGTTTAGAAATTTCTGATGTCTTCCTTGACGAGGTGAAGTAGAACTGTTCTTGGGTAGATGTTGGCAAGGTGTTCAAATTCTTCTCAATTGGCGCAAGTGACATTGTCCGTTTTATTCAAAACAATAGAAAGGTTGTTTGTCAAGGTTATTAAATGATCAGGAAGTGACTAGGATTAAAGAGTTGTAATGGAGCTAACTTAAATCCTGGTAGGTTCAGATACATATGTATCATACCTAGTACTATGTCGGGTAGGCTATAAACTTCTTTCGTAGGTAGATGCCATGGATAACTGGGATAGATATTTTTGGGTTGGATTGGATGCATGACTTAGGAATCGTTGGTTTTCAGACTCTTAAGGTCGCCCTGGAGAATGTTGCATAGCTTCCTGGGGTTGAGGATGAGGGGGAGTTTTATTCTTCTTAGATAATTGTTGGCATAATATCCACATTTACCATAACAAAAGCAAAATAGATTGGCCTTCTGACTTGGAGTAATGGACAAACGTGTCAGGAACTGAAGATATCCAAGTTGAAGTTTACATCGGATGAACCGGTTCAGTTAGCAAACGGCTAGGATTTACGGATAACCTTGAGTAAGTGGCATCAAAAGGCTGAGAATGAATTTGTTGTTTACTGTTTCGCTAACTGTTTTGTCGGAGCCTGCAGTATATAAGCAGCTCTTTCTGGCTTTAGATGGCATGAGACATTTGATGCTTTTGTTCTACTATGCCTTACTCTTTCAACAGCAATACATCTATCTCCTGACGATTACCTTGTTCTTCTTTTTGTCGAATCAGAAGTCTTTTGAACACTAGTTCTTCCAGAATACTGTCACATCTGTTCCCTTTCCATTTTCATGTACATTTTGTTTGAGTTTTCCTCTTGCGATTTGGAACTGGAGTCGAATTCCTTGAGGGTCTGACAAAACGTTCATTGATGTTGTTGAAGGAATGACAATTGACGATTGAGATTAGAGTCAAGTAGAATTCTTCTCATGACAAGTGTTCTTGTTCAAGCGCCTCCGATTCTTTAACTGATTTTTCGAGCGAACTGCTTCAGACTTTATTTTTCCTACTCTTAAGAGTTGTAATCTAGTCTAATACGACTTCTGGTACGACTATGGTTGCAGGAGGTATTTGTTCTTCTTATGGGAATCGTTTAGCATCATGGTTCTCTTCGTGACAGTTGAAGCACTCACACTTTTCTTATAGTGTCTTGTTCAGTTAATTGTATGTTTAATATTATTTCCCTTATGAATTTCAACTTATTGTTTCTTAGAACATTCTTTAGCGCAATGACTATCTTTATCAGACAAGAAACATGTCGTCGGCAATTGATATTTACTACTTTCTTGGTGAGGGTAGTTAGGGTCAAGTGTTGTTTCCTTAATTTCTTAAGTGACATTTCCTATGTGGCTGATTTTTTTCTCTTTTGATCGCCAAATCTTAAGCAAAACTTGTATTGGTGACTAGTAGATCGAGGGGGCATTGAGCTGGGCACTGGTACTTACAAGAGATAAGGATGGTGGCACCGGCGTATAAATGGGTGACGGTTTGTGGTGCTTGTTAGAGAAAAAGCGGGGCAAACTGAGAAAACTCTGGATAGGTATTTAAAGGAGAAATGAGGATGTTCCCACAAAATATGAGCGGGTGTGAGTAAAAGGCGACCAAGTTGCGGCAGTGCATGCAACAAGTAGCGTTTCATTTGTTTGATTAACCTAAGTAGGGGAAAGCTTAGCAGTGAGTGTATATGTGACGAACACGATTTCAATCGTCGCCATAAAGTAACTAATGATGTCACTTATAGAACATTTTTCCAGAGAACAATTTCCTTCATTCTTGGGCGATTGATTGCACTCTCAACAACGGCATGCCTTATTTCCCTCTAGCAAGTGCAAGCATGATCTTAGATCAATTGGGTTAATCAACACTTCAAAGAATAATCGTGAGGTTTTGAATAAGGTATAGAAGTAGGTTTTAGTCTAAACCATTTTCTTTACGATAAGCTGTACCAATATTAGAATTTATTTTGTGCGAGTTATTAGAAGCGTAGGATGTGCCTTTGGTGATTGGTTCAATTACGGAGAGTATTTACACCATGGTTACATTCTTGATAATCATTTTTCTTAGTTTGGGGTTTTTGCGAACCTTGAAAAGTGGAGAGTTACAAGGTTTGCTAAGTTGACAAGGAAGTGCTTTAGCTAAATACAGAAGATTCGGTTGGGCTTGGATAGGATTACCATGTCTTGGCGATCGATTGTCTTGCGGGGTTTCACGAATTAGACGAAGAGTGTTAGCTGTTTATACTTGAGACTCATTAGCAAGAATGAGCTAATTTAAAGAAAGATACAGTGTATGTTAAAATATTTGGGATGAATGAATGGATGCATTTCAATTATTTGGGGAGAGCCGAAGGTTGATTATAAAGGCTGGAAATTTTATTTCTCATCACTTTTAGTAGATGTATTAATGAATTGTGTCGCAGGCATCCTGCAACGATATTTATTTGCGTAAAGTTACTTAGATGAAGTTTTGTTGGGTTTCACGGCATTTTGCAACCACATTTGATAAGACATGGAATCGGAGAAGGATGGTTAGATAAGGGTTATCTATATTATGTAGTAATATTTGATTCTTTCCAATTAACTCTAGTTGCGGTTTCTATGCAGACTATGAAATTTCTGGTTTGGTTTATAAGGCAACATTTCGTTCTTTAAAATCTTTTTAATTAAAACTTTCTTATTAAGCAGGGTTAACACATCGCAAATTTCAACCTAGGGGTTTAACGTTCACGAGAGCAACCCGAAAGCAGTAGAAAAGATCTACAACAAAATTTCAATCACACAGAAATACTATACATATATTTTAATTTAGCACATAGGAAGGGTATCTATGGTTCTTCTTTCTACTGGCCATATGTATTTATGTATAAAAGGTGTACCATATAGCTAGAATAATACGTAGCTTGTATACTGCTATGTTCCAAAGTAGACTATTCAGTGACGAGTTTCTTTTAATCTTCGCACCACTTGCTGTGTTGGTCTTCCGAGGCTTCTATGAAGTCGGAGAGGTTGTGCTGCTCGTTACTTTCATCTTCTTGAAGTTGCTGATGCAAATGTCATGATGTTGCGGTCTTGCTGTTTAAATTATTCTCAACCAATTTGTTGGTGATTTTCATTAAGCAAGAGAATAGGGAGAGAAGTTCTTCTAGAAAGAATAACTTAGGAGGGGAGAATTAAAATTCTACACAGGGGAAGATGAGTAGATAGATGAGGAGATTAAATTCTATAGATGGGAAAATAGTATATGTGTAACTGATGCTACGGGTAACATTAATTATACACATACTCGTTTTATATTTCCTTTTTTTTGAAAAACAAAGTTCCTGATTTTCTTTCCAGTTTTTGTTTTAGTATTCACTCAAAGGTTTCTATTTAGAAGAATATAATTTTTTTTCCGGTTCTATCTCTGTTTCATAGCACATAATTTCGGCAAAGCAATGGGGTGAGTTGTAAGGCATGTTTAGAGACTATTATGGGAAAAGATTAGGTTTTTAAATAGCCTAAAGCAGCTTAAGTCAGTTTGGTGTTTACTAATATGGTAAGATCTTAGCTTGGCTTATATACGAATAGTGTGGTCTCAAGCAAAGCTAAGAGCAGTAATAGAGACTATACTGCTAGTCCTAGCGAGGTTTTATTTTCGAGACAGATTAATAACCATGATGGCTACATAGGTGAGAACTGTACAGAGAGGAGACAAGCTCATAAAAAGTTCTATGAAGGGAAGACACAGACTAGGTTATGTTTTTCTTTTGACGATCATTCTAATGTTTATATTCGGGAAGCATAGAACTTTTCCGATTCTAACTTAACTCACAGTATATAATTTAGGTAAAACAATGAGGTGAATTTTTAAGGCATGGTAAGGAGCTGTTATTGGAAAAACCAGATTTTAGCTAACTTAAGATGACTTAGGTAAACTAGTGGTTACCAATATGGCAAGATATTGGTATTAATCTATATATAACGGCGTTACCTCTAGAAGCTAGTAGCAGTAACGGGGCTATATTACTAATCTTGGTGAAACTTGATTTTGAGAGAAACTAACAACCAAAGTGGTTGCACAAGTAGGAGGTTGTATGATGAGAAGGGACAGCTCATATAAAATTTTACAGAGAGAAGAGATAAACTATCTTGCAGTTTCTTATTTATCCTATGGGTTGAGTTTTCAATATGCATACATAAGGACAATCTATTATGAAACTTTAACCTAGAGGTTAAGCTCACATATAAATCGGTCCTAGCATTCCAAATAAAAACCAATTTCAAGTAGCAAATACCAACACCAAATGAATATGCTTTATACAACCAAAGTAAAATAATATACTACTGCGTCACGGTTCTTATCTTAAGGTAGATCCTAATGCATTCTAATCATCTGCCCTTTTGCTGTTGGGTGATGCTAACTCTTTATGAAGTAGAATCTTCGAGCTTTGTAGGAAGTAGCGAAGTGTTGTCTAACTTTCTGGAGATATTGGCGCATACATTGTAGCCTTCACTGGTTGTTGTGAAAGATGACAGTGACGAGTCTTGGCCGTCATCAGAAGCAAATGACAGCAACATGTCTCAAACATCTTCAGAAGCAAACAGTGTAGATAGACCATTTTTAAGGAAAGAGGCGTTTGTTTATCAAAACGAAATGAAAACAAAGACAAGAGTAGAGTCCTAAGAATGAGGAAAGGATGGCAGAGTCTACAATTTTGCAAATATGCTAGCTTCGGAAAATATGATTTTGAATTTGCTTATTCCAATACTATCGAACATTCTATCTAAGGTTTATCCTACGGTCAGTATAGCTCTGATACCAACTCTGTGAGACCCCGTTCGGAAGAACAGGAACCTCCATGTGATTACTGTGCTATTCCCTGGATCAGTAGCTAGCACTCACATGTTTACAACAATTGGAAATCACAACCATACATTTTAATAATTAAGCGGAAACGATTATACAAATAATATTACAACTTAGAGAAATATAGCAGCAAAAGAAGCAAGCCTTGTGGTTTACCCATCCAATCCCGAAGTAACCCGACCAGGCATAACTCCTTAGAAAAGATCGGCTCAAAAGAATCCGCAACTGCGATGAACAACCGAAGCTTAGCTAACTCATCCACCTACATATAATTAGGCAAGGGTGAGTATTTTACATACTCAGCAAGACTTGAGCAAACCTATAATACGTGCGAGCCATTTCAAAGGAAAGGCTTCTCTGATTAATTTGCACAAAGCGAATTTCATTTGTAAACCAAGTTATTTGCAAGCGAATTTAAAAGAGCATGATTTGATTGATAGCAAATAAATAAAGCATAAGTAACACTCACAGTCCTCCATGACGTGGCGGCGAATCATTCACATTCACGAAATTTCATCAATGTCGGCCCTTCGACGAAAATCACAGATTTGCAAAACAAATGATACCAACCCATTTGAGAAATAATAAACATTTAACATTGGAATGACATCACCGAGTGCTCATGACATGGCCGACTAATTAATTAGATTTAAACTCTGCAGAGGTGTGCATCTTTACCCGCAAGGAATGATCAACTTTTGCCCGACACACTTCCTTAGGTGTGACGTCAAGAAGACCATACATAGCCATTACATTACCTAGACATAGCTTTGACCAGCCCGGGACGTTAACCCCTGCTGTAGAACTAGAAACACACACCCAACACTATACCATGACATATTATTCGCGTCTAACTGTGCGTCGAAAATGACCCCATATAGCGACATATAGTCCATCGGTAAAAAGTATTACCGACGGATTACGAGTGTCGGCTAAAGTCCCGTCGGCAAAAATCTTTACCGACGGATCTTCTATTACCGACCAGACGGTCCGTCGGTAATGAGGACTTTTTGCCGACTGACATAACTTTACCGACGAACTTTGTTTTGCCGTCGGATGTTAGTTTTTGCCGACGCATTTGTTTTTCCCGACTTACAAAGTGTCGGCAATGTCTAGTATTGCCGACGCACAGTTCGTTGCTATAGTCAGATCGCTTCAAAAAAAAATAACAGCATAATTCATCCAACTGAGACATGACATGATATAATTCAAGCATCAATAAAGCATGATAGGATAATTCAAGCATTCAAAGTAGATTACAATTCCATATCATCCAACTGATAGCATATCATCCAACTGAGACAATAACAATTACATAACACCAAAAGTATATTACAATTACACCATTTAACATAGCTGATCCCCAAAAGATAATAGTTTGTACAAGCATATATATAACACCAAAAGAGAGGTATGGAGTCTCCACGCATGAACTGGAGGTGTAAGAATCATTGAGCTACGCCCTTCCTTTTTTACCTGCAGAAAGAACATTTATTGTCATCAAAAGATATATAGATCAATAATGCAACAATACAGTTGAAGTAGACAAAAGGTAAAAGAGAATCATGAGAACTGTTGTATTTTGATTCCACAATCTCTTTTCAGCATGTCAATGTTTCCGCGTTGATACTGGATGGATCTACAGTAAGAAATCTTAACAAGAATTTCATCTCATTTCTAAGAAGCAAAAAGCAACACCTGATCAGAACATCATGGCAATTAAATTGGAACAACAAATGGACATAAACTATACATGAGAATGCATAACAGAATAATAAGATTCATTGATCCTGGCTATGGATCTTGCTGCAATGATAATAGTAAATGTGGTCTCAGATCTGGCAAAGATATCCCTTTTACCTTTCATGCATCTTGGATTGGGCAAAGATTGTTTGTGTCAGAAGATTTTCTAGAAGATCACACACACATTATCAGAAAGAGAGAGGAAGCACCTAAGTCTGTTCACCCAACCAAGTGGAGGACATCACCTCAGGCATAAGCTAGGAGTTGTTTTAAGAAAGCTTGTAGTGCCCACTGGCCACTAACTAGTTTAATTAGTTAGCATTAGCCGAGAGTCTTGCCTCACATGTTGCCCATAACTAGTTTGGACCCATTGGTAGCCTCTTTCCTTTCTTACATCAATGCATATATAGGATAGAAGTTAAGCTTCTGCTAAGCTAGACCCTTCCATGAGTGAGCTTGTATTGAAAGTGTTGCCATGGCCCTTAAATGTGATGGTTGCTCATGGAAGTGATCAATGATTAATTTGGCTGATATTGCAGGCACATGCATATGGAAGGGGCAATGATAATCCCCTTATCAAACTAGAAAACTAATAACCTGCATGATTAGTAACATGATAGGCTTAAGTAGTAACATAGTTGAAGACATCAGAGCTGTATGCATTAATGCATGTATCAAGATCATTCTTTAACTGTTTCTCGTCGAACTTTCCAAGAAAAACTCAAATGTGTCAAGGCACATCAGATCCACTAACCTACAATGTGTCTAAGAATCAACTCCAGCTAAAAGTCTTTGACACACCGCTAGATGAAGTGATTAGCAAAACTAAATTGTTGGAGAATACCTTGCAGGTGACTGATTGTACAATATACAGAGCAAAGAATTGCAGTCAAGCCTAAGAAAGACAATACTACCCTTCGTTTGTACTCATAGATTAGTTATCTCAATGAGGGGTATTTCGGTCATTTGTACAGGCCCAAGAGCCTATAAATACTCCATATACCTCTCATTTCTAACTAAAGCTCTCTTGAGCAATATAACGACACATTCAAACTGGCAAGCCCTCAAGGCCCTGCTCTCCGGAGACTACCCCTCAGATTTCATGACAGAGTAGGGCGGTCCTCTCGAACCCCCGAACCTGTATAAACCCCCCGTGTTATCTCTACTCTCATGGACGAGGGCCCATCAAACGGCCGACATCCACCCTCACTCGTGTTTGGTTTTCACACCTACGACATAAATATTGCAGTGAGTTGTGAAAGGTTGAAATGCTATCTTACCGTGGGCGAGCAAACACTGAACAGACAGTGTTATCATGACCAGTTAAAGCAGAAACATGTGCTTTCGTTCGGATGTCCCAGACCTGTATATGAAGGCAAGACAAGAAAAATAGTAGTGCATCGCATGCTGCTAAATTTTACATGAGGTGCAAATGTACAAGGTGATTTCATACTCTACAAACTGAATCTCTACCACCAGTCAGCAGGATATCAATTGTTGGATGGAGAGCTAGGCAGTAAACACCACTCAGATGCCCATGATAAGACCTAATAACCTTTACAGAGAATAAAGACTAGATGTTATGAGAGTGTCAATATGCCATATACACTGCACTGGATTAAATAATAAAACTAACCTTGTTTTGTTCAAGATCCCAACATTTTACTTGTTTATCATCACCAGCAGAAAATAAATATGTGTGTCGTTGGCTGACAGCAAGTCCTTCATCAATGTGCATTACATTCATCAATTACTAAACTTTCAGATTGGGACAAAAAAAAGGTGAAAGAGTGCTGAGTAGACCGTACTTTTAGTGCTAACCGAAACCAAGAGAACCTTACCACGAATTTGTTCAATATGGCCTGTCAGTGTAAGCTTTAATGTTCCTGATGCAAGGTCCCATATCTACAACAAGACAGGAGTCACAGGATGAATGAGTGAACTATACAAGAAAGCAGTGTGACATTTTGGGGTAGTTGAGCTGTTGTCTTAATGTTCCTAGTATGTTCACAGGGGTAAATAACAGGGGTAGAAGGAGAAGAGACAGCCTAGTATGTTCACAGTAGTTCTTTTTGCAAGAAGCGAGAAGCAACAAAGAGAGAGGGGGAGGAAAAAAGGGGAAAACGAGATTTAACATTTAAATCTTCCAGAAAAACAATTAAAAGATTAATAGCCAAATAAAACCTGGTGACGGCACCAGAAGCAGAAACAGCTAATAGCCTAATACACATGCATTATTGTCTACTAGTTCTCCTAGAGTTCATCCATGAATTATCAGTATGACAATCCTATCAAGTGCAGCATGATTCCTGGAACTAAATAAATTGCAAGATGAAAATAGAAAATTCAAAAAAAAATGCAGAGACACCTGTTCTCAAGCTCAAAACTAGTTCCTAAGCAACCAATAGTGCTATGGGAAATGACATACAGGTTGTAATATCAACAGCAGGACCACCAAAAGAAGCGCAAAGATAATGGGAAGTTTTGATTAATACCCAAGTGGAAAGTGCAAGTCTCACGAAAAAACACGACTGTTTCTATGGCATGTGACTGAACCCAACTTTCGATTGCCAAAGCAAGCAGTATTTAGTTGAACTCGAATGTTTTAAGTCGTAATAAAAAAATCCGAAGAAAAAAGATGATCTATCAAGATTTCAGATGTATGCAACAAATCTATTGCAATATATGACAACGATATTAGAGAAACAGCATAGCTAAAACTAAGAAGCATTGTACAAGTTACCTACGACATTCAATGATTCGGTAGTAGTAGCGTGGAAGTTAAGAAGTGTATATACATTTAATTTCAGCTTTCAATTGAAGGACTAGAGCCTATGGAGCTCACCTTTATTGTCCGATCAGCAGAACCAGTACAGAACCATTCATTCCCTGGTTCAAATGCTATAGATCGCACCCACCCCAAGTGACCACTGATGACCTGCATATAATTAGAGAAACCATTAGTACAAATTCTTGAGAACAAAGAGAAAATGCATTTTGTTGTTATTCATTGAGAACTAAGATGCTCTTATAAACCAGTCTACTTCAAAGCAAACATGCAGAAGAACATGGATACGGAGGGTTAATGGTTTTGAATGGTATAATGTTTCGGTGTGTGGATGTAAGAACTACATGCAATCACGCATGAACAAGAAAAACTTTCTCCCTGAACCACAAGACAGCACCAATTTTCCATAAACTTTTCCCTGATGTGCCAAACCTCTTAATGTAATAAACAATATGAAAGACAGAATTGAATGAAAAATATACCCGATAGTTCTTCCAGGGAGCATGCCATGTAGGCCGTGGCCATCTACTCGGTATCCTTTCCATCAGTGCAGATGTGGAGAATCTGAAAGAGTTATCATGACATCAACAATTCAGAAGCAGCTGGTGTAATGTAACAAATACAATATCGCAAACAATACTTTGTGCTTGTATCATACAGTGCAGTACAATGACCAATCGGCCATAGAAGCAAAGACAAGTGAACAAACCTGTCAGATGACCCAGGAATTGATAGTACAGTTGTATTTTTCCCTGGTACTGTAGAGTCACTGAAGAAAAATATAAAAAAGGGAAAATTCAGTGCCAATAAAAAAGAACAGAGTCAGCAAGTTAACAAAAGACAAGAGAATATGAATGCACTTACGGTGCTTTTGGTAGCATAAGTGGTGCAGGGATTATGGCATTACCGGTCCCTTCCCTATGATCTTTTGTGTCTTGAGCACCTAACAAGATAGTTGTGAGCTCAAATAAAATGAAATCCGATACTAAGGTTACATGGGAGTTCATGCCAATCATGGTGCTAGCAATGTATAAGCAATTGTGCCAGCATTCCAGCTGTTGCAACTTAAATGCCCTTCTTTTCCTAGGGTTCATCACTTGCTGGCATGGAAGCCCACCCTAGCTAGCCAATTGTTCCCAAATACCAAGAGATTTACTTACGAAAAGCAACAGATGCTTTCATCTAAAAAAAGCGGACAGCAAAATTTACAGGAAGCGTAAGCGGTGGAAGGAAGCAGCAGCACCCGCCGCCTTCGTCCCACGATCACCGGTCGGCGGGTTCTTGACCGCACCGTACTCGCATTCACTGCGAGAAACCATCCACCACCAATTTTCAGGGTCGTCACTCGAGTGAATGAATCCAACAAACAGAGAACCGAGGCGAGGCACGAACCTTACAACCGATCACGAATCCTCTTCTTGTATCCGCCGCCATGAAAAAGAGAGCAGCGACAAAGCGGTCAATGCGGGTTATTATCTGAATAACCTGCATGATTAGAGAGGAGGCGGCGGAGGCGGGAGGAAGAGGCGGCGCGAGAGGCGGCGGAGGAGGAGGCGGCGCGAAAGGGCGGCGGAGGAGGCGGCGCGGAGAGGGCGGGACGAGGAGGCGCGCGAGAGGCCGGGAGGAGGCGGCGCAGAGAGGCAGGAGGATGAGGCGGCGTGGGGGCGGGACGAGGAGGCGGCGGACGGGCGGAGAGGACCGGAGGATTAGGCGGCGGAGAGGAAGGTGAGGAGGCAGCCGATCGATTTTCGATGATTTGGCGGGAGAGATGAGTATCTGAGGGCGGGAGGATATTAGCTAGGGTTTAGTTGGCGCCCAATTTTTTCACCCCAGCGTGCAAATAGAATTACCGACCTACTTTTCCCGACTAACCGTTGGACGGGAAAATTTCATACACTTTTGCCGATGACCATAAGATAGGAAAAATTAAGTTTCTGACGGACGGTCCGTCGCTAATAATAAGTGTTATTGCCGGTGACCGGTGACCTTTGTATAGATAATTCCCGATTGCTCATCGATTGCGAACTTTTGCCGACTTCTTTTCTGTTGGCATTTACCCACTATTGCCGTCGGACGTCCGACGCTAATAATGTGCTGTGGTATAGTGCAAGCCGTGGATCCACATTCACACACCCAACACAACGTTTCTAAACACGGCAGTATGCGTACCGTTGCATTAGCAAGTAGACTGACCGAATACCCCGTCAGGCATCCTGGCCGGGAAAACCTGTGCTAGCTCCCGCCTACCAATGTACAAAGCCATGTCTAATTAACATAACAAGCTATGGCTAACCCATCCTCACCCTTGTGGTTGCACGGAAATCTCGGATCAATAGCGTCCCATTGCTCGGTCCTTAAAAGTGACACGGGCGACACTTCACCCTACACTACGTGCAATTCCATTCGCACATCCGGCTATTGCCAATAATCGCCCGCATCAAAGCATAGTTTTCTTTTGGGTTTTTAATCAAAGTACCCGCAACCAACAGTGCTATTTTCAATGTTTTCAGGAAAACAAATATTGATTTGATCATCATCTATTTTGATTCTAAAGCATGGCTAAGCAAGTTAAATATGTTCGCATATACCCAAAATGACATTAAGTAGTGCCTAATCCGTAACTTATGGTTATCAAGGTTCACATGTTCATAATCATCAAAGGAGATTCATGTGACGACAGGTATATCTACCAAACCACAAGATAGCAATTTACATAAAGTAAACGCATGCATAAAGCAATTTGATGCACAAAAGGAATATAAAATACTGGGCTCAATATGGTCAAAGGATGCTTGCCTTGCTTAATTGACGATTACGACGAAGGCGAGGATTGCGGTGACGACGACGACGAAGCTAGAGATGTCGGGTCTACACGTCGAACCAATGGAAAATAAAGCAAAGCAATAAACTTCAATAAAGGCAAAAGAACCTAGATAGAGAACAAATAAACTTTGCACAAGAACAGGGATTGCTCTTTACTGACTTTATTAGTCTTATTTTACGAATTCAAGATGCTAAAATTGGTTAGATTAATAGAATTAGTCATTAGTTGCAATGTTCATTGATTTCATAATGCACAGCGAGCTTTTGGCAAACCTTAATACTTATGTGTTTTGCTCTATTAGGATTTAGATTCAAAGTAAGATGAAATAGGAATATTTTCTTAGATTACTGCAGATTATATCTTGAAGATCATTTCTAAGCTATTCTATGCTAAATTCAGATTTAGATGAGTTGCTTTGCGAGTTAATGAAAAAGGCTTAAATGATTATATTAGATGATGACTAAATAGTTCTTTCCCTTTGATTGACTTCGCTTAGAATTAGTTTTATGCAAGTTAAATCTATTGATTCAGGCTACTGGACTGATTTACATGATATTTGAGGAGGTTCTGGTGATAAAAATAACTTAACGACAGGCTTCCCCATTGAAACTACAATTCGTTCATTCATATTATGCCCTTGTGGAATGTGAATACTTAGTGTTATTAAGCTATTAAGATTAATATTCAATACATGATGAAATATGGTTATTTCTTTATAACCTGATGATTTACACTTTGTATAACAATCCTAAGCTAATTCCATAAATTTTAGGCTTTGACTGATGCATTATATTCACTGTCAAAAAGGCTTACGTGGCATTGTAAGGTTGACACTATTTGGAATCGGCCAACAAGTGAAATGACAGGTCAGCACTTAAGGGTTTTGGGCTAACAATATTAATATGAAAACCTTTATGGAATAAGATTCTTTTTACAGAATATGATAGTATAAACTTTGTACAATGTTACTAAACTGATTTTACTGATTTTAGCATTTGGATGGGTTATTTTATCTGTTGTTGAAATAGCCTAAATGGTCACAATACGAACGCTAAATCGGCTAACTCCATTTTAAGTTTTCAACTACATCATACCTGATCTTTAACTCATTTTTCAGGTGTTAGCAGGTAGCAATCCTAGAAATGTTTTAGGGTTGGTTTTGCATTGTTTTGACTTAAACTGCAATAGGTTTCCTATTTGAGTATTGACACATTTGACATTTCCTTATGATAAAAGAATTCAAGTTAAGCTTCATTCCAAATATTTCCACATAAGTGGTTCTCTATTAATTCCAGAAACCTATTCAAAGTGTTGTTACCATTCCATGAGCTAACATGCTAGTATCTTGCTAATGGCCATAAAAGGGTTTAATGAGGATTAACAACCAATTTTATTAAACTTGGTCCTAAGAGTAAATATTGTTGCATGATTAGGTTTATTTCAATCCCAGAAGCACATATTCATTTCTTATATGGTTTTATGAACTATTATACACTCATTTCTATTAATGGCCATATTAAGCTTTACTAATGGTTGCTAAACAACTGAATTAAACCTTGCTCAAAGATTAAATATATTTTCATGATTGAGTTTATTAAAATTCTAGAGACAACAAGAACTTATTTTATCATGTTACAATTTACTATACATAGATTTGCATCAAAGACCATAATGGGATACTAATCCGAGTTTAATTCAAATAATTGTTTTGTTACTCAAAAATCAAATGTTTTTGAATATTTGAATACTTCCTGATTCTAAAATCTCATGAATACTGATTTCATCATTTCATTACTTATTATTCCCAAATTCTCATTAACATTATATTAGCACCAAAATCAAAGTTTAAATTAAATAACGATCCCATACTTCAAAAACTAAATATTTTTACATATTTAGATTCTTCTCGATTTTAAATGAATATACAAATTTATCCTCTTGAGTTTTGATTAAAAGCGTAAAAGATATTCAAACTAGAATATTTAATTTGGTTGGAAAAGAGAATACGTTTTCCGAGAAATGAAAGCGCCTTTGTTCGCTTCTTCTACCTCGAGCACTGCTTCCCCAGTGAGACAGAGAAACAGGGACGTCTAGGGCATGGCGGCGAGGGTCTTCGGCGATCTTCCGTGGCGAGGGCACCAGCAGGAGAGCTCGGCGAGGTGAGTCCTAAGAGAGCCGATTCGGCCGGAGGAAGCCTCGGTGCGCAAGACCCAAGCTTTGACTGGCGGAAATGGCGGGAGGTGGAGGAAGCAAACACGGGCATTAGGGATTGAATTGATGGCCTTGTAAGCATCACGGGATCACAGGGAGTCCATTCTTGGGGTTTACCTGGAAGGAGAAACTCAGGGGCTCTACCCACTGGCCGGACTCGGGGAAGAAGAGCGCCAACATGCGGCTTGTTTTACATGAAGAACCCCAATTCTTTTTGTGGAACTTGATCACTAGAAGCTCTAGATGGTGTATCAGGAGGAATTTGGGAATGATTGGCTTTCTTGCTTAAATTTTCCTCGCTCGAGCTTGGGGTTGCTGTTCATGGCGGTTTTGGGTGAGTTCAGGCGTCTCAAGGCGAGGAAGAAGAAGGAAGTGAGGGGAGGTCCTTGCGGCCATGGGGCATGGTTTATAGCCAAGGATTGCAGTGTGGGAGTGGGATTCGTGGCGATCATCGCTGGTAGTGCGCCACTAGCCGGGACTTCGTCGATGGAAGAAACAGAGAGGAAGGAACGGGGTTGGGGAGAAGGCTGGCAGGTGGGGTCTGGGTCCGATGTCGATGTTGGAGTTCCAACATTGCGCCAACGGAACGGGAAATTAACAAATGGCCCACACGTCGGCGACCGATTAGATTTCGTTTCAAATTTTGATTTTTGATTGAGATCAATTGAAGTGTAGTATTTTTCAAATTTTGTTTTTCAGAAGTATTTGATTTCAGAATGCTTTTACAAAATTATCAGCTCCATTTGTGGTTCCATTATTTTATGTGAATTCTGACAATATATTATTTTGGATTTAAAAGTTATCTTTTCGTTTTGTCTTTTCATTTCCTTATGCATAGAATTTCATTTGGCAGCTAAAATGATTTAATTGAATGATTAGTGTTCATGGCAAATTTCTAAATTTTCACTTTTTATCTTTTTGCCTTTTTCTATTTTATTTTCCATTTATTGAATTTCTCATGCAATGCAAAACTCCAAAGGAAATCCAAATAAAATTCAATAATGCCAAGAAACTCAGAAATAAATATTTTCAAATTTAAAATGTTCCTTTTCACTTTATTGAATTTTCAGGATGTTACAGGCAGTGACTCGCTTCGGCTCTGAGCAACTGACCAGTCGAGCCTACTTGTCATGCGCACGGAACAGGGGGCTTGGTTTGTGGCTCGCTGGCGGCGAACGGAGGCCGGGGACGGCGGACGGGTTCCTCGGGGAGCATCAAGGCATCCGTGCGAACCTATGAGAACACTCACGGTCGCCGGAAATAGCCGGAGTCGGCATGCCCCCGTGGACCTGCGGCGGTTGCCATGGCCGGCCGGCCTGGAGGTAGGAGGAGTTCTTCCCGAGCTTGAACAACACGAGATTGAGCTTCAAGGAGCTGAGAGGAGCTCACCTTGGTGGATAATTGCGGCCAGAGCTATCTACAGAGGCGGGTCACTGTGCACCGGCGTCAGAGAAGAGAGGCTCTTAGTGCGGCGCATCTCCGGTAAAGAGGAGCCTCAAATTGGTGGCAAAATGGGTTCTTATGGCCATGAAGATGCTACTGCCTGAGGCGATTGAAGTAATTCGCACTGACTCAGCTCAATTTGATTCTTCCCCTTTTCTCAGTTGTTCACCGGAGGCAAAGAAGAAGAAGGGCGCCGAGGAGCTTTTCTGTGATCTGCGGGTTCCGAGTTTGCTACTGGGGTACCAAGGAACGATCAAGGGTGGTTTTTATAGCAATTGGACGAGTTTAGCGCAAGGTGATATTTGGCCAGGTGCGGCTTCACGTGAAGGCTTCTCTCGACCGTGCGGAGCTTTGCGCGAAGGAGTGGCGGCGTGGCGCAGGAGCTGGCTTCGAATTGGCGTAAGCGGTGACGTCAATTCGGCCTCGCCTCCGGATTGCGGCGCGGAAGAGGCAAAGCCGGGGAGGTGCGGTGGCTGCTTTGCTGGCCTGCGTAGTCCATTCGGCAGAGAGGCGAGAGAGGGAGGAAGAAAGGGGAACAGTACGGGGCTGATGGATTGTCGACATGTGGCGATCCAACGGTGGAAATAAATGCAGCTCAAAAGGAGCTTTGCCCAGCTGAGATGATTCATTGTTTATAGCTACCAGATCAGCTCTATATTTTGAGAGGATTTTTATGTAGGTCGGCAAGACATAGGTAAGTGTCCAGTAAAAATTTCACATTTTTATAGCTTGTAAATAATTTTAATAAATTCTGACAATGAAATATTAACATTTTGTCTGTTCTGATTTATATTTATTTCAAGACCAAAATAAAATTATTATTTTATTAATTTTTTCAGTTTAAATTATCATTATTTACTTACTGTAAAATTTTCATAATTTTATAACTTATATTTTAATTTTAAAAATTCTAAAATTTCAATTTTCAGCTTTTTAGATTGTCTGTTTTGATTTTCTAAAAATACTAAATATTTAGATAAAATCCTGATATTTTTACCATAGGTTACTAGGGTTAATATGTCAGCAGGGTTAATTTTATAACTCAAGTTAAGTTAGGTAGCTTCTGTAACAATCTATCTTTATTTTATTTCAGCATATCTCACTAAGGGCATTTTAGTATTTTCACTTGGTTTGATGATTCCAGATCATGAAAAGTGGCAAAATCAAGGCCCTTGGCATGTCTGAGACTTATCCAGAATTTTTGTAAATTTTATTGCTTTTAGATTTTTATCTTTTTACTTTTACTATTTTACCATTTCACTTTATTGAATTTCTTTTACAAGCAAAAAACCAAAAGAAATTATAATAATTCAAGAAAACCATAAAATTCAGAAATAAATTTATGAACATTCCATTTTCATGTTTTGCTTGTTTTAGATTTTAAAATTTTTGATGTTGCAACTTATTGTTTTCTTAGAAGTGAAATACAAGAAAGTAAGGGGAGGACATTATTTAAAATCAAAATCTTGATTCAAATTGAAATTTATATTCACTTTCATTTTTAAATTTCAAATTTCTTATTTTTCCTATTTTTGAATTTTTAAGGATGTTACACCGGGTTACTCTCGTAAATGTTAAACCATTAGGTTGAAATTTATGATGTGCCAACCCCTCTTAATAAGAAAATTTAATTAAAAATGTTTTAAAGACCGAAATGTAGCCTTATAAACTAAACCGACAGTTGCTTAATCCACATAGAAACCTTTCTTAAAATAATATTTTAAAGAACGAAACATTGCCTTATAACCCTACAAAATTCCGTTTAAATAACCTTATCCTAATAGATATCGTTGCAGGATGCCTGTGACCCAATCTGTTATTACGTATATTAGGAGTAATAAGATTTTCAATCTTTGCAAAATTGATCATTTAACCTCAACCCATTCTTTGAATCGTTATTGCCCTGCTTAATCTAAACTTTCACTTCACATCTATGCTTTACAGGTTAGCCTCAAATGAGGTTTGTTTACAACTAACCTCATTAACACTCTTTGAGCTATCCAATTAGCCATTGTATTTGAATACCTTCCTTGATGTCGACATTCGGTTTTTCCCAAACAATTCTGGTTGAGATGCATCCTTTCATTCATCTCAAACATTTTAACATACTACGTACCTCCCCTTGCATTGGCTTATTCTTGCTAATGATTCTCGATATAAATTGTTAACACTCCTCATTTACTTTGCGAAACCCAACCAAGAATAATGACTGCCAGAACCTGTAACCATGGCGCAAATGTTCGCCATAATTGGACAAAATCACCATACACGTACTTTTCTTCTCCACGACAGTAAGCAGTCAACTCTTGTGTCTTGGCCAAAACCAAACATCTAGTGCAATTCATTGCGCCAATCACGTAGCTCCACTACACGCACGACATAAAGGATTAATTCGGTACTGCACCTTTTCACCTAGTCTTTACCTTCTCCTCTCCTCTGTCTTTTCAGGGCGAGTGTCTCTATTTTCAGGGCGGGGGCCAAACGTCCCGGGCTGGTGTAAAGTCACGTCTAGATAATGTAACAGCTATGTATGATCTCTTTGCGGCACACCAAAGGAAGTGTGCTAATTTGCGCTGCACAAAGAGCTGATCATTCCTTGTGGGTAAAGCTGTACACCTCTGTAGAGTGTAAAATCTAATCGATTAGCCGCGCCCGCGGTCAAGGGCGCTTGGGGAAGGATCTTCCTTGCTAGAGTTTTTGGTATTTTCTAAAATGGGTTTGGTCTAAACTTGTTTTAGCAACTGTTGCTTTATGTCGAAGGGCTGACATTGATGGACCTTATGGTTTGGATTATTCGAACTCATGTCATGGAGGACTGTGAGTATTGCTTATGTTGTATCTATTTCTTATCAATTAAACTTGCTCTTATAAATTCCGTTGCAAATGATAACTTGTTTTACAACTCAATTTCGCTTTATGCAAATTAACTGTATTAGCCTTTCCTTTTGAAATGGCCTGCATATATTATAAGTGTTGCTCATGTCTTGCTGAGTACGTAAAGTACTCACCCTTGCTTAATTATTATTTTAGGTGGAAGAGTTAGCGAAGCTCCGAGGTTCTTTTTGTCGCAGGTTGCGGGATCTTCTACATTTCTTTCTAGGGATTATACCTTGTCAGTTGCCTGGGGGTCAGGTGGGCATACTACAAGGCTTAGCTTCTTTTGCTGCTATTCTCTGATTTGTAAGTTTTGTGTTGTATAATAGTTTCTGCTTTAATTATTTTGAGGTATGGTTGTGATTCCAATTGTTGTAAACATGTGAGTGCTAGCTACTGATCCAGGGAATAGCACAGTAATCACATAGAAGTTCTTGTTCATCAGAACGAGGTCTCACAGTACTCCAGGTTGTCAACACCGCACTTGTTTGAATCTATAATTGCCCAGTAATTCTAACCTGCAAGTACCTAATCTAACTCAACATACCCTTCTTCATGACATCCCAACACGATTTTTTTTTTGTATATTCGCAAACAACTTATCTTTGACAAATGTTGCATGTGTATATGTAAGGAAGTTCTAAATGGGCGCTTTGAATCTAATCAAGGCAAATATTCTCAAATCTCAACCATCAACAATGCGCAAAAAAATTGCAAGGGGTAGACCGATCTTGTTAGAAAATGTCAAACTCAAGAACTATGTCTTATCTATCTAAATATCCTTTTCCCCATTTCAGCGAAACCCATGTCAGAGTGTCCGAAGACTGAAATTCCCCAAATGAAGAGATGAAATCTATGCAAAACCATCAATTTGGCGCAAACATGCTAACTTAATTCATCGCTTCACGTATCAAACAGATCAAAGAGATCTTTTTTCTTTCAGAAATAAAACATATATTACAAGTGTTAATTACCCATGTGTTCCCAAATCATGAACAATCCAACTATCCTAGTGCATGAAAAGCCCACACGTACACCATGACAGAGACAATCATGCACGTCCAATTATTCATCCTCCAAACAACCAAATTAACACTGAAACATTTATCTATGAGAATGGAAAGATCAAATCCAACCTAAACCATTAAACATCCAGGACAAACAGTACAAACTCTATACCCCTCACAACCACTAATAACACTTCATTAACACCGCAAGAGTGCAACAGCTAATTAACCAATCTCTCATGGCTGCCGGCTCAGAAGCACAGAATGGCATGGCGACGTGGCCGCCGGTCGTCGTCGACGCCGCGGTCCGGATCGAGCGAACGGCCGCGGTCCGGATCGAGCGAACGGCCGCGATCCGTCGACGACGGCGATAACCACCTCCTGAAATTGAACCAGCTTATCCATCCTCCTCCTGAAGGCCAAGAATAAGAGGACGACCTCCTCCTGCACTTCCTGGCCTTGGAGTGGGACGACGACTGGTACGACGGCGGCGGCGAAATGGGCGGCAGCTCGTCGGCTGCCGCAGCGGGGACGACGGTGCTCTTGGGCGTGCCGGGCTTGGACTCCCAGACGAATGGCACCGTGCCGGCGACGAGGCTGTAGTACAACCTGAACGACGGATTGGCCACGCTGGAGCGCTCCCTCGATAGGATTCTTGAGCTCAAAAGCTTCGCTCCTAATTCCTGCTTACTAGAGCTCATCAGAGGGAGATAACTGCATGTAGAGAGAGGGGAGAGAGAGAGAGAGCGCGCGCGCTTTGCAAGGAGGAAAGTGTTTGTGTGTCACAACACGTACGCAATTGATGGGGCTTGTGGGTGAGAGGTTTGTGTGCGTATAGATATATCGGGTTTGTAGTGACGTTGGATTGCCTTTTTTTTAAAAGGTAAAGCAGGATGTACACAACTCATATACATCACCCTCATACCCACACACACCTGTGTATGTCCCGTACACACGTTAAGAAATTAATTGGAGGATTCATGGTATTCAGAGTGTGGGTACACACTATCTCTAGAGGTGGGAGTGGACTGTACCGTACCGGCACAACACGGACCTAACGGGCTTCGAGTCACAGTGTGCTGTTCTTGCTAGGCATGGCCACCTCACTGTCATGTACCATACAGTGCCGGGCCGGGCCGACTCGCCTCCGGCGAGGCCCATGGCACGCCATGATGCCGCTGTGCTGGCCTAGGCCTTGTCCTATTAGACATGTGGAGTCATAAACGCTATCGTTGTCGGTCCGTTGCGGTGGACAATAACACTAAGGACGAGGAGCGAGCGTCGATTGTCGGCGAGGATCCGGTACACACAATCATTTGGGAAAAAGAATTAAATTTTATTTATTCATTAGGTATTTGTAGCTATTGTCTCACTAAAATCCTTACGCCCTAGAATAGGGTCCCCTAGTAATTAAGGAAAAAAGTACAATAACAACATGCACACATACTAAGACCCTGTTTAGTATGGTTGTAGCTTTTATGAAAAGTAGTTTTCGACTGAGTTGAATGGCTGAGCTGAAGAGGTTTAGTGTTTGAGAGTCTAACTTTTAGATATAAGAGGTGGGGTTTTGGGATTTTATACTTAGTAGGAAGGGGTAATTTTCTTCAACTCTAATGGCAAAGTCAAAGCATCAACACACCGAAGCCGTGGGAAGCTACCCCAAACCAGTTTTTGATTTTCAGCTTCTTCTAATACAAATGTGTTGCTGGCTTTTGGCTTTCGCTGCGACAAAGTCAGCCGTTTGGAACAACTTCAGGCTTCTAGAGAGAAGAAGCCAAAAAGCACATACTACTCCCAATGTTTAGATCATTCATACCATCGGTGAGGATGCCATCAGAGACTATGAAGATGCCGCCTCCATGGCCAACGAGATCAAGGCCGACCTCGAAGGCAAAGACGTCGCCACCAAGGTGGACACCATGAAGCGCGCCATCATGCTCTTCCTCAATGGCGAGATGCTTCCTTGTCTCTTCATCACTGTCATACAATATATGTCCTCCTCTCTGAGGACCACACCATCCAGAAGCTCCTCCTCCTCCTCGTCGATAAGTACATCCACGTCATACTGTACTAAGTAGACCATGACCGCACATGTATGAAAAGCAGGTTCATTGTGGCAATCTAGCTCATCCCCTTCTCTCTTTTCCCCTTTTTTTCCCTCTTCTTTTCCTTCTTTCCTTTTTCCTTCTCTCCTTCTCTTCTTCTCTTCCTCCTGCAGGGCACAACTATGCCCCTCCCTTGCCCTTCTTCTTCCTCAACCGTGTTGACTGGATTTGGCCATGGGCCACCAGATACTATTGGATCCTATCGCCGGCTACATAATCTCCTCTCCCTCTCCACCAAATCTTCCCATCTTCGTGCCCATCTACACAGATGAGGCCTCATCCCTCGTGGCCCTCGTTGACGCGCTTCTCGCTGCCGCCAACCGCCCCAACCACGCCCGCGACCACGTCGCGCGTATCCTCGCCTACGACATGCTACACATGCTCGGCACCGCCTAGTGCTCGTCGGCCACCCAGTCTCGCCTCCTCGCTTTCGCCGCGCGTCACATCATCCTCTTGCATTTTGGCTCCCCCTGCTGGCCTCTTCCTCCCAGGCTCCACCCCCTCCTCCTTGTGTTGTGCCAGCCCGAGCACAACCAAACTGTCATATCGTGCCGCCCATCATTCTTGGTTTCTAGACCCAACACAGCCCGTCGTTTGGACCATGCCACCCTGACCTGCCATGTGTCATGCCTATGCCGCTGGCCCGACCTGCCATGTGTCATGCCTGTGCCATGCCCACATGCTCGGCACCGCCTAGTGCTCGTCGGCCACCAGTCTCGCCTCCTCGCTTTGCCGTCACATCATCCTCTTGCATTTTGGCTCCCCCTGCTGGCCTCTTCCTCCCAGGCTCCACCCCCTCCTCCTTGTGTTGTGCCAGCCCGAGCACAACCAAACTGTCATATCGTGCCGCCCATCATTCTTGGTTTCTAGACCCAACACAGCCCGTCGTTTGGACCATGCCACCCTGACCTGCCATGTGTCATGCCTATGCCGCTGGCCCGACCTGCCATGTGTCATGCCTGTGCCATGCCCACACATGCTCGGCACCGCCTAGTGCTCGTCGGCCACCCAGTCTCGCCTCCTCGCTTTCGCCGCGCGTCACATCATCCTCTTGCATTTTGGCTCCCCCTGCTGGCCTCTTCCTCCCAGGCTCCACCCCCTCCTCCTTTTGTTGTGCCAGCCCGAGCACAACCAAACTGTCATATCGTGCCGCCCATCATTCTTGGTTTCTAGACCCAACACAGCCCGTCGTTTGGACCATGCCACCCTGACCTGCCATGTGTCATGCCTATGCCGCTGGCCCGACCTGCCATGTGTCATGCCTGTGCCGTGCCCATCAGGCCTTAGGCTTGCCTGGAAAAACCTGGCCCAACTCTCAACTATAGCTGTCTCACTTAACGCTCATGCTTGTGTATACCTATTTTTTATTTGGTGAGCACCAGCGTCGAACCATGTTTGAACGTGGGTGGGCTAACAACAACCATGCGGTCCTAGCCAACTGAGCGTCAGTCCTGTGTTGGGTTGGCTTTTTGGTAGGTTGGCTTGAGGCTGAAGAGTGCTGGGGTACAAAGC
The DNA here is from genome assembly GCA_036346375.1 of Guadua angustifolia. Lineage (NCBI taxonomy): Eukaryota > Viridiplantae > Streptophyta > Magnoliopsida > Poales > Poaceae > Guadua > Guadua angustifolia. The sequence goes on from CM070512.1 coordinate 36,535,486, forward strand.
TATATGTGTGTGCCGTGGTGGGGATGGAAGTTAAGTTTAGTTTAGGTGATAATGACCATGATTAATACTAGTACTTTGACGTAGTGTTATAGTTGTCTAAAGAAGGTGATGCACTAGTTGCATGGTATATTAGATTTGAGGAAATGGAGAATGGAAGAGGGGAAGATGTGTAAGTGGTTTGCAGGAAGTTAGTCCTAGCGTGTATAACCACTTTTAACGTTATGGGCTAAAAGGAACGTTTGTATGCTCTGTCATGGATATAAAAACCGCACATATATTGGGATTTGAGACCTGTGTTATTACTAGTAGCTCCATTGTGCAATTCCATCCCCTATTGTCTATTAATTAACTAGTATATTTACTCACGTAACTATACGGCTAGATATTACAATGCAGTTGTCTTTGATATACGACTCTGTTTTCTATAATTGAAATACAATTATATTTCCTATATAACTCTAATATCTATATATGATTAATCTGCACCGCTATAATCTAACTCTACCAAAATAAATAGTAGAGATTCTTCTCTTTTTCTTTCGATTAATGTGAGAATTTATAGGATTTTTCCTTTTTTCAGAATTATTATAGGATTTTTGTACCCTTAAAACGAAGGCGGTACCTTGAATATCACCGATCGCTTTCTATTTATATAGATATATTTCTACTCAGAGATATGAGATACTCATTCCAGCCAAAAAAAAAGTCATTTTCAATTATGTGCAATCAAACAATATTATAAATTCTGGCTACCAGTATCTTTTCTTAATATTTAGATTAGACACATGAAAATGATGCATATAGATTCATCTTAAAAAGTATTTTTTGTAATACTATAATTTTATTAAGTTCTACAAATATATTACAGTAGAAACGACCGGTAAAGTTATATTTTGGGAACAGTGTCAATATTCTTTTTTTTACTAGACAGTAGTTTGTTCACGTGTGAGTGTACAAAAGGACTCTCTTTACATTAATCAGCGTAATCAATTTGCTTCATGATTGTGTCATCTGACCTAGCTAGACAAGTCTGAAAATTAGTGCTACAAGGATAAAAAAAGTAAAATGATTAATTAGAAATGTGTACGTAATTATCCAATGGTGCTTACACTAATACACCCGTTTGTTTCTCCACTAAGAAAAGTATTTGGAATCCTTCAACGAGAGATCAAGAAGGTAGTGCTGAATTGAACCTGTAACTACTTTTAAGTACCGGTACAAGCAGGTTGCTTTAATTACTTTGTTCCTCTTTTAAGACCTTTTTCACAAAAGTAGGTCTCTAGCAACAGTTCTAGACACATCACTTTTGTTTGCTTTATACTTATATGGTTTGGCTCCATATTTGCACAGGACGCATGTGGTGCCATGGTGGCTCATCAGAGCCGTGTAAAGACTAAAGAAGTAGTTCCATCGAATGGCTTGTAGCGACCATGTCCATCCATGACCGGAGATGACTTTTGAACAAATGTGCATGAGTCATGGCTGGTGACTACCGGTGTTATAGGCGGGTGGGTTATTGCGGTCGGTACAAGGTCATTTCCTCGGACATGCATGCAACTTCGAGCGATGAAGCCACACATTGCATTTCTTCAGGATCAGACTGCGGGAATGCAATTTACGGAACGGGTACGAACTCAGATTGCAAAGCGTAGATCTGGGTGTGCGTGATACACAGAATTCGGGGACGCGACTTGGCTCACAGTTCATTACTTTTTCTTTTTATTTTCACTACGAACACGAACCGTATACTCTAAATTGATTTGGATTTGCTGGATATTCACGATTCATAGGGTTTACAGTGAATTCAGTAACTATGGTTCAATAGCATAAAAAAAATGCTTACATCATAAAGAGGGGAGTAGAGATGAATAGTGATATACAAGAACATACAACCTGTTCTTCCCAAGATTTAGGGTGCGTTTGGATAGATAAACTAGGTGATACCTCGATAGGATGGTTTGGGAAGAATAGATTGTATGTTCTTGAACTAGCTCATCTCACACGAGGTCGATCCATTTGTCTGCAACCAAATGGTTGGACAAGGACTTGCCGGAGCGGGGGAGAGATGTGGTGTTGATGGTGGGGGAGGGAGACTGCGGTGGTTGTTTGCCGGCGGGCATCACCAGTGTCGGGATGGCGATGGCACAATAGCGACTAAGGTGGGAGATGAGATTAGATGCAATGGTTGAAAATTTGAGTGTTCTCTAATAAAAAAAGTTACTCACTTGCCACCTAAACACATCCATAAAAATAATGTTTTGGGTAATCACACTAGAGGTTATTAGAACCAACCTTATTCCTCCAACCAAAGACCAACTTGAACCATCTTGCGCTATTTCATACAATGATCAAGCACAATATCGTACCATCTCATACAATTAACCAAACACCCTACTTGGACCATCCTATTCAGGAATACCATTCCATTCAATTTAACCTCATCCTTTCAACCAAACAGACTCTTATCGCGGGATGATTGTTAGCGTGAGTATATATTGTGCACATTTAGTACAAGATTTTCTATATGTGATCCACGAGCAAGGTTAGATTGTCCTCTTGTTTGGCGAGGCAGCTACTTTGATTGTAAGACAACTAGCCAAATCGCGTGTTACGCTGCGCCGTGTGCAATTTGGTCACGCGACGTTGTGCCGTGCGAAATTTGGTCCATGGCTGTTTCTAAAAAAAGGTAGCCAGAGTCGTTCACTGCGCTGCGCCGTGTAAAATCTGGTCGCGCGACATTGCACCGTCCGAAGTTCGGTCCAATGGATATTTTTGGAAAAAAAAAGAGTATGAGGACGTAAAAGGCGATTCGTTTTTTCTCAAGTTTTTTTTTCAAAAATGTGCTAGTTAGGAGTTATCGGCGAATTTGCGGCACCATGGGGTCCTCTTTGTGCAGTGCGAAACTTGTTTCGACAGTTCCCTACGAAAATAGGTACGAGGACATGAACAAATTTTCATTTTGTCTGGGGGATTCTTTAAAAATGTGGTTGCGTAATTTTGGCTTTTCTGTTTTTTTTTTTAAAAAATGGGTTGCTAAGAGTCGCCAGTGAATCTGTGGATTGCTAGAAGCTGTCGGCAAATCTGTGAAATTTGTTTTGGGAGAAAACTATGGAGGGGCCTAAATGTAATTTTGTTTTTATGTAATTTCATTTTTCTTAGTTTTTTTTAAAAAACATGTTGCTAGGAGCCGTTGGCGAATTTGTGGATTGCTATAAGTTGTTAGTGAACCAGTGGGATTTTTTTTGGAGAAAACCATAGAGAGATCTAAATGTAATTTCATTTTTCGTGTAATTTCGATTTTCTTGGTTTTTTTTAAAAAAAAGGTTGCTAGGAGCCGGCGGCAAATATGTAAATTGCTATAAGCTATTGGCGAACCTGTGGGATTTAAAAAAAAAAACTGCGAAGGGACCTAAATGTATTTTTTTCAAGTTCATTATGCTAAAAACATATTTCTTGAGACCTAAATATAATTTTGTTTTTTTGGATCTATTTTGCTAAAAACCAATGGGAGGATATAAACGTAAACCACGGAGGGACCTTAATGTAATTTCTGTTTTTTCCAGGTCTATTCTATTAAAAACCGATGGAATGGCCTAAATGTAATTTAGAATTCTCCAGAGAACCTCCTCATGAGGACACTGACATGACGCCCTTGGTTGGTCGGCAATTCTCTCCACTTTATATAAAGGTATACATTCATATCATTTGAATATACATCTATCTAGGTAAATAGTGCGAAAGAACACACTCCTTAATACTCCCTCCGCTCCAAAATATAGGCGATTAGAATTCAAAAAGTCTTTTAAAGTAAACTTTGACTATTAATTTCTGTTATAATATATTATGAATTATTATGAAACCAACAATAATTGAAAGATAAGTGAAATATGAATCAATTGATACATCTTTTGTACATTAAATATGCGCATAATTTGACTAATTCTTGATCAAAATTTATGTAATTTGATTTTTCTGAATTCTAATATGCCTTATATTTTGGAACGGAGGGAGTAGCACTTACCAAGACCATGTGGTAACATAATTTATACTAAATGGGTTTGCACGCTATGCCGCACTGGATAGGATATGCTAGATCTCTGGAACTCCAGCGTCCTCGTGTAAAATTGTGGAGGATCTCTCAGTAAATTTTTAGGATATCGAGGGTCTGTGTGTAAAATTATTAGAGGGCGCAAGGCCTTTTTGGGAATTACCAGAAACCCAAGGGCTTTCATTTTAAATCGTGTAGGACCTCTTCATAAATTGACACAAACAATAGGAGTTTTCGTGCAAAAGAGCCAAGGAGATCTAAACGTAGTTTCTAGAATAATACGTGATTTTGCCGAAGAACAAGGATTTCTTTTTTTAAAAAAAAAAAAAAAAAGAGGTGGTGGGACATTTTTGCAAAGTGGGTGATGTGACATGACTGAGAGGCGGCATTCCCATCAGCATGTAAGTAAAGATACGTATGGTGTAAAGAATAAACTCATTTTATGGTTTCAATGACCAGCTTTTTGTGTGTATCGTCACCAAATCTGTCGAGCATTCAAACAGTCCAAATATACGACTCACTTTTATGGATCAGTCCACTGAAAAGAACAAAGGCTTAAGCTGCTGGTGCAGTGTCATTTCGATACACTCGGAAACTCTCAGACAGTGGGGCCATTAATTTGTTCAAAATCACGCTGCCAATTTAGCATACACGTTAGCAGTTAGCGAGCTACCAGCTTAATTTGTCAGTACGTACTTGTAGCCTTGTACCCTTATACGAGCATCATACCAAGGGAAAGGACAATATAGGACAATGAAGTATGGGTTTAATTGACCAGCTTTCTAGCGATATATTTGTCAACAAGTTACAAAATTGTCGAGGATTAGGTTAGCTAACTTTGCTACTTAGCTTGAAAGTTACTGCCTAGCTAAGATAAAATTCCTGCAATTTCTAAAAACAATCCATCAGAGGTCAGCGATAGTCTGTTCTTCAACAAATACATCTGTATAATCCATCTATTATAGCCGAGAGAAATGGAGCCCAGCCAGGGGCTCCACGTGTCGGCCCGCCATTTTGAAAACCCCCGGTTTTGCAAAATTACGAATAGGTCCTGTGTAATTTTACGTGAGGCGAAAATATTTTTTCCTTTTCGCTTTAGGTCCTCGGCGGTATTTTACTGGAAAGCCTTCGTTAATTTCAAATCATAAGCGAGCCCTTTTCTAATTTTTCAGATAGCGAATAGGTCCAAAAATTAACAAACAGTCCTCGCTTACGTTCGTGTCTTTTCTCCGTTTTAGGAGAAAAAGTTTCGCCACGTAAAAACCGAAAAAAGTTTTCGCCACGAAAAAACAGGAAAAATGTTTTCGGCACAAAAAAAACACGGATTCCTCCCGATTTCCCCGGGAAAAATGTTTTCGCCACCGAAAAAAACCAGAAAAAATGTTTTCGCCACCCAAAAAAATCGGAAAAAATGTTTTCGTCTAAAAAACGGAAAAAATGTTTTCGTCACAAAAAAAACACGGATTCCTCCCGTTTTCCCCAGAAAAATGTTTTCGCCACCGAAAAAACCCGGAAAAAATGGTTTCGCCACCCAAAAACACCGAAAAAATGTTTTCACCACAAAAAAACACAGATTCCTCCAGCTTTTTTCCCCGTGCTCATGCTATCGAAATTGATCGGCAAGAACAGTAGAAGCGCCATTCATGATCTAGTTATATCATAAGCCGCATGGAATTGGAGCCCAACCAGCCGGCCCACGTGTCACTTCTTTTTTGCAAAAACACCCTCAATAAATTCTAAAATTACATTTAGGTCCTTTCACCGGTTATTTTGCAAAAGAATCCCATGGTTTCGTAAATTCGCCGATGAGTCCTCTGTACATTCGCAAACAGGTCCTCCCCTATTTTTTTGCAAAAAAGAACTAGAGGTTTCGTAAATTCGCCGACGGCTCCTAGCCAGCCAAAATTTAAAAAAAAACTCAAGAAAATTGAAATTGCGTTTAGGCTCCACCGTTTTTTGCAAAGTGGAACCATGGTTCCACATATTTGCAAATGGATCCTAAATTTAAAAAAAAACCCTCAAGAAAATCGAAATTACATTTAGACTCCACCTTTTTTTGCAAAAGAGGTCATGGTTCCACATATTTATGAATGGATCCTAAGGACCTATGGTTACCTAAATTCGCCTACGACTCCTGCATAGTATATTTTAAAAACCCGAGAAAAACCAAATTGCAAAAAAGGACTTGTGGTTACGCAAATTCGCTGATAGCTCTTAGTGAAACTCCATTAATTTAGTTTTGGTGTTAATGACAAATCTAATATTGAGACTAACTCTTTTGATAATCCTAATATTGATTACTCTCAATTGTTAATTAATGACAAATCTTTTTACAAGACTAATTCTTTTGATTGAGTTCAACTCTTATTAGTCTCTTTTGAATGAAAAAGGTGAAAATATCAAAAGTATGCATTTGAACTTTTTCTTCCATTCCTTGGATATAATTTTCATGATCATATTGATAAAACTAAATATGAGACTAACTCTTTTATTGAGTATATCTTTGATTAGTCTCATCTCATTGAAAAATGAAAAACCCAAGGTATTAAGTCATATTCATTTTACGATATCTTAATGCATATTTTGGATTTAAGTCAAAGGATGAACTCTACTATTATTTAGACCTCAAGATGTGCATAATATTTTCAATTTCATATATACAAGAATACACACATTTAGGGGGAGTTCATACTTTACCTTGATGTTTCAATAGTATTGACCTAATTCATCTTTCTATATTATGGATCATTACTTTGAAACAATCCCATGAGTATATTTAATTTGTGTAGTTATAGTATACTCATGTTAATATAGGATAAACTCAAATGCTATCTAAGATAGATTATGTGCATATTGATTGCAAGTTCAATTATTTATATGCACATATTTGATGGAGTTTATTCTATTGTTGATGGTATTAAGAGTATTGATCCCTCTCCACCACTCCAACATAATTTGGATCATTACTTAGCAATCATCAAAATGAGTATATAAAACTTGTGTAGTTAATATATACTCATGTCACTTTAACTAAAATTTAAATTGAGTTCGGTTGTCATTCAATCAATCAAAGAACACTTCATCATGTGTTGATGGTGTTTCTTTGTTGGTTAAGGACAAGCGAAAAGTTTTTGAGTATAATGAAGCATTAGTTGCATTAATATACTCAAGACAAATCAAATTATTTCAATCAATTGACTTTGGGTTGTAGTCAATCATCAAAGAAAAAGATCGAAGGATCTTGGGAGCATCCATTATGTGCTAATGGAGTGCATTGATGATTGATAGAACTATGTGTTTTGGACTAACACTTTCAATGAGTTTGAAATAGGTTAAGTCCAAGGTTGAGATGGATAATGTAACACCCCGGCGCCAAATGCACCGCAAATGCTACCAAAAGACTCTGATTGACGCTTACAACACTCCGGAACCACTCTTGCCCAGAGTGTTCCCAACAAGATCCAAGAAATAAAAACGCGGCAAGAAGTTCAAATTACCTAAGAATTCAAGACACTAAACCTTTTACCTCTAATAAAAAAAAAGTTGAATCCAACTTTGAAACTCTCTAAACTAGCTTAAAACTAAGTCACCGAATTTTAGAAAATTTCGGCATGACCTCTCTAGACAGTAGGACATCCACTCAGCAGATAGAAAGCAATTGCAAATATTATATCATTCTAGCAGGTCCTTAGTTAATCAATCACACACCCGACAGAATTAAATAGCTATACCACGACGGACGACATATTACAACCATAATCCATACAACCAGACTTTACAAATTGATTAAAGGGTTTGATGAAAACGTGCTTGTGCTACTACTCCCCCCATGCATGCTGGTTTCAAAGTACCTGCAACAACACAACAAATAAGCGTGAGTCGATGACTCAGCAAAGTACACGAGAGTAACAATTCCAATTCATCAGAAGTAAAGCAAGAGCTTGACTATAAGAGCAAGCAATACAATTGGAACGACCACCAGAAAATTATGCATTTATACCCAATTTAAGCAATAACTTGACCATATCAAAAATTACCGCAATCAAGTCATCAACTCGATAACAAACCCATTCGACGTAAAAGTGGCATCACATGACTCTAATTCACTACGTCTTCCGACTCAACCACCCCTTGTTACAACTCAAACCATTTTCATCGACTTTATTCGAGTTCAAAACTCAAATTTCACTCCACGATATTCATACAACATAATTAGCAAAGCAAAGAAAAGAAATGCACTAATTCATCAATTCAAATCAATTTCCCCTATTTGGGTTGAATCCACGACTCGACCTCCAATTACCATAATCATCGTCCATATGACACATCATTTACCATAACACTCATTATTAAAGATGCAATGCACATGAATGCTCATTTCCATGCACGCATCAGATCGCTGAAAGTGCCCACCCGTCGGTGTGCACCTCACGCCCCTTCCATCCCGTAGATGGAAAGTGCCTACTTTCTTGTCTCGCTCCCATTCACCTCGATGAATGGGACTACGAGGTAGGACTTTCGTGTTCACTACGTGTGAACACAGAGGCCCGCATCAGCATGGGTCGCCTCTTCCATTATGTATGCACAAATGCAATTTTCATGAATGAGATGCAACTTTTTATTCAATGCCAACACTAACATACCATAACCACATACATACACATACACATAGCCAAAATTCTCACATTCATAACCATCTAATCTATTCGCACACACTCAATTCCATTTCCCAAATGGGGCACAATTAAGTACGAGTATCCACGTACCCCATACTCTCTACTCACTGCAATGTCAACAAAGGTACAGAAAACTCACCGGGATTAAGGCTTACTAGCAACCACTCGAATCCAATAGCTATTCACGTCCGCGAAGGGACGATCACCAAACTAACTCATACTTGCCATAATCAATAGAACTTAGCCATGAATAGATAAATAACAATAAACAATTTCAATTGGGCAAATTACTCGATGTATTTGCAACCATTCACTTAACCTTTTAATCATCATAGACAGTTTCATAAGATGAAGCACCCGCTAGTTATATCCAAACAAAGCTTACCTCTTGCGTATTCATCGGCAGTTACATATGCTAAGAGCAAACAATCGATTAATCCTCCTAGCCACAATCTAGGGGATGCACTTCCCTTTTACCGGAAGGAGCGGAGTGGCATGAAGAAGATGCTATGCCACTCCCGAACTATTCCACCTGAAACAACCGTCGCAAAACGCTTTACAAGCCATACCCTTTTAATAATACTCTACGCTCCCAAATTATAACCACGAAAGCTCCACTTTTAGGTTGACTCAGATAAAAACAAATAATCTACACTATCATGCCAACAATTATCTTATTAGCTTTCATTTGGCGACTCAAAGAAAACCTGAAAACTAGAACATCTCTTAGAATCATCATATCAGACATAAATAGAATCCATATTCATCAGTAAGACAATAGCCTCAACACAAAATTCGCAATACGAGAATTCTTATTCTCACAACTCAACCATAAAAGCATATTTACCCTAATGCACAAGAGCACGGAGATTAATTTTCCAAGTCATGCAATTTACTCACAAAGGTCCAGTACTCGTTACTTCACAATCACAGCACACAAGAGCCCAACGTGCCAGCAACAATACATGTAAGGCGGCTCTAGTATATAGATATTAAAATTGATCATTTTAATTGGGTTACTCCAAGTTCCACCAATTCCAATTGAGTTTCACATGCTTGTAAGAGTAGCATTTGGCAATAATGTATATATGAAATAAAACAACTCACCAAGTAATAGTTTTATTGAAACTAGTCGGCAACGAGCATTTGTTAATAAGTAGCAGCTAATGCTAGTACCAAGACAAGGTTTCTACTCGGTTCCCAACTAGCTATCATGTAGCCGGCCAAAACCAATCTCGATTTCATAAAAATACCAAAGATCTAGCCAAGAATTAATCAAGTAAAATAGGGTTAAGCTTTGCTAATATGGTCACCACAATATTTCAACAGCATCACAGAGGATGACATTATACCAATTACATGTTCATAGCAAGCATACATACACCTAGGATCCAAGAGCCACTCAACTAATTGCATCTCACAACAAGGATTCTAGCTTGGCATTTAATCAAACACCACACATGCAATCCAAATAAATCCCCACTTCCTAGGGTTTTACCTCAAGGAAAGGCCATGGAGGAAAGATGGAGGTGGGAGGAGGCATCGGCTCGAAGGCGCCGCCGAGGCGGCAATCGGGAGAGGCACCGGAGACGGTCAGCGCGACATGGGCGCGGGCGACGCGGGCGCAGCGGAGCCGGGAGGCCAAGGCAAGAGACGACGCCGGGGCCGCCAGGCGGAGGCGGCCGGGAGGGCGCCAAGGGGCGAGATGGCCGGGTGTGGGGCGAGACGCCAGAGGCGATGCGGAGATCCGAGTCGGGAAACAGCGTTGGAATCGGGAGGCACTGAACTCGGTTTGAGTAGGAGCCGCCAAAGGAAGCTTCGGTAGGTGGATAAGTAGGAGCCAAAAAAACTAAACACCTGAAGAAACCTCCTTCCCAAAGACAAATGGTAATTCAGGATTTTTTATTAAAATTCTACAATCATGAGACGATAATTCTTTTCTTTCACGAAATAAATTCGGATTAAAGAAAAAAGAAAATATAACTGGGCAAAACCTTTACCAAAGCTTTGCGAGATACACTCTTCCCCTTTAATGAATTCGACCTCGAATTACAACACACAAGAACACCCAAATGCTCTTCTTAAATCAGGAATCCCACAGTCACCTTCCCAACCTGAGAATTTACGTCTCCCACACGAAGACTCCAATGGATCCAGGCGATCAGCCAAAATATCTGATTCCCAACTCTCCACATTGACTAATCTTTATAACCCATGAATCAATTCTGAGCATAACACTTTCCCCAACCATTTAAACATCTAAGGTTCCACACGCTTTGCATCTAAGGAAGGCGGGAGTTTGTACAGGCATTCCGGTCAGGTCTGCTTGTAGGGGTTTCTACTTACCAATGCAACTGTGTACGCCTTGCCCTGGACAGAGACGTGGTGTTGAGTGTGAAAATGTGGATCCACGTCTTGGGTGAGTGTCTCTGTTTTCAGGGCGAGGGTTAATGTCCTGGGCTGGTTCAAAGCCACATCTAGATAATGTAACGGCTCTGTATGATCTCCTTGCCGGCACACCAAAGGAAGTGTGCCGAATGGCCTAGCAAAAAGGTTGATCATTTCTTGTGGGTAAAGTGTACGCCTCTGCAGAGTGTAAGAACTAATCGGTTAGCCGTGCCCATGGTTATGGGCGCTTGGGGAAGGATCTCCCTTGTTAGAGTCTTTTGGCCTTTTTCTAAAAATTGGGTTTGGTTTGGAAACCGTTTTGCAACCAACTCTCTTTGTGTCAAAGGATCAACACCGGGGACTTATGTAGTCGGGTAGACTGGGTTGAAAATCTGAGATAATTGCTTAACCTATTGTTCGCAATTGCTTTATGTAAAATGCGATGTTGAAATCTATTATGTTTATACTTTTAATGTTTTAAGGCAACTGCAAAATAACCATAGCCTGTTTATTGTTCAGCCTGCATATTTAATTATTTGCATCTGTGAACCACTATAAGACTTGCTGAGTACCAATGTACTCAATCTTGCATCTCATTGCTCTCGAGGAAGAAGATCGCGATCTCGCCAGACGACGCGCTTTTCCAAGCAGGTCTCGGGGGTTTTGACGACGGTTTCTTCTAGAGTGCCTAGTCAGTTGCCTGAGGGTCTAGTGGGCAACCACTTGGCTTTTGGAGTTTATTTGTCTATCTTTATTTCCCGCTGTTCTGCTTTTTGTATGGTATTAAACTCTGTGTAATTAATACTTGTATGTCTATTGGTTTGCGAGTATGGTTATGATATAAATGTTGTAAACATGTGAGTGCTAGCTACTGATCCAGGGAATAGCACAGTAATCACATGGAGGTTCCTGTTCACTCGAACGGGGTCTCACAGCCTTAGACAAAGTGTAACAAGCAGGTTCACAGTATGTTCGGCCTGTGCCAGTCTCTTTTGGTGCTAACTCAGGTCTTATGTCCATATCAACCAAGTCAAGCCGTGCATTGATACAATCCTTTGTTTTGCCTTTAATATTCAATAAGAGACTAATCAAGCTGTCACAGACATTCTTTTCTACGTGCATCATGTCGATGCAGTGCCGAACTTGTAGGTGCTCCCAATAAGGTAGGCCCCAAAATATTGATCTCTTCTTTCACATGCTCTTCTCACGGGACCTCGATTTACGCCCCTTTCCAAACGCAACATCCAAGTTCTTAACCATATCGTGAACATCTGTCCCACTTAAAGGCTTTGGAGCTGAACCGTTTTCGTTAGATCAATCGAATTGTTTCTTCATCTTGCGGTATGGGTGATTCCTCCAAAGAAACCTACGGTGATGTATGTAAACGGTTTTACGCAAGTGATTCAGCCACACACTCTCGGTATTGTCTAAGTAATGAGTGCAGGCTTTGGTTCCTTTTGTACTCTGGCCTGATAGGTTACCCAGGGTAGAGTAATCATGTATGGTGCAGAACAAAAGGCAGTGCAAAGTGAAGTTCTCTCGTTTGTACACATCCCATACCGGTACCCCGGGAACCTATAGTGTTTTCAGATCTTCCACCAACGGTGCTAGATACACATCAATATCGTTCCCAAGTTGTTTCGGTCCTTGGATAAGTACAAACAACAAAATGTACTTTCGCTTCATACACAACCAAGGAGGAAGGTTGTAGATACAGAGATTCACTGGTCAAGTGCTATGCCGGCTGCTCATGTTACCGAAAGGATTCATTCCATCCGTACTCAATTCAAACCTTATATTTCTTGGATCCGCACCGAATTCTTGAAACCTGATATTGATGTTTCTCTACTGGATGGAATCAGCAGGGTGTCTTAGCATTCCATCATTCTTACGCTCCTCCGAGTGCCAACGCATCAGTTTTGCCTCATTTGGGTTCGCAAACAAACACTTCAAACGAGGAATTACAGGCAGATACCATGCCACCTTAGCGGGAGGTCCTTTCATCACCTACATGCCCTCACTGTCATCATCTGAAGGACTCTTACGCTTGTACCGGGATGCGTTGCACATAGGACATATATGCAAGTTTGCGTACTCTTAGCGGTACAGGATACAGTCGTTCGGACATGCATGTATTTTTTCTACTTCCATTCCCAAGAGACAAAGAACCTTCTTAGCTTTGTAGGTAGTTGTCGGCAACTCGTTTCCCTCGGGAAGCATGTCCGCCAATAGACGTAACAGCGATGTGAAACTCTTGTCAGACCAACCGTTGCTTGCTTTCAATTTCAGCAGTTCAAGCACGGATGATAACCTTGTGTAATTGGACTTGCAGCCTGGGAACAAAGGTTTTTCCGAGTCCTCCATCAAGCCCCGGAATTTACCATATTCTTTATCATCACGGTTCCCTTCTGCATCGCGCAGCATCTGATTTAGATTATCTTCATGCAACCTATCCTCATCGGAACCACAATCGATATGATCATCCGACATATCATTGACTTCATCGACGATGTTAATGCTACCTGCTTCCTGTATATCCTGCTCTTCACCATGACTGGTCCAACATGTATACCCCCTTTTGAAACCCCTCATAATCAAGTGTGCTTTGATCTGCGTAAAGTTTCGAAACACCTTCAGATTCTGACAGTTAATGCACAGACAAGGTTATTAATGTACTCGACACTCACACGATTATTAGTGTACATCCTTATTAAACATATCCTCCTCTGCAGCTCTTCTAAAAGCGGAGACGCTATTAATGTACTCGACACTCACACGGTTATTAGTGTACATCCAGCTTCTTCGGTCTATCTACGCCAAGCATATAACATTTAGTGTTAAACATTAAAGTACACTAGGTGTTCGTATGCACACATTGCAAAATTATAACCAATTACTACCTTCAACAAAACAAACAAATAATGGATCTACAAGCTAGCGCTAACTAGATATCTAATTAAACACAATCTTTAAATTAATTCTCTCTCACCAAACTAGCTACCTAAATCTTATATGTAATAATGTGCAGTTATATTTAACAAAGTACTAACCTTTGATCACTACGTACGAATTTGCACATGCATGGAACTAAGGCCGCTAGATCTAAACGATCTTCAAATTCTCTCCTTATCAAGCTGGATCTTCAATATAATGTAACTATCCATTACTAAACCTTAGATCAATAAGATAACATATGGATCTGCAAGTTAGATTATCTAAATAATCTTCAAAATTCTCTTCTAAGTAATATCTTGAATATAAAGCAATTAATTAGAACCCAAGAAAAATTACTAACCTTAAATATAGAAAAGAACAGTGTACATATGGATCTACAATCTAGATCTATATATATACATCTCAAATTCGATCTCCTTAACAAGCTAGACCATAAAAATAATGCAATTAAAACCCATTACTACCCTTATATAGAAAAGAACACATGAATCTACAAGGTAGATCAAAAAAATCATCAATTTCTATTCTTATACCAAGCTAGCTAGATCGATCTTAAATATATGTACTACAATTAGACACCATTACTAGCTAACCTTAGATCACCAAAATCAAATGGATCCTCAATCACCCTGCAAAATCAACAGCCTTCTTTTATCAAATCGCCTCACAGCCGCACCAAATGAAAATAGATCCCGAAACCCTAAAATGCACCAAGCGGCTCGAGTCTCTGTATTATATATCACTGAGAGGTATCACAAACGATTTTATAAAAAAACCATCAACGATAAACATAGTATCCCAAACGTTTTTTTTATAAATCTGTCAGTGATATATCACAGATGGTTTCTATTATTAAACCGTCAGTGATATAAGAAATATCGATGACGATTCAAGTAACCGCCATCGATATAAGAAAGAAATATCGATGACGTTATCAAGTAACCGCCATCGATATTTCTTATATGACTGACGGTTTAATAATAGAAACTGTCTGTGTGATGATGTCACCGACGGTTTCACTATAGAACCATCAGTGATGTTCATTATCATAGACGGTTTTAGGTAACCGTCTGTGATACTGGTTTGCATGGATTTTGGGACTGGATTTATCACCAATTTTTTTGTAGAGAATCGTAATGCCTTTTATGAGGAATACATGTGAAAAGTTTGAAAAAAACACATGTACAAATTATGTAACCCTAACCCTAAACCTTAACTTGGATGTCGGCATTAAATAATGTATTTTAGCTTGAACCCTAAACCCTAACTTGGATTTTTGGCTTAAATTGTATTTTGGCCTAAACCCTAAACGCTAACTTGTATTTCAGCCTTAAATGATGTATTTCAGCGTTAAATTGTATTTCAACCTAAACCCTAACTTGGATTTTGGCCTTAAATTGTCTTTCGACTTAAACCCTAACTTGGGAATTTCATGTGCAAATATTTAGTATTTGCATTCAAACTGATAGGAAATATAGATAAATGCTTGCATGATTTTTTTCATATTTTTTCCAATTTTTTCTAGCCTCAGGAGACCATTACACAGGAGGTTGAAAATCACCTAAATTTTGGTGATTTTGGCCTAAATTTCAGTTTTCTCAATTCCAAATTTACCGGATTTTAAATTTGCTTTTTGAATTTAGGCCAAAAAATAAGATGAGGGATTGATCAGCTTCAAACACACGTGAACACTTTGTTCAATCAAGTTCTAGGCGTGCCAATTGATTTGATCCTACAAACAACAAGAATGTCTCAATAGTTGTTCTAGCCTACTTGATCAGCTTAAACCAAGATTGATCCAAAAAGCAGTGTCACAGTCAATCGGATGGTGGGATCGGCCAAATAGATCTAAACAGCTATTATAGCTGATTAAAAGATAGATAAATGATTTGATAATCTAAATGACTTTTTACGGTCGATTAGATAATTGATAAAGGTAGATTTTTTTTGTGAAAAAGGTAATGCACAATAAGATTGGTAAAAACAAACCTGGGATAACTGGTGTAAATTGAAGATGATCAAAATCGGTGATGCGCAATTTTATTGATCAAGAACGAACTACAGAGGAAAGATTACAAATCTAAAAGCTACTCCTAGTCGATGAAAAGTAAATAAAAGTATATGCGAGTTGATTGATTGTTGTGTTGATGATCCTCTTTGGCTCGCCTCATGAGACCTTTTATAGCATGCAGGCCGATTGTATCCTCCTCTGATCCGTCACAAACTATGAACTGTATCAGCCTTTATCTCCTTGAAGATAAAAATCCTTATTTGAACCGATATCGGCTAGAAATCCAATTTTAACTTACTCTTAAAAATCAGTTGTATATTTCTAAACCGATATCGGCTAGAAATCCAATTTTAACTTACTCTTAAAAATCAGTTGTATATTTCTAAATTTTGGTGCTAACACATACATATTTGGGAAATGAACACATTTAATAAAGATGGCTTATAAATATGACAAGGATGGCTTGACTATTAACAATATTTATCTATAAATTATTGACAATTATTTCCTCTCAATGATACATAATCTATATTCTATACCATGTGTTATAACTGATCTCAAATAAACACGATATAAGTTCTAAACTTACATAAGGTAATTATCCCTACGTATGAAAGTTTCATACATAATTTGCTTCCAATGAACATGCAATAGAGAGCCTTGTACACATATTTATCCACAAAAGATTCCACTAACTCAAGAGGTGGGGGAGTAGATGGTAGACATACCGCCACCACTAAGTCCTTCTTTTAAAATAGTGAAGATATATGATATTCTATAGTCTATGTTATACTAAATAACATTAACATATCACAAATGAAACAATTTTAATAAAAAAACATTAAAATTAAACAAAACTAGAAAGCGGCTCGATTGAGAAAAAAGAGGATGCCCAGAGGGAGTAGCTAAAGCAACTGATATCGAAAGTTAAAAAAAATCTAAAATTTGAATTATTTCATGCGTACTGCAATTATATGTTTTCTACGTATAGTTCTTTCATATCCATATGTTTTTACTATTCAGACAATACAATAACATATTAATGGGCAAATCATTTAAATATACTGTCCGCATTTGCTATAATGACAACACAATCACATATGTGTATCTAAGGCCCCCTTTGGGACAGATTATGGGAAAGCAGATTCTGTATTCTGGGAGAATCAGGTGGGTGATAGCTTTTGATTTTGTGTACACATTCTGTTTCTGATTACGGAAGAAGCTTCCCAAAATTCACTTCTACAATCAGAAGCAGAATTTGTACACAAAATCAGAAACTATTACCCACCCGATTCTCTCATAATCTAGAATCTGCATTCCCATAATCATTTAAACATGGTTTACGTGCAAGTGTACCAACCACCTTTCTAGTTAGGGAAATGACAAGAAAACATGCCGGTAGCTTGGTGATATGAATTTTGGTTCACATCGGCATATCCACCGTGAAAAGTCAAACTGCACTCTACTTGGCACTTCCTACTCCTAACCGAATTGGACTCCATCTACGCCATCTTGGTAATTTCCTACAATCCTACTACTGTTTGGCGACAATGGCAAGACTCTGACTCTCCTGCTGCTAGCTGTATGGGATCGAACTTCTTCCTCTGGACGTCCTGCTTATTTTTGCAATGCTATGCTATGCTACACTGTAGGGGGTTGTTTAACGTCTCGACCCATCTCAGTTTGAATCCTAGGGTCTCTAGGATCGGCAGAGGTGCTCATCCTCTTGGCCAGTCTTTTATTTGGAAACGAAATAACTAGGGATGGGTGTGTTGGGGTGGGGGTAATTGATTTGTCGTATAGTGCTTGTTGATTGCTGAATCAAGTGGTTTCTCTTTCATGTTTTATATTGTTAATGCCGCCCTTTTTTTTCTTAACATCTGAAGCAAGCATATGTCCATGCATCTTGCGACCACCTTACTACTAATCGACAATACCATTTTCAAGATGTGATGCAACATGCATCACAATTTATTAGTTCCCTTTTTGGATAGTTGTTTCACATGACTATATACATCTTGCTTTACTAATGTGACTGTACTACACTACTCTCTGTAGGTGCTTATGTGTGATTGATGATATATGGGAAAAGCCGGCGTGGGATACTATCAAACTTGCTTTGCAAGATGGCAATTGTGAAAGCAAGATAATCATCACCACTCGCAAGAACGATGTTGCAGAACATGCTGGTGGTGTTTATAAGCTACAACCACTTTCTGACGATTACTCTAAAGAGCTGTTCAACATGAGAATATCTGACTTTAAACATGGGTGTCCACCTCATTTGACCAAAGTCACTGAAAACGTCTTAAGTAAATGTGGCGGTGTACCATTGGCCATTATTACTACAGCAAGCCTACTAGCTAATAAACCAACGCCACAGGAATGGGAGAAGGTGAATCAGTCTATCGGCACAGGAATGGAGAAAAGCCTTGATGTGGACAAGATGAGTAAGATATTGAGTCTCAGCTACCATGATCTGCCCCCTCATTTGAAGACTTGCTTGTTGTATCTAAGCAAATATCCAGAAGATATGAAGATTTGCAGGGATACTTTGGTATCGTGTTGGATAGCAGAGGGTTTCATTACCGATGAGGGACAAGCTGCAGGGGCACGCTTGCAAGAGGTAGGAGAGTCTTACTTCAACGAACTCATTAACAGAAGCTTAATCCAGCCAGTGGAGGAACACCCTCTTTACGAATGCGGGCAGGTGTATTATTGCCAAGTGCATGACATGGTGCTTGAGCTCTTAAATCAGTTGTCTACTGAAGAAGGCTTTGTTACCACGGTATTTGCAGATGGTCAGCAAGCTGCAGGTACATCTTCGGTGCAGAAGAAGAAGATTCGCCGGCTATCCCTCCACAATAGCGGCAATACCTTTGCCTCGTCGGAAGCAAGAGAGCGGTTGTCCCAAGTGAGGTCTCTTACTGTCTTTGGTAGTGTTGATTCCATTCCACCCCTGTCAAGCTTTCCAGTTCTTCGTGTGTTACAGTTAGAGGACTGCTATAGTATGGAGAACTTGAGTCTTAAAAATCATCTTAAGGATATCGGCAACTTGCGTCTCCTGAGGTTTCTTCGGCTATACGGTATAAAGGAAATCCCTGAGAGTACAGGGAATCTACAGCTTCTGCACACGTTGGACGTTAAACAACATTTTCTTCAAACAGAAACAAGGTTGCCAAAGTCTTTTGTTAACCTAGGACAACTGGTGCGGCTTTTCTGTTGGGGAGTGAGACTGCCAAATGGTGTGACTCTGGGTAATATGAAATCTCTGCAGGAGGTGGTAGGCATCTATGTTGGCACTGAGGACGAAATGCAAAAGATTGGTACTCTGACTAAGCTGAGGGTCCTTCATATGGCGGTCGATAAAGATGCGAAGCATAATGGAAAATTCAGGGAAGCCTTGCTCAAGTGTCTGCAGACGTGCAACAAATTACAACACATAAAGATACTAGTATATCGATATGTATATGAACAAAGTTTTCCCGTAGATTTCATGCAAGGGGTTCCTTCGGGTCTCCAAAGGTTCCTGGGCTATACCCCATTCGAGGCATTCCCAGGGTGGATAAATTCCTCGCTCTCCTCCCTCACCACCTTATGCATCGAGGTGGACACCTGTATGAGGCAGGAGTACCTTGACACACTTGCAGAATTGCCCTCTCTTCTCTTTCTCAGGCTACAAGCAACTTACTGCCCAGAACGAAGAGAAAGGATCATCATTCATAGCGCTGGATATGCATTCCGCTGTCTACAACATCTTAATGTTCAAACCTGCTGTACGGGGCTCACGTTTCAACCAGGGGCAATGCCGAAGCTTCAAAGGCTTTGTTTTGGGTTCCAAGCGTGTCAGACCAAACATTTTTGCGGTGGATTTGATTTCGGCTTGGAGAAACTTCCTTCTCTCAGGCATGCTACATTTTTCTTAATTGGGTCTGATGATGAAAACTACAAGTATGAACGAGAAGCAGAGGCTGCTGTTCGGAAGGCATATAATGATTATCCAAACCATTTTACTTTTAAATTGATTGTGCCCCCCGATGAAGACTGAAGAGGTACTGTCTTGCTTGTTTATGACTGATTACATTTTCTTTCTATTTTCGGGATGATATTCACCTGGCATAACGATATAAACTAATATAAAAGGTACTTAGAAGGTTGCTCCTCAACCGATAGATTTCAAAAGTGCACTTGTGAATTACAGACAAATCTAAAAAAATCATAGATGTTCAACATGCCAAAGTATGTGCTCTTGCCAAAGTTGTGCAAAAATATGGCCATTTGTGTACATTTTACACTAACAACAAATACGTGCACGGATAGTTGAAATACAAGTCTTTTCTCACGTCATTTATGCACAGTATACAAATGATCAATTTTTTCCTAGTGCACAGATTGTACATCTATGAATTTTTTGAAATGCACAAGTGCACAAGCCAACATGCACACTTGTTACTGGCTAAGACTTAATTCTCACTCTTGTTGTTTCTTCCGCAGGAAGGAAACATGTGACATGCTCTACAGGAAGGAAACATGTAGCACGTTGCTCATCACATTCCTTGACCATGGGTCACTGGCGTATTGTAATTTGCACGAAACCCTATGATATCATCCCGTCCCGTACATGTATGACCATGGGTCACTGGCGTATTGTAATTTATACTAAGTGGTACATGTATGAGACAGTTCAAGAAAAACATCATACATGTGTTTGGTTGCTTGAATGGAATCATCCCGCCCCGTACGGTGTGATACAAATTTGAGGAATATTTCCTATAGATGCTGAACCATTTCATTCACCCAAAACAATGGAATCAAATGGTACAGATTATCCCATCCCATTCAACCTCATTCCACCAACCAAACACACCCTTAAAGTTCTCATAGCATCATACTACGCTAAAAGACCAAACAAGAATGTTTTGGTGTATCTAACCACATAAAGCCTTGGTCCATGAGATTGCAGGGTTGGTCCAACAGAGAGCTTAGATTGAACGACATGAATAAACATGATAAAAGGATATTCACATTTGCATAATGAGAAAATAATACTGAATCATTATGTCCTTTAAGAATTTGCCATTTTTAATGATCAGTTAAAAATTCGATGCTATTACCAAACAAAGTGAAGTAGACGATTAACAGATAGAAAGCGGCAGGTTCATCCTAGAGATATTTGTTATTAGTCAAATGGGGGCAGACGTGCTTTTTTCTTAAGTTAAAACAATATGAGAGGCTCCTACTGTGCTATATTATAGATAAATAATGGTTACAGTCTGTATTTACAATATGTACAAAGAGGCAAAATTATTTAAATAGACTCTAGCCACAGAAGAATATCAGCATGATACTCCGCCTTCACTCTGGGCAGAGTGCAAACGTGCAGCCTTGAAGTAGTTAGGTAATGACATAGCGATGCACGAATAAAGCAGCATGCAGAATGTTGACTTCATAAATGAACATTTACACAAAAGCTTATCCATACGTATGCTGCAATTTATAAAACAGGACAGAACAGCACAATATGACAGTCATAGACTAATGTTCAGATGACAAGAGCGGTACTCTTCTAATGCCTAGGAGCCCACAACTAGAGAAGCTCAATAATGACACATAACCACTTCAAATACCAAATATTATAAGGCATGTATATCGCTCACAAGGTGAAGATACATATTGCAGATTAGGGATTATTGTATCACAGAGGTAGACGTCCAGTACACTAATGTTAGTGGACAATTATAAACATCAAAACATGCTCACTTGGTATATATCAAAATATGTCTGGAATGTATGTAGAAGTTTAAAAATATGTTGATATCTTACTTTGCTATAGACAGAAAATCCATACATAAATGCAATCAGCCATGTAAATACAATATGTCATTTCTGTTTGTTTAACCATAAAAGGCATCCAACAGTAATTTTTTCGAAAGAGCAGCACGAGAAGTCGCTGCATATTATATTAATAGAAAGAAAAGGATGTTGGGTCCTGTTTTTATGGAAAAACCGACCCGTGAAAAACCTTACAGTAGATACCACTAATGACTATTACAAAGACAGACTACTTGAGAGGGCGACATGTAAAAGATCCTACTAACGACCATTTGAGACAACCGAACATAATAACGACCATTACAGGTAGATACCAATAAGGACTATTACAGCAAAAGACCACTTGAGACAACCGAACATAATAACGGAAAGGCAAGCTAAGCACTGCTTTTCCATGAGAGGGCGAGGCATGGGACAGCACCGCGTCCTTGGTCTTGATGGCCACTTGCTGTGGCGTACTCTCCAAACCTTGGAAAATGCGCCGGTTCCTTTCAAGCCACAGATTCCACCAGAAGTAAATTAGGAGACCGTCTAACTCTCTTCTTCTTTCTTTGTCGAATTGGGTTCGAAGTCTTCTCCACCACTTATACACCGATCCCTCAGAGGTCAAGTTGTTGCATTGCACTAAATTCCCCAATTTGAGAGGTGGCTCCAAACTTGAGCAAAGAAGGGCGCTTTACAGATATGACTTGGAGTTTCCTGCTGTCTGCTGTAAAGACAAAGAGTTGCATTGCATGGCCACCCTTTCCTCGAGCATGTTATCCGCAGCTAAGATTTTGTTGTGAAGCAATGTCCGTGAAGAAACAACATTTAGGTTCGGCTTTCGCTTTCCATATCGGGCTCATCTTCATCTTGCAAGATACCGAGTGGAATTGATGAGGTAGGCGCCCGCTTGTGTATTGTCCATTCGCGTCCAACGCCAGGTTATTTGGTCCTCATTTTCTTCATCTCGATTGATTCTACCTATAGCTTCATAGAGATTCACAAACTCTCTGATTTCACTTACCGAGCTCACTGGGGTGCACAAACGGATCCAGTATTTGTTTGTCAGGGCACGGTGGACGGAGATATTCTTCCTTCTTGCACGATGGAACAGATTAGGTGCCATGTTTATTGGCGCTTGACCATCCACCCAACTAGATCTCCAAAAGTCCGCGAGTTTGCCATTTCCAATGGTGACCACCGTTGATGCGTTGAAGAGGGAGACATCAGTTTTATCGCAAGGCGTGTCAAGTCCCGCCCGTGCCCTCTCATTGCTTTTCCATCTAAACCAGAGCAGTAGCGGCCTAAAGCGCTCGGGCGAAGCGCTCAGATCTTTGATGCCAAGACCTCCTTTGTTTTTTGGCGCATATGTGGTCCGCCAATTGATCAAGCAAAGGTCCTCCACCGCAATGAGCCGTGATCTTTCCTTTCCAAAGAAAGCTTTGTGTCGAGTTTATCAATGCATCGAATCAACCATTTTTGAGCCGGGAAGACCGTCAAATGATAGATTGGTTGTGATGTTAAAACCGACTTAATCAGAGTCTCCCTTCCAGCCGTGGAGAGAAGTTTGCCTTTCCAACCAGCAAGTTTACCGCTTATTTTATCAATGAGAGGCTGGGTTTCAGCCCTTCTAAGCTTTCTGACATGCAGAGGCAATCCGAGGTATTTCCCTGGGAAACTAGATAGTTTCCCAGGGAAACTATTCAATAGGATTTGCAAGAGGTCCTCACGACATCGAATAGGGTAAATTTCTGTTTTGGCGATGTTGATTTTAAGACCCGAGCATTCTCCAAATGTATGCAAGATATCGCCTTAGGCGCTGAGCTCATCCACATCAAGATTTAAAATATCACGCATCATCGGTAGAAGGGAACATCGTAACCGCGCTTTTGCCGGAAGCACCGGTTTGAGCACCCCCTGGTCCGCCGCCAGCTCGAGCAATCTTTGTAGGGGGTCAATGGCAAGGATGAAGAGTAGGGGAGATAATGGGTCCCCCTATCTTACCCCTCTAGCATGTCTAATTGGTTCGGGCGGTTGCCCATTGATCAAGATCCTCAAGATGAAGTCCCGAGGACACCGCCACCCATTCCCGCCACTTCATCGCCAAACCCCGTGGCTCAAGAACGCCAAGGAGGTACGCCCATTTAGCGAGTCGAAGGCTTTGGAGATATCCACAATAATGAAAAGCGCCGGTTTGCGGTCTTTGTGGAGTCACGACAAACTCTTTGCACATAGAGGAAATTGTCGTGATGCATCTCTTTTTTATGAAAGCGTTTTGAGAGATTGAGACTAGCTCTTCAAGTTTCGGTGCCAACCTATTAGCAAGAATTTTGGTGATGATCTTCATGAAGCTATTGATGAGGCTAATTGGCCTGAAACACTCCAATTTGTCTGCATTTTCCTTTTTCGGGAGAAGAAT
Source organism: Guadua angustifolia (assembly GCA_036346375.1). Lineage (NCBI taxonomy): Eukaryota > Viridiplantae > Streptophyta > Magnoliopsida > Poales > Poaceae > Guadua > Guadua angustifolia. The sequence goes on from CM070512.1 coordinate 36,559,797, forward strand.
AATATTTGCATTATTCAACTTATGCAGGTGTTCGTGGCGGAGAATGAAGAAGTCCTTGATTGCCTCAACCAGGTCGGTCTTGATGATATGGAGGCATTTTTTGTAGAAGAGACCGATGTATCCATCCGGCCTAGGTGATTTTTGCGTCGGTAGTTCCTTAATGGTGTTGGTGACTTCGTCATCAGTGATCTGGCATTCAAGGTCACTGAGGTCCCTTGTCAAGTAGCCTAAGGAATCCCAATGAAGCGCTTTGCCCCTCGGTTCATGATCCCCCAGCATCTTCTTGAAATATTGATATGCTTCATTTAACTTTTCTTGTTGCTCGAACAATGCTTGGCCTTCCCTTTTAAGCACTCGAATAAGATTTCTCTGGCGTCTTGAGCTGGCCATCAGATGGAAAAAACGAGTGTTGGCATCCCCCAACCTGATTTTAGTTAACCTTGAGTGTTGTCTCGCCCTGGCTTTCTTTATCACCGCCAGGCCAAGCAGTTTGAGTTTTAGAATTCTTCGCAGCTCAACTTCATTGCTTGATAGCGAGCGTCTTTCTTGAGTACATTCAAGGATCTCGATTGTAACCCGGATCAAGGCTGATTTTAACGCTAGCTCCGTGATTATTTTCTCCTCCAAACTTTTAGAGCCTTAGCCGCTCGCTCATCTTGACGATAGCCTTAGTAGTGCGTCCGCTGTTGGATCGGTTGCATCCATGATCAGCAATCTGCTTTCTGAAACCCGCATCTCAACCCAAGAGGGACTCAAAATGGAAACCCTTGAAGAATTGAAAGGTTGTGTTTCCTTGCATGAGAAGCGGGCAATGATCCGATGTCATGGTTGGCATTACGCATGTGTCGGCAGATGGGAATAATTCATGCCATTCAGTTGTGGCCAAGAAACGGTCTATTCTTGTCATTGTGGGCTGGTCCTGCTCATTTGTCCGTGTGAGCGTCTCCCATGTAGATCAAGCTCCAATAACTGCAGTCTGTTTATGACTTGATTGAAACATTGCATCATTCTTCTACTAGTCGAGCCTCGTTTCTTTTCACTCGCTTGTCCGATGAGATTGAAGTCACCTAAAATCAACCAACTTTGCATCATCGTTTCCTTGCAACGCTTCCACTCATTGAGAAAATCTCTTGTCCTGAACCGACCGAGGGTAAACCCCGTGATGTCCCAAGACAACGATCACATCTGGAGTTGAGTGTTGCCGTGATTGTATTCGTAGGTTCTAGGGTTTTGAAGGTCAAACAGTCATCGAGGACCGCAAGCGAATGCCTCCCGAGGTTCCTTTGGACGGCAACCAAATGGCTCGCTTGGCTAATCTCGCACCGACAGCTTTCAATTAGCAATCTGTGGACCAGCCTAGCAATTTTGTTTCTTGCGCATAAACAATAGTAGCACCAGCTGGATGGATAAGCTGTTTGGTACTCTCTATTCACCGGGTTGTTTAACCCCTAACATTCCAAGATAAAACCGCACAATTGCTAGCCATGCGGAGGTTGAGTCACCACTTCATTTTGCCCCGGCGGCAAAGAACCCACCCGGGCCTTTACGGGATCAAGGCAAAAACGCCAACCCCGGCAAGGTGAACCAGCCATCATAGCGCTGGTGTAGCGTGTGGCACCAACTCGCCAGCCCGGATGCATGAAGCGATACGCCACGCAGACCATCACGTAACAAGCGTAATGTAACATGGCCAAGTCTCGGGTTGATGCTAACAATGGTGCAAACCGCAAAGCACGAAACACATAGCGCAGAGCGGACTAACAATGATACACATAGCGCCAAACATGGCTTGCGGCGAGACAGACATGCAGGACATTGTTTAGCTCGACTGACTGAGGAGGCACAAATCGGACCGCCAAGCACAAAACACATAACAATACACATAACACGATCGGGCATATAGCCGACTACTTTGCACAACATACCAGACTGACCGGACCATCGAACCGGCAACCTTGCACAATATCCCTAACTTGGTCGATACATATAGCCGATAACCTTGCGTAACACGTAACCACACCGATCGATGAAATGCGCGCGGTGGTTGGCATTATGAAGCGCTGTCGACGCCGGGAGAACCACCTTGGTGACTTCTGGTTTTGGCCGAGAACAGACCAGATGAAATTGCGACAACTCATTTAGTGTCATGAGAAGAAAATGCAAGCCCCTCGATCAAGAGTTCCACCCTTCTCATGCATGTAGTTGGAGCTCGCTCTGCGGTCGTTTGCTTTTTCCTTTTATGTTTGGTCTTGGCGTGATTGACCAGTTCCTGAATCGCCTCCGCTCTTTTCCTTGCTCAATGGATTTTCGAAGGAGGAAGCAAGCTGCACAAATAATTCATCATTTGAGCGTTCTTTTGGTGCGTTGTTGTTTTGTGTTTGTGGGGATAGATCGCGAGCTTAGCTACCGTAAGTCGCTGAGCTAGTCATAGTGGACTTTTATTGGCTCCAATTCTAGCTTTTTTTTCGCTAACCTCGAGCTTTTCCTAAGGGAGTATCCTCTGAGGTTGTCCTTGACACTTCGAAATGGGCAAGGTGCGATGTGTTGGGGCAAGGGGGGGGGTAAGGATTATGGGGACTTCCGGGTTATGTGAGACGGCACTAATAAACTCTTCCACCCCTGGCCGGTTATTAGGAGTATTCATCACCGGACTGGATATGTTTTGGTCTGAAGGTGGATTGGGTTGTGGTGATGCCGGAGGGCTATCCGACGTCGCTGCTTCTGGAGACACCAGCCAAACCGGTTGCGATGCTGCTGGGCGTCCGCTTACAGGAACTAAGGTTTCTTGGGCATTAGTTATTGGTGTGGGGATTTCGGTCATTACAGTGGTTGATGCATTCTTTTGAACTGATGATGACCTAGGTGTCAGAGTGTGTGTGTTCTAAGACAGCTTCGGTGCCAGTTGCTCCAAGGTTGGCTTTGGTGATGTATTATTTTCAGCTGGTGTTGGTTGAGTTGGTGACTGTTGTGCTGCATAATTTTCAACCGGCGAAGGCTGAGGTGGTGCATTATTATCAACTGGTGCTGGGGCTTCGGTCATTGGAATGATTGATGCATCATTTTCACCTGGTGATGACTGAGGTGTGAGTATGTTTTGAGACTATTGCGGTACCAAGTGTACCGAGGATGGCATTGGTGATGCCTGTGACCTACTGTGATGAGTCTGCCGCACAGAGACTGACAAGACAAGCTCTTCATCATCCCCCTTTTCCAACTGAGTGTCTATTGGGGGGTCGGGAGGTGAAAGAGGCAAGTGCACCAGTGAACTAGAAGGATGTGATTCAATGTGGACTTGCGAGTGCTCTTGCAGTAAATCATTGTGCACAAGATAAGGATCTTCATTACTACTGACAAGAGGATTAGCCTGTTGCAATTCAGAGTGGAGAGGTGAGATATTACTCGGACGTACCTACACACCCAACCTAGTGTGTGCGGGTAAGGGCCGTTCCAGCAGAAGCTCCACCGGAGAGGGGTGAACCACTCCAGTTCCACGAAAGCTCCTTTTATGTGGTTGCACCGGAGGATCAGCAAAGGAGACTTTTTTGTTGCTAGTCCTTCGCCCCCCTGGCAGTCTGATGACGGATCTGAGATTCCAAGGCGCCCTCTGCAGCTCGTGAAGTTGTCGTCGGAAGCGTCGGGTAGACGACCCAGTGATACCCCTCCAGGAGGTGCTGTGGCGGGTCTTCTTCACCGCCTCTGCATCTAGCATCACGGGCCCAGCTGGATACACTGCGGAGTCTGCGAGCGCTGCGATGACGGTCATCACGGCTGTGGTCATCTTCGTCGTCGTCATGTCGGCGGCGGTGTCCATACTCTCTGGATTCGTCTTGCTCTATTCTGCCCCTTCTTTCACCGACTTCATCCGGAGTGCCATAGGACCAAACAAATTCACGTCGCTGTTTGCGATTGGGGAGACCTCCGAAACCACTGCGGCCCCGGAGGAAAGAGAGATCTTCAACCACCTCCAAGTGGTTGCGCAAGGTGAAGACCTGTCCACGCTTGAAGTCCGTTGGCTCGTCGTAGCGGATGTCCGCCAGCGGCAGCGGGACGCTAGTTGGTGGGAGCTCTCTGTCCGGCTCGATGACCGTGAGGGCGACCTCCTTCGGTATTTCATTCGGGTCCGAGCACCACACCCAGAGGTCGAAAGACCGGGTGCGCTCGCGGCGCCTGGTACGCTCTTGGACATAGTGGATGGCGCAGCAGCCTCCCAGAGCCCTCGCCACGACGTCTTCACTCCAGCAATGCACCGGAACCCCTTCAACTCTGACCTTGGCGCGGAACTCAAAGTTGACATTCGAGGCGTAGTGGTGCTCGGACCAGGCCGCTATGCTGAATTGTCGGCCATGGTACGGCACCACCGCAGCGCCCACCACCCTCCTCCGTATCGCCGGGTCGGAGAAAATGATGAGGAACTGCTCGGGGAAGTGCTTCAGAAGTTGGAAGTCGCGGTGGCCGAGGTTGAAGCGGGCGCGCAGCATATCACCCACGACGTATGGCTCGACGTCTTGGCTGTTCCCGTCAAACCAACAGACCGCCGCCCGGTCGATGAGCTCGTCACGTTTGCGCTTGATAGCCCCAGTAGCAGAGATTGCGCAGTAGGCCTTGTTCGGCCTAGCCCTGGGATCTCCTGGGTATCTGGCCATGGGACGCTTCGCAAGGAGAACGTCGCGGTAGGATTTGGAGCTGGAGCGTTGGGAGCTGGAGGAGTGTTCTGGGCTGGAGGAGTTGAATGTTGGATGTTGATACCTCTGGACACTTGGCCTGGGTTGTACATTTGAAGCACCAGCACTTCCTCTCAGGCATCGAAGAGCCTTATGCCCCAAACGGAAGCATTTCCAGCACCTCACCGGGGTTTTGCAGTAGCCAGCAATGTGGTCCGGTGAGAAACAATTGAAACATTCCCCGCTGAGTTTCTGTTTGAAGAAGGCAGCTCCAGAGAGACGATGGATAGGTTGAACTAGGCTGCCCACACGAGATGAATGTGTCTGACTTTTTCTCCACCAGTGCCTCGGCAACACACGATTCCATCCGTCTGCTTCCACCTCTGGTGCCCTGGACTTCAATGCTTCACTCTCCTGGCGATGCCAGACCTTCGAACAGCTTCCTTCACCCAGCTTGGATTGGGTAGCTCTGAAATGCTGCCTTGATTCATCCTGGAGCCCTAAGCCCGAGCAGCGCCCTACGCTAGGGGGTGGAGAGGCGATGGCTTCTTCTTGAATTTCTTTCCCCTTGCGAGAGGCTGGAGTGGACTGTCTCAGGGACTTTCCTACCGATTGTAGGCTTGAAAGCTGCCCTGCGCCTTGGTCTTCAATGCCGTCACGGTGTTGTGGTTGGGTTTTGCAGCGACTTGTCATGTCACCCTCAGAAGACGTGTGCCACCCTAGCGCCATAATGCCTCTGAGCCCATTCCCCTTGTGCCCGGACGAAGCAGCAGCAGCCTGTCCAGGCCGGAAGGGGGCTTCTACGTGATCTCTCCGCAGAGCAATCGAAGAAACCAGAGGATCTGGAGCTGCATTCCCAGCGCCAGCCGCGCCGCTTTGCCCGCTTGGACCCTCCGGGGGATGGCCTTCGAACCGGAAGCAGGACGGTTTCTTCCTTGGAGACGGGGAAGCAGCATGAGGGGATTTCGGATCCGGGAGAGATTTGGCTGAATTAGTTGGTGATTTGGCTAGATCTGGCTCGGATCTGTGGTAGGAGGTTGGGGGTGGCGGCGGTGGGGAGGGGAGGGGCGAAGGGACGACATCTTTCAAGTCTTTGCTCCTCATCCAACATTAATTTTCAGTGAACATAAACAGTGAGTGCACTTAGGAACTGATTACTAACATGGTATCAGTCATCAAACATAAGCCTGCAATGCACCAACAAAATGTATAAAGAGTGGAAAGTGCGGGAAAATATGAAGTGAAGATTAGTAAGCAGTTGACGCTGCAATGGTCACTTTCAATAGCATTGTCACTTAAACGGTTCTTCAAAATCATAGAAAATAGAAAATCGAGTAATCAACCTTTGAGTAAAACGAAGCAGCACCTGTTACGTGAGCTCCAGAATGAACATAAGAATCCATGGCAGGCAAAAACTTGGCATAGCATTTTAACAAACAAGATGGGGTAGCAAACTGATATATGATGACTAATAAAACAATTCAACAGAGATCAGTTGAACAATCTGACAGCACAAGGGCATGTTACTCACATATAGATATAAGCTACCACGGACAATAACAGAGGAGATTGACAGTTAAAAGTTTTTAGGCCATTAATATCATACCCTGTGTCTGAAACACTGCAGAGGCTCACGGTTTCTCCTGTTCTCACGAGAGCGCACCCGGGCAATGTGAGCATGGATTGCACATGAAACACAGTGATGCACCTAAAATTTATCAGTGCTAGGACACTAGAAGAGCACGTCTTCTTGACTAGCACACCAATCCATCCCCACCATGGCTAATCACGACCCACAGCGACACATCAGATCACGAGCCAAGTCGCCGCGACAAGCGACCAGCGTGCCTACCTTGGGGCAGGACTTGGCGTAGTTGCGCCAGCCATTCCTGCGCTTGAACGTTTTCAACACAGCGACACACGGAAACGAAGCCGTGAGAAGGAAGCGGTGAGGGCGAGGAGAGAGAGAGAGGGAGTTAGGACCCGGGGCCAGGGTTTCGAAGGAAGGGGACACTTGCCATGTCGGGAGGAGGCGGAGGCGGATCTCCACGGTTTGAGGAGAGCGGGGAAGAAGGCGGCGGCGGCGCAGAGACACCGGGAAGAGAGTTCTCCTCTTCCAGTTTATCTCTGCAGTCCACCTTCAGATTTAACAAGGATACCAAGTAAATTAAACAGCTGAAAAGTAATAATACTATCAAAACTAAAGTTGATCAGTTTATAAAAAGTAGAAGATACGACATAGAACTTGCAAATTTCATCCAATTTATCGCAGTTACCATCAAAACTCTACTGATTAATGTGAAGTAGGCCTAAATTACAAATTCCAATCGATACCATTCAACATGCTCAAGTAACAACAAGTAAGACAGGAACTTGACCGTCCAACCTAACTAGAGAATGTGGAACAAAGTTTCATGTTTACACAAATACAACCAACCAACCAAGAACAGGGAAACTATTCCAGGACTGTTGCGGGCTGTGAAATCCATTTGGTCTTTTTGCAAAACATGAGCTAATCTCAGATATTCTTCTTCTTATGTTGGACGCATTGTGGAATCATACTTTATATGGAAAAAACAGAAAGCGTCAAAACCTGCTCCTTAGAGTTCAGCACAGGAGGTCCCCACTTGTAATTACGTACCACCCCTAAACCAGAGCATGAAAATTCTTATGCTAAATGAAGGCGGCAACTAACCCTGACTCTACCATAGCCTTTAGCCTTTGATTGAATCTTGCAGAAGTTTAAACACGAACGCAATCCAAATTTTCATGAACAGTCCATTCCAATCTGTATAATATGAACGCAATGCAGGCTGCAGGCCGTAGCAATTCCAAAACTATTTGGGGAAAAGCGCATCAAAATCGCCCAGAACGATCAATGGTGGCCAAGCATACGAGCATACCAGTTAGGCTAGTGTATCTGTGACGGACGGTGCTGATCAGTGGGAGGAAGAAGATATGAACATCCAACGGCTGAGGAGGACAAACAGCGATTGTCAATAATTACTGTAGTTATAATTTGTTTTCAAACTGAACTTTCATTTAGTTACGAGTAGTCAGTTGACTTGGGTAAGTAATCGGTTGAAGTGGATAAAATGGTAGATGCGCTAGATCCTGGGAGGGTATAAAGCCTGTGTAATGGGAAAGGGGAAATCAGACTGAAAAGTTGAATGGAAATTCCTGGTTGCTTTTGCTCTGCACTTTCTGCTTTCGAGGTTGTTTTCTTCCTGAAATCCTCTCGTCATTCTGGTTGCTTGCAGTCTCATGCCCCAAATTGAGTTGGTGGCAAAGGGATGTGTCAATTGGTATCAGATTCACATTCGATCCGGCTTGGAGCTGTAAAATCCTAGAAGGAGGTTGGGGAACTCGAAATCGAAGCAATTCGATTATGACGATCCCTGTGATATACCAAGATTCTAGTTGGCTTGGCTCAGTTCGTTCATCACGGTGCCTCCAAAACCTTCAGTACAAACCCAGTTCGTCTTAGAGGCAATGGGGGAAACGGAGGGACAATCGTAAGAGAGATTATTCGTGATTAAGGAGAGTCTGGACCTTCTGTTTGCACGGGTAGGGATGATCGACACAACGCAACAACAGCTGTTTACTCGAACTGAGTTAACAGTCAGGGCAGTGGAGCAAAATGCAAAGGAGCAACAGCTAGTCACGAAACAACTGGAGGCAACATCCCAAGCGGTGGCTAGAATTACTTTCGGGTGAGTGTTGGAGGTAAATCGGAATGGTGATGGGGTCTGCGTCAGCTGTGGGAAAGGTGATACTCACACCAACACTGTAGGAACCATGGGCAAGGGTAGAGGATGAACCCTCACCAACCTCTGGTAGTATGTGCACCAGGTGTTCGACGGGTGCCGAGCAAGAAACATTAGGGCTGAACTCACGTCTGCCATGGGAAACCAGAGGACAAGTTAGAAACCCTCTGCGCAAGCTATCCTTTCCCAAGTTTGATGGAGAGAGCCCTTGACTTTGGCCTGATAAGTGCACTGACTATATTAGGTTGTTCAATATTCTGGAGGGACTGTGGGTGAGTGCTACGATCATGCATATGGAAGGCAATGCAGCTCGGTGATTACATGTATACAATACTTAGAATGAATTGGGAGATTGGGGCTAGTTTATCCAAGAGTGGAAATGAAATTTGGGGCATTTGACCATCACAAATTGTTAGGGGAATTGGTGGAAATCAAGCAAACGGGCACTGTGGTAGAGTAGAAGGCTCAGTTTCTACCTCAGTTTGATGAGTTAATGTGAGATTATGATGCATATCCCCTATTACGGTGAGGAGTTATTTGTTTCTCATTTTGTGAAAGGTTTAAAAATGGAGTTGCGAGGAGCTCTGTAGGGACAAGTTCCAGAGACGGTGGATCGAGCAGCTTTGTTAGCCCGAGTACAACAGGATGTGATTGACCGTGGTAAAATCTGGAAACATAAATTTGGAGTCAGCCGAGATGGAGGATGGATGAACAAAGCAGAAACTCAGCAAAATAATCTGAAGTTAGGTCATGAAGATTTGTGGAAGGCAAGGCAATTGCGAGAATATCGTTGTGCCAATGGTCTGTGCTATCAATGTGGGGAGAAATATGAGCCCAACTATCACCTTCAGTGTAAGAAAATGGGGCAGGCATAACTACAGGCTATCACCGTGGGAGGGCAGGGAGAGGTGCTATTAGATGTTGTGCTCGATCTATTGGAGGCAACTAAGATAAACCAAGAAGAAACATACAATTTATCACTCAACACGTTGTCGGGTACCGAAAAGGTGGAGACAGTGTGTATCTTGGCATTAGTTAGAAATCAAGTTATGTTGTTTCTATTGGACTCGGGTAGCTCACACAGCTTTCTGAATGCTGGCTTTCTACATAGAATCGGCTGTGTACCCAAAAAGGCAAAACCGATTGAGGTGCGAGTGGCGAATGGTGAATTGTTACAGTGTGACAGTTAGGTGCCACAACTTGAATGGTGGTCACAGGGTCATACCTTCCAAACAAACTTGAGGGTATTAGATTTGGGAGCTTATGATGCAATTTTGGGCATGGACTGATTAAGGGATCATAGCCCCATGACCTGTCACTGGAAAGATAAGGTAGTAGAATTTGACCATCATGGCAACCGGATTCGATTGCTAAGAGTAAAAATTGGAGGAAAGGGAGAGATGAAATCATTGACCCTATATCAACTAGACAAGTGGGGAAGAGGCAATAAAATATGGGCAATGGCAATAGTGCAACAAGAGAAGCAGTGTTCGAATGATACAATTCCAGAAGCGATTACAGCAGTAGTAGAGCAAAATTCTGCAATTTTCATCGAGCATAAAGGACTACCACCACAGGAGCCACTCCGATCAATTCAAAGCCATATCGTTGTTCTCTACTGCACAAAAATGAGATAGAACAACAAGTAACTAAAATGCTCTGAGCTAGGACAATTACCCCAAGTGTTAGTCCATTTGCTTCTCCGGTTTTGTTGGTGCAAAAAAAGGATGGTTCATGGTGATTTTATGTGGATTATCAGCGTTTGAATGATTTTACTATCAAGAACAATTTCCCTATGCCGATGATTGATGAATTACTTGATGAACTCGTTGGCACAAAATACTTCTCAAAACTGGATCTTAGGGCTATGTACCATCAGATTAGTATGAAAGAGATGGATGAAATCAAAACTACATTTAAAACTCATGATAGACACTACCAATTCAAGGTAATGCCATTTGGTCTGACAAATGCACCTGCAACTTTCCAATGCGTCACGAATTCGGTATTGGCACCATATCTAATAAAGTTTATGCTTGTCTTTATATATGATATTCTGATTTACAGTGTGGGCCTTAATTCTCATGGCAAACACTGGGCCATAGTCTTACGGATTCTATAAACAAATCAATTGTTTGTCAAGAGGTCAAAATGCACTTTTGCTTAGAGACAGTTGGAATATTTGGATCACATCATCTTAGATCAAGGAGTTGCAACCGATCCTTGGAAAATGCAAGTTATGATGGATTGCCAATACCAATGAGTATGATAGAGTTATAGGAATTCTTGGGGCTAACCGGCTATTATCAAAAGTTTTTCAAAAATTATGGAGTGATAGCAAAGCCATTGACAAATTTGTTCAAGAAGAAGGCTTTTAGTTAGGATGTCTAGGTCAAGGAGGCATTTCTTAAATTAAAATAAGCTATGTACACAACTCCGGTGTTGAAATTGCTAGATTTTGAGCAAACCTTTGAAGTGGAGATAAATGCTTGTGACCATGGGTAGGATGTGAGACCCTGTTCTGATGAACAGGAACCTACATGTGATTACTGTGCTATTCCCTGGATCAGTAGTTAGCACTCACATGTTTACAACAATTGGAATCACAACCATACCTCAATTAAATTAAAGCGGAAACTATTATATAAGGCAGATCTTACAAATCAGAGAATAGCAGCAAAAGAAGCAATATCTTGTAGTTTGCCCATCCGACCCGCAGGCAACTGACAAGGCATAAACTCCAGATAGAACACGACGAAAGGATCCTGCAACTTGCGATGAAAGAACTTCGAAGCCTCGCTAAATCTTCCACCTAAATAATAATTAAGCAAGGGTGAGTACTTTACGTACTCAGCAAGACTTGAGCAAAACCTATATTATATGCAGGCCATTTCAAAGGAAAGGCTAATACAGCTAATTTGCATAAAGCGAAATTTAATTGTAAAACAAGTTATCATTTGCAACCGGAATTTAAAAGAGCAAGTTAATTGACAAGAAATAGATACAACAGTAAGTAATACTCACCGTCCTCCACGATGTGAGTTCGAATAAGCCAAACCATAAGGTCCATCAATGCCAGCCCTTCGGCATAAAGCAACAGTTGCTAAAAACAAGTTGAGACCAAACCCATTTTGGAAAATACCAAAGACCCTAACATTGGGAGGATCTTCCCCAAGTGCCCTTGACCGCGGGTGTGGCTAATCGATTAGATCTTACACTCTGCAGAGGTGTACAACTTTACCCACAAGGAATGATCAGCTCTTTGTGCAGCGCAATTAGCACACTTCCTTTAGTCTGCCGCAGAGAGATCATACAGAGCCGTTACATTATCTAGACATGGCTTTACACCAACCCGGGACGTTAACCCTCACCCTGAAAACAGAGACACTCACCCAAGCCGTGGATCCACATTTTCACACCCAACACCACGTCTCTGTCCAGGGCAAGGCGTACACCGTTGCATTGGTAAGTAGAAACCCCTACAAGCAGACCTGACCGGAATGCCTGTGCAAACTCTCGCCTTCCTTAGATGCAAAGCCACATCTAAACAACTTAATAGGCTCAACCCGTCCCATACCAGGCCTCGTGGTTGTACGGAGTCTTGGTTATACAACGTCCCATTGCTTGGTCCTTAATCCGACACGGGCGATACTCCACCCTACACTAGTGCAAACCCATCTGCACAACCGGCTATTGCCAATAATTGCCCGCGTCAAACCATAGTTTTATTTTGGGTTTTTAATCAAAGATACCAGTAACCATTTTCCCAAAAAGGACCATCCAGGTTCCAAATAAAACATTTCAGGAAAACAATTTTAATCATGATCATCTGCCCACAATTACTAAAGCATGGCTAAGCATGGTTAATATGTTTGCGTATACCCAATTTGGCATTAAGTAATGTCTAGCCCTATTATGTGGTTATCAAGGTTCACATTTCCATAATTATCAAAGGGTTTCATGTGACAACAGGTATATCTACCAATATCACAAAATAGCAAATTTACAGAAAATAAACGTATGCATGAAACAATTTGATGAACAAAAGGAATATAAAATACTGGGATCAATATGATCAAAGGATGCTTGCCTTGCTTAATCATTGCTTACGGTGAAGATGAGGTCGCCATTGATGAAGTCGACGATGGAATCGGTGACGTCGGATTCTACACGTCGTTCAACAGAAATAAAGCAAATAACTACTTCAATAAGGGCAAAAGAAAATAGATAAATCCAAATAAAGAATCACTGCAGAAAACAGGAATGGCTTAAGAGTTTGGATTAGCTTATTTCATAACTTATGTTTTAGTTGATTAAGCAACCAAACGATTAGCTTTTAAGATAAGAGACGAACAGCTCCCTTTATAGATTAACCATCCTTGTTTTATGAATTTAAAAAGCTGTAATTGTGTATTCTTTTATTTATAATATCAAATTCAAGATGCAAACATAGTTTAGATTAATAAAATTAGATCATTAGTTACCTTGTTGAATGGTATGAATAAGTAACACTTAATCCATTAATTAACTTTGCATGAAAAAGCATTTCCCAAATGTTAGATCTGTTAAGATGGGTTACTGGTAATATATTGGTGGTTTTGAGAAGGTTCTGATGATACAAATATCTTAATTATAGACTTCTTCATTACTACCGATTCATATTATAAAGTTCAGAAGACTTAATACTTAAGGTTATTTGGTTATTAGGATTTATACGCAAACCGTGATGAAATATGGCTATTTCTTCATAATAAGGTACCATATACTTTGGACAACATATCTGGACCAATTTCATAAATTTTAGTGTTTGGATGAGACATTCTATTCATTGTTAAAAAGGCTTATATGACATTACAATTTACGATATAAGAATCGGCCAAAAGAGGTACGGGAACCGTTAACTTTTAAGGGTTTTGCACAAGCAGAAACTATATGATCCATAAGCTGTAAATAGAATATTTTCTTAGAACATAGAGGTACATATCCTAAATATCATTTCTACACTATCCTTCATAAAATTCTCATTTAGACGAGCTATTCTACAACCTGTCTAAAATGCATAAGTATTATGATTTCGGTGCAGTTCGTGGTCACTTAAGGTATTTGCGATGATAAGTTTTATATGTGAAGAAGATTATAAATGAAATGTTTTCACATATTATGATGGTATAAATATCATAGAATGTTAATGAGCTATTATTTTACTATTTTGCATTTAGACGCGATACTTTATGGGCTGCTGAAAAGGCATAAATAGTCACAAGGTTAGTACTACAAAAATCAGATTTTGTTTTTCATTTGCGACTACACTGTAACATCCCAAATTTTTTACTTTTATTTATTTAATATTATTTTATTACAATTTATGATTTTTGTGGATTTACTGGATTTTTTGAGATTTATTTGAATTATTTTGAATTAAAATATATCGCCTTTTGTCAAGAATTAATTATAAATAGATAAGTTTAAAATAAAGTTTTGCCAAAAATATTTTATTTTAGTTCAGAATGTCTCAAAGTATTTTTGAGATTTTTCTGAGATTTTTCCTGATATTTTTACTACCCTAAATAAATCAAATTATTTTTCTTATTTATTTTAAATCAAAAACCCCAGAAAAATCAGTATGAACAGTACTGGGCCAAAGCCCAGCACTGTGCGTGTGCCAGCCCAGCTATTCGGCCCGTTCATCCGAGAGAGTTAACGCGCGCCATTGGATCGAGATCCTAACGCCTTCATCAAGCCACGTCGCCAGCCAAACCCTAGCGCATGCGAGCCATTGGATTTTCATCGTAGGGTCTTCATTCAACCGCACCGATTAGGAAACCTAATAAGCCGTCGCCGTTGGATCTAAATCGTGTGGCCACTCGTCCATCAGATCAAAAAGGAAAGCTAGCGCATCGCAGCCCTTGACCGCTGATCGGATGGCTGGAGGACTTCGTGTCCGAGTCGAACTCGCCGCCGCCGTCGTATCCGTTCCGGACGCCGCCGCCGCCATGGTTTTCAATTTTACGCGCTGCCGCTGGGTATTTAAGGACCCCGAGACCCCTCCCGAGGATCCCCAGAAGTTGCCGCACCTCTTCGCCCTTGCGCCGTCGCCGGAGGAGCCCTAGAGACCGTGCTAGACCTCGTCGGAGTCCGAGAAGGCGTGTCGAGGAGTTTGCGTCGTGTTTCTGCCGTCGCCAGTGACTCTTCCGCCGAACCAAGGCCAGCCCCGAGTTCATCACGTCGAGACGCGTCGGATTCGCTACCTCTTCCTCGCCGGAGTACGCCAAAACGCCGTCGGACTTGTCGTCTTCCTCAAGTCCGGTGAAGCCGCTGTCGCCGCATCGCCATCACTGGAATCGAGGAACATCAGCCGTTGGATCGTCATCGCACGCACCGAATTCGTCCACGTCGCCTCGGTGCACAGTGATCCGCTCGGGTAAGGTTTCCACCGTTTGATTCGGATCTGATGGTTGACGTTGCGCCACGTCGATTAGGGCAATAGTGTTTAGCTCGGGTAAGTCTTGATCGTCCGATCTAGATCGGATGGCTGTAGTTTAGCCGCGTGGAAGATTAACCGTGAGCCGTTAGATTGGTTTTAAACGGTCCAAATTATGCCACGTGTCAGCCGTATCAGCTCAGCCTAGGGCTGACATCAGCTGACGCATTAATTTGGATTTTTTTCTTTATAAAAATAATTCAAATATTTCGTATTTTCCAATTTTATGGATTTTTCAGGAATTTGAATTTTTTGAGGACTCGTTCTCCCTCATACGAACTCCGATTGAGGTGATTCAAATTCGTAAAAATTTGTAAAATTGAGATCTATCTAATGGTGAATTTTTTGGATTTTTAGAGTTTGTTTGTTCTTTAGTTTTGGTGTTTATTGCTATTTCTTTTCGATTCGCGTAGACGTTGAATTGTGCGAGGCTTCGGAAGGGGAATTAGCAACTCATGAACAATTTTCAGACCAAGACCAGGAGCTTAACCAAGGCAAGTTGTGCTTTGATCATGTTGAACCCATGTTAGGAAAAATTGCTATTTTGATTTACCTTATTGCATATTATTTTATGTGTATAAATGATTTCAACTTAAATTTGGGATTAGCTAATATACCCTTTGAATTACAACCTACCTTGTTATTTGTATGCCATAACCCACTTGTCACCTTAGGTTGGTTCACTATAGTTGATTAATAATGGAATCAACATGGATGGTTAGATCGAATTAGAATTGCTTAGCCATGCTACGTCATCACATGTTTATGAAATGTTGGTTATTAATCTTGACTAATGGAATATGGAACAATGATATTAATTTGTGTGTCATGTGTGGTCACACAAAGAGATTGAGTTGTCGTGGCGGGGAGGTCACACAACGATGTTGATTTGTGAATAGCACGTGGTGCTTGGTAACCGACCGGGGGTTAATCATTTTAGATTGAAGCAAGTAGTAAGGGGCAAGTGTGCTGGGGGGGCCCGGTGGGGCTGAGGGTATGTGCAAGTCTTGCTTTGATCAATCCTAAGGACTTAACCTTGCGAGCCTTTGACCTGAGTCAATCGTGCAACCACATGTCTGTTATGGGGCAGCCTATCTGACTAATTTGCAAATGCTTAGCTTGAGTGCTATCGTGATGGTGTGAGTCCGGGGGTACGGAGAAAACTCACATGGCGCAAGAGGGGGGTCCTGTCGTGGTGGTGTAACCCTTCAGTGTTGAAACCTCAGCGGGTAGCACTGGGTTAAGAGGATGCATTGTAAAGGCTTTATTATAATCATTCGCCTGTGTGGTGCATGGTTGTATCATGTGGGTAAAGTGCATAACCTCTGCAGAGTGTACAAACTATTCAGATAGCCGTGCTCACGGTATTGAGCAATGCTCGGGAATTACAGTCAAGGGGTAGTTAATTAAAATGGATAAATGCTTGGGATGGCAGGATGCCATGTGGATAATGAAACTTGACTTACAATGGAAAAACTTGGTTTAATTGAGAAATGCTGAATCTATCTACTATTGTTATTTTTTATTACTGTCTTTTCAATCTATGAACTGTACTTGTTTATAAATGTTGCTTTACTGCAAATAGCCATTGTTAGCCATTCCTTTGGAATAAGCCTTGCATATAGCTATGGTAGAATTGCATTCTGTGCACAACTTGTTGAGTACGTGTTGGTGTACTCACCCTTGCTTAAACAACCAACAAATAGTGGAGGAATCATCGCCCGAGTTGGAGGAGGATTTCCAGGTGGACACGAGTCACTAGGCCAAGCCTCGTCCGTCGCCTGTGGTGTGCTGATGGGACATCTACGTCTTTCTGCTATTTTCCGCTGCATTTGGCCAAGGTTATTCCCAGTCTAAGCCATGTGGCAGAATAATGTAAGTGATCATAAGATCATACACTAGTTATATTAAATAAATAAAGTCTTATTATTCTTATCGATGTGTATGATGTGATGCTTACCGATGTTAAGCTGTGTGCACCAGCGCTGATCCTGGGACTAGTGCGGTATAACACAATGGGTTCAAATTGGTGAATTCGGGTCCCGACATACACTATACAGGATAATTTATCCATTTTTTAGGCATAAGTAGGGGATGACTATAAGAGTGTTTTAAAACTAATTCTGTGATATTTTACTTTCATCTGAGGTGTTTTCCACATAAATGACCATTAGGGCCTAATACGTACTTAGTCCAAACTTGTATACATATGAAGTATTTTTGCCTAACCAAAAAAGATATTATTCATCAATGTTATAGGATTTGGTCTTGTCAAATTTGAACTTAGTTTATGAAAGTTATGACTATTCGGATAACACAAGTATTGATACTTCAGCTACGTGGTTAAGTGTTAATCATAACCTTATAATAGTGATTCTTACTATATTACATGGTCTGATCATGCAAGGCATTCAGGAACTAGTTATTCATGCATTAGGACTTACTTGTGACATTTTCTACATACCTGGTTGATCATTCTCAATTCTTTAGGTACATATAACATGGAGGCATATATTGCTTAAGAATTTAAGTACAGACTACAATTCATTATGGTTATTTTTGTTGTAGCAGATAACATGGTCCTAAAGAGCCTTTCTCTTACCTTTTTACTTATTTATGAACTTTATTTATGTACTAGTTACCTATATATATATACATACATCTTTTCCATGTGAACTATTTACTATTCATAAAAACAAATCTAAATCAAGCTCCTACTTTAATCATTTCAGCATAATGAGGTAGCCTACTGCCATATAAATGTTTATAAATCAATTTCATTTATTTCAGATTCCTTTTGCATAATTTATTCATTTTTGAGTATTTATTGTATTGAAAATAACCTTTGGTATAAAATGATTCAAACAAAGGTGAAATATAAATGTTTTTATATATTTGAGTTTCTGGTAGCATAAGGATTCTAACAAAATTAGTTTCATTAAATTTTGAGTTTGTTTACAACATTTTAATATATAGTACGTGTTGGTGTACTCACCCTTACTTAAACAACCAACAAACAGTAGAGGAATCATCGCCCGAGTTGGAGGAGGATTTCCAGGTGGACACGAGTCACTAGGCCAAGCCTCGTCAGTCGCCTGTGGTGTGCTGATGGGACATTTACGTCTTTCTGCTATTTTTTGCTGCATTTGTCTAAGTTTATTCCCAGTCTAAGCCATGTGGCAGAATAATGTAAGTGATCATAAGATCATACACTACTTATATTAAATAAATAAAGTCTTATTATTCTTATCGATGTGTATGATGTGATGCTTACCGATGTTAAGCTGTGTGCACTAGCGTTGATCCTGGGACTAGTGCGGTATAACACAGTAGGTTCGAATTGGTGAATTCGGGTCCCGACAGAGGTGGTATCAAAGCATACTGACCGTAGGACTTGGCCTTAGTTAGCATGGTGGTGTCTTAGGAGTGTCCAAAACTATTTTCTAAATGAAAAATCTAAATTTGATTAAAACAACACTCTTGACTCATCTTATTCTCCGCTCCTTACCTTTGCTGAATTTTCATCATTAAAATCAAGGACTTATCTATTTCCCATTTTGAATAGATGAGGATGATCCAAGAATTCGGGGAGCTTGAGGGAGGATACGCAGTTGAGCTATGGCGTATGATGAGGATGCTTGGAGGTTTCGATAGGCCAATCTACCGGGGATCTACCATAGTACGGGCTGGACTCGACATCGGCTGGAAAGTTCAGATTATGATCTACGCCCGAGAGAGGACAAGAGGAAGTCGTTCCATCCGCATCACCGTCAGGAAGTCTACATCTGAAGCCGGGATCCAGGAGGCAGCACGTATGGCAATGAGACAGATTGCTCGTACCTATTCCAAGGAGTTGGAAGGCACCGTATTCCGTCATCATCCACGCCGAGACAACCGTCATGACCGGGAGCCAATAAGAGAAGAGAATGCCACGATTGCTTATCTGGCAAGATATGTCATTGCTCAAGAGGACGCGATAGATGAGATGGTTCTGGAACTACAGAGGACTCGCAACGAGGCCAAGGAAGAGAAGACTCAGCTACAGGAGGTCCTAGCTCAATCTATCCAGAGGATCCGCGAACTAGAGGATGCGCTGCACGGACCTGAGTCAGGATCAGAAAGGGAGCTGCACGACCCAGACTCTGAAGAATCGGAACCCGAGTCAGATCTTGAGTAGTGAGCATTAGGTTTAGCAGTTGAGACTCAGATGTTGAGTCGCGTCAATAAGAGGACCTTATCCACTTGTAATAGACGTTAAGGTTGAGTGCTTAGTTTGGATTTTAATGCTTGCTGGTTGTGCAGTATGTGTTGCAAAGCTTTTAGGCTTTTGTGAGCAACCATACCAAGTTAAGTAATAAAGATAATAAATTTTGGGTTTAACCTATCTTCCCCGTTTTAGAAATTCTTACATCTTATCTATGCTATTTCTATCTCTCCTAACCCAAAAAGCAATCAAGTAGATAGTGAACACTCGGGGTAACAACGGTGCATCAGGAAGTGGCCTTCGCCAGAATGATAATCCCAATGATGGAACGCCACCGCAATCAGCACCGCCAGTAGATCTGCAGAACTTGGGAGCTTTCTTAGCTACACAAACTCAGCTTATGCAAACAATGATGCAGCAAATGCAGAATATGACCAACCAAGCTGTAGGAAACAACAACATACAACAAAACAATAATGGGCATCATTCCCATTCTAAGCTGTCAGATTTTATGAGGACACGCCCTCTGACCTTCTCAGGCAATGCTAATCCTTTGGAGGCCGATGATTGTTTGAGGACCATTGAGAGGAAGCTACACATCACGCAGTGTGAAGGAAATGAGAAGGTGTTGTATGCTTCACATCAGCTGGAAGGAACTACCGCAGAATGGTGGGAGAACTATTGTGCAGCACATGAAGCCCCACAGGAGATTACTTGGGAAGAGTTTTCAGCTGCCTTTCGTCAGTATCATGTTAGCAAGGTAGGGTGTAATTCAAAAGGTACGTTAGCTAATCCCAAAACTAAGTTAAAATCTTTTGTACACATAAAATAACATGCATTAGATTTAAATCAAAGATAGCAATATTTCCTAATATGGGTGCAACATGATCAAAGCACAACTTGCCTTGCTTAAGTTCCTGATCTTGCTCCGAAGATTGCGCTTGAATTATTAATCCCTCCTCCGGAACCTCGCTCAACTCAACGTCTACGCGAATCGAGAAGAAATAACAAATAAACACCAAGAACAAATATCAAATGAACTCAAAAATTCAAATAAAAATCACCATTAGATAGATCTCAATTTTACAAATTTTTAGGAATTTGAATCACCTCAATCGGAGTTCGTATGCAAAAGTTATAGCCTTTAGAAGTTTAAAAACAATTTAAATCGAATTTCCAGATTTATCATAATTATTTTTATAAAGAAAAATCCGAATTATGACGTCATGCTGACGTCAGCCCTAGCCCAAATTGATCCGGTGCTAACACGTGTCCCCTCGACACTGTTCCGTGGACCCGGTGCACCATGGACTCGGTCCACCGTGAACTACGGGTACTGTGCCGTGGACCAGCTGATGTCATGATGACGTCAGCCGCCACGTGTCGGCTCCTGATTGGTTCGGCTCGTGAAGCGATCTGGTGCACTCATCAAGATCTAACGGTCACCGGCTATGCGTCTACGTGGCTAAACCTGAGACATCCGATCTCAATCCAACGGCCAACCTTTACCCGAGCCCTTTACTATTCCCCCCTGCTACGTGGCTCAATCAGGTCCGCTTACCTTTGATCGGATGGTGAATATTTACTCGAGCGAGTCACTATTTAATCGGCGATGTGGCACGATCCGAGGTGCTCATCCGCAATCGGACGGCCAAGACTTACCGACGCTTGCACTACCTATCGTACCTGACGTGGCTTGATCCAAACCATTCACAGAAGATCTAACGGTGGATGCTTACCCGAGTTGTTGCACTGTTTTACGAGGCGATGTGGACAAATCCCGTGCGTGCAAGGATGATCCAATGGTCCACGAAGCTTGAATCCGACGACAACGATGCGGCGGCGTGGTTCCACCGGAGTCGAAGAAGACAACCTCCCCGACGGCGTTTCGATGCGTTCCGGTGAGGAAGAAGTGACGCAACGGCTGCGGCGCACCCCGGGGAACTCAGAGCTGGCTTCAATGCGACGAAAACGTCACCGGCGGCAATTGAATCCCCTCGGAAATGCTCCTCTAACTTCGACGAGCTCGCACGACTCCCTCGGTGACTCTCCGACGACGGCGCAACAAAGAAAAGACGCGGCGGACTGTGGCGAGTCTCGGCAAAGGTGCTCCGGTCCTTAAATACCCGTCGGCATGCGCGCAAACATGGAAATCATGGCGGCGGTGTCCATATCCAGTACGATGGCGGTCGTCCGAGTCCTTTCCGGAGACGATGCACGGCCACCGTTCGATTTCCATCCGAAGGCCGAGATCTTCCATGACGTGGCGCACTCCAGATCAGAGGCGAAGAACATCGACCACACGATCTTGATCCAATGGCCCGGATAAGGTAGGGTTCCGAATCGGTATGTTTGATGAAGACCATCTGATGATCATCTGACGGCTACGAAGCGTTAGGGTTTATTACTTATGCGTGTTAATGAAGTCCATCGGATTGCGATCCGACGGTCCGCATCGACGGCTTCATATGCATAGTGACGGGCTGCACGACGCACAGTTCCGGGCCGAGCCCAACACTATTCATAGCGAATAACTCGATTTTCAATTAAAAATAAATAAGAAAAATAATTTGATTTATTTAGGGCAATAAAATATTCTAAAAATTCCGGAAAAATCTCAAAAATACTTTATGATATTCTGGACTTAAATAAAATATTTTTGGTAAAACTTTATTTTAAACTTTTTCTTTAATAATTATTTCTTGACAAAAGGTAATATATATTATTTCAAAATAATTCCAATAATTCCCGGAAAATTCAAATAAATCCAGAAAATTCACAAAAATCATAAATTGCAATAAAATAATTTTAAATAATTCCAAAGTCAAATTTTGGGCTGTTACATTGGAGGATGAGAAGCAGTAACCATCTTGCCATGTCGGCAAGGAGAGCAAACTAAATCTTTGACCATCTTGAGTTTGGGCAAACCACAAATGAGATCGTGACTGCTAACTCGGATCAGATGATCAAAACTGATATGACCAAGTCTCATATGCTAGAAGGAGAGATCATGGGACTCAGAAGCAATCAAACATCGAAGAGAGTCTCTAGAAGAAGCAGAAAAATCAGCACGAAAGACTCTCCCAAATCTAGTAATCCCGCAAACTAATTCTCCAGATGAATCAAGGATTCTACAAGCATTACTCTTGAAGCTTACCTCGAAAGAGTCATCGATAAGCTAAGAAACAGAAAGTAGATTGTACTGCAGCTTACTCACTAAGGCAACATCTTTAAGAATGAAATTATCGTTAATGCAGATGGCACCTTTAGCAATACTCGACTTGAAGAAGCATCCCCAAAAGTGATTAACTCATCACCGGGGGCTCGGACTAGGGAAGAGAACCAACGAGAATCTCCGGTCATATGACGAGAACATCCGGAGTAAAGAATCCAAACCTCTCCCTTCTCCATCCGACGAACCTGATCAAGTCACAAGAGAGAGAAATGACTCAGTACTGGGAAAGAGTGAAGACTTGGGAACCCAATACTGAACCACACGACACCTCAGAGTACCAGTCACAGAGGAAGACTGGACTCGAGTGTCTCTCTGACACTGAATTCTCACAGGATCAGGAGCAACTCTAGTAGATGATCTAGGAGCCAAAACTGGGTTAGTCTGTCGTGGTGCAAAGGCAGGACCATCCCAGTGAGGCTGCCTATACCTCCTACTAGAAAACACTTCACGTCGTTGATATCTATCTCGATGGGAAAAACAAGGAATATCAAGAGGACGGCAGGTAGACTGACCATGAACAGCTCCAGGACTAAAACTCAAAGAAGTAGCGTGAAAACAAAGTCCTGGACGCTGCCCAAAAGCAGGAGACTTTCTAGTCTGTCTAGAAGCATGTGTGCCTTAGGAGCACTCAGAGTCTGGGGATGACCCTGAATACCCTTAAGAGTAGCAACACGCTCACGTCGAGTGATCTTGGCGTGCCTAAAGCAGAAATCTACTAGGTGACCATCCTTCTTACAGAAGGTGCATGTATACTTTGCCTTGCTAGAGGCGTATAACGGAGAAGCATCATTCAGTCAAGTCCCATGGACTACACCAGCAGACCTAAACACAGTGGTGCTCACCCTGGGAGCTACCACAATCTCACCACTCTTGGATGCACGCACAATGGTAGGAGGATGTGCCCTAGCGTGCTCCAAGTAGTCAAATCCCAGACCTGATTAAATCTGCTGATCTTAGATTGGTCTAGAATGAGATTGAGCTTCTTCTTGCCTCCTACAAACTTCTCGAGAGTGCTCATGAGATATTCACACTCTCGGAAGAGAGAGGCACAAGAAGTGCAGGGAAGAGAGGAAGAAGAAAAACCAGAAAGAGAAGCTCTCTCAACACGTGCTTTTTGTTCTCTTAGCACGGCTGCCTCAATCTTGAGGGCCTCACACGAAACGCAGGAAGCATCTCTAATCCTACGGACTTGGTTTGCTAACTTCTTCCTAGGCTCGACATGGATTTTCTCCACGTCATCCTCAACCCCAATACACAGAAGGCAACCAGTTTGTGACTTAACTAGTAAGTCCTTAGCAAGTTGATCACACTTGACATTCAAAGCATCATTATCAAGTTTTAGTTGCCTACAGCCCTCACATGAGCTGACTGGGTCCTTAGAAGCATGCATCTCAAGTTCATCATTTCTAGAGAAAAGCTTTCTAAGGTGTGAGCTCATGGCATCAATCTCAGCAAGCAATTTAGGGCAATTTGAACATGAAGCATTTGTGTGAGCATGAGAAAAGCTAGCATCAGCAGGAATATCAATAATAGCAGAACTAGCATTTTTCGACTTTAGATTCTCAAGATCAACAAGCACACTATCATGCAAAGTCCTTAGGTTCTCCAGCTCCACAAGCAAAGCATCATAGAGTGTACAGCTATCAGAGTCTCAGGAGGAACATGATTTAAGTGAAGCTAACTCCCGAGACAAGCTATCTACCTCCTTCTCTAACTCAGAACACCTCGACCTAGCCTTAGCATGAAACTTGCCTAATTTACAGAAGGTATCATTTAACTCGTCGTAGGTGGGTACCTCATCCGTGTCGCTGTACAGCTCGGAGTCGCTCACTTCAATGGCGCCTGCCATGAAGCACATGCCGGAGAAGTCATCGCTGCCATTCACCTTCTCTTGCGGATCATCCTCGCTCGCATCGCTCCAATTCTCTGTGTTGGAGAGCTCGATGTCGTCCAGCGCGGCGAGGACCCGGTGAAAGAGTTTCTTGTTCTTGGCAAAGTTGCGGTACTTCTTCTTCGCCGGCTCAAGAGTTGAGGCCTTCTTGTTGCGGTTCTTGTCGGTGTAGTCGTTCTTGCCCGAACCTCCTTGTTCATTTTTGCCCTTCTCCAACCAAGGACAATTTGCTCGAACGTGGTTGGGGCCGCCACACTCAAAGCAAATGATCTTGCCCCCTCTCTTCCTCTCTCTTACCCTCTTGTAAATGTTAGAAAATTTGCTAGCAACAAGTGCAAGCTTATTTTCTAGAAATCGTTCCAGAACTTCATCGCTTACATCGCAAAGAGCAGAGAGAGAGAATCCAGAAGAAAAATCAAGAGAGGGTCCAGAGGAAGACCCGATGGGATCGGTGACTAGAGCCATCGACTGAGATCTAGTCCTACGAGAGACGACGTCGATCTCATGAGTCTTGAGACGGGAATACAACCCATCAAGAGTTAAGGTCGACAAATCAGTGGAGTCCTTGATGGTAGTCACCTTCATCTCCCAAACTCTCAAATCCAGTGCTGTCAAAAAGTGCCTAGCATTCTTCGAGTCAGTGTATATGCAACCAACTAATCGGAGATAACTAAGGATCTTGGTAAATCGAGCAAAGCACTCATCGAGGCTCTCACCAGCGTGTTGTTCAAATTTGTTGTAATCACGCTTAAATTGATCCTGCCTCACCGTATTGATCTGAGTGGTGCCCTCATGGTAAGCATCGAGGGTCACCCAGATCTGATGAGCAGATCGTAGGTGCGAGATCCGATCATACTTACTGCGGCTAAGTCCCTGTATGAGAATGTTCCTCGCCTTAGCATTTGCCTCAACATCAGCCATGTTCGCGGCATTGACGTTCTCATCGGCTGGAACCTCATACGGGAGCTTTACTTTCTGCCAAATCAGATAGCCCTGAGCAGTGATGTATGATTCCATCCTCGACTTCTAGAATGGATAGTTGATTCCTGTGAAAATCGGAGGTTTGGTGGAGTATTTATCCGTCGCCATGGCTCTTGAGACCGGTCAAGATCTAGAAAGAGCAAAACCAGCTCTGATACCAATTGAAGGATCGAAAAGGCGACTAGAGGGGGGTGAATAGGAGCCAAATAAAATTTTCAGATAAACTTTCCCCCTAGAATTCAAACCATCAAAAGACCAGAAAGAAAGAATTGAACCATCGACCGGATAATCGTATCAACAGTGGCACCGACCAGCTAAGGTCGGGTAAACAGCAAAACTGCACTGGTCGGGCAACACTGGTCGGATGAAAAATATTCGGCATAAGCAAAGCACTGGTCGGGTGCACAACGTTCGGATGAACAGTACTATGAACTGGTCGGCAGCACTGGTCGGATGAACAGTGTTCGGATGAACAGTACTGCGAACTGGTCGGCAGCACTATCGGATGAACAGTACCGATGCACAGTACTCCCGACCAGCACTGGTCAGATGAATAGTACCCCCACCAGAAGAGGTCGGATGAATAGTATTCTCGACCAGCAGAGATCGGATAAATAGTACTCGGGATGAATAGTAAAATCAGCACGATCTTAAAAATAAAAATCGATGTAACTTCTGATCGGCTGATCCAAAAATAGTGAAAATTGGTGTGCACCTCTCTAAGAATGTCAGGAACCTATTTCAATCATCAATTGAAGGAATTGATATCAAGGTTCCGTCCCTTTTCCAGTTTAATAAATGCAACACCAAAATAGAGTCACGAACACAGACTTTACCCCTAACTTGCTGGTGGGAATAGATGGTCAGAATAACCTTGAATGACTCCCCACAAATCATAGCAAGTAAGAACATGAAGAAACAACCCTTCGAACAAATAGAAACAAAATCTGTAAGCATCTTTCTTCTACTAGGCACAAAGATCGGTTTCTTGCAAAACTGAAATAGAAGAGGTTGTAGATTGCCTAGATGATTGGGATATGATCTATAGAAGATTCATCCAGCAATCTTTCATCCTTGGCTCAAAATCCAAAAGCACTTAGAAGGAGATAAGGCAAATCCAAACAATCAGAATGCAAATCCAAACATACAGAAAGTAAAGTGCATGAAAATAAATGCTGAATTTAAAGCATAATGTAAAATGAGGAAAGTGAACTCAAGGATGGGGAAAGCAGTTTATCATTGCTGGAAGGTAGGTTTACAAAGCCTCACTACAAGGTGGGCAAAAGCTTCAGGAGAACAGAAGCCTCCAGAGCAATCTCACCTACTCTTAGCACCAACTCACGTACCCTTTTCCCCCCCTGTGGGAGACCCCCTATCTCCCTCTATTTATAGCACTCTTGGGCCACCTACCACCTTTGGATGAGCCTCTAAACCCTAGAGCACGCCATC